>JAYRBT010000010.1:7577960-7647155 GCA_036023395.1 Myiotriccus ornatus
CAACAAAAAAAATTTTATTATAAATTCTGGACTTTTTTTTTTTTTTTTTTTTTTTTTGTGGACTATTTTTGTACAGAGAAAGCTCCGGGCGGGGGGTAGGGGTGGGGGTTGGGGGGGGTCAGAAATTAAACCGACAAGGAACTTGTATAGATCTTGGAGGGGAAACAACTACACAAAACTTTTAAAAAGTTCTAGTGAAAACGGTAGGAACTTTGCAGAAAGTTTGCAAAAGTCTTTACCAATAATATTTAGAGCTAGACTCAAAGAGCGAAGAGGAAAATGTTTTAATATTTGCAGGCAACTTTTGTACAGTATTTATCAAAAGACACATGGCAATCAGAATGTCCATTGGTAATATAGAGAGAAGGAAAAAAAACAAGCTCGCGAATTTGCCAATTATTTTTTAAAAATAGTGTCTTCTTGGAACATTGGGCTTTGGCAGCTGAATTTATAGCAGCTGCGAGAGAGAGGAAATTATTTTATGGCATTTGGACATTTAAATTGTTTTAGAAATTGTACAAAAGACACAAAAAGATAGGATGAGTACTTGCGAACCATGGGCTTGGTTTGCTGTATAAGGGCAACGTTTAGATTGTACTACATTTTTTTTTTTTTTTTTTTTTACGTCTTGTTAAAAAGCAAAAATTGCCATGCAGGTTCACACGCCGTTTGTTAATTTATAATAACTTTTTATTTCCAGACTTCATCCTGTTCAAAGAAAAGGAAAAAAAAAAAAAAAAAAGGAAAGAAAAAAACCCTGAAATTACTGTGTTTGAAATATTTTCTTATGGTTTGTAATATTTCTGTAAATTTATTGTGATGATATTTTAAGTTCTTTTTTTTTTCTCCTCATTTTCCGTAGTTGTATTTTAAAGATTCGGCTCTGTATTATTTGAAATCAGTCTGCCGACAGTCCATGTATATATTTGAACTAATACCATCCTTATAACAGGTACATATTCAAGTTAAGTTTTTACTCCATTATGCACAGTTTGAGATAAATAAATTTTTGACATATGGACACTGAAGTTCCTCTTGAGTCTTGGATTTATTTTTGTAATGCAAGATGTTTTTTAAATAATTCATGCAGTAAAAGGTATCACTGTAGCCAACTGAATACGATAAATAATGCATATATATTTTTATATATATATATAACGCATGAATATTTTTATAAGTATGTATATAGAGAGAGAGAAAGTACGATAGCTTTAATGGAGTAGCCGCCTGTGCCTCCTTTCGGGAGGGACGGGAGTGCGGAGTGAGAGGCTGTTTCCCAGTTCCCTCCCGTCCCTCCCGAGGACGTGGGGTGCGGCGGGGTGCGGGGGGTTCTGTCGCCGCTGCCTTTGACCACTTGTTGCCCCCGGAGGAGCCGAGCCGGGGGCTGGCGGGGCCGGCGGGAGCGGCGGCCCGGCCGCAGGCACTGCCGGTGGCCTCCCGGCTCCAGGGACAGATAATGCGTTTCTGTCTTTTCCCAGCTGTGCCTCCCTCCTCTGGGGCAGGCAGGAGGGGAGCCGGCTTCCCACGACCGGGAACCCGAGCGCGGCCGGCCTGGCGCGGCTGAACGCTCCCCGCTCCCTTTGTCCGCCACTTCCCAAACTTTCCTCTCCTGGCTCCTGGGCCGCGCAGGAGGAGGTGAGAGGTGGGGTCGGGGGTGGGCTAGGCCGGGCAGAGGTAAGAAACAACAAAAAAAGAACAAACAAACAAACAAAAACAGTCGAATGCCAGAGACTTTCACGTTTTATCACAGCTCTTTCTTGAATCCTATTTCTTAAATTGCCAGCACTGTGTAGTCCCGTTTCGGACGCTCTCTGCAGCCGGTCACAGCCCCAAAGAGAAGCGGTGGCGCCCGCCAAATAGGAGGAGAGATCCGCCATCCGTGCCAGGTAGAGTTTTACTTTGTACCGCCGTAGCCGCAGTTACCGAGGACTGGGCTCCGCTCCGCGCCGCTCCGCGCTGGCGGCCCTGGCCGGCGACAGGGCCCGCGACCCCGGGCAGAGCATGGGGCGATGGGCAGCAGAGCTGTGCACCAGCTGCGACAGCCCCTGTCCCCTCGCGAAGCCCCAGCGTTTATTTGGTGCTGCTAACGAGGCTGCGGTTTCCCTTGGGAAACGCGAGAGACTGAGGTGCAAATAATAATAAATAATAAATAATAATAATTTTTTAGAAAAATGTATGAAAATTGGGATTTGGAGCAATATGATTGCAAACTGGTCGTGTCTTCTGCTAATGGCATGTGGTGCGTGGCAAGGAAAGCGTGTGATGGTTGATCTAGGCAAGGCAAAAAGTGACCACTCGGGAATGGAGCAAGTGTTGCTCAGCTTTTCTCTCTAGTATTTCTTGTTAGTCACTGGATTTCTCTTTAACTCGGGGAGGAAGAAGGCTGGGTAAAAAAAACCCGCACACGCACACACACACACACAAAGTTACCTGGCTGGTTGTGGCTTTTATTTGGTAGTGCAATTTCTTAGGCTCAGTTCTGGCCTCCATCCTCGAAGCCTGGTGTCCAGATGAAAACTAACAGTGGCAGACTAAGAGATGTGGAGGTTTGCCCACTGCCTGGTTTTGTGTTTAGCTCCCTTTGTCCCTTTTATTTCTGCACCGTCGCGGTACTTGAGCAGGACAACAATTTTTGCAGATTCTCAACCTTTTCTATGTATTTCGCGTTAATGCAACGAGTACAATATTCTTTTTCAAAGCTGTGAGCATTTGCAATGCGTCTGGGGATTACTCACGTGGTAACGAGCCCACATCCCTGCTCCCGCTCGCCTCGTTGAGAAAAGAGAACCAGGAATAAAAGCCCAATCGATATCACTATTCCATTTTTAAAAGCGAATCTTAGCCAATTAACAGCAATAAAACCTGGCCCCTTTTTGAAGTGCTAACTAAAATATTCGAGGGGGGTATTTGGAAATGTTGGTACTTTTACAATTCGCATAGAGAAGGCGAGCTAATACCATTAAACAAAAGGCACTAAGCCACATATTCAGGCTGAGTGAATTCAGCAACTTTTTATATGGGCAATTTGTTTAAGCTTAGATTTTGAAGTACGATGAGGAATATATGTGATTGAAACCTGATATCCCTTGGACAGATTCCTTACATCCATCCATCCATCCATCCATCCATCCATCCATCCATCCATCCATCCATCCATCCATTTATCCGTTTAGAGAGGATAACCCAAAGCATTTTACACGTACAGCTGAACGGTTTTATATTTAAAGTGTTACTTGGAGGAACGCCATTGTCCACTGCTCATTTTAAATTCAACACATTCAATAAACGCCATTTACACCTAAGCCATTATCCCGGGCTTTTGTTTATGGCAGCTGAAATGTGTAGCAGAGCTCGTGGGTATGTTTTTATTTTGGTTATTGAAGACCTTTGGGGCTCTCCGTGGTTTCCCTTTCGTGAATTGTTGTCTTCTTTACAGCCAGGGTGATGCTCGGCCCAAGAGCACCAGTGTAATGTTTCCCTAACCTTCTACAGAGCCGAAATGAACCCAAGGATAAGATTATAGTTTCCCCTGTGATTTTTTTACGGCTTTTTAAGTACTGGGGTGTTAAAATATTTTGCAGAACTGGAGAGGTAGATTAGCAGGGTTTCTTGCCAAAGCTGGGAAGCTGGTATTACAGACTGTCCCAGGGGGAAATCGCTCACATTAACCACTAAATGAATATTTGACAAGGGCTCATTCGGGGGTATTATTACTACAAACGGGTCCCTACTGGACTTTCTAAGGGTCAAAGAGCAATGGTTCAATTAATTATTTAGACTGTTAGTAGATTTGGTTGTAATAGCTGTACTTATTTCTGCAACCGACAGCTTCTTGCGGTGGGAGACCTGGGGAGAGGCTCTGCCTCGCAGCCCCGGCTCCAGCGCGCGGGCGGGCGAGCGACTGCCGGTTGCCGTCAGACATTTCTTGGTCGAAAACACTTTTTGATTCTTTGAGGTGCCCACTGGTGCCGTGTGGGACATCAGGAGTGGTGGTGATCCCCGAAGCAGCGTGTTCTCTCTTCGTTTAATTCCTCCTCGTCCTCAGCGGGCAGCAGACATGTATATCTGCGTCCGAATTGGAGGTAGATAGCCCAGCAATTTAAGTAGTATATAATATAGGTCCCACTGAAAGAAAGAGGCCCATTACTGATAGGTGTGATTAGATACACTTCGCTTATTTAAATCCTGATCTAACTCAAATACTAAAATGTAAAACCTGCTTCGGTAATTGTGAGATTTCTGAGGATATATGCAAAAATACAGACATTCAGATGGCAGAAGAGCTTCGTCTTTACGTTTTTCGTGCCAGCCAGCCTCGCCTGACACTGTCGTTTCAACATTTTGCTTGTTGAGGGGGGGAAAGAGAAGGGAGGATTATTTTGTTTGATTTCTACAACAAACATGTCCGCAGTAGTAGATACCAAAAAAAAAAAAAACCAAAAAAAAAACCCAAAAAAAACCACGCACAAAAACCCAATACAAAATAATGTTGGGAGTGTGCGATTAGGTGACAATAATATATGTTGAATGAATAAGATAAGCTGCAAGGGGGGAGAGGGAAGCAGTAATTACAAACCCAATTCATTCAGCTTTTCAGGACTTTTGTTGTGGGAGCTCCATTGACGGGCTTCGAGCTGCCAGTTTTCTCACATTAAAAAGAACTGATCAGCGCCTCAGGGGGACAAGCAACACCGCTTAACTGCATAGTGATGGGGTCCTCATTTAGAGCCATTACAACAAGAAAATTAAACAGAGCCTTTGTGTGCACCAGGTTTACTTTTCAATTGCTGACAGTTTATAGCTAACTGCTCAGAGATTGAAGTTTGATTGCGGTTTGATCGCCTGCTAGTTAGCGCCGCCGCTATTTTAGTTTTGGTAATTAAAACCATTTTTTCTGACGATGGCACGGGGAATTGCGAGAAGTTTGGTACTGTTTTGCTTTTGAGGAACCAGTTCACTTGGCGAGGACGTACAGCGCTGCAGTGAGTGCGGGGGCTGGTTCACTCTCGAACTGAAAAGGAAAGGAGCCCAAGGGGTGGAAATTCTCCGAGCTGCACGTTTGGCTGTGCGAGAGCGGGAGGTCGAGCTCCGTCCTCCGGGACGGCCCGGCCGGCTCAGCCCTTGCACCGCGGCCGCGCCGCTCCGGGCCCGGCGGAGCCTCCGCGCCGGCAGGTGCGGGCGGGAGGAACGGGGAGGAGGGAACAAAGAGAAACCCCGAACCTCGCGGGATGGTTTTGGAGCTTTTGCTTTGGAGTTCGCAGCGGGTTTGCTGCGGCTGAGCCGCGTGTGAGAGTGACTGTGTTCGAGTGTGACCGTGTGTGACTCTGCGTGTGCGTGTGTTTGTGTCCGTGTGCGCCTGTGCGTGCAGGGGGAGGGGGCGCGCCGGAACGAGCTGTAATTTTTCATTATAATTTAGCAGTGCAGGAGGAGGGCCGGGCCCAGACCCGCACGGCACCGCACGGAAGGTCTGTCCTCAGGGCCCGGCTCTCCCACAGGAGCCGCTGGAGACCTGTGGGCAGCAGCGCGGGGGGAGCCCATGGGCGGGGGTCCTGTCCAGAGGCGGCCGCGGGGAAGGGAGCGGGGTCGGGCCGGAGAAGTTTCTGCAGGAGTTTGTCTCTGGCCCCTGCCTCGCAGGACCTTTGCCATGTGGGCGAAAGCTTGTACAGCGTGGTTTTTTCTTGTTGTTGTTCTAATTTATCCTTTTTAAAAATTAATTATATTAGCGTTTCTATGTGTTTCGTTTGTGTTTTACTCCCCATCCCTTCCCCCGCTCCCCCCCGACAAAAACGCCTTTCCCTCCCGCCTTCCCTCCCTCCAAGTGTGTTTTCAGACTCAAGTAACCCAGCGGGTATTCCAAGGCGGTTGGCTTCTTCAGAGGAGCGAGATGGCCCGAGGCTCGGCAGGGTCCCAGAGGGGCACCCTACAGGGCGGGGGACTGTCAGACTCCTTCCGCGGAGCCCGGCGGAGCTCGATGGGGCAAAAACGGCGATGCCTGCCGTTCCTAGAAGCTCTGAGGGTAGCGGGACCTCGGGAGAGACCTGTCAGCTCCAGCGCAGGAGCTGAGCTCTTTCCTGACGGCTCCTCTCTCCGGAGCCCAGCAGCGGGCACAGGGCTGCTCTGGGCCCCCGCCGGGACGTGCCCCCGTTCCCGGGCAAGCTCCACTGCCCCGGGAGAGCGAGAGGGGAGGCCCGGCCCCCGCGGGCTCCCCCGCCCCGGGTCCTCGGTGACCCCATCATCTCCGCAGCAGTTAGGGCTGATGACGTAATGTGGGCCCTTTTTTGTGCAGAAGGTCGTGATTAACGGGAGGGGGATGGGGGTGGGGAGAGGGTAGAGGGAGGGAATCCCACCGGGTTCTGGAGAGAAACAGACCTCTGCAGAGGCTTTCCCGCGGGAAGGCTCCGCGGGGATGTCTTGACACACCGACACACTCGCACTCACTCATGCACACTCACAGCTCACAAACACACCCCAGGCTGAGGGCCTGATCCTGCAAACCCGCCTGCCCTCCTGCAGGAAGCTCCCGGCTCTGGGGAGGCCCGTCTGAGCGAGCCGAGCTTACTCGGGCGAGTAGGGAAGCCCGGGGCTGGGACCGGCTTAATTAGAACCAAATCCCGCAGCGCTCTGCAGGGCGACCGGGCCGGGGCTCCGGGAGTGGGGCTGGGGCTCATCCCCAGGCTGCCCCCGGCTGCCGGGCTCCGGGGCGGGTGCCACGGGAGAAGATCTCCAGCGTGTCCTTCTGCCGTCGCTGGGAATGATGGTTCCTTTAAGCTCTTACAAATTGCAAAAGTTGAGGAAGACAGAGAAATAATTAATGTATTAAAACAAGCAGCGAATTCCTCAGGAGGCACCTTATCAACTCCAGCCACACTGGCTTCATCCCTCCTCGTATGCTAATGCCCCGTGACGTCATCGGCGCCAGATTGAATGTGAATCAGTTATGAAATTATTAGTTTTAGCTTAAAAAGCAATCTGGCTCTCCCGCGAGTGGGCTTTGCGTTGCTGCGGGTTCTCGCTCCGTGTCCTCCCGATGTTATGCACACACAGTAGTTGCGACTTTCCTGTCGCAATGAATCAATATTTCCAAAGCACACATCCGAACAGGGGGTGATGTAAAGAAACTCATAGATTAATTGGGTCCCGTTTCTGAGACGGCTGTGTCTATCGATACACACTTTACACCCGAAACCAGACACTCGGATTTCCTCCTACTTTTCAGGTAGGCAAGAGCTCCTTGTGATTTATTTCTGTTAAGATCCCACAGAGGGGGTGTGATTCTTTGCCAGCGTCTGCGAAAAAAATACCCAGGAGTGTTTGCTTTTGCTCGCGATGGAGGAAAATGCGCCAGAAAGGGGGGAAATACAGAAATTGTTTGCTTGTTTGTTTCAAATAGAACGATTTTTATTTGGAACTTTGAGAAGGAGAGAATCCCAGCGGTGGAGGGCCAAGGGATCTGAGCTGGGAACAATGGGAATTAACACCGTTTCAATCGCTGAGGCCACTCTAATTAGATGTCTGGGTCCGGCGAGATCAAATACCTGAATCTAAACCCCTCGGCTCGGTTTCTTTCGCTTGCAAATGCTTCTGAAAAACGGTTCTTGAAGAAACCAAACTACCCCCTAATTCCCCGAAGTCCCTTTCGAAGAGTTT
This sequence comes from Myiotriccus ornatus, assembly GCA_036023395.1. NCBI lineage: Eukaryota > Metazoa > Chordata > Aves > Passeriformes > Tyrannidae > Myiotriccus > Myiotriccus ornatus. The sequence continues at coordinate 7,585,608 of JAYRBT010000010.1, forward strand.
GGCCGATAAAAACTTTCTCCAGGGGTTAGGGGGGACCGGCGTGTCCCCTCCCCGGGGTGGCCGCCAGCCCCGCCGCCCCTGCGCGGGCGCCCCCGGTAACACCCCCCGCACCCTCTATCCCCCCGCCCCCCCGTCGCAATTGCTGGAGACACTTTGGTCTCTTTGGCCGTTTCTTTCTCCCCGTTTCCCGAGTGCAGGCTGCTCTGCTACCATGAATTATGAATAAATTCTCTCCTGGGGCGATTCGCCATCGGCCCCTCGCTCCATTCCCGGGGCTGCGGAGCCCCGCGAGGAGCTGCCCGGCCCTGGCGAGGGAGATGGCACCGGCCCCAGGTCCCACTTCCAGTAGCCCCCGAAGGAGGGAAAGAAGGAAAGAAGGAAGGAAAGAAAAAGAAAGGGAGGAAAGAAGGAAGGAAAGAAAGAAAAAGAAAGAAAAAGAAAGGAGAGAAAGAAAGAAAGAAAAAGAAAGAAAGAAAAGTAAAGAAAAGAGAAAGAAAGAAAGAAAGAAAGAAAGAAAGAAAGAGGAAAAATAAAAAGTAAGAAGTTATAACTGGCTGAGAAGTGAGTTTTCTGACTAATGAAATCCAAAATGAGTGGTGAATATAAAGGATTGTAAGATTTCTTCCCTGCCCCCCCCCCCCGGCACTGATTGGCAATTTTTTTTTTTTTTTTTTGTGTTGGTTTGAAAAGCAGGAAGAAATGTAATGAATTGAGTGCTGTCAGAGATGTCTTCTCTGTTGATGTGGTGAATGGCAGTAGCTCCCTGATCCAGTGCAGGTGCAGTAGAGCTGGGGAATAAAAGAGGGGGGCTCTCTGTTCAGTGGAAAAAGCACATTCCCTACAATAGACCACACACTGCCAGCCAGCACGGCATCAGCTCACACTCTCAGACTTTTTTCGCCTCTTTCCACAGTCCTGAGCTCACAAAATGGCTATACATTAGCACTAGTTTGGGTTTGCTTTTAATGAACAGTTGTGACTCCTTTTGACCAACATTTAAATCTGCTGTGCTCTCTCTGAAGACAGGTCTGTTTTGATCACGGGTTTTAAAAAATGGCCCGTTTCCTCACAAGGCGGCTTATTCAGGGCCATCAGTTGCATTTGATTGCAAAAAAAAAAAAGGCTATCCATTAATAAAATTCATTTTCCAAGTGTTTCTAACGGGGGAAGTTTTTTCCTTTTTTTTTTTTTTTTTTTTTTTAATATATAATAAAGTGTTGTGGGGAGGAGGAGAGACACTGTTTTTAAAAGGATGAGATGGTCTAATCGTGCACACCAACGCATATTAATCCTGATTTGAGATAACCTGTCCCCTTTTGGCTTAATATATTATCCGTATACACGGATAAAAACTTTGCACTCCTATTAATTCGGTCCAGATTGGTTTTTTTTTGGTTTTTTTTACCTTTTTCCCCCTCTCAACGATCTGCTCAGAGGAAGCTAGATGGTTACAGCTGGTTACACAAGTTTTATTCGAAATTATTTCAAGAGCGAGGGCTCACTCCTCAGCCAAGGGGGATGATTGATTCTGTCCCTCTCCGCCTCGCAGTTGATGTGCCTCGTCCTATCGCGGCCAAGCCAATGAGCCGGGATTTTCATGGCATCCCGGAGCAGCCCTCGCTGATTCCTCTTGCACCTAACCTGCAAGAAGTAGATTAAACCCTTTTGGATATACTTGCTGATGCATTGCGCTGAGGAAAATTGCTCGGCGTTTGCTTATAGAAACCCATGTCAGTGTGAATGTTCTTTTTTTCCCCCTAATCATGGTAACAAATAGCATCAGCTCCTGGAACAGTTTGGCAAAGCCATTCTTGCCTGGGTACCGCTAAACGGGAGAAGCTGACAGCTAACCTGAGCTCCGAACAACCCTCAGTCCCAACCCCCCACCCCCCAGCTGATAACAAAACGTGTTGGCAATAAATGACATTAGAACTAAGAGGCTAATGCCGGTGGGTGCTTGGAGCACGTTTCCAGAGGTCAGATCTTGTCATCCCGCGCACAAAAGAACGGACCTTGTCTACATGGGAGAGAAGAGATCATATCGATGTTCCTATATGAAAAATACGTCTCGTTTACACTTTGTTCGGGACGTTTCGAAAGCGCCGGATCATCATCACCTGACAGCGCCTTGTTTACTGCCAACAAGTTGGAGCTCCCCCAGCCCCAGCCTTCGCTCCGTGGCAGCTTAATAACAAACGCAGCGGAGTTGGGGCTTTGCCGGGAGGTGCCTGTCCCTGCCCGGGCGGGGGGCGCGGGGTGCCCGGCCCGGGCTGCGACCCACCGCTGCTCCCCGCGCCACCGGACAGCCTTTGTGTCCTCCTGCTGCACACACCCATAATTAATCCTCCTTCTTACCGCTTACATCCCGGACCCAAGGGGCAACTCAAACCTATTTAGATCGCCTTGGTTGGTTGCACAAATTTAAGTGGCAAATGAGTTATAAACCTAATAACTGCTTTAATAAAAATAATTATTTGATTATGGCAGAGGAAATTTGCTGGAGTGCAGGGGTGCGGCTGGGTTTGCATTTTGGTTGTGGTGAGGTTCGTCTTTGGATCGAACTCAAAAGCCTTTTAAAAACATTACTCTGAAAAAAAAAAAAAATCCCAAACCAAAACCAAAACTAAAAAAAAAAAAAAAAAAAAAAAAAATAGCGTCCCAAAATGCAAATTCTAATCCGGACTTTACATCAACCAACAACAGCAACAAAAAAATCATCCCGATCTGCGGAGCACCATAGAACATTTACCGTGATATTCGGAAGGAAACTTATTTCGTAAACAGAAAAATTAATATAAGATTTGGGTGGCTTTGAGTTAATTGAAAGCAGTCAACACGGGGGACCATTAATCACAAACGCTTGTACCTCTTTCACTTTTTTCCCGTTAAGGATGAAGTTTCTGCGCCTCTTTCAAGTGTATTTATGCTTCTGGTTTTACAAGGAAAAGTGAGGATGCAACAAGACCAGTCGCGTTGTCCTCTCTATACTTTTAACGCTAGCATATTGTTTGATTACTAATTCGAGTTAATATGATCTTTATGGCAACATAACAGTGGATAATTGGCCCTTTTTCTGAACAACAATGTAAATCACAATCGCTTTATTATTTAATAACGTCAAACGCTTCGTTGGATTGGCCCCGACAGAGAAGACCTTTTCTTTCTAGGCAGTGTTGTTGAGAAAGAACAATGCAGATCTAATTGTGGAGATTTCAGAAGTTGGCTCCTGTAAATGAACAGCTTAGATATGGAAGTTCCAGCAGATGTCTGCACTTTTCCCTGTGACAAACCTTGTAACCCCCCTTCCTCCCCCTCTGCCCCGTCCTCCCCCCTCCCCGACTTATTGAAGATTTTTTGTTCTCACATCCTAGCAACAACCTAAATCTTCCAGTCGCGAATACACCCCTTTCCCCTCGTTGCTATACAGCCCTCAGATGGCCGCCTTAAGCGTACACACCAAATTAGCGCTTGGCCCAAGGCGCGCTCGCCCCTCGCTCGCCTCGTCAGCTGCGGGCCGGGGGGTTTCGGGCCTGCGGGGGCAGCCGGGGGGCTTTGGGTTCTCGGCGCTGCTGTTCGCCACCTTCTTGCCAACCCTGTAAACGTGCTGGCGTTTGTTTTGCAACAGTTGGAGGCGACTGCGAGTTTTGCACGCCGTTATGTGGCAGGAGACGTGTCAGAGCCTTCCATCCCCGGGGGGGGCGGCGGGACGGGCCCCCCGGGGAGCCCCACTCTGTGCCACCCGCTGCCCTGCGAGGGCTCCTGCCCTTCCCCCCTGGTCCGGCCCCACCGACCCAAACCCTCCCGCTCCACCGTGACATCACAGCAGGAAGCCTTCCCCGGGGAAGGCACGGCTGCTGGGACAGGGCTCCAAGAGAAAAGTTGAGCGACTTCTGGCAGCGGAGGTCGCGCACCCCAGCGCGCATCCGCTCTCCCTGCGCGCTGCCCCGCGGAGCGCCCCGCACTTTGGGCGCTGCGCGCGTTTTTCCCTTGCGCTGGAGGAGCCCTGCCTGGGATGGGCAGGCCGGGGCGGTGGGACTCACTCCCCTCCTCACCGCCGACCCCTCTGGGGACATTTCCGCGGAGTGGAGTTGGTTTTGCAAAGTTCTGCCCTGGGCACTGGCAGCAATGCGGGGCTCCCTCCCAGTCGCAGCTTCCCCCGGGCCCAGCAATGCGCGCTTTGCTGCGACAGAAGGGCCCGTCATCGAAGGGGGTTAGGGGGAGGGGAGCAGGCAGGGCGATGGGTACCAGCTCTGTGAGCAGCCCATCGCTGCCAGGACTGTCAAGAGATGAGGCGAATACACCGAATTCGGGATATTTTCCCTTCCTTTACTGTGTTATGGTGTGGTGTTTGTTTGGGTTTTTAAAAATTATTTATTTATTTAACTTTTGACAAACCAACTAAATCTTCTTGGGCCGCCAGTTCGGCGAAGCCCCTTTCTGCTCTCTCCCGGGGTGCTCCCGCAGCTGCCAGGGGCAGGAGCCGCCACGTCTCGACGATGCGGGTCCCCGGGACTGTGCCGCTCAGTCGGGCTGTCGGCGGGCACCAAACCCCGGGGGCACCAGCCTCACACCTGCGACGGGTGGGGCTTTTGTTCGCTTGCAAGAACCCACTCGAGGGAAGTATTGAAAACACAGACTTGTTCACTAAAATTACCGGGAAAAGAAATCCAGATTGAGTGACTCGCCCTGCCTGCAGCCGTGGGAAGCGACTGATGAATCCCTGTTGACCTTTGAGCTTTTTCTCCTAGAGTGGGTGGAAAATCTTGAAATTTTTTTTCCCTCTACCTTTCCCAGCATGTTTGTTTGTTTTACACCTTTACTTTTCCCCGCTGACATCACCTGAGGAGGGGTGGGGGGAGCACCGCGCGCACTGGATGCTGCCCGTGGGAGCGCGGGGCGAAGAGGGGGCGCAATGGGGAGCGGGGGTCGCCAGGGCTCTCCAGAGCGGCAGCCGCGGCCCCACGGCGAGCCAAGGGTTAACCGTGGCCGCTCCGGGGCTCTGCGCAGCGATGAGTGAAACCGCGGGACTTCCCCAAATGCCTTCAAAAAGCGGGCCATCTCCCGAAGCCCCGGGACCCAGCGGGCCGGGCCGGGCCGGGCCGTGGGCGGCCCAGGCGGCCGCCACTCCCGCGCAATGAGCTCATTTCCATGTCTGCGCCTCCCGCAACTGTGAGAAAATCCTTCGGGACATCCCGCGTGCCGATGCTGCCCGGGCTGCCCCTGTCGCCCCGGTGACAGAGCCCGGAGGAAACTAGATAAATAAAATAAAGCAAAACTTCTCCCGAACCCGGCACATCGCAGGTTTCCTCAGGAGGGGAGGTGGAACCCCACGCCCACTCGTGTCGTTCGTGGGGCCGGGCTCCCTGAACACTCGCCTAGAGCCGTGCGCCTGGTGGGGGCAGGTGGTGGTGGTGCAAAAGTGCCCGGGGACAGTCCGGGAGGGGGAAGGGAGCGCTGAACAGCCCCACACTTATCAATAACAAGATGTATAAATATCAAAGTGAAGGAGCCCGAGTAAGTCTTTCTAGAAGCGCGGAGGAAGCTTAAGCAGCTTTCTTTAATGGTGATTTGTAGCTCTGTAAGGGGCACGGATAGCAAATACCCTGCAGGTGCATGTTGTAACACTGCCATCCGGACTTTAATGTAGATTACTCTCCAACTCGTTTGATCGGTCCTTTGAAACCCTTTACAATTGCCTGTGACGAACCGCCAGTCTCACTTTTTTTTTCTTTGAATAATGCCTTAAGGGTAAGTCCTCGGGGCTTTTAAAGATCTCCAGCACATTAAAAAAAAAAAAAAAAAACACGTTAGGTTTTTACTTTAGAGCGTGGGTCCGTGTCTCTCAACTTGGGGCTGTTAACAGGCGTCTTTTAAATCATTAATCATCTAATAGCCATCAACCTCACTCTAGAAGGGATCTTCGAAAGACCTCCAAACATTTCTGTAGCATTTGGGATCATGCTGGTTAAAATTTAGGAGTCAAACAGCCCATCCGTCCTGCTGAAGCCTTGGAGCTGGTGGGTCTCTGGTGTTTATGGACTGTCTGCTGGGTAAATCTGTGCCGAAGGCCTTTTCCCTGGCTATTGAGAACCCTTCAGGGGTGGGTTTAGAGAGCCAACCCGAAGAGTGAGGCAGGGGAGAAACCCGGTCAGGGGGCCCTCCTGTTCCCCCGCCGAACGTCCCGCATCCCGACCCTGCCCTGGGACCTTCACCCGCTGCTGTGTTGATGCAAACTGTGAGAGGTTTTGGGGGGCTTAAAAAACAAACAAACAAACAAACAACAAACAAAAAACCCACCAAAACCAAAAAAACCTACCAAAATTGAGAGGACACAATAAATGCCACAGATGCTTCCAATCCCTCCGCAAATAACGTTTAACCTTTAATATGTATTCGTTACTATTAATTCAAAAAAATGATTACTGAACTTTTGGCCCTTCAACTTCCACAAGCGGCGCTTTGTTTCTCTAAAATAAACTTGGGAGAAGCGATCCTCTGTATCAAACTAGGAATTTGAATTAAAGGCCCATTTGGGACACTTGAGACTACAAAGGGTTACACATAAATAAATGCCACATTTGCCTATTGCAAAAGTTTTCTCTGTGCTTTCTCAGTCACAACAGGGGAGGAAAAAGCCATCGTTTATTATCTAGAACTGGGCAGGAGCAGCCCCTCCAGACTGTGCTCTTAGATTTGGCCGGCAGAAGAGGGACTCTTTTTACTCCCCCCTCAACAGCAGCTCCTTTTGTTCCCCAGATCTCTTTCCCAATTTCAAGCTTCACTTGCAGATCCTAAGTTTGTTTGTTAATGACGCTATTACCATCTGGCTCGTCCTACTTTCCAGAAGATATAAATCTCCCTAGTTTCATTGCCTACATTATCATTTAAGTGCCACCATAGCTGGAAGAAAAATATGCTTTCAAGGCCGCAAATTCTCTTGCACGGAGTAAGTTCCCCGGGCGCGGGGCTGCCGCCCGCCCCGCCGGGCTGCGGGCCGCTTGGGAGGGATGCGGCCAAATGGATTTCACCTTGCAGCGATGCTGGGAGAGGGGGAGACAGCGCGATTTAAGTTTTCCACCAGAAACTTAAGTGAATCTTTCGCCCCAACCCCCTTTCGCCCCTTTTGTGGCTGTTTAATGCATCTGGCTACTTTGAACCGTTATCTTCGGCGGGGAGAGGGCAGGATGGGTCCTGCCCCTGGCAGGCTCCTGTTTGCCCTTACCCAGCATGAACCCCGGTCTCTCAGACATAAGTACATATTCCATACGTGCGAATAAACCTTTCCCACAGGCGTCGTACAGTAAAGGGAAGAAAAGTTTGGGCTCCTCTTAGTGCATAGCGGTTGCAGATTTGTGTGCGTTTAAGCATAAAGGGACGGGGGGAGGGCGAGAAGGGATGGGGGAGGGAGTTGGGTCGGTTTGTGTATGGGCTCCACAATGACTCTATTTATTCGCTGCAACCAGCCTGGGCAGATTGAATAGGCGAGAGAGAGACACTCAGCCTTCCCAACGCGTGGGCTTTGTGGGATCTAGTCCCCACTAGCAGATTTCGACTGCTAATTTCCCATTCTGCGGGATCTCCTGCGAGGAGACATGGCCGTGCCCAGCAACTACGTTTCCCCCAGGCACTGTCCATATTTCTAGTCCTTAACCTCTCCACGTACAAGTTTAGCGACAGGAGAAGTTTAAACATTTATCGGTTCTTTGCAGAGTCTCCGGCAAGGTTTCTGGGGGGGGGGGGTGGGGGGTGGAGAGCGCCAAGCATGGTATTTAAATATATGTATGTGTATATGTATATGTACACACACACACAATATTGTCAGGCGAGGGAAAAGCTACTACTTTAATATGGGAAAGAAATCCAGGGATTTTTTTTTTTCCCCGAGTGATCTAATTGTTATAAATAATTACGGGTGAAAAGAAAACTCACTTATTATGCACTTCTAATACTGTGACTGCACAAGAGGGAAAGGGGGCCAAACTAGTGATTAATTAATATCGCACTGGCGTAGCTATTTTCTCGTGAAAGGCCTTTCCCCCTTCGCTGCTGCCGAGTTATCATTCCAGCTTGAGTCATGTGTAGCCAGGAAGGGATCTTGTTTATAAATTTATATGGCGACCTTTTCTTTGTGTGTGCTCTAAAGTTGATATGGACAAATTGCAGAGGTATACAATTTAAGTAGATGCACTTTTAATCACCGATCATTAAAATGGTTATGTTAAATATACTCAATTACATGCATGACTTCACCCTAACAGTACTTTCTATTCTCCCAGCTGCTCACGTATTCCTTAACTATAGTCAGCAGAAGAAACTCGATTATGCTGAATCCATACATTTCTATGGATTTCATCAGCCTAATTAATGCTTCAGTGTGGTCCATGTGTCTGAATGGTCCCTTTGCTATTACTTGGGTAAGGAGGCAGTGCTGGAATGCAGAGGGTCTTTCTTTCAAAGATACCCATGGGGGTCACTCTAGGACTCTATGGCAAAGGTAGCAAGTGTTAAATAGCAGAAACATGCAGAGAAAGGGAAGGCAGCGATGTAAAAGGGACATTGATACTGTAGGTATGCCCAACAGGTCAGTGATGATAATTAAAACGCTTAAAGAAGAAAAGGTAAATGGAAAGCTTCCACAATTCGCAGCGTGCCTGGTTAAAAGCAAACGAACCAGCCCACAGAAAAGCACCTCGCTGATCCTGAAAAAAAAAAAAAAAAGTTGTCAGCAGATTTTTAGACTAAATAACTACCAGTGCAGCCTCTTCTGCGAACGCAGCGTTTGAATTCCTCGTCCCTTCTCTAATTTTCTCGTTGTCGAAATGCAGCGTGTCAGGGAGAGGATGCCCAGCCGGGCAGAGCGGGCGCTCCCACGCTGCCGCTCCTGGCACCACCGGGGCTTCCTGCAGTCCCCCGTCACTGCAGATGCACACGGAGCTGAGGGAAGCAGCTCTTCCCCTCCCCTTCCCGGCTTTCTTCCGAAATGAAGAAGCGATTAAAATGAATGGGATGCTGCAGCTTTAGGGGAAACAGCCAATGGCTGCTTTTATAACACATCTTCCCATCTTAGCATTTAGCGGGATATAAAAGGCAAGAGCGCGTCCTGCTATTCCAGCAACATTTTAATGGATGAGAAATGCATCGAGATTTTTGTTGTTGTTGTTGTTCCCACCTGTTGCAGTAGAAGCCCACCTGACCACACCTTTCTCTGGCTGCTGGGAGATGTGAGGGAAAACCAGAACTCTTTCTTGTCACCCACTTCACTGCAAGAAATGTGGTGATGGAGCCTGCATCTCTTCCCTATTTCTCCACCAAGCAATCAAAATCTCAGTTGTCCTAACTTCGAGTCGGTGTCTCGCTTCAGCCTTCATCCTTGAAGAGAAAGAGAAAGCAGGGAAGATTTCAGATCTATAACCAAATTATAACCTAGGAACTTTATGCTTGTCATGCTAATTTAATGACTTTTATAGTAAGTGTAGACTTTCTGTCTTTTGAAATTAGCTCTTCAAAACGCTTTGTGTAATGACAGGCACTAGACATAAGAGACAAATGCACAAGCAATAGTGGGATAATAATCTGGCAAACACTGCACCATTTAATATTGAAACGAAGAACAAAGTTAAATCTCAGTGTAGATGTACATCGTTGTCTGATGCCGTGGGTCCACACCTGGGCTCCGGAGTGACCCCAGAGGGGGTGTCCTCTGACAGCCGCTGTGCCCGAGTTCACCTGGAAAATGAGCAAATACCAGATGTGGAGTACAAAACAGTACTTCACCTAATACCCAGTCCCTTTGCTTTCTGGTGGTGCACATACGTGTCTGAGCGCTGTAAACATCCTGATTTCGACAGGCTGGTTCTGCTGGGCCCAGCCTCCTGCTCGGTTCCCAGGTAGGGGGTGTTTGTGTGTGAGGGTGTACACGCTGCGCTCGCAGTATAGGGCTCTGAACACACCCCCTCTCTCCTTAAGAGCATTTGTGTGCTCCCACGTTATGAGTGGTCAACAAATCTGTCCAAGAGATGGCCTTGATAACAGAGGGAGAGGTAAACCCAAAGCTATAGGTGTATTGCAATCTGGGGAACTCACTCATTGCCTGTAATTGTAAATAAGGTAAGTTCACACGACGATCGAGTAACGAGGGAACAAGGGCCCCATTTTAATCAGGTGGTTATCTCTCCTTGGTGGAGATCAGAGCTCCATCGCTCCTGGCCTTCTCATTGTGCCCCCCTGCTGGAAATGACAGCTCCTTCAGAAATAGCCAACTTGGTCCCTGGATGGGATTTCAGCTCTTTTGCACTACACATGTACCAATTGTGGTTTTACAGCTACAGCAGAACCTCTAAATTATATAAGTGTATAAACTCAGCCTCATTAAATCCTCCCTTTTGGATAGCCTCAAGATTGGAGAGTATATTAATGTAAGCCAAAGGAGACTTAAATTATATCCAAATCGGGATTGAAATGTAGTGGCACTTAGGCACACTCCTTGTCTCAGCTACAGGGGTTTTATTTTTCCCTTTAGAGTCTTATAATATTACAAATGCAACAGTTTCTTTATATAAAATCAAACTATCTGAAATCCTGTTTCTTGATTCAGCCTATGGGGCCCTTTGTGGTGAGGACAAAAACACAAAGATATGATCAGACACCTTAGCCTGACCAAAGGGGAATTTATCGTTCATCTGAGAGAGCTTCCTAATTTGAAGCTGAAGCCCTCCCCTTCCAGAAAGCATCTGAACGTACTGTGTAAGTTGTTTTCCTGCACTTGTGTGAGAGTAAATCGGGGTGTGCAGAAGGACAGGGGGCCGAGGGCAGCGGTTACCCCGCGGTTTAGAGCACACCCTGCCCGCGGGTTGGTTTTTCCACCCGAGCCGATATAAAAATAAACATGTCGATGGGAACCCCGTGCCCACGCAAGCCGCCCCCGCTGCCGCCCCAGGGGCACGGCCGGGCGGGGGCTCTGCCCGGGACCCTCCCCGTCCCTCGTCTCCTTGTGAGACACCCCGAAAAGGCTGCTCTGAGTCCTCCTGGGGACAGCGCTGCCGGATCCGGAAAGAGGGGCATTGCGGGGATCGCCCCGCAGAGCCCGGCGCGAAGTCCCCCAAAGCTGGGCTTATCGGGAGGGGGTCGCCTCCCCCCCTTCTCCAGCCCTCGCAAGAGGGTCAGTGGTTTAACCAGGCGTCACCAGGACTTCGTTTTATCCTCGGCCCACTGAAGCGTGTGGCTTTTAGTGACTGATGGCCGCTGTGGCTGTACGCGGCACAGTTGCTCTCACGGTGCGTGCTCCAGATGGGCACGTCCCGCAGGCTCGGGGCGGGGGGGCACGGCCGCTTTGGAAAGGCCACCGAGACACTGAGATTTGTTCTGGGTCAACCCTCCCCAAACGCCAAAGTTGGGAAACAACTTTCGCAGCGTGTGTCGGGGAGGGAGGGAGCGGCAGTGGAGCGGCAGCGGGTGCCGCTGTGCGGGGCGCCGGGGCTTGGGGCTGCTGGGCTTGTGGGCCACCGGGGCTGGGGGCTGTCCCCCCCACGCCCGCCCCGGCGCTTCGCCCCCGTTCCTCTGCTCAGTTCTTCCTCTCCGGGCCCCGGACGCGCAGACAGCACGTTTCCAAACTTTGAAATGCCAAATCACGTTATTGCTGTGGCAGGCGGCTGCTTTCGTATCTGTGACAGCTGAGTTTTCCCCATCGATTATGTGACACTGCAGTTCATTTACACAGCTCAAAAGCTTAAAGACACTGGAGGAGCCCCCGGTTTAACCCGAAATCCTAACAGAAAGTGAATCAACTTTCTGGCCAGTGTTTAAACTGATAGATCAGAACTTAATTCGGAGAGACAGAAAGGGAGAGAAACGACAGCACGGATTTATCTTGCCCAGCGTCCTTCGCTGAAACTTTAGAAACTGCGGCGTGGAAAATCCAGGGCCGAGATGCTAATGAGAAGCAGCGCTTTGGGTGTCCAGAGGGGTTATATATTTCAGAACTCAGATTACAGCGCCTGGGTTTTCGGGCGGGTGCGTGAAAGAGGTGCGTGGTCCGAGTTTGCCGGGTGGCACCGGGCTCCGGGACGTCCCTGCCCGCGGGTGCGGGCGGGAGCTCCCGGCCGGGCAGGCGCCTCGGTGGCCCGCCCAGCCCGGAGCGCCCCAGTCCCGCTACCGGGTGGCAGGGAGGACTTGGGGGAAAGGGGTGTGCTGAGGGGGGTTTGACATTTTCCTCTCTCCCAGGGGGACGGGATCGTTCCCCTTATGCTGCCAGATCCTTCCCTGGGCTCCTTACAGTGGGGGCTTTCCAGGAGCCAGCCCAGCGCCCGGTCCCGGCCGCTCCCTCCCCCGTCCTCGCCGAGGTTTCATTACTTGCTGTTAGTGCCTGGAAACAATAAAGGATGTGGGACTGGGCTTTTATTGATTATTTGTCACCCTGTATTTGTCAGTTTCAATAACTTTTCCTGAAGTTTTACTTACGGGCACTTGAGCTTTCGGATTAGGCCAGCTCTGCGGATTGCGGTGAGGGGTAATTATCCGCTGGCCTGCTTCCCTGCAGCCGGAGAGAAAAGAGCATTAACGTATAGAATGGTCAGGATCCGGCCTGAGCCCCCCCTAAAGCGCTGCCCGGGCGAGAGGCAGGAGCAGCCGCGGCCCTGCCAGCTGCCCCCCGGCCCCCCCGCCGCCCCCAGCCCCGGGGTGCGCCGAGCCCGCGCTCTGTCTCCCGGGGGCCCGGGGCGGGGGGCTCACCCAGGCCCCCGGAGCCCGCCCTTCCCTCGGTTTTAGAGCCGAGAGATCAGCCCTCGAGAGACGGTCCCGCTCTCTGGAGGGGGGACCCACTGCGCTGGGGCCCGAACCGGGGCTTTCGGCTGCGGCCAAATCCCCGGGATTCAATTAAAAAGCTGGCTCGCGCCGCTGGCGGGGAGGCGAAGCCGGGGGATTTGTATTATGAAGATCGACTCTTCAAAACTGCCCGCCTGGCAGCCCGGCCGCGCTCCCGCCGGCGGAGGGGACCCGCCTGCCCCGGGCGCCCTGGCCGGAGCCCCGCGGGCGGCGGCGGAGGAGCCGCGGCGAGGGCTGCGGGATCTGCTGGAAGGGGAGGGGAGCCCTTTCCGAGAGAGGGTTCAAACCTTCCTCGAGAGAAAAGACCTTATCCCTGGCCACCTTCATCCTCTGATAACTTTCTGCGTCTCCCAAGAGATGCCTGCTGCTCCATACGTGCTCCAGCTATAGTCGTTTGTAAGCACACTAAAGGCGGGCCAGCATCATCGTTCCCCGGGCTGGCAGGGTGCCTATCGTGTAGAGTATAGCGTTTGATGTGCTGTATCTCATGCCACTGCAAGCTAAGAGACAAGTGAACACAGAGTGCCCAGTTACACGGGATTTAATTACAGTGGAATGCATTCTCCATGCTGATTAGGAGCAAAATCAATCGGGGGCTTATTTGCCACAATGAACCAATAAAAAACCAATTTATTAAAGCAATAATCTCATCCCCAAATGGTCTAAATATTATTGTTTCCATTGCATTGAGGGAATTCGAACTGAAAATGTTACACAGGAGAACATCAGGGAGTCCTACCCCATGAATTCAGTAAGAGTTTCTAACCCCTTTCCAGGAGCTTACTTACTGACTCAGAGATCTTTGAAACAGGGGGCTGAGTTCCCCCATTTCAGATCCAGGTGTCTGGCTTGCTCTAGTACCTACATGGCAAGATGTTCTATGGTCTGCCGCTCTCTATGCTAAGAGGCAAACATAGTATACAGCTTCCCCCTGGGTCTCAAGGATTTCCTGCTCTCCAGTGATTTATATGTGAAATTCCTAGAAGAGGGTAGGCCACACAAAAGATCCCCAAGCTATTGGTCGAGATAACAGCCTTGTGATTTTGTTAGAAAAGCATCTTGGAAAGTGGATATGAGGGAGAAAAGTGCCCCCTCAGGGTAGTGCTGAGAACCAGGACCTGGCTGGGGTGTTTTGTGAGGGGGCTGTAGTGCCCTCTCTCCCCCTCTCCCACATGAAATTGGTTGCATCTCATGATGGACTTGCAGTTTGCAGGGTGCTCCCCTGGGAAGTCGGTGGGAGGCTGGTGGGAGTGCAGGCGATGCAGCGCGGGTGGGCCAGGTCACGCTGGGAACTGCGGGGTCCACTAGAGCTTAAAGTCTGTGACTCAGGAGATGCTGATTTTGCTTTACAGCTTTCTGTAACTCCAGTCATCTCTGTCCCAAACCGGAGAGGACCTCATTTCCTGCTCAGTGCTCTGCCAACCACAAGGTCTTTTCATAAGGCTGCCAGGGGTGCCTGGCTGCGGGAAGGACAGTCAGTGTTTGTCACCAGGGAATGAGCTGGCATCATAGCTCTGATCTGAGTCAACAACCTGGCTAGCCCTCAGCATGACTTCATAAATCATGGTATCTAATTGAAAGGCACATGCTTATATCTACAGTGCTATTCAAAAAGAATGCAAAAAAAATAAAATAAAATGCAACAAACAGTTCTTTTCTTCCCACTAGCCTATTAATCAGTCACCTGATTGTTTCAATTTACATTATTTCATGCAGAGAAAAAAAGGAAAAACATAAAACCATCTTGTATAGCCATAACAAAAACACAAATGAAAAAATTCATCTCCTAATGAGAGGCTTAGCCCTTTTCTAACACATTCTTAGTAACAGGAAAACAATCTTTAAGTGTTTTTAATTTAAATTGTTTTCATGTTTAATTCAATATTGCTAAATAATATTATCATGTGTCTATGTATCTGTTTAGCATTGAGGCATATGATATTTCAAAGCAATTGAACCACTCTTGAAAGGGGAAAGAGTCCTGTACTTTGTCTGTATTTACTTTTTTTTTCAGTGTTAGTTAACATACATATGCTGGACTGCCTTTTTCTCATCCTTCCATCAGAAATGAAAAATAAATCTGGAACAAAAGATCAGTAATGTGCTTTTTTGCGCTTCATACCCAAATCTCCTGGTTTATTTTTTCACCCACAGGGTCTGCATGATCTCCTCCTGCAAGAGCCAACTCAGCAGCTCGGTCCCCACTGCCATCTCAGCACTGCCAGTGGAAAAGCCCAGGAGGAGCAGAGCAGTGGATGAGCAACAATTTGAATATTCATATTTAACCCTTCAAACAACAGAAGATACGTCAGAACCATGTGTGAGACAAAATGCCATTGAAGTTTCAATCATCAAACCTCTGTTTAGCTGTACTCCAGAAATGAGCAGTTCATAACAAATGGGGAATACTGATTGACAGTTTGCCATCAGGAGCCCTTAAGTAGGATTTTTCCAGCTATAATGCAGTGTACTCTTCAGTGCTCCCTCTTGCAAGATGTTATTTCAAGTATAGAAGCATGAGGAAAATTTACATAAAAGCTTTGTATATAATACATGATTGCTCTGAAATTAAGAAGCACCAGTTTTCCCCCTATTGTTTTAGAAATTAAGAGTGCACTTTGTTTTTTTGTTTACTTAGTGTGCTCTGTGATCCCTTGATGTGTTTCAAGTGTTTTCTCTCAGCACCACAAGACCTTGCTTACCTGCTAAATTTTATGTGTGAAATGATTAGTGTTCAAAGTGCCTGAAAAAAAAAATGGTAATGATGTCTGACAACTTTTGGGATTTTTTTTTTTGCTTTTTCCTCTTAAATAATATTTCACGGTACATTAAATAAGGTACATTAAATAAGGCACATTAAATAAGGCAGTCTCTTCTTAAGAAACCAAAGCTGTGTATTGCTGCATGCTCAATGTTTCATCAAGCAGACAGTTTTTAACAGGAAAAAAGACAGCAGCATAGAATCCTCTCCCTGAGCCTTTTCTCAGCTTGTTCTCAATTCAATAAGGAATGGCTATAATTTGGAGAAAGATGCAGAAAGAAAAATGAATATTATTTGACAATAAACCTCTTAGTGTGTCATTTGCGATCACTGGCAGATACTAGAAATGCTACTTGTTAAATCCACGGAGCATTATTTTTTCAGAAGTTGAAATGTTTTTAGCCAAACTGCTTTCTTGATGTTCACATCGGATATACCAGTTAGAGCCAGAGCAGCCCAAGGAGAGAAGCAAACAATTAAAACATTTACGTATTTGATTCTTGATAGACATCCCTACGAGGTAGGTTTTAACCTTTTTTTTTTCCTTCTTAATTTTTTTTTTTTTTTTTCAGTAAGAAGGATAAGCTTGGAGTGCCCAGTCACCGTGGTAACTGCCAGAAAAATTCTCCTGAAGTTTGAAGAGGTCAGCTAACGGGGTCAACAACTCTGGCCTCTCTCTGAGCTGGGCCTGGCAGGCTCCATCCTGCGGTTGGGGTGTTAGCGCAGGCTGAGCCCTGGGAGGTGGACCATTCCAGCTCTGATATAAATTTTTTGAGTCAGTTCACGGCCTGGACTCTCCAGGTGGCCTCCAAAATCGATTGTGACCTTGTGACCCTGTCTAACGGAGGCATAGCATCCAACCTAAGTAAGGATTTAGCCAGGAACGACAGCTTTCCACTGAGTGTTATTGGGGACAGTACAAACAGTTTGGGAAGCAAGGAGGTAGGTATGAGGAGTAGAGGTCATTAAAAGCATATTAAAAAACTATTTTAAGAATCCCTGTTAGTTGAAAGTTTTTATTTGCAGTAACCATTCCTTAAGTAAACCCTTCTGGAAACTATTTTATCCTTCCCTAACAACATTGTATCAAGTGCTTCAGTGCATTAATATATGAAAAATAGACAATTTACATATTCCAAACCAAACTAATATTTTATCTACCCCTGGATTTTAAGCTTGCAAATGAAGTTGACTGACATGTGTTAAACTAGATGTCTGTAAAGTAGGGGTTTTTTTGTCCATAATATCACAAAAACTAGGAGACTGCTTAATAAAGTGGGCTGTTTATTTTAGGTAGTAATTTCCCTAATATGTGCATTCTTTTTAGATTCAAAAGTCCCTTAATCCATGTAATTTTATTGTAAAATAGGAAATTAAGTAGCATTCAGAATATAGTGTGGAGTGAAAGTGTGAGAGTTTCACAGAGCTTTCCTTTACTGGTTTGCAATACAAATAGACAAGCCACAAATTTGGTTATGTATTTTTGTAGGGAAAAAAAATTATCGTGCTAAGATCATATTTATAGACAATGTGACATTTTTTCCTCTAAGATTTTAAGCAACAAACTATGTGGGGGAGGAAGAGATTGTTGCAGAGCTCTGATTTTGTTATCAAATCTAGAAGCTTGCCCTTCTGAGCAAGTGGATTTGCTCTTATGTTTTATTCCCACTCCTACAAACCCTCATGCATTGCTCACATGAGTAGTTGCTAGTCACCACATGAGTAAGTGGAACTACACTGAGGAGCAAGTTGGAAAGTACCCTCAGACTTTAAGCAACTTTAAAACTGCTCTGAAGGAGGCAAATTGTTTCAGTATTTGTTCCCAGTCTCAGAAAAATTGTGCAAACTTATCCCAGTAAGGATCTTGCCCAAACATTTCCTATGCCTCGCAGGAGAGGGTCTGGCTCTGATGTCCCTCTTCCAGTTGCTTCCCTTTTGAACAGTTCCCTTGAGGTTGGAGGGGCTGCACAGATGGGGCTATGGAACACAGTTCAAGAAGAGCATCTGCACTACAGGCTAAATATCATTGTACTGCTGAGAAGTCCCACAGGTTACAACAGCAAGACTATCTAATTTTTACTTGCAGTTAACACATTGGTCTGCAGAAGATTTCCCAAAAATCCATGGATACTTGTTGGCCAAGGTCCTACCTCTCATAGAGTTGGCATAATCTGATCCAGTGGGGTTGTTTGAAGATCAGGAGGAATAAGAATAGGGGCTGAATTGTGCCATAAAATAATTTAGGGCTAACACCTGCACATGCAGATATCAATGGTGACAGTACTTAATTCTACCCTGAATGCTAATCATAGTTTGTTGCTGTCAGTGGTTTTTAACAGAACTCTGTTGAAAACAATTTATTGCCATTAGGAATCGTGTTGATTCAGGGGAGTGCCTTGTGTGACTGAGACTAACTAGCATGATGGAGCCTACAGCCCTCAGTAAGAAACAGCACATTTTCTTCTTTTTAAGAAAAAAAACAATTAAAAATAGGACTGTGAATAGCTGGAAGGTGAATCTTCAGTATTTTAAAAAGTATCTGCAGAATTTTTAACAGATTTATTTTTTAAATATACTTATATCACCTTTGTAATGTCAACATTCAGTGACCAAGTTCTACTTGACAAAGCGAGGATCACTTCTAAAACAGATGACACAACTATTCCACTGGAACTTTTGGACCAAAAATACCTCAAATTTGCCCCAAAGCATCTGGCTCGGACTGAGGAACTGTTGGCAGAGGGGACAAAGAGGAGACCTCAAGAGCTTGGACTTGCTGCAAATTCTTCGGTGTTGACTTTTTGTAGATCCCATGGCATTTATTATCATCTGCAAATGTGTAAGCATCACTTGAAACAGGCCCTGGACTTGTATGTTTTGTATCTCTTCACAGTGTTCAGCTGTTCATCCACATCCAGGGATGTTAGCAGTAGCTGCAGTGGGACAATTATTCTTCCTCTTCCCCCTCAGCACAGTGAAGTGCTCACTTCATTTGATTCCTTGGAATACCTTCTGAAGAGCAGGCTCGTTTAGTTTCAGTAGAGTGATGTGTACGAACGGGCTTAAGGCAGTGCTAGAGATAAACAGTCAGGATCACCCAAGTCTGTGGTGGTTCCCAGACCCTATCCCATGGATCACTGGTAATCCATGAGGCCTTGGCAAGTTTGCTGCGGGTGGTCTGTGGAATTGTATTAAATAGCAATGTTCATAGTCTTCTATTAAAATTTTTATGAGAAGAATACGCGACAGTCTGCAAGAAAATCTGTGATCAGAGAGTAATGTACTAGCCTGAAAGCTCAGAGGATGTTTGCTGTACAGGAACAGATCTCAGCCCATGGGCCATGAGGCATTAGAAGTCATTCTGTTAATGTTTTCAGATTAAATGCATGCCCAGTGAAATGAATGCATTTTAGTACGCCTGCAAGCAAGCAAAACAACAACAACAAAAATCCACTTCAAAATAAAATGAAGAAAATAAAAGTAATAAATGGACACTGAAGCCTCAGCCTAGTTTGTGTTTGCTGGTGTCTAAACTCCCCGTTTCCCAGCACTCTGCAGAGATGGAGAAGCACTGCTCTAGAAAGCAGCACGTTGCCATGGCCTAGATCAGGGCTGGCAAAGGTCTGTGTGTTCTGGAGGAAGCAGGGAGAGCAACGGAGCACTGGAACTTACAGGTGTGCTGGCAAAAGATCCTGAACAAATGCTGCACTTCCTTCTCCTTTTACTTCTTCCTCTCTGCCTTGAGTGTATGTGGCTGGTGTCCAAAGGAAAAGCCAAACTAATTCTGATGCTTTTTCCTATTCTGGGTGGACTAAGTCAGAGAAGCACTTGCAGAAGTGTTTGTGAAAGGTTACAATATATGTTGATACTTTAGAAACTATAGGAAGTTCTTAATCCTTCCCTGCCCACGGGACTGTCATTTATAGACCCGCTATTGTCTCATCTTTTATAAGGATGTTTCCTTACATCAAGGTTCCAAGAGCAACCAGACTTTGCCATTGTTCACAGCTATTTCTGTTTGTGGCTTAATGCACATCTAGTATTCTGTTTATGCTTTCACTGCTCTCCCACACAGCAGACTGTACCTACACACCAGCTTAGGTGACATCAGTCTCAACACACTCATTTCTGTGTTTCTTCTTTTTCCCCCCGATTTGTCAGTGCATCTTGATTTTGCATTAACCTAGTTTACTGCAAGTAACATGCTAAAGCACATGGAACTTCATGCATTTGCTTAGTAATTTCATCTTCAGTTCTTGTTTGATAAATTTGCTTATAGAAAAGCTTTTACATGCTGTTTTTCTACCAGGTTGAATCCTTTTTATTAAAAAAAAACCCAAACCTCTTACTATATAACAAGAATGAATTCAGCCGTGAGCAGACAAAATGGAAGCATAGATTATTTTGGATGTAAAAATTTTAGCTTGAGGTTAGTGGTGGTTTAATTACAGGATTTTTTGTTGTTGTTGCTATTCATACAGACATGCATTGTTTTCTGCTTTGATTTATGTCCAGATCAGCCCTCTTCAGAACCCCATTTCTGGCAATCTCAGCAACACGTGGGGGTCTGGCAGCTTCTTCAGACATTGCCATCTTCCCTCCCTGCTCCTTCTTCTGCACTGTTACACCAGTTCCATAGCCTGTCATTTCTCAGGAACCCTTAATGATGTCTTTCCTCCATCATCTGCCCCACGGCTCTTCCAGAATCAGATGCTTTTGTGAAAGTTTTTCAAGCCAGTCTAGAAATAGATACTGAAATAAAGGCAGGTGATCTGGTGATGGGGTGATGTTCTGTCACTGCCTTCCTGCCCTGCATTGGCAGAGTACAGACCATCTCCAGAGCTCAGAGTAAAATAAGAATAATAAGAAGAACTTTGCAAACTGCTTTTATAACCCTGAAAGATTTGATGCAAATTAAAACCCACCTAGGTTTTGTCAAACCTAACTCTACACAACACTTCACCTTCTCCACTGCTGTCTTTTAGCTGCTGAAGACTTGCCAATAAGCCTTTTAGAGCCAGGCTTTTGTGTTGTGCCTTGCATAAAGTGACATTTGGGCTTTTAAACCACCCTTGTGCTTGTAACATACATAGCAGCACTGTTTTTTTGGGTTTTTTTTTCCACATGCATCCTCACTTTGCAGAATGAAAACCCCAACCCTGAACAAAGTACAAACAGCCTGATGATGCGCGGTGTGGAGTGCCCGGTAACCTTTGTGTGCTCCAGGCAGAGCTCAGCTTTGTCGTGGTCATTAGTGGGCCAGCACACATTGAAATGTGTGATCTATTCCTTCCTGAGCCCCACTGCTGCCTTGCTTAGCAGTTCCTCTCGCTGGTGAGTTGCTCTTGTAATTTCCAGTTATGTAACCCATCTCGTTTTGTGAATATGTGAATTTAGCAGCTGTCAGTGTCAGCAGCGGCTGCGAGGGGTGTGTGTGTCTTTTTTTTTTTTTTTTTGGCAAGCTGGCATTACTCATCAGTCTCATGGTAGTTTTGTTTGAAAAATGCTTGTGTTAGAAAAAGTGGATTTATCAGCTCAGCACTGTATGGTGCTAGCATGCAGCTCAACAAAAGACAAGTGCTCATTTCAGTAACGCTTGCAGCATTTCATGGGGCCCCCAAATAGGCTGAACAAGGCTTCTCTGGCAGCTAACCCCAAGTACAGTGGGAAACTATTAAAGTGGCAGTGTCACTGCCTGGAAAAGGGATTCAGTTTTGTTCCATCATTTATTGCAGCCTTTTTTTTTTTAAAGTAAAGACTATTAACTGCATTAGATATTTCCCTCAATATTGGAGAAAAGAAGAGGCCTAACTAAAAATGTACTGAGAGAAGTGATTTTTTCTCATAGTTTCTTGGAGCTTAGACCAAACTGCCAGTCTGTCCTTCCCAAAGTGGGTCTTTTTTATGAGGAAAAACAAGATACTTGCAGCTTTTTCAAGTAATACTACAAAGTCAGTGGTGCTGCAGCCTTTGAGGAAGAACTCATTCCTTGTTCAAATCAGTTTATTTTCAGAACGATTTGCTGCAGTTACACTTTCTTTTGTAGCTGCTCCTCCAGAATGCAAATACAACCTGGGGAGTTTTCTGTATTTAATTGAGTGTGTGTGGTGGTTAAAAACATGTTCTAAAAACAGTATTACATACTGCAAATGTGTCAAACCCTTTGTACACGTTTATTTAAAACAAATGTATTTTTTCAGTATTTATTTATTTATTTATTCTCTCTGTTTACACTCCACACAGATGGTAAAGATAAACCAGTGAGCTTCATTTTTTTCTGAAAAATTGCCTCTTACATTTTTAGGTTCTCACACACTGGCAAGATGCTACAAACCCCACGTGACAAAGATCAGAGGGAAATACTTATTTGAAGAAATCTTTGTCATTAGCTGTGTTGTAAGTTTTTAAAAAGGTTCAATTTCATGAAATGCAAATTCTAGCCTAATTGTTCCGCTGCAAGCCTTTACAGTCTCTGAGCTGCATAGTTAATCTACTACCCGGCTCTACTCACATATCCAACAGAAGTCAGAGCTGGGTAAAACACGTCTTCATACACCAGTTACATCTATTTTTAACTTTCTTTTTTGGCCTGTTTACCATACCTTGCATCCAGACAAATGTATTTGAACATGCACACCTCTAAGGCTGCACAAAGGCCAAACACATCCCCCCGTGGGATCACCCACTCTCAGACACTACTCTGTGTGTCCACCTCCCACATGTAGGTGTGCTCCAGATGCTGCTGTGGCTGGGTGGGAGGAATGGGTGGATGCAGCTCCCGTCTCATCCATCTGCTGTTTCACCATGGATAGAGGTGGCTACAGTCAAGTGTCTGCTCTCTGCAAGGACAGAGGTTTGAAGTTATCAGCTTCTTAGAGCTGCAGAGACCACAAACTGAGATGCACTCTGGCACCATGTGGTGTCTGCACACACACCATACAGCCCCTGTAGCCTTCACATCCCCACCCCGATGTCCTGCAGCCTCCCACGGGTGTACACGAAGCAGCCACCTCTGGACACCAAGAGCTCTCACTGTGATTAACCTGTTGACTTTCAAGCATGTGTGAAGACCTCACTGTGGTAGCAGGTAAGATGTTTGCATTTCAGCTTGATACTCAGAAAACTGGGTACTTGATGCAGTGTTTCTATAATGGGGACAAATTGAAGACCCTTGGTCTTTAGTCAGACCAGGTACGGATGACATACGAAAACGATGCTTCAGGGGAGCAGGGAAGACATTCAGTTCCTTCTGCCTTGACTGGAGTAAATTAGAAAGCTATGGAGAAGCACCAAGAGCAGGCTGGCAATCCAGGGTTTGGGGGCATGGAAACTGTTGAAGCCCTTCCATCACTGGTACTCCAGTGCCCTCTATCTTGTTCCCATCCAGGGCAAAGCTGTGCAGAGGCTGCTCACTGCCCTCCTGGGGCTATTAGTGAGTAATAGAGTAACGTTTCCTTCCAGATTCACTGTACCCTCATGTTTGTAGCTCATCCTTTGGCACCTGGCAGAGCACTTGGGACCAGGTATACCAATAGGCCCTGGTGTGTGTAATTAAGAAATGTTGGAAAAGCCAAGAGAAGGTTATATCAGTGACTGTGTAAAGTCAAGGGATGGCTGTTTTGGTGTGCAGAGCAGGTACTGAAATATTTGTCCCACACCTACGGCAGAAAAGTAGTGATCTTTGAGTTGAGTGACAGAGGAATGGGGGACTGGGATGTCTCAGCCCAAACTCCCTTAATGAGCCTTGGCTTGGTGGGAGAGATCTTGAACACAGCCAGAGTCTATGACATTAAAGGCTTTATAAAAGCAACAGTGCCAGCTTAAAATCAACCTCCCACATTACCAGCAGCCCCAGCAGGTGTAATGTGATCCAGGTAGCCCAAGCCAGTGAGTAAACAAACTGCTGCTTTCTGAATGAGTTGCACTAGAGAAACACTTCTAACTGGGAATTACAGTGGGTAATTGCTATCTGCTGCTACTGAGAGACCTGTTAGAATGGACAGGCTCCTATCACTCTAATTCTTCTTATTCCACACAGATTTTTCTCTCTATACCTAAAATGAGGTAGGGAAAAAATGTAGGGAAAAATTTTCCTAGTGAGCCTGTAAAGTTTAGTAGGATTGGGCCCAATCTAGCTCCTTGAACTTCAGTGGGGTTTGTTGCTGGGTTTCTGTAAGCCAGAGAAAACAATCCTACTGCTTCCAAACTGCCAAGCCAGTCAGCAGCATTTAATATTTTCCCTAAAGAAGCTGCTTCACTGCTCTTCTGTTGGGTTCCTAGTCCCCTTTCCAGCAAGCAGTATTAACTTAGAGCTTTTTGCTCAGCTACAACACTGGCTGTTTTTTCTCCTTCAACGCCACCTCTTGAGCCTTTCAGCTATGGGGAATTCATCCTCCACAGACAGTGTTACTGTACAGACCAGCTGAACAGAGGCTAAATACACCATTTTAGATCCTCTAGGTGTTACGGCCTGGTTCCCTATATGGGAGAAGTGCATAAAACTAAAAAAAGGTGCATATGTCCAAGTAGAGTCTGGACTTTGACAAGTATTACGGGCTTGGCAGGCTTTAAGACTCATTGCAGAGTCCTTGGAGTGAGCAGACTGTGAGTACACCACACTGAGGTCCCAGCAGTACAGCTCTGCTCCAGCATTTCTGCCTCCCAGCCTGGGTCCCATCCTGCCCCAGAGAGCCTCCACGCCTCCCCATGCCCACACTCCAGTTATTTGTGAGTTATGATAACATATAAGCAGCTTAGAGAATTCTTATCGGAATAAGTTGAACACAGTGCAACATTTAACTCTTAATGACAGCCACCTCTGACTGTGAGTGACATGTTATAAATTATGTTTGAACTGGATTTTTTTTCTCAGAGGCAGATATTCCCTCTGCCACCCAGTCAGCCCTGTAGCATTGCACTTGTGGCCTTAATCCCACTTGGATGTGTGCCCTGCTGCCTCCACTTTCCGTCACTTGGGTACTTTAGTATTCTTGAACAAGTGAACAATCTTTGTTTCTGTACCTTATTAGGCCAAAGACCATAGCAGCTAGCGATGGCATCAGCAGGCCCTGCAGGCAGGATTCTCTGCAGACACAGCCAACCTCCAACAAACCCCTTTTTATCCTGCTGTTTCTAGGAAGAATTATGATGGTGGTGCCCTGCTGTTGATCAGTCAAATCTGTGGTAGGCCTAGAGATAAGTCCTGTAAGTGTGGTGTACTGTAAAACAGCGGCTCCCATTCATTAGTAGCTTGTGTGTAATAAACCACCCAAAGGAGGGGGGTGGGGAGGGAGAGGGACGAGCAGCTGCAGTATGCAGGAACAAACAACACAACTCATTCTTGGGAGCCAAAACTTTCTAATTTGCTGCTGGGCTCTGGGAGCACTCAAATTCTTTCTGATAATACGCTCGTGCCCTCAGTGTCTCTCCTCGTGTTTCCCAAGTCCTGCTCTCTCGAGGTCCCTGAGTCTGGGATACTTTCACTCTGAACCCAAAACACAGAGGGTAGCTGAGCAGGGAGGAGGGGAACACATCAGCTGCCCAGTGTTTGCAGACTCCAGTGTAAGAAAACCGTGGACTCAGAGACAAGTCATTCTCCCGGGCAATGGCTGTTACACGTATCTGCTTGTGCAGTGAGTAAACAAAGCATCATCACATGGGCTGCAGAGCAAGCAGGAGACATGGAGCAAACCCATGGGTATCTGGGCATTCAGGAGGACAGTGTCTCAGGTGTTTTTGCTGATTTAGAGCCCACTGGAATATTTAGGAACCTCTATCTCTCAAGGGGTAAAAACTCTGACTAAACTCAAATCAGTAACAGCTGAAAAATTATTTGACTTAATCTGTATTGTTTTTTTCACAAGTTCTTGTAAATATTTATAGTTTACAGGCATGTGAATTTAAATAGAGTCTGCTAAATATAACGTAAAATGTTACATGTGTTGAAACATCAGTAGTTCCTAATATATGCATAGCTCTGGATACGTTGGTGCTTTTGGATCTCAGCCTCGGACCCTCCAATTGCCTGTGGAACATTTCACACCAGGATTTGAAAATATTGAGTGTTGCACCACTGCTTTCATAGACCAGGCCTTCGTGCTAGTGTTTGTATTATTACAGGAAAATGAAATTATTTTCAGATAGATGCTGCTCCGGAGGACTGCTGTACCCTTGCAGGAGATGACAGTGACTGCTTTTTCACAGTGATGTACCAGGCTGTGACGGTGCTTGGACTGTATCCTAACATTTGTATAGACAAGGGCTACTTTAATGGCAGATTCAGGCTTGGACCAAACTGCTAGCACTCTTTATGTAGACAAGGCAAAATTGCAGATTTGAGGTTTTCCGCCTTCCTGGAGGAGATCAATCTCTCTCCTCTCTGGGAGGAGCTGTGCTGTGAGTTGCCCAGGTTTTAAAGTGAGAGGTGCTTCTGCCAGGCTGCGGCTTGCTAAAATTACCCAGTGGGGCAACATGAAAACGTCCTGAAGAGCCCTCACATGCATCCACAAAATAGTGTTAACTAAACCTGGGCACAAAATGGTTTTCTCATTTTCTGAAAGTTCAGGTGATACAGTTGAGGTAGTTCTGTTTGTGGCATCTTGGCATTTTTAACAAAGTCAAAGTAATTTGGCACTTCGATTTTCCTTCCCCAAACTTAGGTAGGTAGGCAGGCAAGTAGATAGCTTTATAATAAAAACTGTCTGCTCAGTGCCCGTTTCCAGCATGAATCCCAATCTCACTATTCTGTTTCCAGGCTTTTCAGCTGGAATTGCAACAAGGAACATTTTATAGGAATCTCTCCATGACCTTTCAAAGAAAATTGCAAAGGTAACACCTCTGGTAATTGCTGTACTGTGTAAGTAGATGACAGAACCACCAGTTGGAAAACTCTAGCACTGGTCAGACTGCCCTGCTCCCCCGAGAGCTGGCAGCACATAACGGGTACCCACCTTCCTGTGGTCATGTTGTCAGCGGGCTTGAAGTTATAGATGAGACCAGCAAATTGAGTGAATGTTCTGGGTCGGTATGAAATCAGCAGAGGGAGGTTTTTCTGAGGGTTTGAGCCCCATCTCCAGCACAAGCAAAGCCATGTAATCCTTTCCTTTGCAATTAGAGCTGAAAAATAGCCCCGGGGCCAGAGCACTCGCACAAGGAGCAATTAGACAAGCTAGACACTGGGAAAAGCTAAAAATAGTAAATAATCTGCCTCCACAGAAATACCTTGAGTCATTAGAAAAGGACATTTTATGGATTTCCCAGGAATCACTTACTGCTTTAATGTGTTCACAGTGTTCTGCCCAGGAGGGCTATATTCCAACTGCTGTCTGACAGAGGTAAACACGAGTAACACGACTCTCTTCTTACACTTGTGACACTGAAAACCCTTGAGTAAGTCCTGAGATTTTCATACCTAACCAACTGAAACTGGGGAGAAGGAATGGTTTCATACTGAACTGAGAAAAAATATGCTTTAGTGCTCTTTTAAGAGAAGTCTAATTAGTTTTGGGGAAAAAATTATTAATTTTTTTGTTATTTAATGGCTCAACCCAGTTTTCTTTGAAAAAGAATGTATGAGTCAGTGATATTCACCCATTAGCTGAATCCAAACTATTATAAGGATGGCAACTGCTGAGCCATTTTGCAGCACTCCTGACCTGGATGAAATGTAAAAACAAAAAACCTAATCACAGCAGAACATTTTTAGCCCTTTGCAGGGACTACAGATGATGCTATTTAATTAAGAATGCTCTAAAAGGATGCTTTGACTGTTTCTGATTAAGCTTCTAACGCAGATTTCAAAAAGATTAACAAAATTCAGACCTGAGGCTTGCAAGCAAAAATTCAGAATTAGCTGTTTGCTAATACATGTAAGACAGGCGTTACAGGTTGCCACGATGGTTTGGTTTTTTTTGTTGCTAACTTTTGTGGTATTGTTGAAGAGTGTTGTGAACAGTAAATCACGTTCTGTTCTGTCTTTCCTGTCCCTAGGAGATAATTCAAGAGGAAAAAAACCTGGTGTAAAAAATGAAACAGCGGGTTGTGAGCATCGGTGTGCACGCACGTGTGTGTGCTTGTACTGCTGCTGGCACGCCTGTTTTCAAGTGGAGGTGTCAGTGATGGATGACTTAACGTAAACTTTCAGTGCATGGCACTGTTTCTGTGTGGTGTCTGCTGCTTTTTTCCTGCACTGCTCTTTCCCATCCCAAGCAAGCGTAACGTGCTGCTGCGCTGTCAGCACCCCACCAGCCTCGTGACGGGGACTCGATACTGGAATTCCAGGAGCATTTCCCGGCTGCTGACTGGGAGCAGAAGTGACTTTGGTGGCGAAGGGTCTGTGTGGGGGCCAGACGGGTTCTCAGGGTGCTGGATGGCAGTGGAACAACGTCAGTGGTCCCGGAGTTCCTGCAGGTGTTGGACACCCGAGGGGTCTCTGGCAAAGCTGATTCCGTGGCTGTCATGTGCATCCGGGCGTGTGAGCTCGGGGGGTGTTTGCTCATCCTGGGGAGGGCTGCTCTGGGTGCCAGAATTGCTGAGATCCATCCCATCCCTTCGGCTCTGCACAGTCCCCCCGGCCCCTTGAGAAACTGTGCACAAAGTTTCTTCTCAACGTGAATTTAATACGCTTTCAGACTTGACAACGTCCTTTTAAATGAAAACATTTATGTTGAGCAAAAGGCATGTTTGCCTCTCCAAATAAATGGAATTATGTTTCCAAGATCTGACTTAATCCTGAAGTTCTTACACTGCACAGTAAGTAGAAAAGAAAGAGGATTGCTTGGAAGAGCAGGGGTTAGCAGAATCAGGCTCCATTTTACATCTTCTTGCTCATTTTCCTTCTGGTTTTTAATATACCTTTCTCAGAACTCCCACTGGCTGTTTATAACGAAGTCAAAGTAGTTTCACCTCTATTACCTAATGGCAAACAAACTAACAATTGAAAATAATGAGGGATGGTACCGAAAGTGTCCATCCAGATTTCCTGCTAGAAAATTTTGAGGACTGTTCAACAAACAAAAAATGCTGTTCTTCCAAATGTATTTTGACATAAAGTCATGTACTTTATAAATTCATTTCAGGACATTTCTCAAATACATCCTAACAATTTCTTCTTTTTCTACACTTTTTTTTTTTTTTTTTGTGGAACTGTATTTAAAATCTGCATTTATATTTCAAAGGATTTGAGGGAAGATGTTTACGAAGGAATGATGCCATTTGTATTTGTT
This sequence comes from Myiotriccus ornatus, assembly GCA_036023395.1. Classification (NCBI taxonomy): domain Eukaryota; kingdom Metazoa; phylum Chordata; class Aves; order Passeriformes; family Tyrannidae; genus Myiotriccus; species Myiotriccus ornatus. Next base: position 7,614,411 of record JAYRBT010000010.1, read on the forward strand.
ATATTTCTAAAAATGGAATTTCTAATCAGAGAACATTAAAATACTTTTGTAGCAATTTTTGTGTGGTTTAATGACATTTATATATTTTCAGTTATGATTTTGGTACCTGAACTCATGTAACCAGGCTAATTAGGAAAGCAGAATCAAAAGTTTTGTGGTTCCTCCATCCAAGTCAGTCTGTTCTTTGGCCCCACCGCTGGTCTCAGTACTCTCTGAATTCAGTGCCTTGGATTTATTTTTGTTTTTCTGCTGAAGCCCTGAAGTACCTGAATTACAGTTGGTAGATTTCATACGCAGGACAGCTAAAGCTAAAGAAGTCTGGACAAGAAGAAAGGTTTGTTTAGTAGATATATTCAAATGAGACTCTAACAAAGGCTAAAATGAAGATGGAATGAAATTTATTGTGGCAAAGTTTCCTTTGTGGACTACAAACAATATCTACAGAGAACTGGAGAAAAAAAAAACGTTTTGCAGGCTTCACTTTAAAGCTGAACTTTCTTGGATGGGAAAATAAATAAATAAATATATTCCTCTGAAAGATGAGACTTAGTTTTTCCCGTGCAAAGATACCTGTCTGGTACTTTGTACACTGAGACCCTCCGAGGGGTACTCTGACAAAAACTGGGCCCAGCCATTGATATGGTCAGTGTTAGAGACCAAGGTATAGCTTTGCTTCCTCCTTCTGCCCAGGATGAGCTTTCACGGGAGTCCAGTAATGGGGACTATCTGCAGTCTTCTACTGCCTGCACCCCCCTGTCCCCTCAGCCCTCCCAGCACCTTCCTAATCCCTCTCCCCGTCCAACAGAACAAGGGAATGGCTTTCTGCCAGCTCAGCCCACAGACCTGGCTCAGTGCAGGGTCAGAGCAGCAATGACCTGGCTGGGGCTGCCACCTGCTGAAGCCCCATGGGGACCCCAGAACACCCTCTGAGGCTGTTTGGGCAGACTCAGCTGGTGAAAACCCTCATTGCCACTGAGACTGGGTGGGCACTGGTGGTCTGCACCAACCCATGTCCTGCCTGAACCTTCCTACCCACACACCTGGGTGTTCTTAGGCAAACATCACATTTTTGAAACAATATCGGCTGTGGCGCCTGTTTTTTGTGCCCAAGGACAAGCTGAGCCAGAAATCTAGGGGATTTCCAAGCTGAATCTCCACCCCCTTTGCAGGGTCTGGCTCTTGCTGCTGTAATTCTGAAGCAAAACAAACAGTCCGTGGTCACAAAATAAAACAGTGTTTTAACATTTTCCCACTGAAATTTTTCAAAAACTTTAGAGTTAAAAAAAAAAAAAAAGAAAAGTTGGTTTTTTTTTTTTTTCCTGAGAGAGGCATAGCATGAAACATTTTATCCCGTTCCAGATCGAACCCAGCTCACTTTATCTTTTTAGATTCAAATTTAAAGTAGCTTCTATTCAAAGTTTTTAAAGGGACATACACAACGTCTTTCTTCAGCGTGACATTTGAGTCTCACCCCCTACCAGGAGGGATACCTTAACCTCCCTGTTGCTGAAAAGAGTAGAGAGAGAAAAATGGCTTGATTTTGTACATCGCTTCACATGGTCACTTGTTACTACTTGGAGTAAAGTGGGTTCATTGTAAGTCCTCTGTTTTGTGTTTCACCTTCAGTTTGTGTGGGACTTTCTGTAGCTGTACAAACATGGACAGAGGAAAAATGAAAAAGCAAGGAAAAGTCTGCCCTCAGAAAAATCACTGTGTGGATTATACTGGCTACATGGACTAGACACAGGAGGTTAGGCGGAAAGAAGATTGTTTTGTAGGTGATTTTGGGACCATCAGGTTATTAACATCTCCCCCCAAAAAAAAACCTAAAAAGTCAGTCTCAAACCATCCCTATAAAGTATCCCCAGTGTAACTGCACTATGAACTGCTTTTGCAGAAACTGCTTTAAACACAGCTCTGAAATTGATGTGGATAGAACTGAGTATATTTTTCTTTTAAGTTTTTAAAAGCAGAAATCAAGGAAGGTTTTTTTATTTGTTTGTTTTGTGACAGGGAAACAGGACACAGCTATGCAAAACAAATACATTATTAAGTGTTCCCTACATATCTCCCTATCTTTCTCAAGCCATTCCAACTGAAAGCTTTTGTAAGCGTGTGGGGGCAGCACTGACCTTTTAATTCTGTTTATATGATGGCTAGAAAAAAGAAATCCCTGGTCGAGGAGGGCCTGAACTCGTAGGAGTTGCGTCAAGATGTTTTAAGCAACTCTAGCTCGAGGTGCATCTGCAGGCAGCCAGCCCTCCCTGTGGGGCTGTCCCTGGTTTAAGGGAGACACAAAGACACAAGTACTTGTCCCAGGAGTCCTACGAGGTTAACAGTGCTGAGGTTCTGCACCTGTGAGCACTTACACGTGGCTCAAAATCTCGTCAGATGCAGTTTTGCTTGTGCCAGCACTGGAGCCTGAGCACCAAGGCTGGTGGTTGAGCTGTGGGTGCTGCTCTCACTGAGCTGAGGTGCTTGGGGGAGTGCTCACTGGATCCGGAGTAACCTGTGAAGCTGCCCCGTGCTGACGGCAGGTCCTGCCCAGCAGTGGCTCGAGGCTGGCAGCTTCAAGGTTCACAGGCTGAATGTTTTGGAATGGTGGCTGGATGAGTTTTTGCTGCATCAGCCGCCCTCCCTGCCACCAGCTTTCTCTACACTGTGCCATGCCAGGTGAACGGGACCCAGAGAAGAAGCTGTGTGTGCAGGGTGGGAGCTGCCCCTGGCAGGGGCACGGCTCGGGGACCAGAGCTGAGCACTGGGGGTGTTCAGTGGAGCGGCTGCAGCACGGCTGGTCTCATCTTCCCTTGCTCTGGGGCAGCCACTCATCCCGCTCCACAATTTACGCTGGGGTTTGAGTTCACTTTCAGTTGGTTTTGTTCCCCAGAGCAGATTCTGTGGGAGATTCTCCTCCAAGAGACCCATGCAGGGTGAGGATGCAGAGTTAATGCCCAGCAGCAAAGGAAAAGAGGAAAAGAAGACATTGCACCTGTGAGATGAGAGATTGCAAGGCAGCCCATGGGCAGGCAGGAGTGGGGCCATGTTGGTGTGTGTCCCTACAAGTCTAACAGCAACTTTCAGCACATACTTTTTTTTTTTTTTTTAATTTTAAAATTTTATTATTTTTTTATTTGCTTATCCAATTGCTCCCACATCACTGCACAAAGATATGGAATCACAACCCCTCCCCAGAGCTGTGATCCTGTGCGGTGCTGAGTCGGTGGCCGGAGCCAGCCGTGCCCACTGCTGCCATCACTGCCGGGGGAATTAAGGGCATTTCACAGCTTTCAGGCACAGGAACAAATTGTGAACTGTAGTGTTGCATCCATGTGTGAACACACAGACACACACAGACACAGAATCCTGCCAGCAGCTGATGCTTCGCACTAATCACTCTTATAAACGCCTCTAATTAGACTTATAAATACCTTTAACTTTCCTACAGGGAACAAAATACCCAACAGGCTTAACGTAAACTCGGGAGAAAAAAAAAAAAGAGTTAAAAAAAAAAAAAAAAAAAAAGATGAGTAAAAGCTATTTTTAAGCCTGGCAATTCCTACACCGGCGCTACAGAACCCGAAATTGCAGAGCCCCAGACCCCCGCAGCCCCCCAGGCTGCTGGGGGGGCAGCGTGGGCAGAGCGGGGGGAGCGGCGGGGAGGGGCTGCAGCCCCCGGCCTTTGTAGCCGGAGGGGGAACATCGGGACCCTGCGGAGAGGGAACACAGAAGCCCTCCCGGCGGCGAGAAATGGGCCCAGACAAAAGCCCCGTTACATGCTTGCAAATCACCCCACTGCTGTTATTTTATTTACCGCTGTCCGCGGGAGGATTGTTTGCTCTTGCAAAATTTTAAGCTTTTACCACCACCACCCCTCCCCACACACACACTTTTTTCCTTCCTTTTTCCCCTCCTTGCCTCGCAGCAGCGGTCGCTGGTACCACAGTGCCACATACAGACCGAACCCACCTGCGCTCCCGGGCAGGGGGGGCTGCGGCTGAGCCTCCCACCATCCGCGCCTGCCGCCCTGGGCGCTGTTTTGATGGAAAAATAAACCTATTTCCCAGGAAACAGCCCGTGGGCGGCTCATTTTGATGTCGGGGTGAGGAGTACAGCCCAGCCAAGCCACCCTGTGTGTTTGCTGCTGACAGGCACAGGCACTCGCTCCCCCATGGCGTTCCCCACTGCGACAGTAAAAACTTCCGTTGATTATCAGAAAAGTTTTTTCATTAATCTTTTTCAATGGATCTCTATATTTTAGGTTTTGGGTGTTTTGGTCTTTGTGGGTTTTTTGTTTGTTTGTGGTTTGTTTTGGGGTTTTGTTTGTTGGTTTGGTTTGTTTGTTTGTTTTTTAAGGAATAGAGAAGCAAAGGCCTCCGGAGCATCACATTTATTTTGGGGAAAAAAAAAAAATCTCCCTTTTAGCGGCTCTGCAAGTCCAAGGAGTCCCGCTCATCTTCCCATCCTATTCAGGCAGGTGAAGCTTAGGACTTCTGGATTTTAAACACTGTAGTGACTGTGAGTCCTCAGGAAAAACAACCTGTAGACTTCTATGCTTTGCAAGGGTACTAATATGGACTGAGATCATATGATGGTAGTTCCCCCCATCTTCAGCTTTAGGGTCTGTAAAACACCTTTTGAATATTAGCTGCTGTGTGCATGAATCATTGTCAGCAGAGGGAGGGAGGAGGAAGGAAGAATCTATGTCCTTGTGGGGAAGAAATGAGTCCTGGTCTCAATGTAAACATTTTTATTTGTGGTGGTGTCTTGATCATGGGGAGCACGGGGGGCATGGGGAGACCCCAGTGAGATCCAGCTGCCCCAGCCTCCTAATTCCCTCGCAGCCAGGAGCTGAGTTCTCCTTCCTCTGACAGGTACTTACAAGGGGGTTGAACAGGTAATTAGCGCCCAAACCAGGCTGCGGGAAACCCTCCTGGTCATCCTGCCCTGCACAGGCAGCGAGCGGGAGGGCTGATTTTCGACGGCTGATTGACTCTGAACAAAGGCCCCAAACAGCATCGAGTGCCCGACTCAGGGATGGTAACTTTAGAGCCAATGGGCTCCTTTCCCATCAGTTTAATGCAGTGTTATTTTTTTTCCAAGCTGATAACATTTTAAACATATTGCAAGACAGAGCTTTCCTGGGAAGCAGGGAAACCCTTGAAATTGCTATAAAAGAAACTTGTGCGGATAAGGAAACCCATCCCGTGAATTCACCTGTTGCCAGCCAAAGAGAAATGTTCGGGGTTTTATTTCAATCCAGAATTTACCGCTTATCTGGTGCTTTATCTAACCTCGCTCTTTGGAAGATCTGATGTCATGCTTGGCAGAGCTCTTGGGTCCAGGCTGCTTTATTATGCCGCGCTCTACAAGCTTTAACGTTTTAGACTGGTGGTATTGAGGGAATAAAAATGTAGCCTGAAATCCTCACATAATGGGCAAGGCGTATTTCATGTGGCCCAAATGAATCTAGAATTTTTTATCAGGAGTTTATGTACACACTTAATGCTGTTGAAAAAAATAAGCCCTATCACATGTTTTCTATAAACAAAGTCTCAGAAATGTTCAGCACGTCTGTGGCTATCAGGAGATCTTTTCTGGCCACGACCAGCAACTGGATCACCTGCATGTCCTCCTCTGCAGGTGCAGAAACCCAACAAACCCTGCATTACCAGTCGCCAGCTGAGGAAAGTTGCCATGGTGTTATTAGTAGAAATTTTGCTGTACCCTCAGTGTTGATTTAAACTCTACCAACTCAGTGCAGTGCTGCTGAAGTTTGAGCAATCCAGCTACTTCAGGTGAAACATAAGTGCAGAGAATGTCAGACAGAGCCATTTGCTGCACAGAAGGAGATTTGTGTCTCACCCCCCTATTTTTGTGAAGCCTTGTCTACTGGCCTTCATTTTTTAACTTTATACAGAGGTGTTCTATAGTTGCAGACTTTTATGGAGAGTCTCAACTCTTCAGTTTCTGTTCAATGCCATTAACTACATGGACCAACATCTGCAGCCTTGACCACTTCCTTCAGCCCACTGCACTGAAGGAGGTCACTCAGGTGGGGTGGGGTTGGTTCTGAAACATGTGCCTTGACCATTCTTGTTCATATGCCTTCATCTTAATCTGTTTTTCACAAGTGTGGGGTGTTGAACTGAAGCTTTTAGGGCTGCCCTTTTTCTCAGGTGTTGGCAGCTCCCAGTGAAGGTGCAACATCAGCTGGCTGTGGATATAACCTCTGACATCAAACTGGAGCCACTCACACTGTGCCTGTCACAGCACTGGGGTTGCTCACACATAAAACAAATTCAGGAGTACTGCAATTCACTGGTCAATGGGGGCATGGTCCAGTTAAAACTTCTAATTTTGGGTGTTAACATCTTGAGCACAAGGAGTAGGACTTTATTTTTATGGTGTTAATTGTTGAGCCTCACTGTTGAATGCCACAGCTAATGCTGCAAACAGGGACCTTTTCTGCAGTGAAGACCTCACGTGCCCTGATGTAACAGGTCCCACCTGGGTGTTTTATTAGAACATTTATACCACCTGCTTGCTTGTGGCCACTGGGTGTGGGTTTGGTTGGTGCTCAACAGTTGCTGCTTCTTCTCTAGGTAAGGATTTTTACTTTTGTTGCAATTTGGTTTTTCTTATAATCTATGAGCTACCGTGTTGTTTTTCTGGAGAACTGGAGAAAAAAAAAATCTCTGCTCTAGGAGAAGGATGGGTAAATTCTCTTTGTTAAGAGGGAGTTTGTTTATTTAACGTTGTTGTAAGTGTACTCTGTATGTAACCTGCAAATGTGTCTAAATTTGGTAGTTTTTTTTCTTGAAAAAATTGAGTTTGATGTAAAAGTTCTTGATGAGGTTGAAAACAATTAATACCTTTAGTTTCAAATGGTGGAAAAGTTAATTTTGTACTCAGACAGAAAACATATATGTTTCATCTGGGATAGCAATGCTGTGTCATAGGTGTAAGTGGAATAAAACAAAATTTGCTGCTTTTATAGTAAATATCTTAGTGTATAGTAAGTATATTATAGTAAATATCACTGTAGTGCATCTTGTTGAGTAGAGAAGTGTAATGGTGGTCTGTGTTAGGACTGAAATGGTGAATGTTTTTAGGAGTCCAAGGAACATTCTGAAAAAAAAATGAGGATCAAGTTAATTATGAAAAAATAAGAACAATGTAAGGAGCTGGGGTCTGGTCCCTTTGTAGAAGGCAGAGCCTCTTAATTCTAAGTAACGTAAAGGTGTGTACGGTACAAGAAGGTTATGTTGCCCATCAGAAATCCTGGGTCAGGGTTATACACAGAAAATGTCAATAGGTTAACAACCTTCAGCTTTTTTGTCTACTGGCTGGTGCAGTTAAAGAATGTTTTCCAGCTTTCTCTTTTTGCCTGGGGTTGGAGACGTGCACTTAATCATTTGTACCTTAGAAACACCTGTAACTGCAGGAAAGAGGTTTTTAAAGCCCACCCCAAACACCTGTGAGATTTCTAACGGCACCTGGGGGTTCCTGCTTGGACCAACAGGACAAAGGGACACAGGGCTCGGCAAGGACACGACACCAGGAGCACCAGCATGGGTGTCCTCCTGGACTGTGTCCTTTCCCTGCTCAGGGCTGGGCTTTAGTGGAGGCATGGGGGAAACTGGGGATCAGAGGGCAGAGTCTGATTTCTGTCTCCAAAGGGGATTTCTGTAGCAAGGTGGGTGAAAGCAACTTCTCTTTCTTACTGTCCTACATAAGTTCTTTCTTGCTGTGGATCAGGCAGCCTCACCACCCTGTGAGTCCCCTGTACATCCTCCCACTGCATCTAAAAACACTTTTCAGAAGAGGATGGGGAGGAATGATTCTTGCTGGTGGCAGACCGGGGGTCACAGAGCCAGAACTTCAGTATAAAGGATGATGGTGTCTGCGTGAATATTTAAGGGTTATCTGTTGTTTTTCAGCCGGGTACAGGAAGGGCAATTGCCACAGAAATCTTCTAGTGGTTTAGAGCTGTGTTTGGGGATGCTCAAAGTGTGTCATTAATTTTACGTAATCACCTTCTGGTCTACTCACTTTCCCTCCCTCCCCCCTGCCCCGGCCTTGCCAGGATCATACCAAATATACTGTCTCTCTTTTCCAGCATTAAGGAACAAACTAAAGAAAAAGAGTCATGTGTTATGTACAAATGGCTTTTGGCTCTTTATTTGTGGGGAACTTACCCTTATTAACTTCTGTGGTGACTTTAACGATGACTAATTTGAGGTTAGAACAAAATGCAGTTATTACTGTGCTAAGAGTTCAGGAAATTAATTAAAAAAAAAAAAACACATTTGACTCTCAGTAAGGTTTTAAATATCTTGCTGAAAGCTGCTGGACTTGGGTTCCCAGATCTCTCTCTGCAGAGCACACTTTAGCTTTGGACATACCTTTAAAGACTTTAAACAGCTTGAGACTTGTAGTTTGCCACAGGAGCTTAGAGCAAATTCATGTTTCTAGGTTTTAAACCCTGAGCTGGAGTACAAGAGCCCTGCTCAGGAAGGTAAGGAAAGGTGTAACAAGGTCATTTCGAACCACATACAATCAGGCTGTACCTTTAAAGTCAATTCTAAGTTTAACTGAAAGCTGAGGGCAAGGGAGGCAGGGTAGCACCAATGTACTGACTTATTTTGAAGGAGCTGTGCCATTGAATGCTTGATGAACTGCAATATTAATAAAATGGCACTGGGCAAGCTGTCAGGAAGAGGGACAGGGGTAGATAAAGGGCGAGTTTTGGGATGGTGTGTGGTGTTGTCCATCTGTGCAGGCTCTCCCCAGAGTCTGTTGATTTCTCAAGCTGATGTCAGCATGTGAATGTGTGAATGATGGCGATGAAGTTGCCTGTTTAACCAAAACCTACATCAGAATTTTGTAGGGGATTTACTGTGCTGGCGAAGTGATGGATGAACAGAACCAACCAGATGTGGCTGTTTGAAAATGGAAAAGGCAGTAATTTCACTGAACTTTTGCTCAGATTGAGTAATAACTCTTTCCCCTCTACTTTTGAGATGCTCAAGAAATATGCTGGTAAAGGAGGTGACACCGTTTCACCCTTGTTATGCATGGAAGTAGTGAGGGGTAGAGGGGTGCAGAGCCATGTTACATGTCACCCAGCAGACAAGGGGCAGCCTAGGAAAGTCCTCCAGCTCAAGATGTTTTAGCAATGATAACTGATGTTGATCTAACAGAAGAGCATCCATAATGGCTCTTGGTAATATCGGCATATTTTCCGTTTGCTTTGCTAGTTGCCTTATACAAGCATTATATTCTCTTCATAAAGTTTACCTGGCTTTGCCAAAGGAATTGCTCACACAATGCTTGTGTTCATTCCAGCCAGGGGCACCCAGAGTGATCTTCTGGAGCCTTCTGCCCCCAGCTGTCCTGGGTGAGCTCCTCTGCTCCAGGTCCTTGCTGTGCTCAAGGGGCAGTTGTAACCAACACAAGCTTTTCCTCTTCCCAGTAACTTCCTTTCCCCTTGGTCTCACTCTTTGAATGAGGAATGTAATCTTACCCATCATGACTTTACTGGCTGACAAAAACTTGCATCTTTTTGCTGTAGAAAAAGATGAACAGTATGGTCCTTTCTGCAGGACTTTGTGGTTGCTTCAACTGCCTTGCTGGGCTGATCCGTGGCTGACCAGTTGACCACAATTATAAAGCAGAGCCTTGCTCTTCTGGAATCTGAAAGAGAAGTTGTTCAGAAATCTGAACAGAAATATATCTTACAGTATATGGCTGTCACTTTAAGCTGTTGATATTTATAGCTGTCAGCTGTTACATTTATTAAGTTGCTTGATGGTCAAGGAAGTAATGTACTTGAGAGTGTGGTGATATCAATTTTTTTGACTGTAATTTTACCAGCAAGTTTCCTGTTCTCTCTGCTGTTTAAAAATGAGAAATAAATAGAGAATTCATGTGGGATGTTTTTTATGTCATAAGGTAAGTATTTTTAATCCATGCACCACAGACATACATTTGCTCTCCATTTGAGTGCAGTCTTTGCTCTTTTTATTTCAGAAATGGTCTGTAAGGCCTTTAACAACAACAACCACCCATCCCAATTCACACCAGACTTTTCTAAAAGCAGACTGCAGTTGCCTCCTCTAGTTTAAAATTTCTGAAAATTGGGTCCCTAGCCCAACTTGTTTTTATTGATCTCATTATTTATGGAGGATAATTAGTCCTTTCACCTGCATGCCATATTCTTCAGTCTTTTTAAGAGGAGACTTGCATGAGTTGTTAGTCACATGTTGACTGCTTGCACCGTGACTAGACCCAAATCAATAGCTCATGGGGAATTACTTAAAATGCATCAGGTTGTTGTAGCATAGTTTTTTACACCAGTAATGAAATTGCACTGAGCTCAAAGATTTTGTGCTGGTTGTTCCCAAACACTGATGAGAAGGGATAAGGGTGTGATGTTTCTTGTCATAATTCCTGCAACACTTGTCATCTTTTTGCAAATATTTTGTTGTATATTTTTTTCTTTTGGAGTTAACTGCAGTTCCTCTGTTAATATTTCAGTTCAGTTCTTTTTTTCTCCGTGTTTTTTTTGTGTGCGTGTTTGTTACTTTCCTATTAAATATGCCAAACAATTCTTAATATTTTAAGTTATCATCATAGAAAATTGCATTATATAGGTATTTAAGACTGTCCTTTCTTGGCAGCTTTTGGCAACAATACTTTTTTAAGCTTAAGCCAGCGTTATCGCTCTCCAAAATGAATAACGCGGTTGAAATTGGTATTCTGACTTGCCTGTTATTGATCCAGCTGCTCTAATAACTTTGCCCTAGGAAGGTCACATGTGTGTTTTTGTATGGTTTTCTTCTAGCAGTGATTTGACTTTATCTGTTTTCCACACCCTCCAAATTATTTACAGTTATAAAATTTCAGGATAACTTAAATGGGCTTGTCCCTGTTGCACTAAAGTCAGTGAGAGCCAAAAATATGTCTACAAAGTTACTCAACAGCCAGAAAGGCACCCAAATATGAAGATTACCATGCTCATCTTAGTGAAATTCTGCTTGCCATTATCAGTCATGAATATCAAATTACTACGATTCTGTACTTCTTGAATATATTCCTGTGAGCTTCTGACTAATGAAGTGTATTGTTATCCTGCAAACAGAATTTAGTGTTTCTGCTCTTACTGAAGTATTTAAATGCAGGTATGAATGTTTTGGAAAAACTGAAGAAAGCTTAGACTGTGATTTTTTTTGTTCATAAACCATAAATCATTATAACAAGATTAGCCTTTTACTACCTCTCTCCCAATTTCTTCCTAAGGCAGGTTTTATTGTCATTTTTGGGCAGAGCTGTCATGTAAAATCCTTTGCTCATCATCTTGCTAATGTATATGCTTAATCATCCGTATTTGAAGTTTGGAGTATGAATTAAGAGAATATTTAACTGTGTCGAATAAATGAAATTACCCAGTGGTACCACTGGTGTAGCATTTTCTTTCTATTGATCCTGTTCTGTTCTTGTGATCCAATACTGCTTAAATCAGAGTAAATGCATTAATTATAACAGCTTAATTAATAAGTTTTTCAGAGGTCTAAGTGGCTTAAATATGCAATTCTTTAGGCTTCTGATGATATAACCAGGAAAATTGTTTTCTTTATCTTGAGATAACACCTATGAGATTCTATACTCCATCAGTTAAAGAAAATGGCCTGGTGTGTTCATTTGAAAAAATATCTTCAGTAAATAAGTTTTGGCTGTCATCTTACAGATATAAACATATGCTTTCAGTGTTATAGTGCATAATACCTGGACTGTGCAGAGGACCAAGGGAGCTGGGAACTAAACTTTCCATTGGCATGATGGTGGCTTGTGTGTTTTGTTTGTGGTTGGCTGTGTGTGTGTGTTACAGGAGGTTGGGAACTAGGTTCCGCTGTTTTCCAAAACATCTGAAACCCTTAAATATCCCCACTATCGTGTCCATTTCTACTGTTCAGATGGATCCAGGGGAACTGATCCAGGTTCTATCTGGCCGTTGATCTGGCCCTTGCCAGCAAGCACAGATGAAAAATATTGTCTGAAGGAAAATTATTTTTCATTCCTGTGGCTGTTATAATCTGAGAGAACGTGACGCTTGTATTTTGTGTTTGTAAGCTGTGAGGAGCAGGGCAGGCAGCTCTGCCCACGGAGAGCTGAACCAAGTGAAGAACGTGCACTGGGCCCAGTGCTGTGGTGTTTTACAATCACCTGCAGAGAAACTTGAATGTTTTGAGCTTTAGATTCATAAATCGAGTTTTCAGGGTTCCTTGCTTTAACTGGTGCACATTTGGGGGAAATCCTGAACTGATTTCTTTCATTTCTTTTAATATGGTGTTAGTACTCATCACGTCATCTCAGTTTATTCCATCTGATGAAGTGGCCAAACAACTAGGAAACAAAAACTTAATCAAATCAAAGCTGTGATAGGGATCAATAGCTATTCCATGCAAACTCTCCTTATGCAACAAAGTATCAAGGATTATTTCTCCATTTGAAAAACATCAGTCTGGTTAATCAAATTTATTCTACAAGTAGTGTTTTTGTGTTGGCTAGTTAACAAAACACTACCAACTAAGACAATGCCAGACATCTAGAGTTTATAGGGCGTCTCTATCCCTTCATTACTTGTGGAATCTTTTTTTTTTTGGTAGTAAGTGCTGTGATCTTTCCTCTTCTTGTCTCTGATACTGCAAGCTAATTAATATTTGCAGTCTTTAACTATCAAATGGGGTTGCAATCATAAGCACATTCTTAAACCTCTTAGTGCTGAAAGGAAGACCTAAATAACTTTTAAAGCTGTGAGACAATGTCAAGAAATGTACTTGCTTAAATTTAATCCATCACTTTGTGCCAGCAACACATATAGCTGAAAGGTCAGAGAATCATTGAGAGGGAGAAAAACAATTAATTTGGTATCAAAAAGGTAATAGGATAAGGCCTCACCAACCCTCTCCTATTGTTCTGCCGCATTAACTTCGGCAGGTCAGATGCCACTGGTCATTGACCTCAGGCTAAACAGGGTCAGGCCAGGCTGATTACAAAAGAGATGTGTTTGCACTTACCCAAGTGTCTCTTAAAAAAAAAAAAAAGAACCAACAACTATGTTGTTCCTGGGGTGGAACACATAGAGGGTAAACATTTTTCGATGCAAGTATCATTTAGAGAATCTTCTGCATGGAGAACGGTCTCCTGACATGGCATGGCTCCTATGTGTGAGTTGAGGGAGGGGGATATGGTCCCAGAGTTTTCTATCCCTACAGATAAGTTTTTATGCAAGTCTTCAGTCAATCTCACCCCAGTGTAGTGGGGGAGATCTTGGCCTCACCATGTCTTTTAAATTCACTTGTCTATATACCCTTGGGATCTGCTCTGTGCTGCTACTGGAATCAGTGGTGCTCCCCTCCCGGGGACAATTCATCCCACCCCTTTTAGGAGCTTTTCTATGATGGGGAATCACTTTTTGTTGATGCAGGACTGGTTTCCTCAGTGCTGTGTTGACCCATAAGTTGGCTTTCTAGCACAGCTCTGCGTAGTTAAGGCCCAGGGCCAGGGATACTGTCAGCCCACCTCAACAAATTCTGATGCTTTGGGTTGACTTCAGCCAAAATTCACCAACTGGTAAAGAACTACAGGTTTTTACAAGATTTGTGACAGCAAACTAAAAGTAGGGCAGAGAGACCCTGGAATTATCCTCATCAGAGATGGTAAAAGCCGTGTAATGTCAATTCACTCCTATAGGAAAGTACCTGGTGGGGGGGTTGAGGAGGGTGTGAAGGGCAGCGAGGAACTGTGTGACAAACTTAGACCTGACTAGATTCAGGTGCCTTATTTCTGTACCTTATGGCAAACTGGCCCATCCAAGCCATCCAGCTTGCAGCTCGGAGTTCAGACAATTTTATTAATTACAAAGTTGTAAATATTCCAGCTGACAGATGTGAACTGGGGTATAACTGAATTGTAAAAACATTTGAGACTTTAGCTCTGGGCTAGAGACAGTTAGCTAATTGCAAAAAAAAAAAAAAAATCCTCCTACTTATGTATGCCATCAACCTGCTTAAATTTTTAATACTGTTTCTCCCTTAAATATACTTATTTAATCTATGGATGAGACCTTCTGGAAACAGTTGAATTCTTATTACTTTTATTGCTGAGTTTGATTCTGCAAAGTGGTGGGCCTTTCCCACATCTGCTGGGGAGCAGGGTTTATAGGTTTGATTTTGGGCATCACTGTTTCTAATATGGGTAGTGAGTACTCCTAATTCTACAACTTTTCTAGGAAAATAACAAGATAAAACAAGCGAAAAAGGGCTGTGATAATTGCTGGGAAATATATGCTGTTTAGCAAAGATTGGGTGGGGTGAGAGGAGCAATCAAACTCATTGAAATGGGAACCATTTGCCTCTTTAAAAATATTTAACTGCAAGAATGCTCTTTTGCTTGGGATCATGCTGGTAAAAAGCATTAATTGTGGAGATTTCTCGTTTATTCTAGAGTGTTGCCGGGCTTTGTTTTGCGTTTTGCGTTGAGCTCTCTGTGCAGCTCCCACATTTAAAGCCTTCCCTCATGTGGCGCTTCCACATTTGAACATTCACTGGTCAAGAAGATAATATTGTAATTGTCCCCATGGCTGTGCCGTGGGGAACATCCCGCTGTGCTGGACGCACCCAGATGTAGGTACTTCATCATCGGGAGAGAGCAAAGCACGTGTGTGTGTGCACTCTGCTCGGATGGCTCAGGGGAAAAAAAGCCAAAGAGTGGGAAATTAAAGTGCTGAATGAAGAATATGTTAGATAAGTGGAAAAGTAAAGGAGGATTTTGCCAAGCTGAGACTGTCCTGTGGTGTCTGTCACTTAGAAACCCAATTGCACGGTCAACTGCAATAGCATGAAAGCCCATCAGCCCAGTAATCTCCAGCTTGTAATTGATTCTGTTTCTACAAATGTTAGCTAAAGCAAAAATCTGCATTAAGGTAAGTGCTAAACATCCATCAGCCTGACTGATTAGCCAAAGCAGGAATTGCTGGAGAAATGCACGTTATTTGCCATCAGATTAAGTGAAGTTCTGCTTCCACAGTCGGAAAGCTGATAATTTGCTTGTGATGGTATCAGTTCAGTTTTCAGCTCCACTTGCTGTACAAACCTCAGTGTTTGAGGGCACATCTCTTCAGATCACGAGCCAGATAGGCAAAATTAAAAATATTTTCTGATTAAATAAACATCAAAATGTGTTCAAAAAAAAAAAAAAAGCTTGAATTACAAAGACTGAACAATTCAACTAGACAATAAACAGGCCAAATTCTTTATATTAAAAAGAAGACCAAAATGGATTTATCTGTGGATTGTCTAAGTCTTCTTTGATATTGTTTCTTTTGTCTTATATCTGTTTTCCTTTTCTATTTTCTTTCTTTTCTCTTAAGACATGACACTAGTTTCCATGAATTTGTTAATGTAACTGTGCTTTTGCGAACTAAGAAACTACATTCCATTGCTAAAAATGCAGCTTGTGTTTGTGTGTGTGTGTATATATATATGGTTTTGAAATGTAATAAATATATTGACTTAGTGAGGAGATAATACTGAATTTGAGAAACTTTTTTTTTTTTTAAACATTCTGTAATGATTGTGTGTCCACACTAAATATATTTCTGGCCCAGCCAAAATCCATCATTTGCTGATGCAGAGCAATTACATGGCAGATGGTATTACTTTCCTTTCTAGCTTATGTAACTCCACCAGACATCGTGAATTAGGAGTTTTATAATATTCTACTGATACTTTAATTGAACATTCTGGTATTTAAACTTAAAATTCACTTATGAAAATGTTCTCTAGTAATCACAGGACTCTGAAGCTTAGTGAAAAATTAATGCAAAAGGGTTATAAAGAGATTAAAACTTGGTTTTCTTTGTATTCAAGCAAGCACTTGTGAATAATTTTTTCTCTATTTCCTTATCTCCAAGGTAAGTATCTTGCATGTACCTCACCAAGAAATCCCGTACAGAGCAAGTCAGTTCAGCAGCAGCTCTTCCCTTGGCGTAGTGCTCTGGGATGGTTAATGACTGCTGGTGGCCAGGACTCTGCTTTTACCACCACCACTGGCCACCTCCAGGCATGTCTGCCAGGCTGGCAGATCTGCTGTCAACAGAGCACACTTACCTGAACAAGTGGTTTGTTGTTCCTTCCTCAAAGTACCCAATACTTAATCACCTTGGAAAATCCTCTTGTTTCCAAGTTCTCAGAAAACATCCTTCTCCTTCATGCTGAGGATGAGTCTCTTGGCCCTGACAGCTGTGTTATGTATTGGCAGAATGGGGGAATTGCCCTCACTGTGATTCCACAGGGCCAAGCCACAATGGCATTGAAATCCTAGTAATGTCTGAAAATATTTATTCATTAGCCAGGTACTGTCCCAGATGCATCATGACGAGGCAGGCTCAACCCAGGGAAATCAGTGAAGCAAAAAGAGCAGCCCCACAAGCAGAAGACATCATCTCAAACAGATCTGCCTGTTTTAGTGGAACTCTTGTGGGAGCCTGAGCTCTGTCAAAACCCTTCTTTCAGGTAGTCTGAGTTCTCTCCTGTGCAGATGCTGTGGTTTGTGTTCCTGTTGCATCCCTTTTATCTGCTGGGGAATTCCCTTTATTGGAACTGTCTGTTCCCCAGAAACCTGTAAGGCTGCTGTTTCCAAAGACCTTTTTCAAAATTAGGTGAAACTGCTCCTCGGGCTTGTGAAGAGCAGCTGACAACAGGAATATCTGGAGTGGGTTACTCCTCCTCGTTTGTGATCTCTTACACAACTAGCAGTGTTGTTTTATCTCAGACTTGCAAACAAAGTCTCTCCACCAGGGTTTTCCCTTCCCTTATGTGTAATTTGCATCTCATGTGTGTGTGGCTGGGCAAGCCAAGCAGTAGCAGGGAAATGCAGCAGCAGGGGCTGTGCTTGTGATGGTTCTGTCTGCACCAGGAGTGGGAAGAGCTTTAGCCTCTTGGGATATCTGTCTTTGGTGAGAATTACAGCTGACTTTTCTGGCCCAAAAAAGGTTGATGGGACTTTGTGTAAGTACCTAAACATTTAGATACATGTGAAATAAATAAAGTCACCAAACCATGTGCAGTTTATTTGAGGTTACAATAGCTTAATTTCTTAAGCATCCTTGTTAAAAAATGAGCAACAATTCAGCCTTTAATACAATGTCGAGCTGTGATTCATAGTTGATGGTAGGAGAAAGCAGCGAACTAATTGCTTGGATCTGGTCAGCAGAGAGTGAAGCAGCTCCCTTGTCCATGATACCATGCCCCTTCCCTTTCTGATTATTCTCCAGCAAACATCCTACAGTCCCATTCATAAAGTCCAGTAATGACACAAGAAATGTCAGGAGTATCTGCTGAAGGAGTGGGAGGCTGACAGAGCAGCACATTGTGAGCCTGCAGAACAGCTCTGCGTTTCCTCTGGGGTTGTTTTCAGTTCTTTTGTCAGATGATTACATGGTCTTTTATAATTTCTAATCTACAGAATAGGGCTATTTGCTTGTGGATTATGTGAGAGTCGCAGGCTTATGCAAAAGAAAAACAAAATAATCTGAAAGTGGATTCTGTTGGCAATAGTTAAACTTCATTTAGGGGTTTTTATCTAATAGGGAGGTTAATCTAGGGGTGTGCAGGAAAAAAACAAAACTTCTGTCAGTCTTGGAGATTTCAGCCTTATTCACCAGTGCCCTCATGCACGTGACTTAAATTACTTGTCCCTATTCAGCAAAACATATTTAAGGCTGTATTTAAAGTGTTGGGTTCATGTGTTTTGATGAATAAGAATGGTGTTAAATAGACAGTAAAGTGCTCTATACAGGAATCAAATCATGATGCAAGCTTATTACATTTATTGTGTCCTTTATTGCTAATGAGAATAGCACATATATATCTGGATGTGGGTGTTTTTATGTCAGTCTGTGGAAACGGGTGCCGAGTTTTTGCAGAAAGAAGGAACTGTGATATTGGGATGTAAATAAATTGAGCTGTGAGATGTGTTTATATTGGTGCCCAAAGTTCTCCAGGTAGATTTGCATTTGCAGCCTTAAGAGGGAAGTCTTAGTAGAACGTCTGTGTGTATAACCAGATAAAATTATGTGATGAAATAAGATGAAAATGATGCTACAGAACAATATCATTTCCTGTGAGTCTCAAGGTTGAAAGAAGGGCCTTGAGATGGGACATGGTGCAGACAGGTGAGGTTCTTGGCAAGTGTTAAGAGCTGAACTAAAATTCCAGCATGGATGGAGGCGAGCAGGGTTTGCTCAGCTGTGTGGAAAACCTCCCTCAGCTCCTTACGAGGCCTCCGTGTGACTCGCAGATGTGACAAGGTGTGTGCAGATGGCTGATGTGCCACGCTTACAATTTATCAATATGAACTTTGGAAGCTGGCTTAAATCCCCCTCCTTAGCACCTGCAGCAGGCCCCCTGCTATCTGCTGTGCAAAGTGGACAGATGTGTATCAAAGAGGCATTTTTCTTGGGTCAACATTTCACGTGGAGTTCTAGCAGAATAGTTTTGTTTGGTTTTCACTGAGCCCCTTATTAGCACACTTCTGTTGAGGGGGGTGAATAGTAGTGCCAGAATAAAAGGATCTGCAGCAGAGGGCTGATACCACTGATTTTTGGCCTCTCAAGAAACTCTTCTGCTCCTGCAAGTGCATTGTCAGAGCAGAACAAGCCCACGAAGTAAAAACGTAACCGTGTGCATGATGTGCCAGTGAAAAGGCAAATTGTCTTCGGGATAGAATTTGGCTCTGTAACAAAATGAACTGACCCCGACCCCAAATATTCTGATACCTTGTTTTTCTAAGAAATGCTTAAAAATTAGAGAGGGAGTCTTGTTTGCTTTGATAACTATTAATGAAATGTCTCAAGACATTGCTGCTTGTTGGATTGATGTATTTGGAGGCATTAAAAACTTAAATTGAGAAAGATTTATTTCTGGTTCAAGACTTTCTGACTTCAATAGGGGTTAAGTTTTACAAGGTTTCTGCTTCCTATTACAAAAGCAAGTACTGTCTACTTAATATCCATGTCATCTGCAACTTATGCAGAATAAGTTCTCTTGTGTTGCTAAAATATGAATTTGATATTTCCCTGAACAGTTCTATTAATCTGGAAATAGGGGATCTGCCCAAGCCATCTAGATGACTGTCCTACTTGTGCATTAATCCAGCACTCCAACAAGAACATGATTCAGCATAAAGAAGTATTCACCTTGCACAAACATTATACAAAAAAATCTTGCTCCATGACTGCACTTGAGAAAAAATTAGAAGCAAGTGCCTACTTGGGGATGTATCTGGCTTCTGTCACTCAGTTTAGAATGGGGCATTTGGCTTCTGAGGGCACAAAAAAATTTTTATCTGTGGTGTATGTTTTGCTTGCGCTTCATTTTAAATGCTTCCCTCAGAGTTTACCACTTATGTTTAATAGCATGTTCTTGTCTCCAAGATTACTAAGTGGTTTACACATTGCTTATGCAGGGATTACTTTATTTATCTCTTAGCTGCCTCTCAGAATTTGACAACTGTCCTCCACAGTAATGCATGATTGTTTTTGCTAAAAATTAGTCTGCATTATGAGGATCTACTTCATAAATCCAGACCCACACACGTTGTTTACATGAAGACATGAATTTGTGTAAGAGCTTAGACTTGAGCCTTGAGCAGAGTTGTCTATTCGTGTTTGGTCCCAAAAAGTGAATTACTAAATTGTGGTTTGGGTTTTGTTTTTTTCTCTTTCCCCCTGCTCACCTCTCCCCTCCACTTCTGTGCCCCAGAATGGGGCTGGAAAATGTGTACCCTTGTAAGACTAGATGCAGCCTGATCTCTGGCAGATCCCTGGGCCTGATCCCCCCCAAGTGCTCTGTGGATCCCGAGTTTGACTGGCAGCCAAATGAGTGGTTGGGAAATGCACTGTCCAGGAGACTCAGTTTTTGCTGCTGTTCACTGTGCAATGTAGACAGCCTTTATAATTGTCTAGCTGTAAGATAGGAAATCCACACCTCATTCTAGGCCTAAAGGTAGATCTTAAGTTACAATGAACCATTGCAACTAACCTTGGAAATTTGGAAGAAAGTTGAAAAGGAGGGAAGACTTCAGATCTTCTTGTGCCCATGACCTTACTGGCTTTGCCTCTGGCTGTAGTCTCATGGTGTGACTCAAATCTTAGGTTTTGTACAGAGTTAAACTAAAGCTTCAGAACAACCCAATTGTTCTTCTGTGCCAGAAGAACAAGAGATAAAGATTTACCTTGTTGGTCCTCAAGATGCTCAAATTGCCACACCTTGTCACTTTATGACAAATTATCATGGTGAGAAAGATCACCAGTCAGTTCTTTTATGGCAAGTTAATTTGATATAAAAGTACTTTACATCTGCAAAATATCAATACATTTATATACATATACTTCCATTTACCCTTAGTGCTCTGTTTCTTCTCCTTAGTCGTCAGACCAGGTGTTGTCTTCGACTTTGTTGAAGCTGGTTGTTTTGCCAGGCTGTCCCTATACAGCCTTTGTTTTCTGTCCTGCCAGTCAGCACCATCTTCTCACTGGTAACATCTGCAGGGGTCTGTTTTGTTCCTATTGAAGGTCTCCCATCATCGGAGAGAGGAAAAGTTTTCCCTGCTTAACAGAAGCTGCTCTGCCCCCTGCTTTCGTTTGGACTTGTCCTCTAAATCCAAGAGACATCAAAGGTTTCCCCCTTGTGATGGAGGCTCCCTGCCCTGTTCTGAAATGAAACAATGGCTTCCCTATACTCTGGGATCTGTGCTGGAAATGCATCTGTCTGCCCAGCTAATGGGGCTCGGACTGTTCCTGCTATAAAGGACTGGTTGTCTTTTCGTAACGGCCTGTGATAGATATTCTGGGTGGGTCCTCTCCAACACACAGGGGAAGGAGAGTTCTCATGGTAGCCATGAATGTTTTGTTTATGAGATTAAAATCACACATAGTATTTGAAGGAAAAAAAATAAAAAGAAACAGGAATGAACAATATTGTGGCAACTGGTACAGATAATGTTCTCTAATTCTGCCAGGTGTGATGAACAAGTGTGAGTGTGTAGTGTTTGCTGAGCCAATTTTAGCTAGACCAAAAACACTGAAGAACAGATGTCTTTCAGAAGTGGATTGACCACCTAAATTGAGTCAGTGATCCCAGGTGGTCTTTAAACTCATAGTTTCAAAACTGAGAATGAGCAGTAATGCTGCAGCTTCACTGCTTTTTGCACTTGGAATATACAGAGGAAGCTTGTTTGCAGACATCCTGCTGGCACTGTTCTCTGCTCCATTTTTAGAAATCATGCAAGTCCTATTTTTAAAAAGGAAACCTACTTTTGCAAACCTAATTTTGTATCCCTGGAGCCTGATAGATTGTGCAGATGGGAAGTTCTGTTGTAAATGTATCCACCTGATCGCTGCTCAGAATCACATATTGCTACTGTCTGACTTCCACCTCTTGAGCACAAACGTGAGATCTTCACAAATCTTGGAAAATGCAAAACTGATCTGATGACAAAGATGTCTTTTTTTTTTTTAAATTGCTTTTAAAAATTTTGTCAGGATACTAGGAGTTTTGCAGTAAAGGGGTTTTTGGGGTATTTTGTGTGCTAAGATTAATTTTACAGAGAAAATGAACATTATTTTGCATATTTTCCAACTTAAAATAATTTGACTGAAACTGAATAAAGTTAAACCTGAGGAAAGAAAATGAGAATAAAACTGGAAGGAAAGTAGTATCTTTTGCTGTTTGAGAAAGGACTTTAATAATGAGTGTGTCTCATTTATGTTCCACCTAAAAGGGATGCTCACAGCTGAGACTCATGCCTGGATTCAGGCAGATTTACATCAAGGCCTGGTGTTAGATCACTAAACTTCTCTTGTGCTGAGCTTTTTTTTTTTTTTTTGTCTCATCTGTACCTGAGGGATTTCTATTAAACTGCAAAGTCATTGTTTCCTCTATAGCTTGGATTCCTTCCTGCAAACAGAGATGCGCTGGGTGTTCATGCAGCCCTGGCCGTGTCAGCTGGGCCACAATAGTTCACATCATCACGTCGTTAAAGGCCAGAAAATTCCTGCTTGACCGACTCTGGTTTTGACAACCTTCGTTTTCTTTTTGTGTGTGCAGTATAGTGTCACAGGCAAACAAGGAAAAATCGCTTTTTATTAATAACTGTATGAATTGGATTGAAATATTGTCTTAATTGTATTTCAGTCACCCTGAAAAGAAAATCCCTCCTGTTGTCAGGATAGTGACAACACACTCAAGTGATGAAATACAAGATGCAAGGGTTGCGTCACAAGAATGTTCCTCATCATCTAAATACCCCTCAGGGCAAGCTAGAGGTATACAGATACTTTTAGGAGCTCCTTAAGTTTCTCATTGTGCCCTTTAGGCTGTTGTATCCTGGAAAAATATTCGTTTCCTATCATTCAGTCTTTATTTTCAGATCACTTCCCAATGACAGTACTTGTTTGCTGGCTCCAGGTCTACCTGCAAAGGTTCGTGTTACTTCCACAGGATGGAGATAAATTATTTTCATCACCTCTTTATATCTTATGTGGGGAGCACCATCTGAAGATATTCTGAGTTACTGTTGTAACATGTAAGACAAATATGTGTTAGCTCTGGGGTGACTGCCTGAGCAGATGTGGGAATGTAAATAGCCTAGATAAAAACACTTTTCTGGAAGAAAGCAATTTTACTATACCTTTTACTGCTTTGATTGCTACATTTTGAATATAGTGATGGCAGCTATTTTGGAAAATAAACTTTGAAAGAAAAATCAATGAAGGTCCCACCTCTTCTTATGTTAAAAACAGTTTCTCAAATATTTCTGAGGTATTTCATAAGGCCTGCCTGTCTCTTCTGTGGTCTTTAAATCAAATCTGTGTTAGGTGACTGCAGAGCAACTCTGGTTTGGTTTTGTTTTGTTTGCTTGCCATTGCTAGTCAGACAGGAAGACTAATAATTTATTGATGTGATACAGAAGTAGTTGATTGTTGCTTTAGGGAACTGGCTGGTTCTTAGTGCTCAGGATGAATGCTGTGAACACCTCTATAGTCCTGCCTTGGTCTAGTAAACAATATTAACAAGCTTGTGCTATATGGCAAGTCACTAGCACTTACTTGCTTTCATGGTCTAGTGGACGCAAGAAGTAGAAGCACTATGGGCCATTCCCACTTAAAGGTATTATCATCTATGGCTGATGGCCAAAGGGTCAGTCCAAGCTAACAATTTCAGGTTTCTTGTTTTAATCTCCCCTCTTAAAATATCTTATGAATGCAAGGAGGTAGAGGAAACCAATTGTCCCTAAACAGACCAGTCAAGGACAAGGTAGAAAATGAGGATCTGGGAGATGTGCTGCCAGAGTGCAAAACAGATACCTTTCTCTACCCACACTGCTTGATAACCAATTTGCAGAACACTTAATATATCTGGTTTGAAGTTTGCTAGTTCAGTGTTGTTCTCATTTCCCGGAGCCCATGTACTGGTGTGCCCCTTTGCTCTGGTATTAGTGCTTGTCTTTGAACCAACTCGCCATAGGGCCAGAGCTCAGCGGGCTGGAAACAAGCCCACCCCAAAAAGGTGGAGGAAGGGTTGTGTGGCAGCTTTGGGAATGTGGGATTTAAGAATGGAATCCTTGTATGCCTGAATTCACACACAAAAAAAAAAGCCCTGAGGGTGGATTGTTGAGATCTGTAAGGGTTCAGTTGACAGTACAACTGCTTCTGTTGCAAGAAGCAAATGTTTGCTTCCTGCCTGCCTGGACAAAGGAGTCCTTCAGGTGATGCTAACAGGTGTCACCAACAACCTGCACAGTGGTCATCAGCCACCTTGGTCTAGAGTCCTGTGTTGCTCCATTCTGACATCAAAGTAAAGGCAGAACCAAATGGTCATGCTGACATCTGCGCCCCTGTTTTCTGATGGAGGAAAGCAAAAAGTCTACACAGGTAACGCCCATCCCCCTTCTGTCTAATCAGCAGTTTGTGTTTATAGACATGCTTTGTTTTCACCATTTGACTCCATCAGGTTGTTGGAGTGGTCCCTTCTAGTCCAGGTTTAAGGGAAAGGAAGACAAGGGCTGGAGATGTGATGCCTTATTTGCACTCGTCGCTTGCTGGCCTGGGCCCTGCCAGCCTGCAGGCTTCCTTAAAAGCAAGCTATTTGCAGAAGTCTGGTGGAGCTTTTTGTGGACTGGTCTAGCCAAGAGGTATTTTGTCCCAAGTAGGAGGAAGAAATGCATCTGCAAAGTCTGCAGAAACTGTTTTGGAGGCCTCGACTTCAGATCTGCCTATACCTGTCACAGGGTAAACAAAGCACCATGGGAGGACTCAGGGTTAGCTGAACACCTTGGTCACACACTAAGCAAACTATCCCCCAGGTGTGCTTGCAGAACAGACTCTCCATCAGCGTCCTGTCATGCACAAAATGTTTATCCAATTTGTCAAGATAATCTTTCTTCAAATAAGCTCAGGTCCTAGGCCTCCAAACAGCCCAATTTCAAGCAGTATAAAGTAACTCTTTTTTTTTTTTCCCTCTGTTGCCTGCCCTCCCCCCCTCCTTCTAATCACTGTGTCAACTTTTCCTCGGCTTTAAGCAAACTGAAAGTAATTATATCATTCTCAAGTGAGTTATTTTTGACTGAGTTAGATGACTTGTAAGTTGCTTCAAAATGCTCCCAAGTTGGGGTATCCCTTTCCAAACACACATTCTCAGATGCTTCGTGAAGTTGAGCTTGCCAGTGTACCAGCAATCTCTTTATACTGGCACACATAATAGCTAACTAATGATAACTAATTTAGGAAATTTGTAAAGAAATAGAATTTGGATTTCCCTGGCCCTCCTCCTCCACCCTTAATGGTAGCTTCACCTATAGTTCTGGATTTCCCTGAGGAATTTAAAAGAGCCTGTACATTGTCATTTTCTGCTTGAAGCTGTCAATACATTTTAAGTCTATTCTGAAGTATGGATTAATAATAGCTCAGGTGTTACTGCCTAAGACAATGCTCACTCTTTCTTTTGACAGACAACAGAGTTTCTTAGTTTTGCTGCATACAGAATATTACTTCCATGATGGTTCAGAACTGCCAGATGGAAAGTAATTCGTGCAGGGTTTTTTTTTACCCAGTTCCCTCAAAGAACTGAGTGTATATCCAAAAATAGAAAGATAAATCATCTTTTTTTTTCTTTTCCTTCCCCTGATGTGTTTCATTCATTGATTTCCTTCCTCCTCTTGCCCCAGGTAATACTACAGAATCTGTCATTTCCTTTTCACTTAAAATAGTGTGGAACCAAACCTTATGTGTTTTCTTACAGTTCTTTGAGGCTAGGGTCCTTAAGGTAAAAGGGCTGCTGTACCTGCTGTTTAATTTTGGAAATTTGGTGGATAAAATCCTGATCAGTGGGAACCAGAGGCAATGTTCTTGTGGGCTGTGTGGGCCAGATGTGACCAGTGGGTTAATGGAGAAACTTTCAGGAGGAGTTGGGTAGGAGCCTGTATGTCCTTGCCTTGCCTTCCTCAGCCCGATGGTCAGGTCATGCCCAACAGCTGTTTTCGAGCTTTGCATTGGAAAGGCTGTGTTTAAAATCTGATTTTTAAAGGGCATTAAGCAGCACCAATCATTATGGTAATGGTGCTTCCTGTTTTGGGGAAGAAATGCTGTGTTTAAGGAGGCTGGTGATATGCTATTTGTTGTTTCTGAGGGGAAATGGTAAAATTTGTCTCTACTGCAGGTTACTAATTGGAAGAGGAAAAAAAGCCCTTCATTCTTCATTGTTCTCTTTGCATAGATTCCATCTGGATTTAATTGCTCAAACTTTCATAAGCAGTAGCCCTCCTACATACCTCTGACAGAACCAAGGGGCTACAATGGGCAAACAGATTTTGGGGCTTTGATACAGCATTCTCTTTCTCCCCCATCAGTCAGTTTTAGTTGTTCATAAAAATAAATCTTTGGACTACAGTATGGCAAAAAAAGTAAAGGATTAGAACATGTCTAGAGCTGCTATAAATATAAATATTGGTATATTTGCACAAGTAAGGTATTTGATAGCCAATAAATAGGACTTAATTAATAAAGATTGCCATTATGCAGCTGAGGACCTTGAAGTGCTTAACAGTTCATTAAGCCTCACAACCCTTCTGCATTATTGGTAAGTGTTGTAATGATTATATACCTATTCTACAATAGGTAAATGGGCACCCTGTGCACTTGAGTGAATCTTTTTCCTCAAGGTCACATAATGACTCGGTGATAGAATTCAGCAATCTTTACATCACCACCTGAGACTGCTTCTTAGAAAATTCATTTTTGACATATAGAGGGGAGAAGAAAAAGGGGTATTCATTCTGGTGTTGATACAGCTCTTCTGTGTGAGAAACCATTGTCTTTGGTTTATATGGAGTAAAAATTAGACATGCTGCTCAAGGTTTTGTTGTATTTTTTTTTTGAATGGCAAATTCATCTTTTCTTGCATTGCTAGTCAACTAATTGCTGTCTGTGTAGCCTCACAACTGTTCTAAGTTTGTTCTGTATAATTTTATTTCTGCTCATGCACTCTCATGCTTTTGTTTCTATAAGTTGGTTTGCACATTATACAGCACTTGTCAGACTCATTTGCAGGGAAATAACTGAAGAATTGTGTTGCATAATATTTTGAGTGAGAAGAAGTCAGTCTTCATCTGGTTGATTTGATAATCCTGGGAATCACTTTGATTGTTGCCGAAGAGTGAAATACAACCTGTAAAAAGGGTGTGAACAGGCACACACTTGATAACGAAAGGGAAATCGAAAGAGCAGCTGTCAGAACTGAATGTGGATGTTCCCGACGTTAAGTTGCATATTGCCTGAGTCATGAAAGGCAGCAGGAACCTGTTGCTTTCAGGTAGAGCAGAGGCAGCATCCTCCTCCACAGGTACCTCTAAATTTGTCTATAAAAGGCTTCCTTTCTGGGTGGCAGTATGGCAAGGTTCATGTTACTCTCTGACAGGCTCTTTTGTTGACCTCATGCAAAGAATCTGTTCCACTGCCCTGTGAAAATAATGATCAAGTACTCCCAGAAATCACTAGCCAGGAACGATTTCTGGCAAAAGAGAAGTGTTGTCCGGGTTTACGCTCAGGCAGAAAAAAAAAGGAGAAATACACATGGTCAACCCCAAATGTTTACAGTTTTTGAGCCAGATCTTTCAAGACAATGAAAATAGATTAAAAATATTACTTTGCCCACATCAGTGAGGACTGAAAATATGTCACATTTAAATAAAATAGATTCTTACATAATGACAAGATTCTAGAAACTGGAGTGCTTATGAAAATTTTGTGGGTTTCCATCAGGCTATGACAAATATTGTAGCAAAGTGCTAAGTTTTTGCAACAATGATGTTTTTTAGAAAAGAAAAAAAATAAAGCTTCCAGGCTGAATGAGTCCTTTAAATTTTTCAAGAGCAAAACTCTACTTCTGTATTTTCTTTTGCAGTAGACCAAATTGTGCTGTTTTCTCGCATATAGGGAAAAAAAAAGGCATCCCCCCCTCAATATTTCCATGTTATTTTTAATGGAAATGTATCCTTTTAATTTCCTGTGGTGTTAGAATATTAAGGATACTTTCATTTCATGCATTTTTCTTGCTAGCCTGAGTAGCATGTGTTGCTATTGACCTGTACAAATTAAGGCTTTACAATACGAACACTCACTATTTTATATTCACGGCAAAACCAAGACTCCAAAATGCCATGTGCAAACAAGTCATACTGTTGCCAACTGTGCTGAAGAAAAATCTCTGAGACCTGCTGGTTCCATGAGAGATTTAACAGTTATGAGTTAGTCTTGTTCTAACCATATATAGTAAATTTGCTAGTAGGAGTCATTGGACAGCTCTGGACAAACCATTAAAGCAAAGACTGGAGCTCTGACTCTCAGACCCACACTTCTTTGTAGAATTAAACTAAAGAAGCTGTGGTTTCCATGAAGCATCATGACAGGAAAATGCCCAGACTTTCCACTTTCATGTTTGTTTTCTAGAGCAGTTGGACTTCTGGGTCTGAACTCTGCTGAAATGGGAGACTTGTTTCTGTTAGAATATAAGAAAATGCACATGCTTTTCAATCTTGCTTTTCCCTTCTTCTGATTGATTAGTTGACTGTGGTTTTCTTAGTAGTATCTTGTCATGTTTGGGGAAAATCAATATTTCATATTTTTTTTCCTTCTGCTGAGTGTGTATCACACGAGGAATGTAATCAGACAGCAGTGGCTCTCCAGGAAAAGCTCAACCTCATTTTGCAGGCTTGAGGAGTTCAAATAATTCCAGTGGCATGCAAATTTGGGTGCTTAACCAGGGATTGTCTCTGAACCTTTATGTTCATTGCTGCTTCTTGACTGAGCATTCATGTTGTTGCATGGTAGAAGAAAAGGTTGCAAAATAATTCCTTACCACTCTGGCAAGCTGTGATGGGGTGTGGAGGGAATCCTCTCTCTTATTTTGTCAGTGCTACTCCTTTGAACTCCTGGCTAAAAAACTATAATAAAGATCTGTCTCAAAAGGAAGGTCATCAGGCAAATGCTGAGACTTCAGTAAGTCTTAAGCAAAGCTACGGAGTCTTTTTGCCATTCAACTGCTCCATCCTGGGCCAGGCCCTTCCTTACCGGTGTGCGCTGTAATGAAAACGCCAGTGCTGTGCTAACTCGTGCTGCTCTAATGTGCTTCTCCCTGGCCCTTGCACTGAACGCTGATTATTCCCTCAGTGGTGCTGCTCTGTGCCTGCCAGACGCCGTGCAGAGCCCTGGAGAAGCAATGGATAGCCACGAAACCTGGCTGAGTCTAATCCTAGAGGCAATTGGATGCTGGATGGGAAATAATATGTCAGAGAAGATGAAAATGTAGAGGGGTAAAAATGAGCAGCTCAGTTTAGCCACGTACTTCAAAACCAGATATTTGACAGCTTTTGATAAGAATTTTTCCCACTTGTAAAATAGCACGTTCTAATAGTTATAATTTATTTACCCTGCTGTTGGGAGCCTGTTGCAAGGACCATGGGGTACAAGAGTATTACTCTTTTGCTGTACCCCACAACATGGGATGCATTGAAAATGGCTGATGTAGAAAGGGGGATAGCTGCATGGGAGTTTAAGTGTTCCTAGAAGTCTCTCTCATGAATTGCCTCAAGGGCTCCAGCTGCTTGAAAGATATGTCCGAAGGGCAAACTTCTTCTCTAAGAAGACAACACAGACATGAGATCTTGGCAGGCTAATGTGTAAACTTCTTAATGTCTGCATTAACTGTTTAGCTGCTAAGTTAATTTTTTCCTCTTAATTGCTGTTAATACTATCTTTGGAAGAAGTGGACATAGAAATTGAAGTTTCACAGGGAGTTTGGTTATAAAGCTTAGGTGCTCTAGTGAAATCTTAGCGCTGATTGCCTAAAGTTAAAGCATAATCCTTCTAGTTGAGAAAGCTTTAGCTGTGATGTTCTCCAGTCAGTGCAAGCAAAAATTTTAAAAGCTGTTTGCAATTTTTCTTTCATGTGTTGTTTTTGTAAGTTACCTAATGGCTTAATGGTTTTCCAGGAACGTTGAATTTTTGCTTTTTTCATGAATTGTTGGGCAGGCAGGGTCTGTGCTCCAGAGGCTTCAGGAGTGTGGACTTGAAGTCAGAATATTCAGGTTTGATTTCCACTCCTGCCCTGTATTGTTACAGCCTTTAGAAGATATCCAGTTTTCTTGGAGATGCTCAAAGTTCAGCATTCATCATTCTATGATCAGGTTCTCAAAGGTCTGTGGTGTTTGTGTGTTGTTTTTTTGTGTTTGTTTTGTTTCTGGGTTTTGGTGGTGGGTTTTTTTTTGGTTCGTTGATTTTTTGTTGTTGTGGGTTGCAGGGTTTTTTGAGAATTATGGGAGTTATTACCTCTTGAGGACTGATCCTCAAATGACCTAAGAAAAGTAGTTTGGAGTAATAATTGTTTCCGTTTCATTGATAGAAAAATTTTAGTCT
This sequence comes from Myiotriccus ornatus, assembly GCA_036023395.1. Taxonomy (NCBI): domain Eukaryota; kingdom Metazoa; phylum Chordata; class Aves; order Passeriformes; family Tyrannidae; genus Myiotriccus; species Myiotriccus ornatus. The sequence goes on from JAYRBT010000010.1 coordinate 7,644,445, forward strand.
TGCAAAAGAAGAAACAGATGTCTGGTTTGGCATCAGTAGATACAGCTCAGCCCATAGAGGAAGACGTAGTGTGGCCTCCACAATAAAAGAAACCATGCAGTTTTAAGGAGATTAGATAATCGAGATTAGCCCTCTGTGATCTTGCTGTGTTTTCATTTATTTCAAAACAGTCTAACACAGAGTATGTTGAGCAATCAGTTGAAAATCACGTGCAAACACTGCCTAAGTACCGATAAGAATCGTGGAGGTAAACAATGAATTCCTACTAATGGCTAAGTCACCAAGGTAAGATCAAGTCTAAATACACACCCTTAGTTAAATATAATTTCATTAACTCAAGTTACGTGGCTTTGGTGAAGGTTTTTTTTCCTCCTCTCCCTGCTCTCCACTTTCTGATGCCTGTCAAATGAATTGCCCAGGACCAATCCATCATTTTCAACTTTGTCTGTACCAGAGATGTGTTTTGAGCTGAGCAATAACCCAGTATAGTTCTGTAAACCTCACAGCAAGTCAGCACTAGATGCATATGGCAATGTTAGGTAGGAAAGCATCATTTCAGTGCATTTTGCATATGACATTTTTATATTTGAATTCTCCAGAACATTAGCTTATTCTAATTAAAAAAAAATAGTATGGCCAATTACAAATACAGAACTATCACATTATTTACCACTTAGAACAAGCAGATGTTGTTGGCATGTTTTTATTGCAGGGGCTAAAGGGTTTCTAATCCCCTGCTAAATGATACTTCGTGTGCTATGCTCTTCATGTCATTCACTTGTCCCTTGTCACCTTCTCTCTTTCCATAGTTGTACACAGATATGTTGGGATTTTTATTTGTGTGGAGTTTGTTTTTCTTTTTTTTTTCCATATTCAGCAATCAAGTTCAGGTATTTTAAGTATTAACAGTATATCACTGATTTAACATTTTTGTGGAAAATCCTAACTTGAGTTACCTAATTGATATTTACATCTCAAAACTTTGCTGACTTTGTAAGACTTGCTCTTCCTTTTTGAGACATCTCATGTCCTTATTTTTTTCCTCCTATGCAGTCAAGTGTTTGGATCAATTGTCTTTCTTTTGTTTTCTGACCAACCCTCCTTCTAAGATATTCAGGTCCCCTTTTGCAAAATATTCCTCGGTAAAGTTTTTAATCAGCAATGCACAGGTGAATACAGTGGGCAAGTAATGTGAGGACTCCCTCTTCCATAGGGAATTGTTGCTTGATCAGAAAATGTTCCTGTTTTATTATTCCTCTTATTCTCTCTATTAAGTTCCACAGGAGCAGTTTTCTTTTTTCTAACACAACAGAAGACTTTTCACCCTTATCAGTATTGCCAACTGGTCCAGCCCCAAGGAAATAGTTAGCACATAACAGATGACAATAAATAATAGCAATAATTGAAGCATCCATGGCAGTGGATTTAGAATTTATTGGCTCATTTATCAGCCTGCTTAGAAAAACAGGTTTCCTTGCTGCCATAGTCAGTAGTCTGACAAGGGCCAGTAATAGATTCTTCAGAGGGCATACAATAAAACCCACGGTGGGAACATATGGGCTCTTCTGACTCAAAAGAGAAAGGAAAAGAAAAAGTCCTGTTTATAATGATGATGCATGATTTATTTTATTTCCTGAGATGATAAAAGTTCTGTGTATCTTGTGATGATGAATACTGTAGGTGCTTGTCCTTTGTCTAAAGGCTGGACCTCTTTGTGCTAAGTTAACACAGAAAACAAAGAGTGAATTGCTATCTCAAAGAGCTCCCAACCTTGGAGAAGAACTAGAGATGGATAGAAAAAGGTGGAAGAATGTTATGAGGCTTTATTGACCAACATGAAAAGTAGTTGTCAGTGCATCACCTGTGACTTTTTGATGAGGTGCAGTGGGAAAGGACGTGAATGAATTAATAGGCTTGCAGGTGATTGCAAGGAAGTCCCACTGAATGCAAAGGTGGTGTGGTTGAAATCATGAAAGTGGTGCAGGGGGCTTTGTTTTGTTTGTTTTGGTTTTTTGTCTTTTGTAAATGTAGCAAATGCGTTTCAGACTGGAATAGTGGGATGAAGATGAAGCAGAAGATGGGGTGAGGGATAAGGTGTGAAACACCTTGCCAAGAGAGATAAGCTTATGTCTGAAGTAATAGGAAGGGTGAACCAGCTGAGAAATGGAATATACACTCAAGGAGAAGAGCTAAGAAATGATCTCTGCCCCATAATAGGACAGCAGAAAAATATTATGGTCTATATTTGTAACCAGAGGATAGTCACTTGAAATTATATGATATGGTCTAGACAAAGTAGGCTCAAGTTACTGGAGTAATCCAGAAGAACTCTGGAAGTTGTCTGTAGCATGACTATGGGCATCTAGAGGAAGCTCCAAATCTAAGATGAATCTTTGATTCAGGTGAGGTGTCCAAACTTAAGATGACAGAATGGGCATGAGTGATGGGGAACATGGTGGTGTGGTCAATAGTGAGGAAAGGGCAAAACCAGGAAGGGAGAGAATTTAATACATCTTGGATGTGGTTTGACTTTTTTAAAATAACCATCCTTTACAGATATCCTAGCTGTAGAAAAGGATTCAATTTGGGACAGCGAGGAGATCTGGTGTGGATTTTTAGAGCCACTAAGATGTGCTGGTGGTCTAGTGGTTAAGGCGCGGCGCTGTCACCGCCGAGACCCGGGTTCAATTCCTGGTCAGGGCCACTCCCCG
>JAYRBT010000010.1:7647255-7662458 GCA_036023395.1 Myiotriccus ornatus
ATCCAATGCGCAGGCTGGAAGGTGTAAAGACCTTCCCCGGTTCTTCGTTCGCGAAGTCTGGCCATTATATATTATATAAGATGTGCTGAGATAAGATCATGTGTATAAAAGGAAGGCAAGACAGGATAAAATCTACCCATCTCCATGTGTCACCATGAAAACCGAGGGAGAGTGAGGACAGATTTTCCATGGGATGCAGCAAACTATGCATTTAAACATGCTTTGTTTAGGTATGCTGCCTTTTAGCTTCACTGAACATCTGCCTGTTCTTGTATTGCAGAAGAAGTTGTGTGAAGTACCCAGTTTAATCCTCTACAGTTCATTATGTCTTAGTTTTTTATTTGCCTTTTCTCTAATTTAAAGAGCAATCATCTCAAGATGGCAAAGTAAGAAAAGCAATTGTGAACACTCTGACACATAAGTAGTGCACAGAAGAGGCTGAAGGCACCAGTTACTGCTGTTAGTCTGATTTGCTTCTTTAATCTCTTTCATCTCTTTGCACTCAGTGCCTTTTTTCTTGCTTGGGAAGCTGATAGTTTAGCTTTGTTTCTAGACCTATGCTATTACAGATACAAATACCTGCTGTAAGTTTTCTGTTCAGAATTCTGGCACGAGATATCAAGTAAATTTCTAGGTGTGTCACTAGTACTGTCCAGGGAATGATATATAAACTTGAAGCAATTCCTGTACTCCTGTGAAGTGTGCGAAACACAAGTTATGTTTGGACCTGACACTGCTCTGCTGAACCACAATGGTTAAACAGACGCATGGAAAGCTAGCAGAGATCTGGCTCACTGTGACAGAAACGATGTCACAGAAAGTCCCCTGTCCTTTGTCTGGAGCTGTTACTCCACCTGCGAGAAGAGCAGAGCGATACAAATAAACCCTTTGCCTGCTTTAAGGCTTCTCAGTTTGCTTAGTGCCTCTCTGCTGAGTTAGCCACTATCTGGATCACGTTCTAGGTTATTCCAGGTCCTACAGCCTCATTGCTTTCCCAAATCCAGAAGCAGGCTTAGCCCAAAGAGTAATGTTGGGTATGGTAACAGATCGTGGGAAGTTTCCTAGGAAAGCAACAAAGCACATTTAAAAACTCCTTATTTTCAGTGGAAATTAAAACCTGTCTTGTTTGTATTGAAACAGAGGAAAATGTCTCTCTTTAAATTCTGTCCAGAGGTCTAAATTTGATCATATGAATCTCAAATGCTGACTCCACAGCTCATGGTATAAAAGAGGAGGTAGTGTGGAATAGGAAGACTGACTGACAGCACAGAAATATGTCTAGGGGAGGGAAGGAGGTACACAATGCCAAGTGTCAACTCTAATGTTGTGCAGGAAAACATCAGCACTGCTTACTAAAAGCAGCGTGAGGGGCCATTGTGATGTTTTATCTCAAATTGCACTTAATAAAAGTCACGGAGCAGGTTTGTTGTACCAACAAGGTTGTTGCAGTCCAAGCCAGACAGGTGGCAGCTATGGCTGCTCCAGTGGGAAGGTGACGCTCTGACCTGCTCCCAGGGCTGGGATGGTTTGGGATTTGGGTCTGAGCTGGGAGGCAGTGGTATGGTGCCTCATGTAGTTTTGCCTCCGAGTTTCCTCCAGTTTAGAAAGCGTGGCTCATCTTACGTGATGGATTCCAAGGCAGGATTATTTTAGCGGCATTTTTAGTACTCTTGGCTGGAATTGGAAAAGGATCCTACTGCAATAAGATCCAATCCACCAGCACAACTGAAAGATCTGAGGTTGTATTTCAGTGGTTAATCCCATCTCTGATGTCAGATTGCCTAATCCTTTTCTAAAGTCCATGTGCCCAAGATCTTACAGTTGTACATTGCCCAAACCTGACCTGAGGACACTGGGGAAGGGGGACAAGTTAAATAATCAGAAATTTTGGAGCCAGGTTTGGATCTGTCCAGAATGAGATTGTAAATGAGATGGAAAATAATTTTAGGGCAGCTCAAAGCTTGGCAGTTGAATAATGATAGACAAGCCACTTACTGTATTTGAAATCACTGGCCAAGTCAGATTATTATTGTATCCTTGAGCAACCCTGCAGATATTCCTGAGTCTTGCAAACCTGAGGCTGTGGGAATAAGAAGGGAAAGTTAAACACCAAAGAGCAGCCAGGTGCTGTTAGCAAATGTTTCCCCAATAATTAGATCACCCTGTGGTGGGGATAGTGGAGCCAGATGGTTCAGGAGAGAGTTCACATTGTTATAACCCAGAGGCAATGCACATTTACAATTAATTTCACTTTCCATCTCTCTTAACTACAAGATTCATTTTTCGTCTCTTTCTGTGTTATCTTTTGGCAATGCCGACAGTTCTCCCCTATTCTTTTGGAAGTATTTTCAACATTGCATAGCTGTTTATTTAATATGTCTCTAGTGCTTCAGCAGATAATAGTAAGTCAGAGTGAATATTTACCTTCTTTCTGAAGCACTATTCCATTCAGCACTTCTGGCACTCGGGTGGTTTCAAGTGAGCAGCGCAGCATTTTAATTTTTCTTTACTTTGGACATCAGTCACTCTAGAATGGGACTATTGCTCATGTTCTTTCTCCCGTTATTTTTTCTTTCTCATCAAATTGTAAATATCTTCACTGCCCCTTTTCACTGATGGACTTTCAGATTTTTATTTGACAGGTTCAAGTGACCTAATGGAAAATAACAGTTCCCCTCACCCTCCCTAGAAGGCTTCAGAGTGCTCATGAAAGTAACTCTGGGTGTTGCTGACACCAGCAGTACCAATTAGTTGAAAAGAGGACAGCAAAGTCTATTAACATGAAGAGACAGAAACCCCAAATACTACTTCCCTGCTGTAAGAAAACTAAGCTGGGTTTATTCCACCACTCCTCGTGGTGTTGGTTTAGGGGTGGATTCCCAAAACATCTTGGCTCCACTTCCACCAAAGTCATAAATCTAATAAACTTCCAGTGACTGCTGAGCACTGAAACCCTGAAAAACCTGTCCTCAACAGGGGCACCTATGGAGGCAGTGGGGAAGGCTGTTCACTGCTTATTTGGTAGTTGTGCAAACTAAGTCACTCTGAAGAGATTAAGAAATATTTTTCTTACTTTTCAGAAATAAAAGTTCTCCCCAGCTGAATCTATGGTGCTTGTCAAACATCATGCCTTTTCACAGCATAGTGATTCATACTGAATGAATGATCATAAGAATCTCTTCTGGTCCAAACAGGATAGTTTTATTTTGTATCTAAGCATCCCTTCATTTGAACCGGATCAGGAATTCACTGTATCTTGGAGAATAGGTAGTAAGGAAAACATTCCTCAGATGGCAGGGTTATTTTTGTACTTAACTTGGATAGTGCACATTACATCAGCCAGAACATTTCTGTAAAGGTCTGCCAAGTCCTAAATTTTCAATAATCCCACTTCCTTCTCTCAAAATTGAGAATGTAGTGACTCCCCTGGGAATGCATGTCATTTCAGCATTCCCGTTGGCTGTGTATTCTGAAATGCTGCAGTCTGTTTGCTTAGTAATCCCCTTGTCTGTGTAAGTTGTTAGGGGTAACCAAAGGCAGCTGATTACTTAATTGTATAAGGCAGGAAATGGGGTTCTTTCATTAGTTCCCATAATGTTCTTGAGAGCAACCAGTATTCTGCCTGACTGAGTTTTCGATCCTTTAATTCAAAAGATATACTTTCCCTTGGCATACTCTGTGACCCTTTATTCTGATAGGTTATTTACTGAATAATTGAACACTTTAGATAAAAAAAAAAAGTCTAAACTTTCTAAATAAAATAAAGCATAATCTCTTATTAGAAGACAAAATGTGTTGCAACGAGTGGAGAAATACAGTGTGTAAGATCCTCATGTCACTTTGCATTTTTGAAGATCATTGGGATGTTTTCTTTTTGTTGCTTTGTTTGTGTGATTTTTGTTTATTTGGTTGGTTTTGTTTTTTGTGTTGCTTGGATTTCTGGGGTCAAATAGGAAAAGAAATATTACTATCACCTTCTCACAGCTTTTAAAGACCTGTTTTTTAATCAATGTCTCGTGCTTACGAAGCCCCTTTTCATACTATCAATTAGCTTTCTTCTGCTGAAATTATAATAGACAACTTGGGAACAAACCCTGCTGTTTCTGTGTCCATTGGCAAACAGTTGTCAGAGAGCAGAGGGTCACAGAGTCTGTGCTTTGCCATGTGTCTAGTGCTGTGTAAAAAAAACCCTGGAGAGCACTGGTGGGGCTGTGGCTCAGGTGTGTTCCCCCCTCCCACCCCAAACACATGCAGCGAGTTGGAGTGTGGAGCTGGCACAGGGTCTCTGTGATTCTGATACCCATCGATATGACCCTTGTGACCGTGAGCAGCCAAGGAAGAAAGGTACAACTGCAACCTGGTCTTTAGGGTATCTGTTGGTTGTCTCTTAGAGAAAGAAACAGCAGAGGTTATGTTCTGTTTGGTTTTTGTTTTTTGGGTTTTTTTTGCCTCCACTTCTATGTACAGTTAAACTGATACAAACACAACACTTGCCTTACTTTTCAGAACCTGCTTGTGAATGTCTCTCTTGCCTCCTCTCTTTGAAGTCACAGAGAATCAGTTTGTGTCAGATTGTCCTTCTTTTCATGCTATAAGAATCAAAGGGAGTTTTGCTGTAGAATTCAGGGTGCTTGTGTTACCTAGTGAGTCTCAATTGAAAGTTTTTTTTTTTGGAAGCATCTTTCATAAACCTTCTTCAGCTTCCCTTCTAGTACACCACAGAGTTTGCCATGGGGACAGATTAGCCTTAGCACATTAAGTGGTGGCAGATGGAGTCTGGGAGAGAATATCAGGATGCTACTGATGCTTTTGTGAGCCATCTTTTGTTCCATAAATTATGTTCAAACTCTCAGATGTGAAAGCTTCTCTCAACATATCCCAGTATTTCTGCTCCTTAAGAATTAAGTCTGTGTTTTTGCTGTAGCAGCTTGAAGAGGGCACTGAACACTGCTTCTGCTTAATCAGAAAGATAAAGTAAGCACACTCATGACAGCAAGAGTAAGGTGTGCTGCCAGTGTGCTGGGGTCAAGCCTTGATTTGATTCCTGTAATGATCTTGACTTAGATAGGAAGTCTCTTCTGCACAGCAGAGATGTGGTGCACAGCGACTCTGCCCGACGCTTCCATGCTGCCCTACGTTTCCACACAATGGATGATGTTGAGTGTATTTGGTCGTGGAGAAAAGGCAGGAACAGGGAGACCTCTGTGACTGTTATCGCACAGAAGATCAGCAGTGCTGTTCCTGCATCTCATGTATCAGTGCAAGCTCACAACCAACCCCCCCAGCATCCCAGAGTCTTGTAGGCTGTAACATTGTCATCTGTGTACGAGCCGTGGATGCTGCCCTTCTCAGTCACTTGGAGAACCAGGGTATAGAAAGATGTAGAAACTTGTGGAATGTGTATACAGAACAAGGAGCTAAACCAAACTCTTTCACTTTCTAGGCAAGTCTACCAGTAGACCTAACTTAACAAAATTTGAATTATAATCCTTACAGAGCTGATCTTTGCTGTCTGATGGATCCAGAGTAAGCAGGGAGGTTGTTGTAGTAAACTCTTGTTTCAGGTCATTATTGTACTGCCCGTCCTAAAGGGCATGAAGTGGATATACATACCAGACTGGGCAGAGCCACATTCTAAATGAATGACTGGGAGGACACCACCTGCTCTGGCTGACGGAACATCAGCTCCACTCCAAATCTGAGAGTTGCCCACAGTCACACACCTTATTGGTGATTCTGTGGCTTTTAAATAAAAATGTGGTAAATGCGGAAAGGAAACCCTTCATGCTTTGGATGAGAAGAAAGGCACAATCCTCTCTCCATTATTAGCTTTCTAAACAATTTCAGTGATATTTTCCTGTGCCTACTTGGAAACTCATTCTTTTCAGTATATCTGTATGTCCTGTGTTGTCAGTGGAGAACAGAGGTGGAAACTGTCCTCTGCTGCCATTTCCCAGGTGTAAATAGTGTTCCTATGTCTTGCTGGTTCAAGTAGAAAAGCAGTGGGGAAGTTTGTGAGCTATACTCATGACTGTGGATAATTTCAAGACTAGGTGGCCTGTGGTTCATACTCCTCAGCAGTGAATTGCTTGAAAAAAACCCAACAAATCTCTAGACCTCTTCCACCCCAGATCCTTGTTCCACCTCTTCACCATTCCCTGTAGCTAATGCTGGGGCTTGTCCAAACTAGATTCAAGTACTCTGTGTGCCCACACTGGAGTTTGACGTGACATGAGACATTTTAGGCACAGCTTCAGGAGGGGCCAATGTTTCCTCCTTCTGTCACATATCACTCGTGTTACCTGTTCATGTCACTGAAGGAAAACATTACATTCATAAATCTGTAGACTTTTAAAGCACAAAAACCAAACACAGCTTAATAAAATTTCTGTTGATCTGTACAGGCACAGATATCTCTTGTAGAATATTTTGGACAGTTGGCCTGCTACACCAGAACTGTGCAGGTGGGTGAGTTCTGTAAGGTCATTGCAGATAAAGATGACTACAGTTTGCACAGAGGAGCCTTAATCACTGAGCAAAGGTGTTCTCCTAGGACTGACCTGGGAACAATTGTGTCTGTATGCTATGTTTCATAGTGGATGTGGAAAAGGTGAAATGAACTGTGAAAATGTTTGCGAAACACGCATAATTTCAGTGGACTGTGGTGGTGATGTCCTTCTATTGAGTTTGTGTATTGTTTTCCCTGGATTTGTAAGAGGATACTTTTGCTGGTCATTGGCCCATGTTGACATAACTCAGAAGACAGATTTATAACGAGGTGTTTACTTTGGCTCTGATTTAACGCTCATGGCAGTTGATGAAAATCATCAGGTCATTTAAATGTCCTTTATATAAATAGAACAGTCTTTTTTCTTTTTTCCTTAAGGAGAATGTAGGGCTGCCTAAAGGAATAGAGACTGCAGAACCACGTGAACACATTTAATTTAAGTCTACTAATTTCAAACAAATATGTGACTCAACTTAATTGGAGGTTTCTGCTTCTAACTATAACATTTCTTATCATGTAAAGCATTAAGGCAGCATAACATATACAAGACAAATATTAAACAAAGGTATTATAGATGGGAAATTCCTAATCTAGCTCACTATGTTGGTACAGTGGAAGTTTCTTAATCCAATATCTGATGAAGGAACAAGGAGAGAATTAATTTACTGCACACTAATTACTGAGGAGTATGCACTGTATATACAGTGAAAGGCGCTGAAATGAATACTTGATAAACAATATCTGGCAAATTAAAAATCTGAAATGTTAAATGAAATGCAAATTAAAAATCTGGACCGTTAAATTAATTGAATGCAAAAAACCCTGACATTAACTATCATCAAGGGTCGAAGTTATATCAGCAAAAGCAAAGCTATTCAGAGTTAAATCCTGTTTCTCTCTGTGATTTACTTGTTGTGAAAGGGTGGGCACTGGAGGAGCCCCACAGATATGGATGCATTTGCATACGTGAGGAGCAGTCCTTTCTGCCTGCTGTGCAAAATGCTGTCCTAGGAAATGGTGGGGATGGTTTGCACCTACAAGCAGTTCTGCTGGAATGAATGGGTGCCTTGAGTACAGGCAAAAAATGGAAGACCTGTGTTGCAGTGTCTGTACAAACTTCAGCAAAGCCAATAGTGAGCAAGTTTTAATTCAGAAGAGATTTGATTTTTGTCTCTTGCATTATATTTTAAGTCTAGTTCTCTCTCTCTCTCTCTCCCTGCCTTTCCTTCCTGTCCCCCTCAGCTCTCTTTTGGTGGAATGGAGCCTGAAAAACACTGCACTGCGAAAATGTAAGATGTTTTTAAGAATTAAATTACAGAAAGTTAAGACAATATAGACTCACACATGTGTACTAATTTATGTTTTTTCCCCAAAAAATGTCCCTTAAGAATCTAATGTTAAAAATATGCAAGTAAACCTCCAACTAAATTAAAGCAAAGACAAAGGATCTTCTTTTAAGGATCCATCCTGCTTAACTAACTTGGTCAACAAGAGACTGAAAAGACAGGAAAAATTTAGTATTTATCTCAAGATTCTGGGGCATGCCACGAACTACATTAACATGGGGCTTTTATTCAACCAATTCAATTTTTGACTTCTTTTCCTCCATTTTCATATTTATTCTTGGTTATTTGTGTAGAGTATAACTTGACATAAAGCGCGAAGTGTGAGAATTGTTCCAGATAAAAACTGTTCCTGCAGGTCCACCAGGCTGGGGGAAGGTGGGGGCTGCAAGGAAAATCTGGAAACCTAGAAAAAACTATGTTGTAAGCCAACCTTAACAAGGTTAAACCCTTCCAAAAACACAGACTCATACATGCACGCCAGCCCTTACCAAACTATAAGGGAGGTAACCACAGTCCCAATTTTAAGTATGTGCATAGACCTACAAAAGTCAGGTGCTGCACTGGGGGATCTGATGATTCAGGTTTTCTTTTGGGGGGCAAAAGCCACCTTTAACAGCTCTGAGACAAATTGTTTTGGGCACAGACAAAGAGTGAGGCTCATTGCAGGGGCTTGCTTGTATCATCCGGCTGTGGAGTGTGATGTGTTATTGCTGGGTGTCAGATTTGAGCTGACTTGAGTGTATCCAGAGAAGCAGGCAGTGTGTGTTCTGCATCTTTACACCAGTTTCTGCAAGCGATGGGTGTTCTTCCAGCTGAAGAGCCTGCTAGTGATGAGGGGGATTGATTTCACTGTTTGAAGAGAAGGCCCTCAGAGTGGCAGTTTTCATTGATTAAGTAAGGGCACTCTTCAGAGGGAAAGTGATTGCAGTAAATTCCAGGTTAAACTGATATTAGCATTTGAATTATAGGCAAGTATCAGAATTGCTAAGCATTAGGAATTTATACTAAGATTGATCTGGGAGACAGTAATGCTAGTAAAAAAAATCATCTATATATTAGCCTTGCAATGTAATGACATGACCAATTGCAGTGTACTACCACTTAAAGGCTGGAAAGAATGCAGTGCAATTAGTTTAACATTTAACAAATCTGAACTATAACCTATCACTGTATTTCTATTCATCTTGGTTTGTTTCGATGTGTTTTAATAGATTTAGATATACAGTAACATACCTACTGCAATTAAAAAAAGTTCTTATGTACTAGTAGCATTTCCCTGGAGGTCTAGTAAGTCTCCCACAGTAATGAAGATGTAATTATAGTGATGTAAATCGTTGCAACTTAACTAGGAGGGATTGGCCTTTCCCCTCCCTTAATTCATTGAAAGATTTTATCTTTGACAGGTACTGTCAAACAGAGTGATGGGCTAGAAGGCAGAATGCTTTCTCTGGTAGCTAATTTGCTCAGGAAGAAAATGTGGTTGTTTTACTGAGTTGTTTGTTTTTATTTTTTTGCTTTGGTTTGGAGGTTTTTTTCCCCCTTTTTTTAAGATGACTTGAATATTGAGATGGTTCTCAAGTCCTGCTTCTCCCGTTCTGGGTGGCAGCAATTCTGGTAGGCTTCCTAACGAAGCATGGTCAAGACCAGACTCTCTGCTCTGGCTGTGCTGTTTTCAGCCTGAGAATAGCAAAATATGTCTGAAGGTAGGCTTGAAGTCACTTTTCGGGTTCCAATGTAGTCAGCTTTGCAAAGAGCCTACCTATAGATCTTGTGGTAAAGAAAAAAATGGTTTTAGTGCTGATTTAAGTTTTACTCAACTGTGATGGTCCCTGACATCCATTCTTTGCCATAAGTATAACAGAGCACAGCGTGCTCAAACCATAATCTTTTCTCCTTTCATTGACTTCCAGATATACTTCCTACCTGTCAGAAACAGCAAAAAGGCTATTTTGCCAGCTTTAGTTCTGCCTGAAAAAAATCCATTGACTTAGGATGTTTCCTGCAGGTTTGCTTCTACTCTGCTGCTAACTGGCTACTGCAAGTAGAGGGACTGCCTCTGTCAGGTTATTTTTCCTGGCCATCAAATATGACGTGTCCCACCAAATTGTCAGCTTCTTAGGAAAAGACTAAAATTTAAAAGTAATTATCTTAGGGTGAAATAACAAATTTATTGCTGCTACCTCATATGGTCTGTGCAGGTTTTGTGTGTATAAAAACATAAAATGTATATATTAAAAAACCCAAACAAACCTAAACAAAAATCAACATCAGAAGGTGGTGATGTGTTAGGAAACACTTTCCTTGAGGCAAGGGTTTAACTTACCAAGTTTTTTTCTGTTGCACTCCTGGACTGGAACAGCATTTAGTTTCCCCCTAGTTCATTATCTAGCAGACACTTTATAATTTTCTTTCCCTCAGTCTCCTTTCATCTGTGCATGTGTACTGTCATATTTGTGTATACTGTTCAAGCTCCGAAACAAAATAACAAATGGAGCTCAGTGAGAAGATTCACTCCTTGTTTTGTTGCATGGATGGGACATGAGGACTGAGAAGGGAAAAGTCATCACTGCAATAGGAGAAAGGGCTTCATGCAGAACACGTTCTAACGTTGTCTCAGTGGTTTGATAGCAAGGCAGGACATGAGTTACTTGTACCCAAGGTCTGGAGGGCCACTAGAGGGGATGTTCAACACATGCCGTCATGATCCTCCTTCCATCCAGCTGATGGTAATTATATGTTCCTTGTCAGATTGATTACCAAAAATTTTATAGGGATGTATAAAGGCTCCACTAATCTCTGACTTTCTGGGCCATGCAGGTGTCAGATGTTTGAAGTAAGCTGCCTGTAACATTTCTCAGAGAAACTCTCACTAGACAGATTTTCCCCTTCATCAGTGATGACAGTCAGGGTTAGGACTAAGGCAGAAGTGAAGGAAGGGTTGCAGTTATATTACCTGGAAAAGACTGTTACACTTTTTTGTCTTTCCACCAGTTTTCATGGGCTTATGTTCTGAGGTTTCGCACATCTGTTTCTCATCTCTGGTAGTCAGCAGCTGACACCTTGTAATGAAAATGGTCCTTAGGGACATGGCAGAAGCCACAGACTGCTCAGGCCCACGGGTGACTCCCTACTGCTGACCCTTGGGGTCTCCTTCCAGGAGCAGACAGCTGTGGTGGCTGTGGCACCACTGTCTGAGCTGTGTGTGCTCTTGGGTTTTAGTGCTGAGAGTGCTGTGCCTTTCCCCATTGCTGAAATTCTCTAAGGAGAAGATACAAAAATAAAATAAATGTCTCGGTTTTATTTTCCATTGAAGTGACGTTTCTTTAGAATTGGCTGTTCCACATGCTACTCACCTTGCTGGCAAAGGCATCGGTGATCAATGAGGATAAAGTGATTCTGACTGCAGGCTGGCCTCGTACATCTAGAGCACACGAACACATCAGAAGCTGATTTTGTGCAAGGCCTGCTTTTGATTTGTGCATTTTTCTGGCAGACTTGGGCTATGCCCTATTACTTTCTTACAATAAAAGGGAACGTTTCTTCTACGGGAGCTTGCAGCATGCAGCTGCAATAATCATAGGGGAGCCCCAGGTGGTCTGATTTATGGTGTTTAATGTGAACCCCTGAGGTTCTGTCAGGAGAGATTATACAAAGTATAAAACATTTTGCAGAATTGTTTTGCCACACTTCAGTTCTAACTTGCAGTGGGCCTCCTTCACTTATCTCCCTGCTCCAAGATAGCTTATTTAAATGCATGTTTATTAAAGAGCTCCTAAACCACGTTAAAGTTGCTTCTGAAAATATTCTGACTAATGGCAATGTTGACGAGGGTGAATCATCACCGAGAACATTGTGCTCATCAGGACAGTTCCTCAGCTGATGGGAGCTGGCAGAATGCCATGCAAGTTCATGGCACTTCTCTGTGGATTGATACTGGGCAAGGATTGATATGCTGGGCAGGCACTGACTGACTGAAGCTCTGATGGAGCTCTGTGGATTTGTACTGGCCCAGAGCCCACAGCTCATAAAAGGAAGCCCTGAACTTAAATCAAATACTTTGTTATATAATCTTTATACAGGGAATATTATTTACTAAATGCAAGAGTGTTTTTGTGAGGACGTATCAGCAAGCTAGGCAAGGAGCAAGGAGCTTTTGTTTTAACTTTTCTACCATTATCAAGGTACTAGTTACAAATTTTATTGTTGTCCTTCTCAAGAACAAGTCAGAACAAGCTGGGTTAGTGCTGCCCTCCACACTGGAAGTCTGCAGTGGGAGTGGTAGAGGAGGTGCACTGGCTGCATCCATGCATGCAACTGCACTGGCACAGAGGCAGGGAGGGACTGGCTTAGCAAGATGAGGGGATGTGGCTGGGGTTTTGGCTGAGTCTGTTCAAACAATGGTTTGTCCAGGCAAGGAGACGGATTTCCATCCCTGGTGCAACCCATGAGTCAGAGACTGTGCTGGAGCCCTTCTCCTCCTCGTGCTTTCTGTGAGGAAGATTGCAAAATTCCGTGAGAGAACCAGATCTCATGTGTGGGTCTAGCCAGGGGAGCTTAGACTCAAGGTATAAACTTAGGTTCCTCTGTAACTAAAATGATTTAGTTGCATACGTAGTATTATAAGCAGTCCCAGAGGTGAAATTCATGTCCTGAAGTGTTTAGTGAAACAAAATAAGACAGTAGTTGAAAAGAGAAGATACTATAAGTTGATGCTTGCTTGATGAGGAAGTGAAGGCATGAAATCAGAGTAAGCTTTGGAAGGGTACGATGATTAAACTTGTGCTACAGGGGTTTGGTTTTCTTTATTAACCCTGTCTATTCCTGTGTTACCTACAACTGCAACATCTTGATTTGATTTTTTTTTTTTTTTTTTTTTTTGGCAGGGAACAGATGATGTTTGTTGATATAGCACTTAGTTTCTGCTAATGACAAGTAGGCACAATCTGCAATCTTGTCTATTACCTGTCCTGTATCACACCCTTTCATTTACTACATTAAAGTACCAGTAAAAAGCATTCCAAGAGACATAATGGAGCAGCAAAGCAGCCCCAACACAGTTCAAGGCTGCGTATTATATTACAAAATGACTGGTTTTGGGGGGAAAAAGGGGAAGATGATGTGCCAGTTTATAGGAAGGTTGGGCAAAAGGTCAGGGAAAGTGCGGCATTATTATCGGCTCTGCTGGGGCCACACCTGTGTGAAATGTTTAATGCTGACACAAGAATGAACTTGAAGCATGTTTGGAACGTACATACAAGAAGCAAAGAACCAGAGAACTTAAACTGTAACTGTGTTAAAACAAATAAATTTGCTGTAGAATGGAAAGGCCAAAAGCAGCCCACTGAGACCCAAAAGTATAGTCAAGGCCACTCTCATCTCACTAAGGACATGGAGTGTGTGGAGGTTACAGAGCTTGGCATGAAAACAGTCCATAAGGAGTAGTCTTGGCCAAAAAGGACTTATTTTTAGTTTGAAGTGAACATACGTTGTTTGTAAGTGGGACAGACTGTTACTGCCGTGGGTCTGCTGGATTTGCAGCCTGTAAACTCTGACTTTTCATTCTTGTACACCTATTCTAACAAGAGGCAGGAGCTGGTTTCTGCATTACTGCAAATCTGCTTAGTTTTGTTGGCATCAGTCTGTTTGTGACTGTCTGTCTATACCAGTTCAGACGTAATGCCAGTTGCAACTTGCTCACCACTGCTGGCTGGAATAGAACCCAAACCTGGCTCCTGTATTTACGCTTTACCACAGCACCCTTCTTCATCTCCTCCTCTGAAAATCTTGCACTATAGATATTGAACCCTAAAGGAGAAGTGACTCTCAGCAGACATAATTTTGTATGAGTAATTCACTTTTAAAGCTTGGATATACTCCAGCTTCCTCGTGACTAATGGTACCCGAACAGAACATAATTGTATAATCACTTTCCAATTGCTTAATAACTCATTTTCCTTGTTTGTAAGTTGCTGTTTTTCTAGCATTTCAGAGATGTGAGGGCCTGCATGTGGTAATGAGTGACAGACAATTGTTTATTTCTCAGCAATAATGTCATTAAGAAAACCTCTTTACACTTAGAGCCCTGACAGCTGGCCAGACCCTGACATTCTTATTCGTCTCTCGAGCCACTGAAAGGCCTGCTGGCAGGCAATTTTTCCACAGTTTCACATCTTGTTATCTTTGGTGGCAGTGCTCCCTTGAGGAGTCCCAACCCCACCACTTCTGCCTGACTCCAACACCTAAAAGGCCAGCGCATTGCAAATCCTTGTGCCTGCACTGTGGATGGAAATGCTGCAGCCTCCAAATATTTCTGTTGGTGTAGCTGGTGGATAGAGCATGAAGGAATAGGTGGGAGCAGAAACCTCTCAAGTTGGCTTTTCTGTTGGAGGGGGAGGAATTTCTTCCTTAGCTGAGAAAAGCTTGGCCAATCATGGCATGTAATGTTGTTTCCAACTGCTGGACCACCTAAGTGGAAAAAAGTTATTCAGGAGAAAAGGAGGAAAGGGCAGGTAGAGGAGGAGGAGGAGGAAGAAAGAGTGTGGAAATGGGATGTATCTCTGGTTTGGCAGAAAAAATGTGAAGGGTGCATAAACCCCAGAAATTTCTCAGGGGCTTTGATCTGGATGCAGAAAATGCTTCTGAGGAGAGTGGACCAGTGCAAGAAAACAGACTGTATAGATGGCATGGATGTCTCCTGCTCTCTTAAACAGAGCTGGTGCCTGTCTGTGATTTCCCCTGCTCTTAAATAGATGAACAAAGAGTATTCTTTTGTTTTTTGAGAGAATGGATGCTTGAATCTTAGGAGCTGGTGCTGATGTCTAAGGGTAGAAAGAGAAGGAGGGTAATAATCTTCCATTCTTTGAGAGAGGTAAAAAGCAATTTGTGCTCAGGACATCTTGTTAAGAACAGCAAGTGCCACAACCAACTGAAATAAAATTAAATTTAAAATGCAGAGGTCCAAATGTAATGGGACTAAAATATAAATGCCATTGATTGTCCAGTTCTATCAGGGCCGTGTGATTTCAGCTAGGACCAAAAAACTAATTTTTTACTGTAGTTACAGGTATAAGTGCCCAAATCCCTGTTGCATTTGGAGGTCCAGTATCAAGTCTTGATATTGCTGATGTGAATTGAAGGAGAGTTTGCTCAGAAGAGCCTTATCTTAGATTTCTAGAAATTAATGAAGAGAGTTTGCTTCAGAGTATGTTGAGATCTACTGAAACTGAAAGCAGAGCTCAGAGTTAGTGGTGTTTGTGGGCATTGTGATTGAGGATATATATGGCTAGGCTTCGCGAACGAAGATTCTAGGAGGGCTCTACCCACGCTTGGGCTCTACCCACGCTTGCTAC
>JAYRBT010000010.1:7662558-7677012 GCA_036023395.1 Myiotriccus ornatus
GCAGGATCTTAGGGAGGCGGTAGTCCTGCATCCTGGAGACGTGCCCTGCCCAGCGCAGCTGTGATCTCAGCAGCATGTGATTGAGGAGAGAAAGTTATATGTGTATATAAATAGTAAAAAATGAACAAAAAACACAATCAAAAAAGGCTCAGTTCTTACTTGCAAACAAATTTCACCAGCTTCAGAGCTGCCCGAAGTCTACATATAGAAATAGACAAATGTGTTAAAGAGAATATGAATTGAATCTTCAGGAGAGTGAAATATAACTAACTGAGAAGCATGCTTAACACTGCACTCCATCAGAGTGCCTGGAGGTTGTCTTGGTTGATGTAGTTGGTGGCACTGCAAACAAAGTGAGACCATAACCGAAATGTTTGGAAAAATCAATATTCAACCTTGCGTACCAGAATACTGCTGCTGATCCTCCAGACAGCTGCCAAGGTGAGGAAAGAACAGGTTCTGCTCTTTGAATCTGTTTTCCCTGTCACAGAGTAGCTGTGGTGTTTTGTTTTATTTTTTTTCCCAGGTGTTAAGGTATCTGGATCATCTCTTACAAACCTCAGTTCCTTCATGCATGGGAGCTTCTGCAGATTGTTCTAGTGCAGCAGCATTGCATTGTTTATTTTGTTTCCCCCGGTATGAATTTTTTAGTTCTTTTTTTTTTTTTTATGATGTCAAAACATGCTGTAGCAGGCTGTGTTCTCTTACAACCCATTCCATGTTGAAATGTAAACCTATTGCAACACAGCCTGTCTGGCATATGTTGTCACAGCTTTTAAAAAGTTGCCCTGCTTCTCTGTTGGCGTTGAGAAATTTATTAAATAAGACTATTTATTTTTCCAAATTCCCCATGGGCAAAAGCAGGTAGAAAACAGATACCTATGCCTAATTATAACCTTGTATTTCACATTAATCTCTCTTAATTTTCTTTCATTCCACCTCCAACATGCATTCTCTCATTCATAATTGCCACTGGATAATTTGAAGTCGTTTGCTTACTCAGGGCTTTCTGCCATACACTCCTGGACTGTGGCAGATGAATCCTTCACAAAAAAAATAAAATGAGAAGCTCATTCTCACTGTATAGGTAGCTCTCTCCCTCCCTGTCCCAAAGTTATTGAGCAAATTGTTGCTATTAATTTTTAAATTAGTGTACTTGTTGCTCAGGGAAAAGTGTTCAGAGGAATTTAGCAATAGACTCAAGACTGACTTTGCCTCTTCAGGAGAGATGTTCAGTGCTATGTGTTGATTGCCAAAATACCTGGTGTGTGGTTACTCCTTGGCTGTTGTGGGAATTCTGTTGTTCCCAAGGAACACAGTTAAGGGAGAAAGGATTGCTCAGTCTTGGTCCATGCAGGACTTTAGACACTGTTGAGTCCCATACAGATGCTGTAGTTGATTTTAGGGATGAGTACAAGGATGCTGCTTTTTCATTTTCCTCCTCTCTAATCAGTGTTGTTTTGCTCTGTTTTGTGCTGTGTTCCCTAATTATCTTCAGGATTTGGGGTTCATTTTCTGTACTTGGAAATACTACTGGTTCTTGATCCATAGGACAAAAAACATCAACCTAAAACAGAAACCCTAGAAGTATTGAGAGTGAATGGAAAAAAACCCACTCAAACTCCCTGGTATGGTAAAAATGCTCTAATTTCTATTACATGACTGTATGGCTTGATCACAGCGAGATTATTAGTGGCAGTTATCCTAAAAGAAGATATTCCTGTTCTAACTAACTGTCCTATTTCCAACTCACTTGAATCTGTCTTTTTCTACAGAGTTAAGTCACAAAAATCCTTTAGTTCGTTAGATATGGGCAAACAAAAGGAAAACTATACTTTCAGTTCTTAAACCAGCCAAGTCTTGGGAAAGACCTGCCCCAGTTTGCAGACAGACTGAAGTCCTTTTGTCGTTTTCCTTCCTTTGGGTTTCTTTGGCCCCAGAGACCACTGTGTCGGGCTGAGAATTGCTCTTACTGGCAAAGAAATGTGTTTTTAAAAAGTGCCAGCAAGAACCCTTGTGCCTCAAGAGGAAACACTTCCATGGCCTTCTCTCTTGCAGTTTGGTTGCCAGTAGCTCAACTTCAGTTGACCTTTCTTTGCATTAGGGAACAACATGCACGGGGTTTTACTTATCCCGAACTGTTTGAGCCCCAGTTACGAAACATGTTTAGGTGACCCACTCTGCTTTTGGTTTCAGTGAGAGTTAAGACCCTTACTACCACAGAGGGGTAGTCCTTCACAGCACCACAGGCTGACTTGGATGTTATACCCTGTATTTTTCACAAGGCAAATGTCATCCCACTGGGTTAACCTGTCGAGGACACATTGATCTCTTACTTTGCATTGCTTCCTTTGGTCAAGAAATATGCAAAACCTTGGTCTCCTACACTGGGTAATGTTTTCTGCTATTCACACTTCTTTCAATCCATTTTATGCAGCCCTATTTCTTTGGTCAAAGTCTTTCATACTCCCAGTCATTTATCTTATAAAACAGCTACTTAGTTGCAACTTCAGTGTTAAGAATTTACAGTGTGATAGGGCTGGGGAGGGGGTGGCTGAAAATCAAACATTATCGAGCAAAAGCACATGCCACTTCTTGTGTATCTTATTCTGCAATTCTTTGAAGTTTAATCTTTTCAAAAGAAAAGCCTTTCAGCTACTTTGTGGCAACAACTCAGGCTTGTAACTTTAGACCGCACAGTGCTCCTGGTTCATAAACTGATCTCATCCTTTTCTGACAATTAATACTAAAGTGAATTTAAATTGGATCTCCTACTGCCACCGCATCAGCTGTCTGGAGCAGTTTGCCTACCTTGGTCTCCCACAGTAATTCTCTCTGTACCTTTTCAAAATGCTTCTAAAAATCCTGACCTTCTTTAAGGCTCTACCAGGCAGGAAGCTATCAACCAGTTTCTTTTCACGTGTGGATTTGGCTGCACATGCACTTTGCAGAGCTGTAGAGGCCTGCAGGAGAGACAGGGTAACTGAGCGCCGGGATATCCTGACATCAGGATATCAGCTTAGCAGTGCCATAAGCCTTTGAAACCAGCCTTCATCTTTTGCTTCAGCTGCATGACAGTGCAGCCCAGGGCAGGGAGCAGTCCAGCCTCAACACATACCGTGGACAAAGCTTGGCACAGCCTTGTGCTTCTGCTCTCCATCTCTGCTGTGCTGCCACCATGTCACTTCATCCCTGTCTTGTGCAGTTGTGTGGACTGTGAACATCCACCAGCTAGCACAGAGATGCTCTTGTAGCTACAGAGAGGGCTGTAAAAGGAAGAACTCTCCTTGTGTGCTATTCTTTTCCTGCAAGGAAGAAGCATTCACAGGCTGGCTTCCAAGGCTCCTGTTTATCTGAAAAGTGCTATTGTGATTACTGGCTTAAAAGTTGATATATTTTTATAGCATGATAAGATTTTTTTTTTTTTACAAATGTGGACTGGTAAACAGTGTGTATAATGCCACATTGTTTTGTGGTTTGTTCTGTGGTTGAAGGAATAATTATATGAATGTCTTAGTATTTTCTTTTTTTTAACCTTAGCTCCTGTTTTATTATAGTTCTTCTAGCACTGGATTATAAGAGAATTACATTTATACCAAGAATTATATTTATACCAAGAATTATATTTATACCACTGGGACAGTCTGTGTTCAGAAACTCAGTGTCATGACTAAGATCTTATTGGGCATGACAAGTTTTCCCATGGCAGGTTATACATTTCAGAGCACTCTCCATCCTATTTTCAAAGGCTCAGCACTCACATCTGGGGCCAAATTTTCAAAAGGGAAACATTCTGATGTAGAGCTTGAATAAGGGACTGTGATGAAATGCAGTCACTACCTACCACTTCGGAAAACCTCTGAACTTGTTTTTGTTGTCTTAACAGTACCTTTGCTTAAACACCTGTATTCATAAAGACGTCTTGACCTCTGTGAACTGACTGTAAATGTTTCCTGAGGACATTGCTAAACTCATACATGTTACTGGCATAATTGTTTCCATGGAAACTAACATACTTTTAAAGGAAATAATAAAAAACCCAACAGAGGACACACGAGAACACAAAAACGGCCATAACAGGTTAGAGCAAAGGTCTACTGAGATGTGTGTCCTGTATCCAGCGGTGGTCAACAGAAGGTGCTTAGGGACTTGCAACGGAACAATACAAGCATATGGCAATTCTGCTCCATAAATTCTTTCAGCTTTAGCGGTTTTGGACTCAAAGGTTTCCTGAGCCAAAGGTGCCAGCCTTACAAGCAACATGATTTTTTTTTTTCTACCTTGAAAAGCCTTGTACAGCACAATGACATATCTTTGCAATCAGGCTCTTGCAACAGTATAATTCCACAGAGAACACAGGGGCACTTTGACCATCTTTAGTTATTAATTCAGTCATTCCTCAAGGAAAAAGCCTGCTAGGCTTGCTTCCTTAAATGTTTCAAGATTAACAGTCTAGAATTCATCATGGAAATCTTTATTTTGGGAAAGAACTGGGGTCATAGGGTTTAACTCAAAATGGCAGTTGGAAGAGAGCAATCCACCGTATATTATTACAGTCTTTTATCCTAAGAGCTAATCACTTGTTCTTTTTTTTTTAAGTATTGCATGTCTAACATAACCTTGTTCACTTCACCTGCCCTTTGTCCCTGCCCTGTCCATCTCTATCAGACACTCCTTTTAAAACAAGTGGTTAAAACCTTGTGGCTCCTGCCTGTTTTAAGGAGGATTGCACACCTTCAGGTGAGTTTGAAGCCAGGCTTTAAAGAAATGTGGGATCCAGTCAGGCAACTGTGCAAATCTTTTTCTATATGCATTTCTCAGTGCTGAAAATTGAAGGAGTTCCATCTCTGTGCATGGTAAATTGCATCAGTGAAAAACTTTTGTTTTAGTTGTTGACAGAGCAACAGACTTGCTCACGTGCTCATGTGCAAGGTGCTTGATCCCAGGTGACGTGTATAATCCTAATATTCCACAAATCTGATGAGCTGGTAGTGGTTTGACCATGATGATGATCTGCAGATCATCAGATTTCCAGAGCATGTACAGTGTGTTTGCCTATGTGGGCTAGTGAAAAATTATGCTGGGAAAAGTCCCTGATTTATTCAGCTTTAAACAATAAGTCTGCCCTGGGTGTTAATTGGAATCTAAATTCAGGTGTTAACCTCTTTGATTGAAAATACATGCTGAGCAATTACAGGAAGGAGGCCAACTTCAGGCACAGCAGTAATTGCTGAATTAGTAGGAAAGTTCAAGAGGAGCTTCAGATTTCATATCATTGCTAAGGTTTCTGAAGAACAGCTAATCCTGAAGTGACTGGGCTCCTCACACCTGGTTATGTTTTAGGTAAGTCCGCTTAAATTTCAAAGAAATCTCTGCATGAGTAATTCCAGAACCAGATGTCAGTATTTCTAAAAATGTTGCTTTATTTTCAGATGAAGAAAATTGTCTATCACCCTGAAATTTCAGTGATGATGGAACTGGGGAGAAAAGCTTTTTTTTTGTTAGGCAGTTTTTCTTGTTCTTGAACTTGGTGCTCTCCCACTTGATTCATTTAAATGGAATCCTCTACTGTAACCTGCCACCTGTAGTGGTGTGCCTCATGTTTACTGCTTTTCAAATTTTCCTTTCTGAAAGAAAGTCTTTACAGTATTTAGTTGACCACATTAGTTTGTGGGGTGTGTGTTTTTGTGGTCGTTGTTTTTGTGTTTTTTTTTTTTTTTTTAATTGTATCCAATATATAATAGCAAGTGCTGCAGGATTTTTATTTTGTTTGTACCTGCATACCTGGCACATATTAATCAACAGTAAAGAGAAAGTTGTATAGCCATTAGCGGCTCTGTTCAGAATGAATGATCCAAACATTACATTGAATTGTTTTGAATGGATTTATTAAGATTTCAGGTGCAGCTGTCCAAATTCTTTGTGCAGCCAGTATTTGCAGTGGTGGCGATAGGAGATGATGGCTTTGTGAGGTTTATTTATCAATTAATACATACAGAGTTTTTTTTAACCATCATTACATTCTCCTTATCCTATACAGTGTGAAATAATGAAATGTAACTGAGGAGAAAAGAGAATGGGGAGGTGAAAAGTTAGTGCTTGTGCATAACATCCACAGGTGCTTTCCTGAGAAGTTCAGAAATAAAAAGAGGATTCTAATATTTCATGTGCAGAATGGTGAAGTGTGCTGGAATTAAGTGTTCCCATTATCTAAGAATGACCATACCCTTGATTGTTTCTGTCTCTGTGTTGGGAGACCTGGCTGATACTCTCAGAAGGATCATGGGCAGTATTCAGGCTCCACAAGGCCTGCTGTGGAGATGGTCTGTGCTGTTCAGGGATGGTTTGACCATGGCTCAAACCTTAGGGAGATGATAGTAGTGTCTGTACAAGGCAGTCTGCCTAAGTTAGGCTCTAAAACTATTTCTGTTCATGAAGGGAGCCAGAGACTGGTCAAATTTGGCCTAGTGAGGTCTACAGATGCTTTTGTGGGTGGTCTCTATGCAAGCCCCAGTTGGCTGTGATGTGAGGCTTGGGGTGATGGTTTTGTCCAATTGCAGATTCTCACTGAGCTGCTGATCATTCATGTTTTTCTGGTTCTGTGTCTAAAAAAAAAAAAAAAAAAAAGCCATGGGGGATGTAAAAGGGGGAAATCCATAGGATAATTAAGGACAATAACTCTATGCCTGTTTATTTTATCCCATCTTAAACCTTTCTGACATGTACTGATGTCTGCAACGTAAGTACCCTAAAGGTGTGTGGGCTGTCATACTCTTTGGTGGTGTTTGCTTTAGGAACATAGCTGTCTGAAAGTTTTGATATCTAAGAGGAGCTCCACGTTCTGGCATGACGCAGCTTGCAGGCTTCAGGGAGAAAAACAAGCCCAGCAATGCAGGCACTCGTCCCCTTTTAAGCTGCTGGAGGTAAAAGCACAGAAGTTCAGGCACTTAGATGTCCACACTGGATGTAAAGAGATAAGTGATTGTATTTGTAATACCTCGGTGTGCTGGCTGATTCATTCAACCAATTAATAAACCCCTGCCCTGAGCATAAAGCAAAACCTGTTTGGAGAGGTTAATGTCAGACTCTCAGACAGCTCAGTTAAAGTTACCTTTTTGCACTCTGCAGGAGCTCCCTGAGAATCTTGTCGTAAAGTCTGCTCAGTGAAGCAGGTAAAATAATGCAGTAATAACACTTGGTATCTTGTAAAAAACAGCACTTTGGACAAATTAGCAAAGCCAGCTCAACTCTCTCCTTTGCCAGGTAGAGCCAGGGTTATGTTCTTTAGAAGGAAGAAGAAAAATTATTTTTCCTGTTTTAAAAAGACTACTTTACTCCTTTTAAACAAATCTTTGAATGCATTCATGTTCTTAATGGTCTCAAGGCAAAATGCTATCAGGTCACAGCAGAAAAAATGACAGTGAATGAGTTTAAAGCAGGAACTTGTTCTGAGGTGTGCAGGAACTGAAGGCAAAAGTGCTACAGTCTGAGTAGGATCTAGACCATAGTTCTCATCTAGCTGAGACTAAAGAAGTTTCTCAGGATCAAGTCCCACCCCAGCTGGTGGCAATTGGAAGTTTTCTTTTAATTTCAGTGGAGGAAATATGGCACTCCTAGAGGTTTCACTTAGAACAGAACTAGCTCTTGGTGTGTGTGGGGGGAAGATCCAAGGAGAGGTTACATCTTTCTGCTTGTTTTTCATGAAACCTCTCTATTTACTCCCTCCCACCCTCCTTCTAAGGATGGTTTTCATTTTGATTTTTCCCTTCAATAGAAATGTCATTTCAGAAAATCCCACAGCTCTAAGCACAGGTTTGCGTCTTGTGAACAATAAATACTCTCTTTGTGAAAGTAATTAATTCTTTTTTTGATCTGACATAATCAAGTTAAGGTTAAAAGAACACCAAGTAGTCAAGGAAACTCACTCCCACATCTTTACGCTTATGATATTTGTTTTCAGAAGGCTTGAGATGGAATGAACCCTGTTCTTCTGTACCTCATAATAACTTTAATTTGTTGAACAGTTGGATAAAAAGCAAATTAATCACACAAGTACCTTCAAAGGAAGAATTTGGACACAGTAAATATTCAGCTGTGAAACAGCCAACTCTCATTGCAGTTTAAGCAGCCAGGACCCCTGAACAGAGATGTAGCTGTGTATTTGAGCATCCTTAATATTTTTCAGTGCAAAGTAAAAAGAACTTGTCCGTGTCACTCTGTTCCATCTGAATTGCTGTCAGTAAATTGTGACTGGTAGCTGTTTCACTAGTAAATGTGCATCTAGGTATTATATACAAAAAAGTATCCTGCTTAGGAGCTGGACAGAGCAAGATCGAATTTCTGGAATTAGAGAACAACAAGATCTCCACAAATTTGGGAGCTGTAAAGGTATTTAACCAAGGGAAATATCTTAACAAGGAGCAAGAACAACTTTGCTATGTGCTTTGTCCAACTTGAAATCCATTTCAAATCAAGGAAAACACTGTAATGAGCAGGAACTTTTGAATTCGTGACTTTTCTTAGAAGACGCGTTATCTGCTTGAGTTTTATTTCTTGTTTGACGAGGGAAATTTTTCAGACCCTGTTTCTCTGCAATAGTTAACTATGGGTTGTAAAGCTTGAGAATTGTTTAGGCTTTTTCAGCTGGTGGTACCAGGCTCATTTACACCAGCACAGATGCAGGTGTCTGCCCTCACTGAGGGAATCCAGAGAGCAGAAAGATTTCCATACAAGCAGTATTTACACTGAATCCTGGGCCTGTCTTGCTCCTGCTCCTTCTGTGACTCCATGTGCCTGAGGACATACGAGAAAAAGGTGAACAATAAAAATGTCTCCAGACTGAAAGTAAGAGGCCTATTTTGACCGTAACAATAAATACATGAAAAAAGATCACAGAATTCTCTTTCTGCACATAAATCTGGCCCTGAGGCTTGAGGCTCATAGGTTTCACTTGTTCTTTACGGTCTGAAACAGATCCAGTGTCAATCAAGGCTGGGAAGAGGGGGGGAACCCTGTTCTGAAGGAGTGGCTGAATGAGAGCCCCTCTTCCTGGAGCTCTCCTGTTTCAACA
This sequence comes from Myiotriccus ornatus, assembly GCA_036023395.1. Taxonomy (NCBI): domain Eukaryota; kingdom Metazoa; phylum Chordata; class Aves; order Passeriformes; family Tyrannidae; genus Myiotriccus; species Myiotriccus ornatus. The sequence continues at coordinate 7,671,629 of JAYRBT010000010.1, forward strand.
GCAGGTCGAGGTACATCCAGTTTGTGACAATGGTGTGAAGAGGAAGGCAAGGGGCTGGGAAGGTGTTTCAGGAGCAGCCCTTCCCTCTGACAGAAAACTTCCAAGGTTTGGGTCAGTCCTGAGTAGTTTTGCAGTAAGGGGTTTGGTGAGAAAGCTTTCTTGGGACTAGGGTGGAAATCTTCCCTGAGGGAAGGGAAAGGCTCACTGAGCTGGGCCAGCCCCTTGTGCCTCCCAGTAGGAAGAGATAACAAGGCTGCAGGTCAGGTTTGGAGGTCCCAATGCCCACTTCACCCCCAGAAGGATGAGATGAAATCCCCGCACCCCCCATCTGCTGTGGATTTTTATGGCTAGTCTCAGTAGAATTTATTCTCATGTTTCTACCTCTGATAGGGCTAACCTGCTGTAGCATGGCACTGATGTGTCTGGTCACTTGGAAGAAGTTTGTTCTCATCATGCTTGTCCTTACAGGATTTATGTGAAGAATGAGTCTCATTAAATTAATAGCCTTCATCTTTTCAGCATAGGATATATTTAAAAACATCTGGTCTAAGTGCTGGGTGTCATTATCCATAAATGAAATGACATGGTTGGGAACCTCCTTTCAGCCCTGAAGCAAGCAACAAAAATGTCAGTTCCATGGTTTCCTCCATCCAAAAGTGCTGCTCCTTAGGGTGCCTCAAAAATTGCCTTCTCCTGGGTATGCAGCTCTTTCCCAAAGCTGACCTGGGGGAGTGTGTCAGGACAATCTGGTTCTGACCAAAGCTTGATGGCACTCTCTGAACCTGAAAAGCAGCTGGACATAAGCACAGAGCTTCCCCTTCTCTGACTTTCCAGCAACCTCAAAAAGGTATAACCATGGCTGAAACCTAAGCATCCCCAGCCAAAAAACTACCCTACATTCCTCCCAGAAAGCTGTCTCTGTCAGTCCTAACTCAGAACCATTTGCTGTTGGCTTTGTGGCTCATATCATGCAGGAGAATTGGTTGGAGCTGATTTTCTTTAAAAAAAAAAAAAAAAAGGCATCCTGATCTGAGGTAGGATGATGCCAAGTATGGTTCAAAAGTGATGTATCTAACATTAATTTGAGAGTTAAGTTAGAAGATTACTTGAAAACAAGGCATTTAAACACATGTTAACAAAGGTATTAGGAGTCTGACTAGATGAGCAGATGTTTGTCAAAGACCTTTTCCCTGATATATCACTTAAGAATAAGAAAATGAAAAGGTGGTCATGATGCCACATGACTGAAAGAAAATATACTCGAACTTATTTCTGATTCAAATTTCTTCCACCTCCCAGTTACTTGAATCCTTTGGTTTGTATTAACACGATGTGACTTAATGTTTTAGGGTTAAAAAAATTATACTCAGGAGCTTTATCAACACTTTCTATTGCTTCAGGATTTCAGGTTTCATGCAGACACTCCTACTGTTTGAATCCAAAGGAATTTTAGTTACAGAAGCTGACAGTTTATTTTTCCTGTGGTGTTGATTATGCTGTGTGCAACACCACGTGTGCGTAAGTTTGAGGGTGATCTTGTACCTTCTCTTGGAAATTACAGTAAATGCTGCACAACATTAAGGTTTTTGAATCAAGCCTGGATATTTTAGGCAAGTGGTTGTGCTGTAGGACATGCATCCAACAGTGTGATACTGGGCTGGAATTGGAAGGAAGGATTATAGTGCTCACAACAGAATCATCTGTCTTTGAAATTACTGAGATTGCACTTGGTTCCCTCCTTATAAAGACTGATGTCACCTCCCAAAAAGCTTTAGTCCAGAGTTCAGATGCAGAGTTCTGGATAATTTTCTGCAGGTGAACTAGTGGAAGATACCCAGAAGATGGTTGAAACTGCTTAAACTTTCCCTTCACATTTTATTACGGTGTTTTCTTTGCACTGAGCTTGGTTTTTGCACAGAAGGAGTGTATGTAGCTGTATCTGAGGTCATCTACGATTCACCTGCAGCTGGAGTGATCTCTGTGGAGAACACATCTCTAGCTTCTGCTTCAGCTCCTAAGTAATGTACTTTTTATGTGGCTGTGTAATCTGTAGTTATTGTCCTACAAGCTACCACAAAGCATCAAAATTCAGCTCCTATGAAAGGTCAGCCTGTGATATGAGTAGTATAGAATGGCAGGAAGAGAAGGATTCTGGAAAATGCTTACTTTAGGTGAATTACCTCTTTAGGATTCTTTACTGTCTTATTGATTTTAAGTAACTCTTCCTCTGCATTTGCTCTTCTTTTTTTTCCCTCCCTCTTCATCTCTAGTCTCTGACAGTAAAATGTCAACAAAAAATGTCTGAGTGCAGGTGTGGTCAAGTGGGTTTGAAATATGCAAACAAGATCACCCAGGCCTGGACACTGGCACTGTCCAAACTCTCTTATCTGTCTGTGTTATAGGGATTTACTTTTATGATTGAAGTCCCTGGAGCAAATGGAGCCTCTGACTCAGATAACCACTACTGTATCAAGTTCGTGTAATGTAGCCTATTAAAATAACATTAAATAGTTAGATGGGATGGTCCCTTTCCAGTCTTCTTAACAAGGAAGAAACTGATGCCTAAGGCACTGAGCACTGCCTGAAAGTTAGACAGAGCCTTAAATCATTTTTTTGGTGTGTATTTAGGGTGCTAACTTCTGTGCAGCTCAATGTCTTGCAAGGAAGGGCCCCTAACAGAGCTGTTAAATGGATTCAGCTACAAGGGTTGTTGCAAGCATGCACCTGTCTAGTGACAGCAAGTTAAAAGATAAGTGCTTGAATAAATCAGTCGACAGGTTTTATGAAAGACTTGGGAGGAGAGAGAGGACAGCAGAAAGTAGCTGTTTGTAATGGCAATCAAGAATGAAAGATGTTCTAAAAACATGTGAGAACAGGCAAATGTTAGCAGGTGTTGTAAATGTCCAGGCTCAGAGCGGAGCGTGAGCCATGCTGGGTAAACAACTTTCTCACAGGTTAAACTGCACTGAAGGTGTTAGTTCAGCCACAGAGTCTCAGCAAAGGAAATTGTAATTTTAAGGATGGATGGCATGTTGTAGGCTCTGAAGTCCTTCTTGACTTCTTTAATATAGATTCTTCTTTCCAGGTCTACCCTGGACTCCCTAAACTACTTATACTTCATAGCACACTTGAGTGTTCCCTCTTCAGACAGCTAATTTTTGGCACAAAATCCTGGTCTTTCATCACCTTTCCCAGCACTTACACTAATCCAAGTTTCTTCAGTGACAGTTTCCATTGTGTTTTAGACCATCAAGAGCAGTTTCCAAGGAGACTACCTCCTTGTGGGTTGAATCTTCAGCAGGTGCATATTAGCTCATTTCCAGTGAAGTCTGCAGGGTGAGTTGTTCCAGTGTATTTATGGGATTAAGTTTACTAATCAAACTGTTAGCTGTATCACAAATGAAAAAAAAAAAAAAAAAGAAGCCCCTGGTTTAATCTTCTTTGACTATTCTTGAGGGCATCGTTGGTGATGATGTGGTCTCAAAATGAATAAGCTCGTTCTGGCTACAGAATGTAAAGCCTCTTTGCAGAGCGTGCATCATGTTCCACCATGGGCTTGAGATTTTTAATAAAAACAGCAAGTTCTGAGAAACAATACGTTCACATGTGATTTCCATAAGTCTTAATTTTCAGAGCATTAGGAGACCAGCCTGCAGCTCTTCTGGTTGCTTTGTGTAAAATCAGGAACATCAGGATTCTGATGAAAGTTTGCAGCTTTTTTTCCTCCTTTGGCGCTTCACTCTCTGTGATTGTGATACAGGTGGCAATTGTGAGGTAAAGTGTACTTATTTTTTCCACTGAAAGCCCAAAGTTAACATTTGCTACAGATGATTGCTGTGTCTCCCTCAGCAGGTCCCACACTGGAACCAATGGACTTCCTGTTTGGTGTGTGTGTTCCTGGGGGAGGTGTGTGCAGTTTTTTGCTTTAATTATCAGTACACCAGGCTAGACTTGCCTGTGTATAACATTAGAAATAGAAGAAATGCTCTAGGCAGTTCATGTCATGTTAATTTATAGCTTGGATAGGATTTGGATAACCATATGAATTACTTTACCAGTGGACTTGACCTTTACATGTGGTGGCAAATTGTGCGAAAGAGAGAACAGCAACAATGTATTTAAAGAGGGGTGGAATTTGAATCTGAATGGTCTTGATTTTGCAATAAATCAGCCACAGAATAAACATGTCTCTTCTCTCATCCCCCCCACATATGGAACGATGATTAGAACCAGGACTTCAAAAAGGTCGTAGGAGTAAACAAGTCTATTTATGACACTTTTTTTTTCTTTGAGCAAGTTTAAAATACTTACTTTGTAGTCTTTTTAAATATACATAAATCAACTATATATTTTAATGGTAAAAAATGTGGACATGTTCTATCTCTACCCTTCATAAATATATTTTGTACTACTTCTTAAATGGTTGTGGCCCTTAATTAAAGATAAACATTGCATATACCTGTTAGGGTTTGTATTTCTGAGGATATTATGTGTGTATTTCTATCCAGGGAGATCTCCTAGACCATATCCTCTCTTCTTCTAGTTGCACTTAGCAATATGGTAGTGGTACAAGTTATTACTATAATTTAATACTTTTATTATTATTAGTGCAAGGAGTTGGCACCTCCACACTTTGTGTTCCTCAGGCTTCTCTGACAGCTTTTTGACTCAGGAGGGCTTTAGCATAACATATACAGCTTCACTGACTTGGGCTGCTTGAAAAATGGCTTTACAGCTAACTCAGATATGTCCCTGCCATCATTTTCATATGCAGCTTGTTGCAGCATCAAATTTGTCAAGAAAGATACAAAAGGAGGGATGATTTAAAAAAATAGGACAGAAAAAGTAAAAATCTAGATCTAGAACTAAGTAATTTTTTGTTCTAGGTTGACAGAAGAAACCTCACTTATGAGGTTTGATTTTGGGCTGAATTGATACAAAGACATTTGTGATATTCTGAGTTGTTTGTGCAAATTCCTAGTTCAGAGTAAATTCATGGGAGCAGATCTAATAATGTTCAGAATAAGTTGCTGACTGGGATAAGTGACCTAAGAGACAATGTGAATCATCTTCTAATTACTATTTTAAATATAGACTAGCATCTCAGCAGGATGACTGTTTCTCATTAGAAGTCTGACCATAGAGTTCTAAAGATAAACTCTCTGATTTTTGTTCAAACCAGCACTAAAATCATAAAGACTGGATCCTCGCAATTTTCAAAGCAAATTTGGATTTAACACACGTGTAATTAAAATGTTTTGAACACCTAAGGCACTCAGTGCTCTGATTCCATTGGTCTTGGTACGGAACTGGATTCTTGTGTATTAGCGTGGCTTTCCCGCACCCCCATGCTATTAACTAACTGTTAAGCATCACTGCAAATA
>JAYRBT010000010.1:7689513-7743280 GCA_036023395.1 Myiotriccus ornatus
GAAGTTCACTACCTTTTCCTGGTTCTCAAACCAGAGAAATAACAGGAAATTTCCAGTCTACATTATTCATTTGTAAGTGAATGCTGATTGTATTGGAGTGATTTTGTGAGTAAATAAGGAGTTCTTGTTGGTGTTTTTTTATCTTTTCCTCCTTTTTTTTTTTTTTTTTTTTTGAGAACCTGTCAGGCCTGTTTGACCTTGATGCATCAACTCCATTCATTATTCTTCTGCAAGGTGTTGGTTCATTTCCTACATCGTGGGGATAAGTAGAAAGGGACTAGATAGCAGAGGGCTCCTGCTCGCTTCCTGTTAGCTGGTCAGATGTCAGGCTGGGCTTTCTGTTCTCTAGTTTGATTGATAAGCTTGAAGGAGTCTACGGCAGGTATGCAGGTCAGGGGGATAACAGCTGGAAAATATGCACACAGCAGAGAGACCACACAGAGAGAGACCAAATTCTTTCTCACTTGTGGCTGAACAATTTCAGGATAACTTGGTGGTTGACATGACATGATTTGACATTTGACGCAGTGTGTAATCTCTGCATATAGCCATATAATTATGCTCTGCATTCTACTTAGCTGCTAAAATACTCTATTACAAAGGGGGATGATGCTAATTGTTTCTTTAATTTTAGCTGCAAAATAATATCCAAGACTTAGCAATGACTGTCTATGCTGTTGGATAGTCAGAGATTTTACATGTAATTTGTTATATCCAGATGGTTTGACATTTTCTGCTCCTCTCTGGTCACAGAAAGAGTTGCTAAGCACAGGAAAAGGTGGGAGGAACTTTCTCCCTACTAGAGTAGGGAAGTGTCAACAAGTGTGCACTTACAAGTGTGCCACAGCAGTCTGGCATCACTGGTAATGCCCTGCTCCCAGTAAGAAGGGAAGGAGCCCCTGGCATGTTAGTGAGGGCTGTGTGATGCAGTGTGTCCAAGGCAACTGTACTGTTTGATTATGTTTGACTTCCTCTGTTAATGCAAGGTACTTCCTCAGTACCCTACATGGGTACCCTGCCTGTGGGAGGTTTTGGGTGGACACTGGATACACACAGACCTTGCCGGTTGCCTCTGCGTTTCCACTGGATGCATCCTCACCTCTACACATCCCGTCTGCCTCTCTGGTAGCGAAATGTTGGGGTGGTTCTGGCAAAGATTTTGGGTGCTCTGGCCGTGCTGATGTTTTTATAAAGGTAAGTGCTCTGGCTGGTGCAAAATAAGGCTGGTTAGTCGTGGAGTACAGAGTGCCCTGTAAATCAAGTGCCCATGATCTGTCCCACAGTTGCTGAAGGTCGTTGTGTTCTGTAGTCTGTCCCTTTACAAAGGAAGGAGATGATGTCTTCTCTTCCCTGTATCAGCATTAGGTGTCTGTACTTTCTGCAGTAGTTAGAAACAAGGAGTAACACTAGAGAAAAATGCTGTCTGGAGAGGCACAGGTTACTGCTATCCGCTTGTGAGTGCTGACTTTAAACCTCAGTTCATAAACTAGAGTTAAAATTAATTTGATGTCGCATCCTTACCTTTGATGAATGCATGGTCCAGAAAAAAGTAACATTAGCTGAGGCCTGAGTTTTGCCAGTTTCCAGAACAAGATTTAAAATAATATTAGTAACGAGATAAGACACCCTTCCTACAGTGAATTAATGTGAAATTAATTTTAAGACAGGAAATAGGCAGGGGCAAACAGCTTCTTCTGACAAAGATATTTTCTTCTACATTTTTCCCCTTTTTTTAGTAGAGATTTGTTCTTCTCAAATGATGAATCTGTGGATATTTTAGGGTGCTCTCCATGTTTACTATTAGGCAGTTGTCTGGCACAGGCATAATCCAGCCATAGGAGAATGATAGAATTTCTGTTCTCATTTCATAGAAATAATTGAAATAAAGGAAAATCAATTGGCTTAACTGATTAAAGGTGCATCTATGAAAAGTAATAGTGTAGTATTTCCTTAGTCTTTCTATGCGTTTTGATAACGGAGACTTTGTGAGAAATTAAATTTAGATTTCCTAAGCAGTAGCTGTTAGGAGATCTGACCTCTTGTTTTGAAACCAGTAGACTGATTTCTATCAATGGGACCCACTCCACTGGCTATTAAACAAGCAAACAACTTCACTGGGAGTGCTGGTTTCACAGTCAGGTGTTCGTTATGTACCTGTGGGTAGCAGGTAACACTCCTCCCCTTCAAAACATCAACCCGGTCTCTTAATTGTGTAATTCCACCTCTTCCCTTCCTCCCTCTCCTTCCTGCTCCAGCCCCTTTGCAGGTGTCTGGCCTGACCCATCAGGTGGGTCTCTGTTTGCCTGTCAGCTTGGGAGCTGATGGCCTCACGGAGGTACGGCTGATTGCACAGAGCGGAACGGAGTTGTCTGAATTGCAGGTGTGAGCAATCGCCTGAGATCTCTGCTAATCCTGGGGATAGTGGAGCACCCTGGGCTGCAGCAGGCACAGTCAGAAAGGGCTAAATGAAGTGCAAAAGGAAAAAAACCAGAAAAAAGTTAAATGCTGTGGTTTCCTTCTCGCAGGTGGCTTGAGCTATTTAGGGCTTGTAAAGCGAATTGCTCTTGGCTTTTGGCAGCACACAAGGATGGAGTTTTGGAGCATGGCTGGGGATATGCTTATATACATACATATGTGTTTACATAAATAGCTTTATTGAAAAGTAATTAAAAAAAAGTCAATGGAAATTCCTATGCACTTTCAGAATTCTGGGTGTGAATTAAAAATGAAGCCCATTTATGCTCTGTCTTTCTTGGCACTTGTGGAGATCAGGTAGCTGAAAGCATGATTGAGTTTTGGGCCCTGTCATACGTGGTCCACAAGAGCTGTGCTGGCTGTAGAATGCATTTGACAGTTCTGGGAACAAGGGGGAATGGATCTTCCAAGAGATTGTCTGCTTTGGGCATCTGAAGTGTTGTAGGCCAAACACAGGGAAATGCTAGAGGATAGCTGGTTGTACAGTAGGCAGAGAGCATCAAGATTTAACCAATTGTAATAGAGTAGAAATGGAGGTGTTGCTGAAGTACGAAAAAATGGGGTTACTGGAGCAGGAAGAAGAGAGCAGTAGAAAAATGTGGAGGTGACATATCCCATGTGAACTGGATGCCTTTGATCTGCTGAATAAATATTGCCTTGCTTTATGAGTTTAGGTTTACTCAGGCTTTCTCTCCAGTGTTTTCCTGAAATCTTGTGAGTTACAAGTTCATATTTTTTAATTTGTATATTAAGCTTGATTCCAGATGCTGAGATTAAGGAAAAAAATGCTAATATATCTATCACAATAAAATCCAATACATACATAAAAATTATTTGCTGCACTTAACAATCAGTAAATCTAACATTCTGCTAAAATCCCTGAAGGTTAAACTTTCTTGTAACAGGGAAAAATTTAATGTAGGAATTATATACTGCATCTTAAGGTCCAAATTCTATCATTCAGGGAAAGGACTGCAGGATATTGCCCTTTATTTGCAAATAGGGAAGGGCACTTACACTTAGCAAAGCATACCTTCGGAAACCAACAAGAAATTGGAGAGGTGCAGAGAAGATTAAAGTATTCCTCTGCAAAGGAGATTAATCCAATTTCTCAGCACCAATTTTTCTGCACTTAAGAGGAGATTGTGTTCTGCATTCTTGATCCATCAAGTGTGAATTAATTTAATGCAACAATCACCTGTTGCTTGATATTTATTTGTCTCTAAGCATGTATTTTGCAGAGGGTAGCGTGATACAGGGGTATAACTTGTGTTGTACTCCTCCTTCTCCACATACAAAGTCAAACTGACTCGATAGTTTGTGTTCTTTGAGACCCAAGAGAGCTTGTTTCAACTTTCATTACCCTCATTGCTGGCCTGGTGTAATGTCACTTTGTCACACTTTGTCTGCTTGCAATATAACCTCTCCTTTGCACTGTGGAAACACTCCAGAAACACAGATGCATACCCAGGTCCCTACCTCTACCAGTGTAAACTGAGAGGACAAAAACACAGAGTAAAATAAAGGTCTGTAACATGTGAGTAAAGTGACCAGAACAATGACTGGATTGTAGCTTATTGTTTGGTTTTCAAGTTAAAATCCCCAAGAAAATCCCTCCTGTCAGTTAAACGGAAGGAGGGGGGAGCTCCTCTCTCTTGCATTCATCATACTCACAGCTTCTCCCCCCAAGTCTAGGAGCACAGTCTGCATAGGAGATGTTGGTGCAGTGTAGAGTCAATAAAAACTTGTGTCTTGACCCCAGGATGCCTGAGCTGGGCCTGTCAGTGCTGGTTTACAGAGTGGTCTGCTCAGATAAGTCCTAGGGAAGGGTGAAATACCTGAGGACAGAGGCAGCCAAACAGCAGCATTAATGCTTAGTATCTTTAAAAGAGATTTTTTTTTTAATTATTATTTCCTCTTCCCCTTTATCCAGTTCCTGAATGTGAAATGGATGCAGATGTGTGGAATGAATTCATCCAGGATTTAGAAACACCGTTTTGTATGTGTACCCACCCACATAATTGCTTTCCTTTGACACATTGCACTCCTGTGCACACCTGTGGGATGTTGGCAAGATCTCCTGGATATTAGATCTACTGAGCATATGACCCATATAGTTTTCACAGTATGGTAAAGTTATAGAATTACACCTGGTAACCTTGCTGGGCTATGTACTGCATCCTGCTTTCATCTGCTCTATCTTTTGCTTTTAATAGGACAGTGTGGTGGGAATCAGGACTAGTGTGTCCCTTGTGAATTGCAATTTTGTATTGTTGTGTGTTCATACTGTAAAACTCATGCATACCCAGAGTATTTCAGTTGCTGGGATTCACTTATTTCTACAGGGAGTTCTAGGATTTTATTTATTCTCTCTGTGACTAAGTGTATCTATGAATAAAGTAGGAACAATGCTTATCTACTTGCTGGTTTTCCTGTGAAGACTAAGCACTGTTGAGACGCTCTAGGATAAGACCAGCAGGTCTCTTGCAGGACACTGCAGAGACTTCCCTCGTGCTGGGGCTGGTGGAGACCAGGCAGGAGACAGCACAAGGCATCTCAGGAGTGTGTGTTGCACATGTGTATTTGCAGCTACAACAGAGTGTTGCTTGTCTTGATGCCTGCTTCTGATTCTCAGAGGAAGAACTCCAGTCCAGAAAAAAGGGTACTTAGGGTCTTTTAGAGGTACCAAGTACTTAGGACCTATGTTTTGTTATTTATTTATAAGAACAACAGCTCTGCAGAACGGCACTGCAGTACTGTGGGGAAAAAGTTGCCCTGTTCCTGACTGACAGGAAGAATGTCTTTTACTGATTTTACTAGCACCATTTCTCAAAGTACTTAAGATTTTCCTTGGAAAGTTCTTCATCCAAATTCTGATAACTTCTAACCTTGCTTAGCTTTCACAGGAGCTAGTGGCACCAGAGTTCAAAGTAAGTTTTGGCTGCATGTTAACAAAATGCTGTACAGTTCTATTGCATAAAGAGTAATTTTCCCATTTGTGGGGTGTTTTTATCCCTCCTGTTCATTTTAACTGCCCCAAATATTCGTTTCAAGGAAGGAAAGAGTCCTTAACATGTGTGTGTTTCAGAGATTTGGGATATTGGAAAGATCAGTCAAAACAGCTAGCCAATTTCCCACTACTGTGCAATTCACAATCTGTAAAGCACTTTCACACCAATCTGCAAGGGCTAGAAAGTGCCAGTAACCCCACAGCATGGGCTTCCTGACACATGGGCCACAATGCTGACTATTTCTCTTCTAGTTCTCTCTTCATTTGGGAGCAGAGAGCCTGGTTCTTCCTCCCAGAGCCAATGACCATATAGAGAGAGACAAAAAAAAAAAAGATAGACTTCCCCAGGGAGCACATGGAAGGAAATAAAACAATTTGCTTGCAAATGGGAGGTAATTGGTATGTTAATTAAAGTCAACTTTACCTCTCTTAATGATAACCTCCTGATTTTTCTCCAGTGTTTCAGGTAGGGGAAAAGAATTTATTCTTTAGTATTGTCAAGAATGAAATTGGATAACAGACACAAATGAAGTCCAAACCTAGTACAAAAAAACATGAGAAGATATGTCTCCCGGCTGCTTCCCTAATACAGCATAAGGAGGCCGAGATAGTTATCTGAGCAGTCACTCCACAGCTCAGACTTCAAATTATAGTAATTATGACAATTTGTGCCAATAGCCACGAGGTGGGTTTTTTTGATGTGGTTAAAAATAACATCTGTAAAAATCCAATAAAAAAAAATTACATTTTGCTAATTTTCTGATAAGATAATGTTTAACTGTACTCTGTGCCTTCTACTGCTGTTTTCAATTAGAGTATTTCCTTCTGGGCTTTTACCATCTCGTCTCATGGATCCGATTCCATCCTGAGCAGTTCATTTGTTTTAACTTTCTTAATTAATTGTTTTGTGTAGGTTTTGCCTTTCAAACTGATATCAATCTTCCAGACTTATTAACGTGCTGATTGCTAATGTGTGATACAAAGCACGACTCAGTTAAATTGTTCTTTCTGTCATATTAAACAGAGTTCCCATATTAGCCTGCTGAACAAAATAATTGTAGATAATTTAGAGGGTAAAAAATGACAAGAGTCCTGTACCTGGGAGAGTAAAATAAAAAGTTCTGTTTGCAGTTGCTTTGTGCTGGCTTTGGGTACAATTCAGAGCCCACAAGCACAGGCAGAGCAAGACAAAATAATTAACTGCTAAGGAATTGTGGGAGAGCTGATGGGAAAAATTGCTTTTCCCAAGCAGTGAAGTTTCTTACCTTGAGGAATATGGGTGACAAGGAGAAGCAGGGTATCAGACACAGCTGATAGCTTCCCTCCTGTATCTTCATTTGTGTGAAATGGCTCAGTTTTATATTCCTGCATTAAACAATGCAGATGATGCCATTTTGAAGAAGCATTATGTCCTTCATACCATTCTCAAATACATCTACTCCATGTAGCTTGGCTGAAAGCACACATCATTTGGAGTCACGATTGGACATTCTGATGTAGTTTAACTGGTGTATAAAAAGGAACACCCTTCTTTGGGCATCAGGGCCACCCTCGAAACTGTCACGTAGGTGACCCACTGCAAGTTCAGCGTGTGGCAGTGCAGAAGAATTGTTTCTCAGAAAAGGTACTAATCCCTCAACAGTTTAATTCATTTGGGTTTATGACCAGATCCCTCATAGCAGAGAATTTATTGCTGTAGTATCTCTATTCTCCCTGACCAAGCTGAGGTCTCATGCTATGTATTATACAAATGATCACTGGACGTACTCTGTGATCTTGTAAGTTTTACTGGAAATGTTGTGTCTGATGTTGGTGAGAGCAGACAGATGCTTGTGTCCTGTTGACAATCTCTGATTCCTAAACATCACAGTAAATGATAGTATAAAGAATAAAAGAGAAATGCAGCCTCAAGTATGTTCTCTTAAGGCTCTAAAATGTTGGCAAGGAGCAGGAGGACTCTTCTGGCAATCATAGTCTTCAAGGTGCACTTTAGATAAGAAACTGTGAAGTGCACATTTCAGCATCTAAACTAAGACACATTTGCCCAGTATAGGGAAAATAAGGTAGTTTGCGTCATAAATTGGCACACTCAGTAAAGCTGAGACTTACCTGGGATTCGGAGACATGTTTTGATTTAAATTTCTTGGGTACGAGTCTCAGTGCATGAGTGGGTGTTGTGAAATGGTGAATTCTGAACTCAGTGAAAAAGACTTGTTGAGTTTTGCTTATTAGAGTACTACAGAAGTGATTTGCCACTCTGCAATATGTTCTTCTGTATTCTTTGATGTTTCCTAATGCTTTTGACATGTGCTCTTGACTTCTCCATCAGGCCCTGCAGAATTTTGCATGCACTCAGTTTTTTGCCTTTTTTCAACTAGGGAAAGTCAACCTGCTCTACTATTTGCAGCTTCCCCTTCCCCACCTACCCTGTTTTTTCTCTAGATTTTTATGTTAGATACATGAACACATCACTGTTCTCAAAGTGTGGTATTATAAGATTAGTATTGATTTAAAACAATTCCCTTTTAACTCATAATCCCTAGCAGGTGTGTTGCAAGGTACTGTGACATACCCATGAAAACTTGTATTTTTCTGGAGTTTTTGTCTTCTAGAGCTGGTACAACCCTTGCCAGCCCTTCAGCACAGTATTGAGCCCTGTTGTATGTGGCAGCTGTAGATGGTTGCTTTCTTCTTACTTTTTGAAAACCTGGCCAACTCCAGCGCGCGCAAACTCCAAGCTGCCCCAAGCCTCGATGCTTAGGCTGCTGAAGGGAGCTCACAGGATAAGTTATGCCAATTTGACTACAGACTTCTTCAGAGCAGCTGCAAAACCTGCACTGGCTGTGACTCAGAGAAGATTTTTCTGCTTTAAGGCAGTTCCATCCCATTCCTTGCAGTGAGGGTTTCCTCTTTTTTTTTTTTTTTGAAACCATGCAGAAGATTGGCCTCACTAAAAACTGTATCAGAGTAATTGCCTCATTTTTCCTTGCAACACAAGTCCCTGTGCAGTTTCCCTGGCACTGTAGGCCTCTCCTCCTGGAGAGGGGTCAGGTTTGCAAAGTAGGAATAAGCATCTTGGAGCTGAATTGACCATATACACAGACAAAGGTTGGCCACTGTCAGCCTGGAGCTTCTCTGAGCTTCCTGGCTTTTTATATGCCGGCCCACATGTGCTGACACAGATTTATCAGCTCTGGTACTAAGTTGCTGCTCACAGAATAAGAATAATAGAAAAATGCTAAGCATTTTGCTTGATTTAAATTTTGCAGAAAACCAAAGTGGAATGAACTTTGGCTCCCATTCAGCTGCAATCTAGATGTGAATTAACAGTTGCTTCAGACTTAAATTAGACGAGTCAACCATTGAATGTCATTCAGCAGCACACCAAAATAAATCCAGATGACATTTATGACATATTTCATTGTTTCTGTAGTGTAAGTAATACAAAAGGTGTAAATCACAGCACAATACTTTATTGCATTTCTTTTTGAAACACTGTCCATGAATAAATTTAGACTGGAAATTAGAAGATATGTTACTATCAAGGTGAGAAATGTGTGAGGATGTTGCTGAGATGGCACTGGATTGCAACTGCCCATGCTGGACTGGAGCTCGTGATTCAGTTCCACTCCAGGCTGATGCTTCTTGGTACACAATGATGGATTATTTAAAACATGCATCAGCACCAAATGTTTTTGGCTCCCTCTTGGACTGTTTTTGTTCTGGAATCATCAATGTGCTTAAAAAAATTAGAACACTTAAATGAAGTATTTAAAAATCTAAATTTTGGTTAGTGGTCTAAGAAAATGTGAGTGCTGGTGATAAACTCCTTTATTTGAATATCTCTTCTGTGTCAAGTGTATTTAAGACTCCATGTACACCTTTCTCAAAAAGCAGGAAAAAGAAAAAAAGGGAGAAAGAACAGAGGAATTGGGATATTCCCCAGTGCAGACAGATACACAGCTGAAAGACACAAGATATGAGATGCATTTACTAATTAGACTGCAAATTTTCCCTGCCCTCTCAACCGAAAGAATACATAATGTATTAATTCATGTAGTGCCCATGGCAGATCTAGCAAAGTACCTGTGATGTGCTGTCTGGGCAAACTGCTTTCTACTACTGCTGCCCTCTTCAGTTTGGGGCTGTTAGGGAATTGAGATGTTGAGTGGATGGGACACTTAGCTGTGAACAGCACTGGGCCATAAGCTGCCCTTCCTGGCAGACTGTCTCTTCTCCTCATGGAAAGGTCTTTCACACTGTTGATACTCCCAAGATGACAGTAGCACTAGATTTATGCACTATCACTGATGCAGCAGGGCCAGTAAAGGAAGGAAAACTTCAGGGAGTCATCCACATCAAAAGCATCAAAGTCAAGCTGAAAACACAAGAAAAAAAAGTGTATTTAAACATGGTGGACTACAGGAAACATATATGCAACAGATAAAATAAGATCGCAATGACTGATGGTTTTACAGAGTAATTTTAAGGATGAACTGTTCCTAAACAATTTTTCCAGGGTATTAAGCACTAACAGCATCAGACATGCATGTCTTGTTCCACTCTTTCCTTTTTTTTTTTTTTTTCCTTGAACAAACAAGTTGAATGTGGCCAGTACAAGAAAAGAGCCCACTCCCCACTTATGTGTGCACGTTCCTTTGTCCTCTTTCCAATATCCCCCAGTAATGACGGAGCTCAGGATCGTGTTCTGCTCTAATGTCTTTCTTGTAAGATTCGGAGGGTAGTGCCGTTGTGACCTTCGGGAGCAGTTTTTTCCATTTGGAAGGAGGCGGGGGCGAGAGCATTGAATTTGAGATTGATTTTGCTCCTTTTAGCATGTGGAAATTCAAAGGAAGGTCCTTGATTCACCAACAATGGCTGCATCTCCAGCCTCAGAGAATGCAAAGGCATCCGTAGGAGCAGGCTGATGAAGTTAATACCCTCAGACTGCATTTGTGAATGTGACCAGAGTCCAGTATGTTGTATACTATAGAAAAATGCTGATGTTATTCCTTGCAGAGAATTTTTACCTGAGGATTAAAGAAATGAGGAACTTGAGAGTTTTAGATGTAATATTATGTCCACAGTTTCTTGTTGGGGCACTTACAGGCTCTACATATGTGGTGTGTGTTTTGGGGACTTCCAAGGAATGCATCCAGCTAAAGGCCAAAATGCAGATTAGAATTATCTATGGAGATTTTAAAGATGATGGTTTTCCTTGTTACCCTTCCCTGCAAAGGGCCAGTCTATTCAACTGAAGTTCTGGGATGTGTCGGAGGCGAACAGTTATTCAGTGTGAACTTTATTTTCAGTAATGGTCAGATTGACTATATGAGTAGAAAGTCTTTTGGAGAGCTGCACTGGACAACCACTGGGTTCTTTGAATCCCTGAATGTTCCTTATGTGCATCTTTTAATCTGAGCTGGCCAGTCCTTTCTGTCTGGGCTTCAAATTTAGCTACACTGATCCCAAAGAAAAGGATTACCCAACCAAAATTTCAGCAAGATTTGACACTACCTATCTTTCTTAAAGTTTTGTAGAAACAACTGGGTGCACCACTCATTTCTTAGAGGTGGCATTTCTGCTTCAAGCTGGAGTTGCGTGGGCACCATCGAGGGAGGAAGAGGTTATGTTCCTGCACATGCCTCCTCTTGATAAAATGGTGCTTTCACCATTTAATTTTTGTGACAAGAAAGCTTTCTCCAAGGTACACCTACTACAAACTGAATTGTTGGCCCTGCAGGAGCATGTAAACTTTGTGGTAAACCAAATCTGATAAAGGTATATGTTTATTGTGAAACAGGCATCCATAACTGAAGAGGTGTTCTACTGTGTTGTGAAAAGTTTTGGTTGTTGAGAACACTTAATGCAGATGTTTGTACTTAGGAATAAATATACAACCAAATTATCATGCGTGTTTTCTGTCTTAAGGCTGTTGTACTGTATATATATTAAACACTGATAACTTCCAGTTATTCATCCCATTAGTTTTGTGCTACCCTTGGCTGGGAGGAGCTAGTGGTTGGTACCGTAGGAACAAACCCACATGCACTAATGAGGGCACAAGTAGATAGTACTTTGAGCCAGTGGACATTAATTTACTTCTAGAACTGACAGAGAAAAATTTATAGGGAGCTGTTAAAATGTCTGTTAAAAAGGTTTTAATTTAGGTGTATTTGAGAATCAATTAATGAAGTTGGCCCTATTCTGATTGCTGGTTTGAGTACAGTCATGGGAATGTGCGGATGTTTGTGTACCCAGAGAACACCTACAACTGGGTGAGCATGAGTTAACAGTATGGTGGAATTCAGGTTGCTGGTAAAAGGAATTATTTTATCAATAAGATCCAACTTGGTTACAGTTGCTGCTGATGAAACTCAAAGTGCAATTTAGCACCTCAGGTTGCTGTATCCATTCTACTACAAAATTACTTTCTCTTGCTATCAGTAAATTACAACTATTTGAGCTTAGGCCCAGAAAGACTCCTTTATTGTGCCTCTTATTGCTTATGAAATCTCTTTCAACTCTGTTGTTTACTTGTTGGACAGAGGACCTGAACCTATCCCATTATTTTAACGTAAAGAACAGATTAGTTACTTGCAGTCCTCCCTTACACCTATGTAGCTGCAGAGGGAAAGGAATGCATTTTGCTGTGTGTCTACACATAAATATATGAAGAGTTCTTTTTAAGAATATATTAATTAATACCTATTTAGAGGTCATCTTTGATACCTGAAGTCTAAGCTGGAAATGGAGCATGTTCAAACACTTCCAAGTATGTTCTTGCAGTCGTCTTCTATTACCCATTTAATATTGTATGCAAGAGATGAAAATAAAGCATTCACAGAAGACTCTCTGGAGGCTTTGTGCTGTCATCATAAAAAGCAAATCTTGAGCTTCCTAATGAGTTCAAGTTATTTGTAACTTAAATTGAAATAACTACTTTGCTTAGCAATTAATAATAGGAGAATCTTTACTGGGACTCAGGTGATATTACTTAGACATATAATCAGCACAAAGCTTCTGGGTTATCTGGTTTTATTTCCATTGAATTTTAGGCCATGTAAATGTTAATTCTTTCAATCAAGAACATGGTGTGTATGTATTATACATGAATGTGCTGGGGTTCAGAATTATCCTTCATATGGATAATCTTCTGAAATGATGATAACTTAATAAGTAGTTCACATAAAAAATAACTAGCCTTACTTCAAAGCACTATGCAAGGCCAGAAAAACTGGAAAAATTCAAACAATGCAGTGAAGCAGTGTTTTTCTTGTTTGTGAATCTCCACTGAGAATATGGAGACTTGTGTACCTTGAAATAAAGGACAGTGCAAGTACCTAACGAGGTTTTGGATTAGTTAGGATATGCTAACTGGCTTTGTAATCTTCATCTTTAATCTATGCTGCAAAATCTGTATGGCTCTCTGCATGCTGAAAGAGAATTTGTTTTTAGGATGTTCGAGAACTTTGAAAAAATGAGTGTATTTTTCAAATTCCTTCACCTGCAGAGTCATGTGCATTGCTTGCTGTAGCCTAAGTGAGGAAGTCTCAGGATTCATTTGTTTAAACTCTTTGTAAGCAGCTTAGAATAGCTATTGTAGAGGTGGAAATATTGTAGCTTTAAATCTCAGCTTCTCACAGTCTGCCAGGTCTGGGAGCCAACTCTGTGGTCCTACTGGGAGAGGGAATCTCCCATTTCTGGTAGCACATTGTTCCAATTTCTTGCCTTTTAGTGATACTACTTCTAAATAAAGAAATGGTTTCTGAAATGGGGACTAGGAGTTGCCAGGAAAGCTGCTTGAAGGCAGGTTTAATTCTTGTAAAAAAAGTGATGTTTGGAAGGAACTGCTCTCACCACTGCCACCATTTCTGAGGCAATTTTTTTTGCTTTTTTAGCCTTACTCTGTTGGGGAAGATGTTCAGGAAATTTACATACTAATAGTAGTCTTAAGAAACATAAATCAGTGAACACAGGACCCATAAGCAGTCAAAGATGTATCATAATGGTTCCACGAAGTGTCTTATAAATCTGCAGCTTAACAAAGATGTATTGTCTTATTTGCACCAGGTATTTACAGTATCAGTGTACTAATTCTGTGCTGGTATGTAGTTAGTTCCTGCTGTTAAAGTTGCTATTTATTCTTCTCGTTATGCTTATTGCACTTAAAGCCACATATCAAGCTGTGTGCATCTCAAAATCAAATGGTAATTCATTGCATACAAATCTCCTAGGGAGGGGTCTGTATTTTGGGCAACAGAAGCATGAAGTCTCTACAAACTGACTCTTATCCACACACACATGAGCCACGTTCTCCCTTTAGCTCACTGAGATCTGACTAACTGCTTCTATGTCAATTTTTTTCTTTGTAAGTTCAGAATTTTTGAAAATTAGATTTGGCTTTTTAAGGTCCAGGGATCAAGTTCTAAAATTTAAGTGCTGTGAATCTTTTGACTCATAGGAATATCTAGATCTTAACTATGGAGATTTTATTTTCTCTTTATTTATAAATTTGTCTTTTTACTGGTGAAGACTTATTGAGTGTGGGTTTTTTAACACTAGATAAGGTTAAGCTACTAATTTTGTTTTTAAATGCGAGCTTTACTAAAATAAAGTGATAGGATTGTTTGGTCTTTTAGTCCTTCATACCCAAGCCGTGATGCCTCGGTGTGGTCAGTATTAGCCAAATTCTGCTCTAACTGAAGTCAGTGATTGTTTTTTTTTGGGTGAAATATTAAGTGAAATACTAGGTGTTTTTAAAACTGTTATCCTTTAATCTTCTTCTTTCCTTAGCTTTTAATATATGCTTTTGGCTCTCATAATGGCTTGTTTCTGAGGGCAAATGTCAGGTGGCACGAGGATTACCTTGTTTTGCTCTGTTGGAATGTAGTCAGAAAGCTCAAGTTATCAGATTAGGGATTGCTGTTGCAATTAATATTGTGTAGTGCATCTATCATCAGCCTGCACAAAGCCTGATGCTGTGGACAGAGATCCTTTTCTAGGTCTGGCCCTGTGAGGGAAAAGAGCTTTTCATCTGCAACTGCTCCTCCCTCTGGCAGGACTCGTGGGGTGATTCTGCACATCATCCTCAAGACATTTCTTCTAGACTGAGTTGGGTTGGTAGGGACAGGTCCAGCAGATTTCTGCTTTCTGAGGATTGCCCTGAGAAGTGGGAGAGCTCCTGTGTGCTCCAGCACAGATTGGGCTGCAGGAACAGCAGCCCTAACAGGAATGATGACAAAGACCTGGAGGCAAACTGGTCATTGAAAATCTCCATAATTACTGCTCTTTGCTGAGGACTCATCTGTCTGTACCCAGAGACTTTTTCATTCCACGAAGTCTGATGAAAAGTTAACAGCAGTACTTCTGAAGTTTGGTGAAAACGGTCACTGGAGAGCTGGGGATTCTCATTAATCATGAGAATTGAATTCGCTTTCTTGGCATTAGCTATAATTAAGGTGGCCTCGTTCACCTTTAAGAAAAACCAAATGTTTCGCTTTGGAACCATTTCCTCCTTTTCTTTCATCCCCAGCCTATTCCATGTGGCTCACAAAGCGAGCCATCAGGCCCCCACAGCAGCTGTTACCGCATAACTCGTACGGTTGTGTCACGCAAGGACCGAAGAGCTATGGAACTAAATCAACAAATTCTGATTTGTTGGTTCAACTGAGTACAAACTAGCTAAGGGAAAACCAAGTTGGAAATGGAGAGCAAATATATGTGAGAGGCAAGCCACAGCTTGCAGCAAAGAAAATGTTTGCAGAAAACGCCAGCATTACAGGTTTATCTAAGGTGTGGTCTAGCTTAAGCTGCAGTAATTACCCAAGGTACCATAGCTGTGGCTGGAAAATGAAGTGCTTTATAAACTTAACCCATTCACGTCTTCTAAGACCAACCACAGTGTTATACCAAGGCCAAGCCAGGGCTTTTCCAGTGCAACTGAAAATTCCTAAGATCTCATCCTCGTTCATTCTGCCAAGACAGCTTTGAGGGTCTGCATTGTCACATTTCCCAGTATTACAAACAAGCAAAAAGGACAGCCAGCTCTTTTATTTTACTTTTTACAGGTGGTTCTATCAAGTATAGTCAAAGCAGTAAAATGAGGGGAATCCCTTGAAAATACAGACGACTTGTGGCGAAAAAGCATCTTCTAGATAGTTATATATGGGGTTGGGAATAGCTGTGTAGAAAAAATGCTGGATGAGTAAGGGAGACAAATTTAAACTTGCTAAATGTTGGATAGAAGTGTCTGTTGAACTATCAGTGCAGTGGGTAGAAATACTACTGTCTTGAAGATAGCTGCAGAGATCTTGCCTGGTTTATTCTATCCTGAGGAAAGAAAGACTATTCAGGAGCATGACAAAATATTTAAGCAAATTTGAATGAACACCTCAAAATATGGCCAGGATCTTGAAGGGGTTTGTTTATGAGGAAAGAATTAAAAAACCCTGACTGTAGGTGAAGTTTGACCAAAAATGACATTCATGCATTTGAACACTTAAATGGTGAGTATAATAGATTGTCTATCATGGATGTATTCCCAGGAACTGGCTGAAAAGGAGGATGCTAAAATTTATGTTCCAAAGTCTTCCATTCACAGTCATACAGAGAAATAGCTTTTAAAGAAGAGAGTTCACCTGATTTAATACCCTTTATAAACCCTTGCAAATGATCTGAGACCATTAACTTCTCTTTTAGTCAAAACATTGCATGTGGTATTTTGACCTATAAAGTCAGAGATGAGTCTATGGCTTCCCACGCTGACGTGCTCCAACATTTAACCTTCTAGAATAGCTCTTGAGGGTGGTTGCCTGACTATGGTTAATCTTCTTCCCTGGCTAGAACTGGTATCTTTAGTCTAATTCAGATTTGTTTGGTTTTGACTCCCAGGGAATTAATCAGGATCTATTAGATGGGATTAGGGAGGGGGGAAGAGCTTTTTCTTGACTTATCAAACCCAGTAATTTTTAATAAGTTTTCTGGTTTGCCAGAATGAAGACCAACTAGCTCTTGCATCTTCTGTTCTTGAAGAAAATTTGTTGCAAAGGAGGCTGTCCTGGCATGTTTTCATGTGTGCTACATTTATTTTTAAAATGTTTTCCAAAGATGCTTGGCAACAAAAGCTGAGACTGTCATTACTGTGAAGAATGGAAAAATAAAAGAACAGCTGGTGTGTTTGGTGTCCTGGTAGCAGTCACTCTTAGGATTCCCCCCTCAAAAGTAAAATCAAACTATGTATTTGTTCGTCTTTCATCATGTATAATAAATTATAAGAAGCTGAGAAAGAAGCCAAGCCAAATCCTGCAAAAAATCAGTTGAAAGCTGACAAATGCCCACTGGCTAAGAACATTCCTGGCAATACGGGAATGAAAGAAAGTAATAGGACAGTCTTCATTAAGTTTATTACCCTAAATTACTTAGGGCCTTGTCCTTAGTTCACATAGGCAGGTCTTACTGCCCTCACTGAAAGGTGTACAACAGCCAGTCAGAAGCACTAGATCAGCCTCAGGGCTGATGGCTTGCAGCAGTATTAAAAATAAGTATTAAAGCTATGCAGTGGAAGCTGGTCTGGCATCACAGCTGTGCTAACTGGTCCTGAGGAAGAAAAGAGCATAAAGATCTGGACTAAACTTCGTGTGTTGCCTCTTGTGACATAGATTTACCTTCTGTCCCCTGCAGGTGGGAGGGCTCTGTTTCTTCTCTGGCTTTCCTGGTTCCTTACCCCAGGCTGTGTCACTTGTTCCCCAAGGATTTTCTGCGAGTGTTATTCATTTATCTCTTTGTTTACTTTCAGAATCTGCTCTATGTTTTCTCATTTTGTTTTTCAGTCTTGATTGAATATCTTTTTAGATTTTAGTTTTCACAGTCTTGTGTTTTTCCTATATAGAAAGCTATACAAGGAGAGGCTTGTGTAGGAAAGGACTGCAGAACCACAGTGTTCACACATTGTTCCCAGTCAGTGTAAATCTTTCCCTGACATCAGTGGACTTGTGATCAGACTTGCATGTCTTATTTTTCTATATTCCCTCTAGAGAACTGTGACTTTTGCTTTTTGAGTCACCTTTTAACTGATAATATGCCTTTCATAGAGAAAACATTTATTGTGGTGTTTGTAGAATTTACTTCGAAGTATTTCCTTGTGCTAATTTATTTGTTGTGACTTACTGCATAGAATGTGTGAGGGAAGTTTGAAAATCCTAGATTAAAGAGAAATATATTATACATGAGTATTTTGAAGGAATGACCAGTTTTCACTCTGCTGACCAAAATATTGGTGTGACTATTCTTGAGAGAGTTTCCCATGTAGAAATAAAATCCACTTCACACTCATTTGTCTTGTCTCTCTCTCTCCATATCTGTCTTGAACTTGCTTTTCTAACATTTTTGTTTGTTGTTCAAATATTTGCAGTCCTTAAAAGAGCAGAGGAACTTCAAGCATTTTGAAAACATAGAAGGGCTCCTTAAACTCAATGAAAATTACTGGGATATTGCTTTAAAGTGCCCTGCTTAAATAAATTAGAGAGTTCTACAACTCTTAAATGCCCAGTAGAGATGCAAGAGGCACCGAAAATAATAGTCTAGGTCACACTTAAATGAATCTCTCTTGAAGAACATAACAGTAATAAGATAAACTGACTGCACTAAAGCGCAAAAGTACAGATAATAATACAGTACAGCTCCCCTAAATGAATTTCTTTTAGAGGAAGTGACCAGGTGACTGGAACATGAAAAAGGAAAAAAATTAAAATTTGATTTGTTGAAAGAATCAATTTTTCTGAGTATCAGAGCAAAATATTACCAGCCTGACAGATAACTCTTCAAAAGCTGAAAGGCTTTTTAATGCATTTCCTCTCATATATAAGCATTTTGTTGACTTCATATACACGGTAATTTGAATTTAGTTGCTGCAGGTAGAGACTAATAAAGTACTAGTTTAGAGTGCTGGTCTTTTCTTTTCCTGTAACCTCTAAATCCAGGATTTAACCCCAGGGAGTGTCAGAATATTGTTGAGATCGGATTTTTGTCAACAGGCCCTGCACAAATTGAGTTTGGTGGGTTCGTCAAGGTTATGTAACAGCAAACATTTGGAAAAATTGGGCACAATTGTCAGCCTTTGCTCTGAAAGGGCATGGGATTAAATGAGCATAAAAATTTAATTGTCCTCTCACCCTGAATAAGGCTGGGGCTTCCCATATTAGGGTCGGGCTGGCTAGTTGAGCAGCAATTTTTATCTGGCCCCTGGATAAATAGATGCATTCAGCCTTCTCGGTCCTTCAACCTTCATTAACACAGAAATTAATCACATAAATTAAACATATATATTTTGCTGGAAAAAGTTTTAACAAGCTGCATCCTCTGCTGGATGAGAGAAAAGAATCAGGCATGTGTATATATTTAGCCTGACAATGCCAAGATTTCCAGAATATGTTTAGGTTTCTGTCCTTAATTTTCAAGGAGCAGATTGGCAGCTGGTATAAATTGTCTACACTAATCACAGTGGAGTAAGGCCAATATATACCATGAGGCAGTTGATTTTCACTTTGCTTGAGGCTCTCGAATTCCCATTCCCAACATGTTTTCTCTTTTAAACTTCACAGATACTTTGCTGTAATTCAGTTGCTTTCAGTGAAGGTACATGAGTGTGTAATTGGAATAACCAGGCCAAGAATTGGTCCTTTAGATCTTATGAGGACAAGTGTATTCCTGAATACATGTGTATTCAGTAGTGAAATGTACTGTGTGTAACACCCCAAATTTGTGATACATTACGACCTGTTACATTCATACGATCTATTTCATTCTGTGTGATCCCAGAGAGATTCACAAGCACCTTTACAGCATCAAACTCTGTCTGATTTTCTGCCACTGGAGCAGTCGGTCAGTAAAAAAAATGATATTAAGTAGCAGAAAAACCACTGATAACCTAGGTGCTTCCTGGAGTTGCAGGGGGAGTTGTTCTTCTCAGCCTTCCACCATAAATGGCAACGTGTTACCTGATAATGTTGACCACAAGCCATTAAAATAACGTGGGATTTGCTTAAAAGCAAATGCTTTGTATTGAAGGTTTATTTTTCTCCTGTTTAAAATATGAAATTACAGAGCAAAAGGAAGTGGTAAAACCTCCATCATTCAAAGCCATGGGAATGTATCTGCTTGTTCACACATGCTCCATAGTTACTGAAAGTGTGATTCTCATTTTACCAACTAATCCAACACTTGGATATGTTCAGAGGACAGCTTAGTCCTAGCCCAGTGTTTTGATTTCCAGGTAATTAGAAAGAAGAATGTGCCACATCATTCCTATCTTTTATTTGTGTGTCAGTGTCTATCTAATAAAATATTCAAAGTGCAATTACAGATAGGCCAAGTTGTGTGCAAGACACTGAGTGCCTTTAGATAACTCAAGTGCCTCCTGTGAAAGGTGTGTATGCAATTTGGTGGGTCTGTCTTACAAATCTGGGTCTGCTGGGATGCACTGATGCACAATCTGACTTCAGTGCAAGTTAATTGTTTCATGTTATGGCTACCAGACCCTACAGCTTCTTTGTTGGCTTTTTCCTCTCTCCCATCCCACTTGTTTGCTCTGTGATGCACAGTCTGATGGCAGCTGCTGATGAACTGGGAGGAAAAGGGATTGGGGGAGCTCTGGTTCTGTGTGTCTCACAGTGTTTTACAGAGCAGGAGATGCTGCACAGAGTTCTGAAATGCCTCCAGCGCTGGTGGATTTCACATACTGTCTGCATTTCCTAAATCTGGCACTCAACTTCAGAAGAGCTGGCAGCTTTCTACCTTAAACTGGCTGGGAATTAGACATCTTTTCCTACAGAGAAATAGTCAAGGTTTTAAAATAGCTTAAATGATGAATCAGAATGAAACATTAGGGGAAAAACATCCAACCTTTTACACGTGTCATTGTGTATGCAAGTGGGTGGCCAGGAGCTTCTTTGAGAATCCAGGTTTTAGGAGAGCAAACAATAGAACATATTTATGGGATATTAACTGGCTGTCTGGAAATTCCTGTCCCATTTTTAATTTTGCAAAGCTGGAGAGGGGAGAGAGATAAGGAAGCAGAAAGGTAAGGGACAGTGGAAACCCAGGGAAGCTGTCACTGGCACGCTGCTCTTACCCTTGCTTCTTGTTTCTCCTCTCCTTTGGAAGACTCCTGTCATTTTAGTAAGGAGGAAGATTGTATCTAGGCAATTTTTTTTAATATTAAATATTGTAGGAAACATTTAAATTTTTCATTTGTGCAAGCACAGCACTTCTGATTAGAAAAGTAACACAGGAAATGAATTTTTAACTTTGTTTTGACTATCCACCAGTGAATTCAGTGTAGTTCACACTGACACATATATCAATTCTGGTCATTGTTAATAAGCTTAAGTCTTTTTCTCTGAGGTGTTTTGGTTGAAATGCAAGGGGTTTGAGTGGTAGAAAAGTATGCTCAGTGCGTAGAGTTATTGTACCAAATATGCCTTCATTTCCAAGGAAAGCCTTGTTCTCAGTAACTAGTCCTTCAAAACACATGCTCCAGGTTCCCAAAAGCCTTCCCATTTCTCTTGCTTGAGGAGCTTCATTATTGTATGGTCAGTTTGTGTCTCTCCAGGTCTCATCTTTCATGCCGTACTGCATCTGCACTGCTCTGCGATTCAAGTGAAAGGATTTCAAATAAAACACCACAGATTTGAGGCACTTAAAAAAAAAAAAAAGTAGAGGTTATGATTTCAAATTAGAATTAAAAGATACTCTGAGATAAAAATATACTCAGAAATACTAGTACCTGATTTACAAGTTAGAGTACACAGAGGCATTTCATTGCTCCTGTGTTAGACATGGTGAAAAAATTCAGACCTCTGGGAGACTTCGAGGAAGTAATTTCAGAATTCATATGCTGCTGTTTGGCACTATTAGTAGTATCAGGCCTATTTATTGCATCTATAATATTAGATATTATCACAGGGGATTATAGTGCATTGCCTCAAAATATTAATCATAACACTAGTATTTTCTTATTTCAATGTGAGTTTTGTTACTGGGATATTAAATATGAGCAGAGAATATAAACTGAAAATTGGCATTAGAAAATGTTTGATAAAAGATTTAATTAGCAGAATGAGACTTTTAAAAGAAAATACCTTTTCTGTTTAAGCTTAATAGTGGTAGGACACATCATTAGAATTTAGCCATAAGAATCTTTGATTAAAGCTAATTAATTAAGTTTGTTATTAAGTGTTAATTTTGTTTCTTGGCCCGTTGTACTTGCCAAAATCCAGTGGCCAAGTGAGTTGGTTTAGAAGGTTTTTTCTCTCCCTTGAGAAGAAGGGAGTATTATTTATGCAGCAATATATTGTGGCTCAGAAGCATAAGTTGGGGAAGGGAAGAAGTTGTCATCTCTCGGACCTAAAGGATTTCAAAGGCTGCAAGCTTAACAGAAACTCTTTTAATTTTGTGCCACCCATCTTGTCTTCGTGGCGACCCATGAAAATTGACACAAGACAGTAGTATGCCAGCATTTCTTAAAGGAAAACCAGTTTATTACTAGAGCTTTGAGAACTCTGAGAAAAGTCATGGGAGCAAGCTTTATTTCTCTCTTTCAGCCAGCAGAAGGTTTCCCAGGTTTGTGATCTAGTTTAAATTGGAGAAAGATCTGTGTAGTACAGAATGCACTGAGAGATGGCTGGACCCAAGGCATTCGCTGCCCTGTTTTGGGGTAGCTCATGCTCTGGCTGGGCTCAGTACCAGTAGAATTGTGTTGCATTTGTATTGTCTGTGCTTTTCCCCTGCCTGCTTAGATTTACCTACTCAAAGTAAAACGAGCAGTATGTGATGGTGGATAGACAGTACTGAGGAGCTGGGCTGTTCTTTGGTGTCCTCCCTGTGTCTAAGTACTCAGCTGAGAGCATGCAAACTGGTCCAGGTCTGGAGCTGTTTGAAACGAAACAACCTCACCACACCAATGCAAGTTCTGAGTCACTGTTTTGTGCTGTGCCTGCCCCATGTCAGACCTTCTGTATTTCACTGGAGTGTGTTTTTTGGTGAAGAAAGCCACTAACCTTCCGGCTAATGGGAAAGAGGGATAGATGGAAGAAAATAGCCTGTACATCACTCCTCCCTTTTCTGGGTTCTCACCTTGTCTATGCAGGTTGTTTCTTGTATGCATTTCTGCAAAGACTTTAGGGCAGACCCTCAAACTAGATGTGTTGTTGATGCTGACTAGAGTGCAGCTCATCCTGGATGGAAAACAACATGGATTTGTTTTTGTCAGCATGTTGCCATGCAAATCCATACTAATGGCTTGCTAGGCTTGTATTGCCAGCCAAGTACAGAAACCTTCAGTGGAAACAATTCACAGACCTTTGTTCTGGAGGTAGTAGGCACTCTGAACTCTGGGATGGAATTTGCTATGTGTGGAATGCAAGAATTTTCTAGCAGCTTGCAATGTTGCAAGGTGATGAGCAATCCTCAGTGCTGAATGCCCCCACTTTTCCCATCCCATCCGCAGTAACAGAGGGTGCTCAGGAGCACTCTGCACTGCAAAGGATCGAGTCTGTCATCTCTTCTGGTGTCTTCAGAAAGAAAAAAATCACCATTGAGAGCCTCTGAAAGCTTCTAGTTTTTAATGATCTATCTGTACCTTTCCATTGTGTTCTGCTGGAAAAGACACTTAATTTATTTTAAAAGATCTGGGGGGTTCAGTGAGCCCAGTTTGCACATTTTTTGTGACATATCCAGCATTCCCAGCAAGGGCAACTTCTTAGCATGGCAAGCTACAGAACAATGCAGCTTTTTTTCTTTGCCCCTCTTTCTCCCAAGTCTTCCAGAGAAGAGAACATCTCTCATTATATATAAAAAAAATGTGTGCCTGGTGGTGTGTATCATATAGGTGGGAAATACGAGCTTTAATAAAAATGAACCATTCTAGACCTGGGTGCTTTAAGTCTGATGACAAAATCGATTGCACTCATAGCTGAAAATGCATGAAGGAAACAAGTGTTTTAAGGTGAGAATGACAGTATTCAATTTAAACTGTAGAGAAATTGAAGCTTTAACACTTTAGGGGCAAGAGATGGTTTGTTGTGAGGTGTGTGAACCATGCTTTTGTGCAGTGGAGCCTTACTCCCTGGCACAAGCTTGTTAGTGCTGCTCCAGTAGAAGAAATAACAAAATCCTCTTTGTCTCAAGTTGGTATCTACAAATTCTCACAGGGAGAAACAAAACAAAACAACACAAAACCCCCAACAGTCCAACATGTCAAACCCTCACTATTTTCGCATGTGAAAATCCCCTGAGAGAAATATTGTGTATCGCTACTGTAGATAGAGTACATGTACTCAAGAACAAAGAGGGCTTAAGAAGAAGACATGGTGAATATATAATAACTCTGAATAAATACGGTAAGTCCTCTCTTGTTTCTTTGCAAGTGCTTTTCAAGAAGTGAATAATAGTAAAGCTCTCCAAGTCACTTAGGGTCTGAGCCTGCAAATATCTACTCATATGAGTACTTCTTACTCATGTAAGTAGTCCCATTGAAGTCTGTAAACCTGCTCATGTGAGTAACGCTAAACAAGTTCGGGGTCTAAAACACTATGGGGGAGACAAAAGCATATACAAGTACAGCCCTAAGACTCTTCAGACATGGAGCAGCAAAAGATTTATCTGAGGCTTCCAATGTAAAGCCTTGTAAATTAGTAGGAAGATCTAAAAAATCGGGCCGCCGCTGCATTGGGAAGCAATGGAGCTCTCTTAATATGGGGATATAGGGGTAATGTGATGGAAAGACTTAGATGCAGCATGTAGTCTAGCAGTTGTATTCTGTACTCCTCACAATCGGAGCAGTAGCTGGAAGTCTAGCAAGCAAATAATTATAGTAATCAAGTCACGATGAAACAAAGGAGAGGCTATTATTCCAGCAACTGGCCAAGGGAACAAAAGTTTGGCTGGCTGGATTCCTGAAGGAGAGGAGGATTTACTACATAATGCAAGATATAAACTTTGATGCATTTAAATTGTTTTACAGGCTTGTTTGCTTTTACTTTTTAAATAGCCTTTGACCAAAAATAAACTAATAGTTGACTATCAATTTAAGCTGATTAATTTTTGGACAGCCACAAATGGAAATCTGCTAAAAGTCAGGGCCTGCTTGTATTCTATACTTGCCAATATAAAAATTATCTGTGATGAAATAATTTTGCCCTGTGGTCAGTCTGATTAAGCAAGGAATACAGTTCTTCCAATTCTAAAGCTGAAACTGTAGAAGTAGCAAAATTTTCTCTCATGGATTTTTTTGGGAGGCCCAACTCTATCTCTGTGGTCTGGAGCTGAGAGTAAGGTAAAGTGTGACCATGTGCACGTTGCAGCTACGTGGACTCAGTCTGACTGTGTATGTCTCTTGCAGTACCTCGCAACAAGTGAGGCTTTATCCATCAATAAAAAAACTTGGCCAGTCTTGCCTAATTTATGCTGAATATGTGATGCAGCCTCAAGATACTTTGGGATAAGTAATTCAGAGGCTTGTCTGGCATCTACCTTGCCTGCTTTGTGCTTAGGGTAGTTTGGGCATGCGAATATAAGATGCTCATGGCGGTGGTCCAAGGATCAGTTTTCTTCTGTTTGGTAAACCGGTGTCTTAATCTCAATTTTTCAGGAAGGGAAAGCGAAATTGAGATAAATGAAGGCGTAATGTAATGAAAACCAATGGTGAATAAACGGAAGATGGCATCTGGGGGGATCTGCCCTCAGCAATTTTGTCAGGATGAAACATGAAATTTCTCTGAAAGGAGGAAGCCCATGGCACCCCCGGATGGAGATTCAGGTCTTGGCTTTGCTTGACTTGTGTTATCACTGTGTCTTTCAGGTGGACTTGCCTCCTGTTTACTGGGCTGCTCTTGAACAAAGGTCTCTTAATTTTTGAACGTTGGGGGTGGTGGTGGGAAGTATCAGTGGTCATTGCCATCAATATTGTGTTCTCTCATAACTTGCGTCACTTTTAGAAATTTTTAAGTAAGGTTGAGGGAGTCTCATCCTTTAGTTGAAAGTGCCAAATTACTGTCTTATTGCTTCCATCACTGTTCTGTTGGCTATGTTCAAGGTTGCTTTTTCCAGGTCAATAAAATTGTCCTGAAATTTCTCTTCCCAAGGGCAGATTTTTATTTAATAACCTGGATGTTTCTGTGACTTGTGACTGGACTTGCAATTCTGTGATTTCTTTGGATCAAATCCTAAAATACTAAGGAAGCCAACCAACAAAGACAGTTCTTGCAAAAAATTATGGATAATAAATATGACCATATCACCACTGTTCCCAGGAACCCAAAGAAATTTGCCTGCCTGATCTGTAATGCTGTAGATTGGACCATTGGAGTTTGGTTTTGCCATTTTAAAAGCAGTGATATTCATATATAGCTAATGGAACTTCTAGCAGTGCAAAATCTGTCCTCTACTCTTTCAACTTTTCAGAGAGATTTCATCTTTGTGCCCTTTTTTTTTTTTCTTCCGGAAGGTGGGGGGGGGAGAAGAAACATTTGAGGGGAGAAAATAGAGATAAGAAAGCCCATGAAGAAATACCATTTCTAAGTAATGTACTTTTTTCAGTGACAGCTTAGTATTTTTGTTAAACGGCACCACTTTCAGCTTTCTAAAAGGTTTAGCCAACAGTGCTCGCGCTGCTTTCGACAAGGCAAACCTTGCCCACCCGTTATAACCTTTAGGTCATTCCAATCATGTTATTTCTCCCATAATGCCAGAAGTAATGGAGTAGGCAGGAAGTGAAAGTAGAAGTTATACAGCACTGCTCTCCTGCCTTTTGTTTGCTTGTCTATAACTACCTTAAACTACTTCCTTCTCATCATTATAACAATGGGATGAAATGGTTCTTTATAAATGGCCATGAAGTAAAGGCAGGCTGCAAAGGCTTCTGTAACCTATTATTATGACCTTTCTCTCATCAGTAATTGTTTAGCAATTTGTACCTGAAAAATCCAAGCTGTCTGTAATGTGCCACACAAGGTGTGGTGAAAGGGCTTTGGAGACAGCTGGAATAATTATTAAATACTGATGTGGTACAAGGTACTGAGTCTAAGCAGCAAGAAAAGGCATCAGAAGACTGAATAATGAACTTATCTTCAAATGCATTAGGCCCTGGATTGTTTTGATGAAATAAATGCACATGATTTAACACAGAGAGTGCTGATGTTGTGCCTAGAGTCACTTCAATAAGAAAAAAACCAAAACCCAAAACAGACGTGGTGTAATTCTGCCCTAAGTCAGAAACCAGGCTCCATAAAATCTTGATGTCTCGCAGAAGTAGCAGGAAGATAGAGTCCTGAAATACCCTCATACTTTACTCATAGGCTATGGCATCTTTTGTAAGCATCATTTCAGTGTCACAACCCACCTGTTTGTTTAGATTAAAGCTGTAAGCAGCCTGACCTTCTCCAAACTCTTTCAGCTGATCTCCGGGGCAAAAGCTTAATTGGTATTTTTTCACTAACTTTTGAATATGGCAACTAATAGAGTTGTCCTTGTGACTAGTGATGACTCAGAGCCAGACACAGTAGGAATGGATAAGTGTAATGCAAGATGAATATCAGCAAGTGTCTGTGGGCTGTGAAGGCTGCTGTGTCTCCAGCAGTGGAGTGATTGCAGGGAGACCTTTTGCTTATGTTTTGGAATTGAAAAGCAAAACTTTCGAAGTGTCCAGTGTTTGCCTTGAGCTGGGTCGTTTGAGATGTTTTGCCCAACTATTCCTTGTTCTAAATCTGGCCACCCACTATTTTGTGAGATTTGTCTTTTGCTGGCCCTTTTCCCAAACCCGTTAGTGTTTGCCCAGCGAGTGCCAAAGCTTTCATTCTTCCTTCACTGAATGGCTCCAAATTTGCATCTCATGCAAACAGCCCAGCTGCTAGAGTCACACTCAGAGTAAATGGCTGACACACTATTTATACACACTTGTTCTTGGGTAGCAACTTGCTGTGTGATTAGGTGGAAAAAATAATATATTGCTTGACTTTATTTTTCACACTTTTTTTTTTGTTGGTTGGTTTGCTTTTTTTTTTAAATTCTACCCCTTAAAATATTTTGACAGATTTTCCTAGTTCTGTAGCTTTGGCAACAGCTGATATTGGCCTATCTTTTCAGTTAGTCTTTTTTTTTTTCATTGTGATTTTGAACACAGTCAGTCTGGGTGGTTCACTAGGGGCATCAGTGCAAAGAAATAAGATGAAGATGGGAAGAGTAAGTGAATGCCAAGCAGAGTCTCGCAGGGAACTGCCTTGTGTGCCCTCTCCTGGCTGGAAGCAGCCAGCTCAGACCGGCACTCCATGCTCCTTGTGCCGCTGGCTGCTCGAGCAGGTCAAGTAGCAAGAGATAATATAGGGATTTATGCAGCAAACAAGACTAGGCTCTTCCTCTGTAGCCTCAGCTATTGTCACTGCATGTTCCTTAGTAATGCTCCGCACTTCCTGCCCTCCGGGCATGTCTTTTCCAACCTGTTTCCTCCAGCTCTGTCCCTCCAAGTTTGGCAAGAAGCTGTGAGGGCAGCTGATGGGGTGTGCTGGGCCTCCCCAGTGTTGGGCTGCTGGTTGAGGAGACCGTGGCCATGCAGGTGCCGACATCCTCCCTCGGCAGCAGAGCTGTTCTGCTGCAGTTTTCTGTGAAGATCTGGGAAAGGAGGTTCTGGGATCCAGCTTGTCCCTCCCAAACTGGGATCACTTTAGTGTAGGTAGGTTGTGGACTTGCCACCTTGAGCCTCATTCCCAGGGGCTTTGCAGAAGAACTTCATCTGGGTTCTCATGTGTCTTTTCTAACTTGCTCCTTCCTCTTGCTTCTTCAAGGTGAAAAGTTTTTCAGACCTTGTTGTTCAAATCCTGGCTGTAATGTGGTCACGTGCCTCAGCTAAAGGGCTGTCACTCTGCTTCATTATTTGTGTTATGGTGACTGTCAGACCTCAGAGTTCTGAGTACAGCAGAAAATCAGAAAAAGAAGGTTGGTCCCTGCCTTGAACCTCAATGCTGTCATACCTGGCAGGATGGGTTTGACACTTGCCCTGCATTTAGCTTGCCTTAATTAACATATGACTGCAGAGCATCAAGGAATCAGACCGTGTGTTTTGCTGTATCCTGAGGAAGGAGGGGTGGCTTCATGATTGCACTTGTTTGGCATTATCAGATTTCAAGGGCAGTATTTAAATCTAGTAGTGCACCAGCTTGGTCCTTCTGCCATCAGAGCTGATGTGGAGTGTGCACTGGAGTTTACTGTGCTCTGGGCCTTCAGGTGAGATGCCAGACCTGCTGCTGCAGGTCCCTGTGTAAGGATTTTTTACTATTCACTTTACTATCACAGTTGCTGTGTTGTTTGTACATTCATTAAATTCTTTTGGGGAAAAAAATTCTGTATTTTTGTAAACTAGCATATTATATAGTTATTTAACCTAATCTGCCCAATGTTACATTACATTTGGCAAGGGACAAGTCAGATAAATATGTAAGATGAGCAGATAAATGTGTGAGTAGAGAAAAGCAAATGTCTTTTTTTGTCTCTTTCCCCAATACTTTATTTATCAGCCTTTTACACTGATTTTTTTTTCTGCTTTCGAATCCAAAAGGAGTGATGATGGTGAAGGCTTTGCTTATCTGGTAAAGAGAAACAGGCCCTAATTCTGCAAATATCCATTCCTGGGCTTAACTTTAAAGTGAATAATGTTCATCAATCTTTGCAGGATCAGAGGACAATTTATCATTTGGATGAGCCCACCAAACCACTTTTCAATAAGATAGCACTCTTCCTTCCTTCACAGATGCAGGAAGAACTGTCCATTTAACATGGCTGTTATTTGATCTGTTTTAGTTTGTTTCCCGCTCACAAATTTTAAACTTGTGTAGGCATTTTGGTGAATTCCTTGAAATTCAGCAGAAATCTTAGTTTTTGAGTTAGGCATTATGAGTATCAAATTAAGCTGTCAGCATGTGAAGTGATACAGAAGAAGATGTGTACAAGTACAAGCACAGGAACATGAACACACACAAGCATCTCTTTCCTCCCTGTGCTGACTGGGAAGTCTTAACAGCAGAACTAGAGGCTGGGAATTACATTTTAGTAATTCTTTTCTAGTTATGTCAGATTTCTAGCATGCTATTAGAGACATATGTGTCATCCTCACCATCACCCAACATATCATTGCTGTTTCAAACTGTTACCAGAGCTGTTGACACAGAATATTGTGTCTGTCGACAGCTCCAATTAGTTGGCGTGTCTGACTACTGACAGCACAGTCTACTTTTGTTTATGAAGACGGTGTGAGCTGTATCTCACTCTCACAACCTCCAGTGGCAGACAGATGGATAGAACTATATAATCATCAACGGAAGCGGGTGATATTCTGTCTTCACAAATCATCATGTGGAGCAGAACCAACGGCCTTTTGTCTGCTTTCAGAAATGACTGCGAGATTCCTCCCATCTGTCAAGTTATGAGGATGAATATGTATAAAATACATCAGATATATATGCAGGGTTTTGTATTGTGCAGTTTTTTTGTTTGATTGGGGGGTGAGGGGGAAGGGGGGAAAAACTGCTGCTTAATTTTCACCAGATGTTAGCTATGAGACATGGAACAGTAGAGGGAGAAGCACAAACATTTTCTCTCAATTTGAACTTTCTTGAGGTTTTTGTTTGTTTGTTTTTTCTTTGTTTTGTGGGTTGTATTTTTTTTTAGGAAGGACCAACCCCTCATCATTTGCAAATGTGGAACCCCATTGATTTCCTAAGGTCATACAATTGCAACTCAGCACAGAGTTTAGTCTAATGCACTCTTTACAAGTTTTTAATCCTCCCTATTGTGTGATTATAAAATCTTAGCAGCTGCCCAACCAGCGATGTTCTGATTTTCATTTAATAGCAGTTACAGATACAAAGTATTTTCAAATGTACAGTTCGAAGTTGCCGAGTGGTTCCTCAAACAGTGTACACTGAGTTCAGGGAGTGTTTGTTCTGAGAACAGACACCCAACCCACGTAGGTAAGTAGTATAGATTTGACTCACTCATTCAAGCAAATACTGTTTAGTATTCCTTACAAGACCTAAAATTTAAGTGTGACATTTGTTTTCTTAAGAATGTTAAGATTAATTGCTATCTGCAGATTTTTGTCATTAAAGAAAGAAGGCTTCCTTTTCCTTACCACATCAGAATATCAAGATTTCAATAGGACTTTTGTTGTAGCTAGCAAATTCTTATAAAGCTGACAAATGTGCACTTGAAAGTGAAGGGGAAATAAGAATATGAATTGTATTTGTGCTATTTCTCTGCTTAGTATTCCTGCTCTATAGTATATAATGTTTTTCAGCTTTCCTCTGTTGTATCATGTTTTAATGTTTCAGTGCTGATCCTGGCTGCTGAAAGCTAATTAGTGTTTGTTATTGACTGAAATGGAAGCAGGATTTGAGTTTTGTACAG
This sequence comes from Myiotriccus ornatus, assembly GCA_036023395.1. Taxonomy (NCBI): domain Eukaryota; kingdom Metazoa; phylum Chordata; class Aves; order Passeriformes; family Tyrannidae; genus Myiotriccus; species Myiotriccus ornatus. Next base: position 7,720,451 of record JAYRBT010000010.1, read on the forward strand.
GAATTAGAGAATACAGATTCACTTCTGTACTGTATTTCATAAAGCAAAAATAAAACATTACATTTCCTTACCCTTGTGTGAAATGAGCTATAAATTTGGAAAAATGTCCAAACTTTGCCTGCAAAATCAGCACGTTCTAGTGTATAAAATGTAAGCATGTACTTAAAGGACCAGAGAAGAGCACTGGTTGAAAGCATTTTTAGTTTTATATTTTACTTCAGGATCAGATTCCTACTAAGACAATTTGAACAAATAGTGATAGCTAGGAGAGTTTTGATTATTCCCCTCCCTCTTTTTTTTTCCACCCTCTCCTCTGCATCCTCTGTAAAAGTGATAACCCAAGGAGTAAATTTAGTGGGAAGCATGAAACTGCTTATTAGATTCTGTGAATCTTCAGAGTAATCTCTGATGGAGTTTGAAAGGAAACCTAAAAGTTTCATCCGGACTGATTTCACATCCCTATTAATTACATAGATATTTTTTTCTCTATTAATGAAAAGAACCTAAAACTGTGGAGGAATGTTACTGCTCTGTTACAGGCCAGTTCTGAGTGTGTTCAATGCAACAATTATAGTAACTATATCAGTAATAGAAAAAGACTGTATTTTATTCGGAACTCAACGATTTTCCAGTTGTATTTCTGATTTCTGCAAATCCTCAAGAAATTGGACTGTATGGGCTAAAATACTTTTGGCTTGGAATTTTTTAACAATTGAATTAAAAATTTACATGAATTCATAGTTGCATTCTAGTATTTTTGAGTTGCAGATGAGCAATGATATCATGAAGATTGTGCCTCGCACTGAAACAGCCGAAAATTTGAAAATTTCTGAGCCACAGAATAAACTTAAGACATTTACTGAACTACTTGAAGTCCAAGGAAATTCATAGTGAGCTCCTGGCTAATCTAAGAACAAAGGAGCCAGCTAAGTTAGGTAAATAAATAATTAATTTTTGATTCTTCGCTCAGCTGTACTAATTACTCTGACCCAGTTCTTAAACAGTCAGGGATCCCAGTGAGATACTTTGTGGTTGTCAGGTGTTTGTTCAAATGAAAACTCAGTCTTTAGGTGATAGAAAACATGTGGGCTAGAGAGAGAGAAACGACCTGCTGTCTGACCTCTTGAGCCACTGGCCACGTGTGTTTGAGAGCAGCTCCTGCAGATCCTGGGCTGTGACGTGGGACTGTGAGCAGGGGCCTTGCACTGGCCTTTCTTCTGCTGTGGGTCATTGGGCTTTTTTGTTTCAAGGCCGTAAGGACAGAACTATTAGGAGCAATGATGGGCTGGAGTAGCATAAAATGTGACTTCATGGGCAGTGAGAGCTGCTGTGGAGCAGAAGTGGTTTTCCTTTCATAGGGAAGTTCTTTACTATTGTCAGGACCTGCAAACTCTTCTCTCCTCTCCTGGCTTGCGTTGCATCAGTAAGGCACATTTGACTTCAGGGTGAGCCCCTTCTGCAGGGATTCAGATGCTGGAGAGGTTAATGGGTGAACTTAGCCAGCTAACAAAGGTGAACTTTTCTCTCAAATATCACGTTCACAAGAACATCTCAAGGAAACCTGGTCACTGTTCTGGGGCATTTTTCTGATCTCCAAACGCAGCTCCTTTTCTCATAATTTCTCTGTCTTCTTGTCCCTTGTACCATATCATGCAGGTTGTTGGATTGCCAGCACCAATACTAGCTTCATTTGCTTCAATGTGTTATTTTTAGTTTAACTTTTTTTTTTTTCAATAATGCCACACTAGACTCTGAAAAACAACAGATGCCTCTGTTTACTGAAATAGGGATAGTATTACTTAAATAATGATTATTATTTGTGCCCTTGAACTAAGCTGTAGTTTGACTGGTAGCTGAGGCCCCCATTGCCACTTAGGCAACCATTGCATGGGGAAGACATACAGTCAGATACAGCCCCTGTTACCAAAGAGAATAGGCAAACCAGACAAAAGAATGGTTTTTAACCCTGTTTTACATATAGGAATTGAGGCACTTGGATATTGGGTTACTTATGCAAGTATATGGCATGAAATAAGAGTCTACCTCTTGTGTTCCTGTATGTGCTTTAACCACAAATTATCCTTCAGGCAAATTTACCTGTCACTGCGGTAGCTAAATTAGATTTTCTCCTGTGGTAAGTTCTGCAAGTTCAAACTTGTTTTGAGAACATATCAGAAAGAACAAGTCATTTCATATCCATATTTAAAGTAAGGGGTACACAGGACCACCAGCTCCTGGAGAAAAAGCATTTCTCCTCAATTTAGACCAGTGGATTGCACTAGCAATATTTCTTGTAGAAGCAAATTCTGTATTCCAAGAACTGTTTTTGTTAACAAAATGGTTTGGTTTAAAGAGAGTTTAAATTCAAAATAGAATTCTACTTCAACGTCTTCCAAATGTGGAACCAAGTCCTGTCTGCTGTAGTTGGCTTGTAAACAGTGGAGTTTCAGCAAGGAAGAGTTATTGCTCATCTGTAATGGAAAACACCTCTTGTAGTTAAGTAAATGAAAAGGAATATCCCTATTTGGTAGGAGGAAACAGAGCTAAAAGTTTACAGTCCTGCACCCAAGACTCTGCAGGTTCAGAGGGTCAAGCTCATTTTAAAGCGAATTAAAAGTCAGTTCTGTACTGAGACCACACTGTTTATGGGGCAAAAGACAAAAGAAACCCAAACAAACAAAAAACCAAAAACAAAACAAACAAAAAAAAAAAAAAGAAAGAAAAAATGTAATACACAAGTGGGATTTTTGTCTTATTTTGCCTAGCTTGCTGTGTTGCCAGGTGTTAATTCTGTGACCTACCTTAATTATCATAGTTCTTTTCCTATTTTTCATTGCAGGATAACAAGTATCTTCACTGTAATCTATTAATTGAATTGAATAAACTTGTTTCCCTAGCAGTGAGAGCATATTGTTTGCACACAGTGTCATCCCAGGCCCTCCAGCTATCGAAAGATTGCCAGATATGTTTATTAAACCCCCTGAGCTTGGAAAGAACACAGAAAACTGTCATCTAGAGCAATACGAAAGTGCCTATCTCAGCTGGGGATCTGGCTGTTATGAATAAAGGAAGAGTTTGTGGTAGAGTTTTGAGATGTAAAGAGAAAAAGCTTCCCTATGGTGCAAATGTGTTGGAACCCTCAGGCGAGAAAAAAAAATTGAATTGTTGCTGGCAGTACAATGTAATTATTGAGTTAGGCTGCAGCAAGGTCTGAGAGCTTCCGAGGTAAAGGTCTGGAGACTTCATTTGGTCTTTTCTCTTCTTCTTCCCCACTCAGGACAAATATAAAATTTTGAATTACAACATTTGTGGTTTTTTCTCCTACTTCTTACTAGTAATTGAAGCGCAAATATCTACCAAACTTCCAATCATTTTGTGGGGTGATAGGTTTCAAAGTTCTCGTTTTGTGTCTGCTTCCTTTCCTTGGTTTATTGAAAGTGAAATGCAAACTAGTCAATAATGAAAAGATGTAAGGAATAGTAAAACATTGTTCCAGATCTAAGCTATTCTTTACTGCAGATGGAATCTCACACCTGAAGGCTGTGAATTGCTCTGCTATGTCCTGGCTTTACTGAGCTTTTCCCTGTTGACATCAGAATTTCACCTTCATCTGCTAGAACCAGAGATGAGGGATCTAAATTAAATTGTCACTGTGAAGAGGGACAATTTCTATGTCTATTATTATGTTTACTTCTATTAACCTGAAATCTCTCATACCTGATTGTGTATTAGATTCAAATATGTCTACATCAACAATTTCTAAACTTTTTTTTATTGTCATCCCACTTAGAGGCTGATAATTTACTGTAAATTAGGAATACAAACTCAAATCATATTATTAAAAAAGGAGATAATTAATTTCTTCTGGTTTGATGACTCCACCTGTAGTTATGATGTTTCTTTGGGAGCTGTTGGTCTAGATACTTCAAGGTACTGGAGTGTACCTTATACTTCTCCTCCTCAGTCACCTCCATTATTCATTAGAAAGTTCTTGCTGGCTGTCTTGGAAAACAGACTTCTGCTTCCTATTAATTAAACTTATACCTTTTGTTGTTCATATGTGCTCTGGTCTTATTGTAGTGCTGAAATTTTAACTGAATATTTTCTTCATTGTTATTTAAAAGAATGAAACAAAAATCTTGTAGTTGCTGATTTTGACAGCCTGCGGTGCAGAGGGTATACTGGAGTATACACTCAATATTTTATGGTGAAAAGACATGGAAAATGTGTGGTGTGGTAAATAACAAGTGGTGAGGTAGAGCTCAAACAAGAGTTGATACTTATCTCTGATTCCCATAAATTGCCCAAGACAATGGGGATCTTTCCATTGACTTCGGTGAGCCCTGGACTGGGTCCCATGTGACTACATCCAAAATATATGGCTGTCATTTAATATTTATGTTGTCATCATGCCTCAAGGCTCCAGTCCAGCTCTCTGGATCCTGTTGTGCTGGATCATTATTGGAGCACGTAGCTAGTGCTGCTCTTAAAGCTCTTCCAAACGAAACAGGGAAGATGTTTCACAAAGCAGTCCTTCTCTATAAACAGTCATTTGATTCCCACAATGACACGCGAGTGGCTTGCTTGTGTTTTTTGCTACCCTGATTCTGTGTTACAATTTCTGCTGCTGTTGCCAGCAACCCAGAACTAAATATGGTTAAGTTTTTTATTTCTTAAGCTTAAGGAAGTACTTTGTAGGCATATAACCCTTGAGTTCCTGTTGTAGTGTAGTCAGGTTTTCCTTGCTTTTCCGAGGGGAATGCAATTCATGTGAAATTGCAGTTGTATTTGCCCTGATTCATGAGGCTTTCATAAAATATTTTAGGTTTTATTTGACCATTTTCCAAGGAGAAGAATTAAAATGTTCCTGTGGTCTGTTCTCTTTCTTGCATCTTTTAGCAGAGATAGGCTTATTCCTTCAGATCACTAATTGATTACTCAGTCTTGAATTTCTAGAGTTGTCACTGCTAACCTTGTAGATGGAAGGAGAGAAGAGATTGTGACATGTTTGATTTGACAATGGACTAAGGACTACAGCTTTAGTCACGTGTGGTCATGCAGAACTCAAAGCTTACATTGACTTCAGCAAAGCAAGGACCTGAGTTGCAAGATCTTGAATAGTAAAGGGAATGTACCCATCACTCACTATGAACTGATGCGACATCCTTAGGTAGGAGGAAAACTATTGAGCTTTTGTATGCACAGTGCTCCTCACCTTTGCTGTATTTGTGGTGTTTCCTGAATGTGGGCTCTGGGGCAACCACTTGTCTGGCTACCAGGAGACACAAAACAGGAATAGGTCTCCATTACAGCAGAAAACTTGGGCTATTTAACTCTATGATGGTATTGTTTGGTAGGTAGGAGCTGTGAAGATGTGTTGTCACTCAGAAGTGAAGTTCACCCATTTGCAACCTGACCTGTGCCTCTTGTTCATTGTGGCCAAATTAATTTTTTTATCCATGACATCTCACGAGACTCTTCATTGATATTGAAGCTGCATGGAGAGAATTAAATGTTTTTCTTCAGTGTTGACTCACAAGGGAGAGTATTTGTAGTTGTTTGGTTTCAGCAGAACCTCAGAACAATTCCTGTTTGTCCACCAGTCTGTGTTTAACCTCCTCTCACCTGAAGGCCTCTCAGTGCCTTCTGTAAAATAGTGCTGGATTTTGTGGGTTTTCTGTAAACTGCATAGACTTTCTTCTGAGCCCACTAACAGATGGGAGCATGAAGGTCCTTATTATGCTTTTCAAGTCATACCACTAAGAATGTGTTACCTTGGAGCTAAAGCTGTTTTGTTCCACTTACAATCTGTTTGCTGGAGTTTCCCCAGTTTGGAAAATCCCACCAGTTTCCTTCTTTTCTGCTAGTAGGTACCTGCATTGTCATAATTAACATGACACATTCTGTAACTGTTTCTCTGTACTCTCCACCAAGAAAGTGAATACTCAGGTAGGAGATCCAGATTTTGCTCTCAGCCTGACTGCTGACCTGATGCTGAATGCCAAACAAATGCCTACGACTTTGTGCACCACTGGTTTGTTTTCCCCCGTGTCTCCTGTGACCCACACTTACATACACAGGAACTGTCTCTTATGAAACATCAGCTTCACAGTACACCGAGGATTTGCTCCGAGCACTTGCTCTCCTGCCTCCTTTCACAGTTTACTTCAGATACGTGATTCAGGCTTTGTCATTTAATAAACATTGTGTTCTAAAATAACTAGTGGTTAAAATTAAGCAGCAGATTACTGAGGATGTTTTAATGATGTTTACACAGTAGTAGGGGCTCTGAAAATGCAACAAGGCAGCTTCACTAGGAAAGTCTTGGTAGTCCTTGTGGTTCCAGATGAATATCTGAAATGCATTTTTTTTTTTCCTAACAAGGAATTAAGGAGAAATTCTGTATCTCAGGGGTTTGCCTGTAAATTCAGGTGCATATTACAGTGTAAAACAATTTTCACTGTAAATAGATGTCATCCTGAATGCTTCAAATGATCTTTAATCTTTACATATGTGTAAGTTTATACATATATATACTTTGCTCAGCTGAAGTTGGTGGCAAAAGTCCTAGAGGCTTCAGTGGGTCAGAGCCTCTCCTTGTGTCCCTTTTTAACAGGGGATTCTGAGATTTCAGCATAACTTTTGAGGCCTGAAATGTCTGATTTAAAACTCCTGAAGAAGGAATCTTGTGGAAAAAATATTTTTCAATTAAATTTTTTTCTTTAATATTTTAAAGTAAACAAAACAGATAAAAAGTAGTTTATTTTGAAAATACAGATATAAGTTTTCACACTGTCGAAAAAAAGGAAAAAATCTGTAACAATAATGAAGTGGCTGTGAAATTGATCCATTTTTTTTAGGTATTCTTGTAGAATGAAGATGTAGGACTGTCAAAATATTTGTTACCAGCTCTAGATTTCATTCCAGAAATTACATTAATTTTGCTTCATAGGGTTTTTCAGTTTTACTTTCAGATTGTGAAAGATGAAAAATACCACAGTATGTCTTTGTTAATGCAAAGATGCCTGCATAACACCTGAAAATTATTCAAATATTTTAGGTCACAGAAAGAAAAACGATTGTTTGTTGTTCTTTAAAACACTTAGTTTCTCTTCCAAAACTCCCTACACTATTTTAGGGGTTTTTGCTTTTTCTATTACAACTTGCTTATCTTGCTGGGGAAGGAAGCAACCCTGGATTTTTATTTGCAGCAGAGAGGTAACCAAACGAGCTTGGATGACTTTACTATAAAGTAATTTTTTCACAGGTCTTTTACCCAGAATGACAGACTGTGTTCCCTATTACCCCTTTACACAATATTCAGTTGTTATGATATTGTATATATGCATTAACAAATAAAGGAATGCATCCACAACAATTATGTTCCTCTTCTGCTTGATTTAGTTGTCAGCACGCATTCACGACTCTGTAAAGTATCTCCTTCACAGCCTTGTCAGGCGTACCTTTTTCTCGCCATAATGTCAGCTTAGTACAGCAGGCAGGCCAGGTGAGCTTGGCTCACTTTCAGGTTTTGTCTGTCTCTTTATCTGAAATTTTTAAAGGGGGATGTCAGAAGAGGTAATTGCCATAAATTACACACTGTCTGTTGTAAATTGTGATGAGAACATAATTGAAAATTGAGCTGAGAGGCACTTCCTGCATTCGAGCCGTGCGAGAGCCAGAGGACAGCCTTAGCAATTTGCGGTGGGCCTGCAAAGTCATTTTTTCCACGCCTCTCTCCAAAAGTGTAATTGATTCCGGTGCCGTGCGATTACACTCCTGTGTCAAGGGTTGGCCCGAGGGTCCTGGAGAGGGTTATGGAGATGATTCTGTGGGGCTCACACAAATAATTGACTTGTTTCGTTTGAGTACTGAGGAGAAGTGGAGCTTGACTGCTTGTGCAGAGATGTCACCGTTCAGAAAGGGACATTGTTCAAGGTTCCCAGGCATTGTGTATGTCTGTGTGAGCCCTGGTACATTTGTGCCTCTCTCAGGCATTGTTAGGGTGGAGATAAGTAGTAGGGTTGAGGGAGGGGGAAGAGTTAATTTTACTCTCTTTTCCACCCACTTGTCCCTCCTGTTTGCCTCTCAGCTAAATAAAAATGTGAAACACTAATGAACAAATCAACTTAAGCAGGTATTATTATTCAGAGCAGAGACTCATACCTAGATGAATTAAATGACTGAAATGGTAGGTACAGAAATCCCTCCTAGGAGAGGACTAAGTGTTGAAATTTTCTTTGACCACTAAATTTTGCTGATGCTGACCCAGTTCAGCATCCTTTCCTTGCACTCTAGGGTCACACCAGCTGGCAAGAGGAGAGCTTGTGGATCTGAAGGATCTTTTAAGAGGAATTCAGTATAGCAACCTTCGCAGGAAAGTGACCTACCCAGAATTCACTAAAAAACACAACTACTTTGTTTATGACAAATCCAACCCCAGTTCCAAGCTATGAATGTGAAAGTTTGGCCCCATTTCATGGAAGCACTTCAGTCTCTCACACATTTAGACTTTCAAGTCCACTTACATTCTTTTAGATCTCTGCTTATATACAATATCATCCCAGAACAACTGAATCTGTGAAAAACAAAGCACTCTCTTATGAGGGAATGTTAATTGTCATATTGCATAATAGACCTGTGATAAAATGGATTTACTACAGTCTCTCAAGAGCTGGAATTACGCAAAGCTGAGACTACTTCTTTCATACTCATGGCTCATGTGAAAATAAATGTGTTTGTATGTGTGTTCACATACACATGTATATTTGCTTCCTGCCAGAGGCTTTCAGCCTCTAGGTCTAAGGAGGCTTAAATAAATGTTCTCTGCCATGGGGAAATAGCCTTTGAGCCTCTGAATCCAATTCCTCTTTTGAGTACTTCATACCCCATTGTAACATTTATAGTGCTACACCAGCCTTTTTTAGGTACAGTTTGTTGATGGTATTTCCCAAGAGGGATGACCTTTTTCAAAAACCTCAGTAACTCCTGGATAGAGAATAAGCAGTAGCAAAGTGAACAGCCCCCTGTGCCTGGCACCCGTGGCCCCACACCCCTGGAGTGGTCTTTACCTAACAGGCTCTTCCGAATTCCCCTGGAAGCTGACTTAGGAGAAGACTGAAACAGGGAGGCAAAGCTCAGCACAAGGACCATGTAGTTTCTGGTGATTCTCAAGCTCTTTTTTGGCTACTGCAAGGATGCAAGATGTGGTGCTGGTGGGTTACCTTACAGACCTGATAAAATTGTTGCCTTGGCTGAAAAGTGCTGCTTGTGGGAGAGTTTGGGAATGGAATGAGTAAAAAAAAAAAAAAAGGCAATTTTAGTGAGTTGTTTGGGTTTTTTGATTGGTTGGGGTTTTCTTAAAGGTGGATTTTTTTTTTTTTTTTTAATTCTGACCTTTACATTCTAACTCTAAAATTAACAAATGGTACCTGACACATACTTCTGTGATTTTATGAGGGTTGTTGCAAAGAGGACGTGGCCTCGGCCAGCAATGATATGAGCAGCATTCCACACTTGTTAGACCTCACAATACCAAGATATGTTCATCCTGTATGTTTGATAGTTTTTTACAGTTGTTGGATTCTGTCAAGAATTACAATATAGCCCTCCAGGACAAGTACCAATACACAGGTTGGAGTCCTTGGAGAATTTTTGAGACACAAGTGAGACAAATCTTTGGGTCTCAAAGGACAATGATTTTTGTTGTGACTTTCAGACATGGCCCATAAGTACTAGTGTTGCAAGTTTTGTACAAATAACTATCACAAATCTGGCATATCCTCTGTTCTCAATTGGAGAGTGGGAGTAGCAGGTGAATAATTGTCATACTGAGGTACAAACAGGAAAGCAGCACCCTGTTATCCTCAGAACATGAAATTCTTGGGGAAGGGTTGCACTGATGGGGAAGTAATGACCTAATGTTGAGTCAAAGCCTTAACAAAGGGATTTCTTGGTTAAAGTACTGGTCAGCGTGGTATCTTTCCTGCAAAGTTTCTCTGGAGCTAAGAACTGGTGACATAAATTACTTGCTCTGTATTTTATATCACAGCAGGTCTGACTAATTGTTTCATTTAATTTGATTGGACTCGTATAGCTTAACAGACAAAGGAGAAGTTAAACTGCTGTACTGGAAAATGTGGAAATTACAGTCTTTTGTTTCAGTAAACCAATTGGTTTTCTGAGCAGACAATCCCAGCCATCGAGTCTTGAAAGCAATACAAAGCAGATTGGATTGTGGAGAAACCTTCTTGTCAAATAACCTGCGAAAGAAAAAAATCTTCCAAGGGCAACTAGAAAATACTCAAGAGGTTTTTTTTACTTCAAATGAGAGTCATCAAAAAAAACACGGAGGAAAAAATATTTAAACAACTGGGTTTTTTTGAATGCATGTTTATGAATTTCAGTCATATTTGGACAAAAAAAATCTTCTAAGAAGCTGAGGCTGATGGCAAGGGATACAGAAGGTGTCTCTTTATTCACAAGGGAAAGAAGGTTTACTGATGCTGAAATGCTGAATAAGTTAATCTTTTCAATACAGAGGTTTCAACAAATAGATCCAAACAAAACAGATATAAACCTCAAGGAAAAAAAAGGGTGGAACTAAAAGAGGGCATGCAGTTTCCCCCTAATCAGTCAGTTATGAATGAAGTGATAAAACTGTTTTGCAGAGACAGGCTCAGTAAGTAATATTTGAAAGCACAATATGGAAGATGAATTACCAAACTATCTTAAAGAAATACATTACAATACATGGGGAGACACTGTTATGACTGGGGTTTTAGTGTCTAGGTTCTTGAAAATTCAAGAGAGAGCAGGAAAAAAAAGCTATCAAAATGTCCCTGACCTCAGGATACTGTCTATTTAACTTATTAGGAAGAAGATCAAGATGCAATTGGATGTGTAGTCACCTTTCTGGGGGTGGGAGAACTGCATATTAGAGCCTGGCTGAAAGGATCTCTCTGCCAAGCCCCAACTGGATGCAACATTTAACTTTATAATGTGCAAATCATACAAAAACTGTGTCAGGCAGGTAAAAAAAGCAGACCCTTGTTTGTAGTCCAGGTAATCCTTACTGTTCTGGGAATGCTTGAGATTTGGACTATTTAGCAAGAAACTTTGTTACAAGAATCAACACAGAAAAGTTTTGTAACAAATACACATGTCAGAAACAAGCCTTCTGTTCTTTTTTTTTAGTATCATGAGTAGTTAACTGTTGGCACAAGCTCTTGAGAGAAAGCCAGGCTTTTCCATCTGGTGAAGATGTGTGATCCAGGTATGATGAGATGTGTGATCCAACTAGCTGGTCTCAGTACAGGATTAACTGGACACTTTTAAAGCCTTTTTAGTATTCGGCTATGCTTGTGGCATATAGTGTTCACCTTATTGTCTCTTTCAGTTCAGGGCACAGAAATTGTTCTCATTTATTCAGAGAGTTTCCCTCTTTAATGATGGAAAAAGTAGTAATGGATTACAGATGAAAATAAGCACACAATTAGCACAGTCAGGGTTTGTTTGTGCTTACTACTCCTTAATCAGTTGCAATTAACACCAGATGAGTGTTTACTCTCAATTCTCTTAATACTCCTGTAATTGACCACAATAACAAATTTACATCTATGTTTGTGCTGAGGGTTGTGGGGTTTTTTGGGGTGGTTTTTTTTGGTTTTTTTTTTCTTTTTGCTATCCAGAAGCGCACTGAGATTTATAGAACACTTTGTGTATTGTGCAGATATTTCAAATAATGAAGCATGAAATAAAATTCAATAGCTTCAGTATAGAAAGAACGCAAGTATTTAAAAATCAGTGTGTGTAAACAGCCTGAGAGTTAAATATCTCACAACCGTGGCAGAAATTAAGCCTGAAAAGTACAAATGACACAGAATAGAATAGTTGTTAATTGCAGATATTTAGACTGAATTCCTGCTTTATCACCAAATGAATTTTGGTCATGTGAATTCATCTTTGTGTCTGTTTCTTTCCTGTAAAAAAAAAAAAGGGGGGGGGTGGACTAAGGTACTGTCTTGTTTCACATGAAAAGAAATCTATGCTAAATTCAGAAGAAAGCTGAGACCTTGTGGTGGTGGTGGCACGGTAGTACTGAAGATAGATAGTACAAGATGAAGATGGATTGAAGACATATACATGATATTCAAATTCCCTCTACCCCAATTTAAATGTAGGGGTTTGCTTGTTCTTCTTTGAGCTAATTGCTTTAAAAAGCTTGCAGGTATGATTGTAAAGTGAGAATTTGTAAAGAAGATTAAAAGACTGGTTTCCTTCATAGCGATGAGAAAGTCTTCAGCACAGTTTCCTGTCTATGTGCTGAGGGGCAATTGTAGATCATTAGTTAGAAGGGGATTCAGTAGTGCCTGGGAGGCACTTCTGGGACTGTGAAATCCGAATGCTGTAGGTTATATCTACCATAGCAATATGAGGCTGGTTGGGGCTGGGGACCTGACAACCACACTGTGTATTTTGGAGTAGACTTAGTTCAAAACTCCCTCCAGCCTGGCCATATTTATGTAAATTTCCATGAATGATGTGATAAATTAGCATAAGAAATTAGAAATGGAATTAGGTGCAATCATGGGCCACCCCTTCAAGTTCAGTTTCATGTGAAAGAAAGTTTGTGAGCAATAAAGTCAGTATGTTGGGAACAAAAGCTCAGCAAATGAGGACATGAGGAGTTTTCCTTCAAAAGCACACTCTTGACCTTAAATGCTAGTGTAGATACTGCCCCTGAAGTATTTAAGCTGGAAAGAAGTGATAATACACAGTTAAGGTACTCCTGCCAAGGTTATTTTTTTTGTTAAACATAACCACTGAAAACAGTGTATTCCAATACATTACAACAGCACAAAGAAGTGATGAAAAAATATCAGACCACTGTGCTGCACACTAAAAAGGTAGCCTGCCCCAAAATGTGCCTGCCCCAAAGGCTTTCCAGTTTGAGAGGCTGAAGGGGCTGATTCAGTGAAACGATGTGAGCATTTACAATTCCTAGCCTAGAAAATTACCTTCCCTGCAGCTTTGGTACTTTTAGTTCAGGTCAGTGCCGGTGGGTTTAAATGAAACATGAATAAAAGTTCAACAGCAGAACTCTACCCTCAAGTCTCTTAGCTTCTAGTCTTGTGAACTAGCTACAACACTGCAGTGAATAAATTAACTTGTGTTTTCTCTGTTTTCTTACTTTTTTAGTCCTTGGCTTTGTATTTTATACTTGTAAATGTATGCATAAAAGTGATGTGCATCAGTGCTTTTAATATTTGGCACGATCGTTAGCAAGTAATGGCTGTGTTGTGAATCTTGTCACTGTGTGTGTGAATGCCTCCATCACCATCTGCATGAGCTACAATAGCATTAAAAAAGAGGGGTTTCAGCAAAGCAAACAGCCCCAATTCAGAGGGGAAGTAGCAAACAAACACTACCCTAAGAATTGCCAAGTATAATGCTGTTAGTTTAAGTGTTGCATGGGAGGCCAGGGGGCAGAAGCCAACTCCTTTTTGTGCATAGTGTTCACAGAGGTGATCTGTGACTGCCAAGGTTCAGGTGGAAATTGCAATTTTTGTCATCTGAAGAGGAAGCTTCAAGCTTTCCTTGATCTTCCCGGGCAAAAATTCTGCTTGAAAATTTAAAAAGGGAACTTTTCTCAATTCTGCAAAGAAGGCCTGTGCCCATAAAATACAGGTGAGAGCCTGGAAGTTCACTTCAGCAGAAAATCAGAGCTTGTGTCCTCCAGAAGCAGCTGGTTTAAAAGGATTAGAACATCCATGCAGAGAAAGGGAATGGTTACAGTGTACCTGGAGAGGGAAAGGGTCTTTTTAAATGGTGATGATTAGATTGCGGTTTTTCATATCAATTTTTCTTCCTGTGCACACTGAACAATTATAACCCAAATAATCCAGTTTTCATCATGCAGAAGCTACCATTGTCCTAGTTAGGTTATTGTATATTTTGGTTACTCACACTTCTTGTTGGGTGGTAGCAAATGGCCAAAATATCCAGCATTGCCCCTGAGTGGGGATTGATAGGCACAATCCTTCAGAACAGCTGTAGTTCAGGGCTGTTGTACTGGCTCTGCATAAGGTAGCAGACTTTCTCATTTACTTTTTTTAAATTGTTTTAAATTTAGCTGTAACCAAACGCACAAGCAAGTTCACAACATCCTCTAATTACCCCTCTCTTTAAAGTCAGCCATGTAATGAAAACAGTAGAAGATGTTTTACTTTCCCTACCAAAACATAAACAAAAATATAAATCTGCTTTTCAAAGTAGTTAAATGTTCAGTTTTAATAGGCCCTTTGGTACCCCCTCATGAAGGCGTTTGCTCCACACAGCCTGGAGTGTGTTCTGCGGTGCTCTGTAATTTGTGGAAGTGTACATTAGTGGAAAATAATAACTAAAGGCTGCCAGGAGACCTTTTGTCAGTATATATTGTCTTGTTTCCATAAGAATGGCTCCCCCCAAACTTATTTTTTGAATGCACATTTTGTATTTATAATGGGAGTGCATTCTCGTCTTGTTTGGTTTAAGAAATTAAATCGTGTCAGTTGTTTCTGGTGACATGGGTTTTTTTGAGTTAAAAAGGGCTTCAGGACCTACTACAAACTGTTGGAAAAACACTGAAGTTAAAATGAAGATGGAAAAGAGAGAGTCTGGGGTTCATATAACTTGCATGATTGACTTTTTGAATTTCTTTGTCATGCCTTTAAATATTCAGTCCTGATCCTTTCACTGTGTGCACCCAGTTTTGCACCTGCAGAAGTCTGTTGGAGCTTTGGGACTGTAGAAATCAGATTTCTTTCGGCATGTGGCTTAGGGACAATTATTATCTTCTGTGTGTATTTACCCCACAGTCAGAAAGACATGTCTGTCTGCAGGACTGCCAAGTCCAAGTGCTAAAATCTCCTTCAGTGGGACTCTGTATGATGGTTTAAAATAGTATGTCTGTTTAGTGTAGGGCCCTTTTTCTTCCTACTGTGATTATAGTCTGTGGGATCATCTGGGTTTTCAAGCCTTTCCTGGAGAATTGGACCCTCTTTTAAAATGAAGATTGCAATCATTGTTTTCACTAGTTGTGGCTGTAGGAGAATGTCAGTCATTCAGAAACTGTGGTAAAATTGAACAGCTTACTGAAACTCAGAAGCTTAGACAGGGTTTCTTGTAAACAAATTTTTATTTGGGGTTGAGCTACAATGGGAAAATGTAACAATAAATGGGATAAAATATCCCATGGTAGAACTGCCTGGGTTTTTTCTCTCCTATGCTCAGCAGTTCTCATTTAACCAACAGTGGCGTCCTTCAGGCTATTAAATATTGCAAGATACACTCAGTGAACAGCAAAGTCAGATCATAGGTGTGTCAGAATGGCCATGCTGTGTCAAACCAAAGATCCATCTAAGTTGGTGCATCTTATTTGTAAATTCACAATGCTGAGAGACCAGATATGAGAAACTGGATCATGTGGTGTATCCTGTCCTGTAACAGTGTCTCACTGTGTGTCAATCAGCAATTGAGGGATTTCCTCAGGAATGGAAGACATACTAGAATTGTGAAATAATACAAATTGTTTATGTTACTGTAACACCCAGAAATCCTAGTTGTGAATCAGAAATCCATTGTGTTCAGTGATGTGTAATCGTGAAACAAAGAGCCTGTCCTTGTTGCAGTTATAAATCTGTTGTGTTCACCATAAAATATAATTTGTACAGGCTGATAGGAGCAGATGCAGAGCTAGGTTGTGATTTTGCAAGCCATGACCTGTACATTTAACTGCTTTCGAGGGATTAGCCCTGCAGCTTTCACAGTTGCTTGCAGATGGCTGCACTCAGAAGTGATGTCCCTGGAATCAAGTGCAGAAGGGATGTGGGCTCATCCTGTGGTCTGATCCTGCAGGAGGGGCGTGAGGACCACTGGCAGTGTATCATCTCAGCGTCACTAATTCTAAATCTAAACCCAGTACCTCGATGTGAACACGCATTTGTAGTAGGGGGAGCAAATAAACATGAAAACTTCTGGGCATACTTAAAAAAGGACATAAAGGATAAGGCATTCTCCAGCATTTTTCTGTAGAGGGACTAGGGTTTACATTTCAAAATACACTTAAATAAATTATGAAAATGAAAACTAAAATAATTTTAAAAATAGGTCTATTAAGCTATTATAAAAATAATCAGTGAGATTATGAACAAATAATTTTTACACATTTCTATCAGGATACCATTAAAAAGCAGTAAGGAAAATAGTTGTAAGTATTTCAATAATAGAAATATTTTCTTATATGGATGCTTCTTTGCACTTGAACTGTGTTGATTGAACTAGAGCTTTCTTTTTCTTTTTTTTTTTTTACCCTCTCCTTCAGCAGAACGACAACTTTTCTCTTATGAGACCTCTCTTGCCACCTGCTTCCTCATCTATTCTTTCTTGGATGCTACTTTCACTGCAGGAAAAAGGTAAGGAACTTTTTTTTTTTTTTTTAAGCAGCAGGTTGCCATCATAAAATGTCATGAAAATAAACTGGAAACTCGATGTGATCTTAAAATTAGTAATCCCAGAGCTATGCAGTTAAAAGAAAGTATTTCTGTTGCAAAGACATTACACAAGATTTTTTTTATATTGAATAAGGAAGTGTCATCAAATAAGATAATCCTTGGCGTTACCTTGCAATAATTATTTTTGCAATTATAAGTTATGTTGTCCTTGCAATGCTTACAGTACTTACTGGCTGTAGCAACAATGCTGCAAATTATTAAAATGCATCAGTATCTATTAAAAATCACCTGTCTGATTGTCAGTGAATGAGGCCTTTTGTACAGGATGAGGACAGGAACATTTGCACTGTGATGTGATTATTCAAACTACCAGGACCATAACTCTACGGAGACGGCAGCGACCTTTTAACCTCGATAACATCAGCAACCATCCTTCTTTTCAGCTTCACATCATCTGTTGTTGTTTAGCTTGTAGAATAAAATGTGCAGAAGTGATCCACAAAAAATCTGTAGGGTTTTTATCAAAATGCATTTTAAGTGTTGATGAACACCGTATGTTTGCAAAGTCAGAATGGAACATATTGCATGGGAAATGTGTAGGCCTGCACTTTGCAGTGAGTTTCTCCTTTAAAATCTAAGACCAACTCCCTCTCATGGAGGTGTTCAAAATTCTACAAAAGGTTCATAGTTCTCTGTGCTTCACTTAATTTTCTCTCATTTCCTTTATCTTACTTTTTTTTTCATAATGTTTTCTTAAGGGTAGAGTCTTCACAAATAAAACCAAAATCGGTACAGGGAATCAATATCAACTTTTTCCTGGAGAAGACCTCTTTTTCTTTAAAGAAAAATATACTTTTGATCATTTAAATAATAACTATTTCTTTTTGTGTAACCTTGCAAAGACTTGTGTGAATGCATAATTTCATTCACACATTCAGCCCATGGGAGTCCTTAAAACTACTGGTATACAGAGCCTGGGACAGGCTAACAGGAGAGAGGTTGTCTGATTTAAGATTAGGGTATGGATGCTGGGGTTTGATATCAGAGACGGTTTTGTCTGTCATGTTGTCAGCTGTGTCTGTGTGGCACTTGTGTGATTTAGTAGTGATGAAAGTCTGTGGAATGAATAGGAAACAGTTGAGATTTAATTTATATGTTGGGATTTCTGAACATTTATACCTTGCTCACTTTTATAATCTGAGTTCACAGCTGAACAGAATGACATAATAGGGGAAATTCAAATATTTTTTAAAGGAAAAAAAAAAAGGAAAAACAGCAATAAAGCACTGGGAGTAGAGAAAATATCTCTATGAATGCAACAGACATAAAAGAAAGTGAAGGAAAGTTAAAAATTACCATAGGGCAGGCAGGACACCTGCTAAAGAACCTTCTGCTGCCTCTCACAGCTGGAAAGAAAAATGAAAGAGATGCAAACAACTGTTCTGGAAGCATGAAATCTGCCTTTTGTCTTTTCACCCCTCCCTTTCTGAACAGTTACAGTATGCAAAATTTAGGGGAATCTCAAAGTATGCAGAGGAAAAAAATTCAGCAGGCTCTGCATATAAAAAGCTGAGCCATGGAAGTGTGCCTCTTTGAAAACAGGAGCATGTTTGGGAGCTTCCCGGTGCATTGAAGAAAGTGGTAATTAATGCATAGTGAATGACTTCGAATGGAGGTTGAATAGGGGCATAACAATGGGAAGTTTTTTTTTAGGTTAAAGTGTTGGAAAAAGGAAAGCTGTTAAAAGATAGCTACTGTGAAGCTACAACTTCAATCCTTGTCTTCTCTGACTTTCCTTTATAGACTGTGGTGGGTTTTGTTTTGTATGGGTCTCCAAATACAATGAAGTTAATTTGCACCAATTTCATTTTGTGTATGCTTCGGGAATTTTTTTTTAAGTTTTTTTTTTTTCTCTCTTTTTGGCAGGGCTTGGTTCTTTGATGGTGCTTTTGAGCAAATGGTTTGCCCAAAGTTCAGATGATGTTAGCTCCATCTTCTTTTTCATTTACAACATCAAGGGGATTACAGAGAATAACTTTGTTGCCCAACATCAAGGCTATATCTTCAGGCTACTAGAAAGGTAGTTCTCAGAAAGTGTGTCTTCTAATATTTTAGAACCTCCACAGGCTTCAGATAAAACAAGTATTAAATACAAAAAGCTCACAAGGATCCCAAGGAAGGTTAAACTCACACAACCTCCTTCATGTTGAACACCTGAAATGTATTTTTTAGACTGTTGGAGTGTTATCATAGTGAAGACAGCAGTGAAGTCTTATATAACTGAAGACAGAAAGAATAAAAAACAGGATCTTGTTTAAAGACAGGCAATTTTTAATATAACCTAGGCTAAATATAATCTACTTTTGCCATCGAAAGGGGAATTTGGAGAGTGAGGAAGTCATTTTGGAGGGGCCTTGGGGGTTGATTTATTTTTTTTTTTTTTTTTTTTTTTGGATCATAAGCTAGTGGATCTACAGAGCTGCTGTGCTTGATCCAAGGCCAGAATTTATAAGGCTTGAGGACAGAAGAGACAAGATGGTTTGGAGAAACAAAATAGGGATGCTTCTGTGCTCAAAGTAGTTTCGAATATGTTTCTCTTGTTGGTAGCTGTTCTTAACAGAATTCTGTCCTGCAGTATTTTAAACTCAGCATATCAATCCCTATCTACCCTATCACATAAATATGGTTTTTATCTCATATGGAAGGTATGAAATTAAAAATACCCTACAAAACTCTAAAAATATGTTTTGTTTTCCATTTCTCTAGAGGCAGGCAAAGCAAAACAAACAAAAAAGTAGTATTCGGGGCATACAGTCTAGCAAGGCACTTACCTTGTCTCTCTAGAACATCCCTTTAGTACAATTTTGAAAGGAAGGTGGGTCGTGCTGGTTGGAATATGAGAGTATGAGAATTTGATTGAGAAGTTATCTGCTCTTGCTGCTTCCACAGAGCCGTTGTCTGTCCTGGTCCAGGTGTAGATCCTTTCCCAGTACTTAACTCCAGCAGGTGTGTTATTGCCCTCCACTCCTTAATGATTGTAGATGGACTGTGAACTCTTAGGTTCTGGAACAATGCTTTAAAATTACTGCTGTCAAATGATAATAGATGATAATAATAATTTTGGTTTAGCTGCATTTCTTTACTATTTTCTTTGTGCATGTAAATCAGAGTTTCTGACACCAAAAAGATACTTATCACTCCTACTCCTTTTGCTAAACTGAAAAGGCTAATATTGTGTTAATTATCTATAGGCAACTAGGTGCATCTTCTGAACTGCATGAAACAGAATGTCTGCATTTCAACATATCATTTACTGTGTTGAAGTGTATGAGTATGATATGGACAAGTTTATTGGGGGAAAAAAAGAAATCCTCAATTTAAGTAAGCCCATTTTTTTTTTTGCAACAGATGTTTCAGATTCATCAGGGATCAAGTTGCCAAGCTGAACTAGTCTTTTACTTGATTTGGGAGATTCTGTTCAACTTAGGCTGAGTTCCTAACTTTTGAAAATCCTCACCTTTTCTGGCTCTCACTCTCTCAGGAAGCCCTTAACAGCCTGCCAGAGCAATGCATAAATGCTAACAGTCCAACAAGCCAGGACTATCAACCCTAGAGCAGGGCAAGGTAAACAGGAGCCTGTGCAAGCTGCAGCAGAAAGGCTGGAACTTGACTCCCCTTTCCCATCGTATCTGAGATTTGGCACATTGTCAAGAACAGTAGAACCATGTGGGATGAAACTTGGGTTGGACTCTCCATCTCTCCTGTTCCTTTTTGGTAGATAGTCTAGTTGAAATGAGAGCAAAACAAGGCGCATTTATTGGTAGAGGAGCAGGTGAGATTGATGAGCTCGATGCTCTGTGTTAATGTGATGAAAGGTGGTTATGCTCCTGTACATGTCATCCCACCCAGTTTCACAACAGCTTTTAGTAAATCCTGGCAATCAGCTGTGAGGTTTGGAGTTTGAGCAATGACGAAAGGCTTGGGTGTGTTATACACAAAATATGGGGTGTTTGGTAATTTTACAAGTGCCTTGTTTACAAAGCTGTGAGCTGATGTCATCCAAAACAAGGTAATAAGATAAAGCTATTTAGGTTAAGTCCAGTAGTCAGAAGGTGAGGGGTACGGGATACTTGACTGCTGAGCACTTTTTAACTGGTCCCCTTGTGAAAATCTTAAGCAGACTCCAGTGATCTCACTCTGTACTAAATAAACCACTCCTCTCCCTCAGTGGGTGCTCATGATGGATGTAGCAGGAGCAGGATTTAGTAACACGAGTCATGAACGTGCACCTGCAAACTTCGTACTTTCTGAGTTGAAAAGTCGACAAAGTTAATTTGCTTCTCTAGGCTCGTGTGTGCTTGTGTATCCTACACAATCTCTTCTACAGGGGGAAGAAAATCTGTGCCAGAAAACATTAGGAAAGATGTAATGTAAGAACTCCCTCTGCTGTAAAAACTTCCAGCATCTAAAATGTGCTGTAGCACTAACCATTGTGAGCCAGAAATAAGATGTTTCCTGTGAATTAGAAGGATACAGAGTTGGATTAACTGGATGACATTTCCCCATCTGTTTTTTATTTATTGTTGCCCTTTTCCATTCACTGTAATTAGCACACAGAGGTGACAATAGCCATATACTGCACTCTGAGCTACAAGGATGTACCAACATTTTGAGCATTTTCCATTATTTTTTTCAGTGACATCTTCGAAAACGCCTAGCATCCTAACTCTGCTGAAGCCTATTATTTCTGTGAACTGAAGAGGCAATTTAAGGCACCTTTTTCTGTTTGCAAACAATTTTCAAATATAACCTCACACTTTTTGAACTTTTCCCGAGGGTCTCATAAAATCGATAATTGTCCATTTTCCTCTAAGTGACTTTAAAATTGAAGGTCTCGGGATTCGAAATTCAGATCTGGCTTTCAGGGTGATCTCCATCAACACTGCTGCTCACAGGTGCTCAAAGCCAGAATCTGTCTTCTTGCAGAGAAGGGAGATGTTTGGAAACATAACCCATCCTGAGCTCCAAAGAACCCAATTTTCCTCTGGAATTTTCTCTAACTTGAATTTAGAGGTAGTTTTGCTGGATATTCCCTGCCCATGGTGGTGGGTTTGGAACTAGATGATGCTTATGGTCCTACACACCCAAGTTATTCTATGATACTATGCTGATTCTGTGTCCCTTCCAACCCAGACCATTCTATGACCCTGTGGTGTCTCATAAATTCTAAAGGTGTAGAAAGAGTTTTCTCTTTTCTTAGAGATCCAAGCTTGGCACTAGAGTGACTTGTTTTATTTCAAGGGTAGGACACTGACAGGACATTGCCACATATATACATGCTTACAGACAGTCCATTAACCTGATCTTAGTTAATCAGTGGGGTGTTGTAACAGTTTGGCAGTAAATCAGATGGTTCTGGTGGTCGAAGGGGGGTGCATACGCTCAGCTGGTGGCCCTTGACTGCAGATAGGTAAGAGGAACTAGTGGTACTAGTCAGGTTATTTTGAGAACGTAAAAATAACATCTCCAGAGCAACCACTCCAAGCCTGAAGCTATTTATCCATAAGAAAGGATCATGTAAGGAAAACCATTAAAACCTGTGGCAAAGTTTGTGTACAGCAGAAAGGGGAAGAATGTGATATAATTTCCACAAAGACATAAGAGCATGAGAAGTGTGGCTGAAAATTGAAGGTTCTTATAAAGTACAGGTACATTAGATAGTCCAAAAAATCCATGACTCTACAGCCAAGAAAAAAAGCCTAAAAGCCTTTTCTGGTTCAGCGTTGAAGTGAAAGCAGAGATTAGAAATAAAAAAGCAATTTATAATGAATAGGAAAAGGGACACTAACAACAATTGATATAGTTCAGAAGTTATGAAGTGTAGAAAGTTGATAACAGCCACTAAAGCATCCAGGATAAAGCCATGTGAAAGGACAGTAAGAAAGTTAAAAATGTATTTTTTTTTTTTTATGAAGAGCGACATGGTGGCATAGCTGTGTTACTGGACAGAGATGAGGGAAAACATCTGTTGTTTGGTACACACAAAAGCAGTGATATTTTGGTCTTTGTTCAGCAGAAAAGAGACCCCAAAATAGGATGGACTTGTATACTGGAATATTGACAAAGTTCCGGAAGTCAGGAAGATTGTTAATGTTTTGCCAGTGCTCGGGATTACAGTGGTAAAAACAAGCTGATACATCTATCCTGGGCAAGATAATGGAAGATTGGTGATATAACCAATAGGTTGCATTGTTTGGTTTCTTTCTGAAGACAGAGCAAAAATTGTTAGGTATCATTTCTGGTATTTCTTCATCATTAAACAGTTTTTCTATTCCCT
>JAYRBT010000010.1:7743380-7760143 GCA_036023395.1 Myiotriccus ornatus
CAGAACCAATTAGATTTAAAAAATTAGTAATTATCTTTTGTTTCTGCTTTTTATGTCCAGTTCTGTGGTAACTGTATGAAATACAATGGCACATGGTAGTTGGGAAGAGACTCTTGGAGGCTACTCCCATGCTATTATTTGCATACTGGTATGTGACATTCTACTCTGTGTTAAAATAAGATGCCTCTGGCTCATGACAAATAAGACTCATCCATGAGGTCTGGAG
This sequence comes from Myiotriccus ornatus, assembly GCA_036023395.1. Classification (NCBI taxonomy): domain Eukaryota; kingdom Metazoa; phylum Chordata; class Aves; order Passeriformes; family Tyrannidae; genus Myiotriccus; species Myiotriccus ornatus. The sequence continues at coordinate 7,743,607 of JAYRBT010000010.1, forward strand.
GTGGCACAGGCTGAAAGCCATTACCAACAAGCACTTTGGACACAGCCCTCCTGTTTCAGAGGGCAGGGTAATCAATAGTGTGGATGTGGGCTGCTCTTCCCCAGCTGGCCTCAGTGCTAAAGAATTTACTAACTCAGACATAGCCAATGGTCTAAGGTTCCCTTTAAACCTCAAGCTTTAGGAAATAGAAGTGATCAAATGGTGTGTCCCGGTTGGTGTGCTCTGATCCTACCAGCTGTGCTCCTCCAAAAAAAGGGATGAAATGATTAAGATCTGATTTATGCTCTCTCGTAGTACTGCTCTGGCTGTCAGACTAACTGCGCCAAGGCAGCAGGATCTGTCTGCAAGTGAACTGGAGTTCATTTTTCTTTTACCTATATTGGTGCTAAGTGTTCTGCAACTCGAGGTGTATTTGCCTGATTTCTTTACCATCTCCTCAGAATAGGACTGTTCTGTGTTTAGAATTTTATCTTTAAGCTGGAGGCATAACCCATTGAAAGGTACTGCCACGGGGCCAATCCAGTCAGCAAGCAGATGTATGCAGTTAGATCTAGAACATGCAAATCAGAGAAAGTTTACACAAAGAAATACAGAGGAAAGTTGTGATATGGCCAAAGACATATAAATACCTCTACAATTCCTATTGTTCACTTGCCATGTTACAGGAGTCTTACAATGCTTTACAGAGATGAAGGCACTACAGCTGTGAAGATCCCATGAGAGTTTTGGAAACAGCTTTCAAACACTTCTGCAGTTCCTATAGTCTATATTGAAGAGCAGTACTGTGCCTTTTAGACCTCATTTTCCAGTAGAAGGAAGAAGATGACGAGAAAAAGATTGAGGAACCTCTGGATGTTTTAGGACGAGTATTACACTCTGACTGCAACCAGGTCTCAAAGTGAGGATATTGAATTAGTAGGGATCAGTAAGAATAGTCTGTGGAAGTCAACATAGTCTTGACTAGTATTTACATCCAAGTAATCCAAGAACAACTGTCTCTGTTTTTCATAATACTCTTGTGTTGAAAACCTTTTAAGAAAGCTGGGAGTTTAGGGGAGGCAGCAGAAAGGCAGTGCAAGAAAATTTCCACAACCAGTCCAAGGCTTCTCTTCAGCTCTATAAGCAGGACATTCAATAAGAGACTGTCTCATTTAGGTTTTGGCTGGAATTTGTGGTGTTTTTCTCAGCTGACTTGCCACTTGTACTCAGGGATGCTTTTTCAAGTTTCTTCAGCGTGAAGTTATTGAACTGTGAATCTTAGAAAACTGGTTTTTTGCCTTTGTGAGGTTTCAAGCAGTGTCACTGCTGATCCCACTCACAGCTGCTCATGAGACCAAGCTGGAGTTTGGCATTTCCAGGCCTGAATGGAAATTCAGATGGAATGAAAAGAAATAGTCAAGTCCAAATATTTAATGTTAAGAAGTACAGATATGCTGTTTGTTCTAGGAACATGTGAAAGTGAGAGAACATCTCTACGGTAAATAAACCATACTTCGCCCATCCCTTTTGGCAAGGGGATGAAATGCAGAGGGATTGTCAGCAGGAGTGCCTTTCAGGAGGTACAATAGGTCATTGGAGACCTACTGAGTACTTTAACAAGTGTGTCAACTGGCATCAAGTGGTCAAGTGTAAGTCCATATCCTGGGATGCAGTAATTTGTTTGGTGTGCAGCTGATACTATAGAGGGTGGAATTTGTGATAGAAATAAGCAGTTCCCCAAAGTATCTTAAATGTATTTGCTGAGAAATTACCCATCCAAACACACCGAATGCCAACTGGGACAAATGGAAAATAACACATCTAGAAGTGATTATCTAGGGCAGAAGTGAAAAGCCACAGTTAGGGCAGTCAACTGGTTTAAGGATTTCTTTTTGTTTGTTTAGCTGATTTTCTGGAAAGTTTGTGTTTTGGTTCCTGCTCAAACACACAGTTCTGTTGAACCACTGCATTATTACACTCCTTGGTTTTTGTCATATAGGTAAAATTAGCATTTTGACTAATTAAACAACAATTTTTGAATGTTTGAAGAAAAAAAAAAAGGCAAGCTCTCAGCAGTTATTTTCATTCCATCATAGTGACCTTGTGTTGTCCTTGTTTTTCATTCTCTTTTGCTACCTTTTAAAGTCTTAGTCAAAGATGTGGAGCTAAATTCAGCCCTGATGTAAAACAGCACAGTTTTTCTAAAGCTTTTACTGTGTTCTGCTTTGATCCTAGAAGACTCACTTTTAAAAGGTGGTATGACACAGTTTCTCCTCTGTAAGGAGCTGATTTTTTTTCCTCCCCTGATGCTTATCATAGCAGCAAGGCAAGCACAGAATTGCCCTGGGAAGACATTTCAATAATCAAAAATCTTTCCTTTGTAAAATTATCACAAATAATATTTTACTTGACTTTAGCTTCCAGAAAAGTCAGTGGGAGGAAACTTGCTTTGTTGTTTGGACCATTCTCTCAGAATATAGAGGAATTCTAATATTAAACACACTGGACTGGTAATGAACTCAGGCAAGATGACTGCATAATTCTCAAGAGATGAAGTAGTAATATTTCAAAACATGGTAGAAGTTTGTGCAAACTAGTATTTCAGAACTGATCACCAACACAAAGAGCAACAGAAAAATACAGTTGTTCCTTTCCTTTCCTTTGAGCTGGTCCTTTCCTGTTTCTGTAACTTGTTAAACTGGTGTTTCATTTGAAGATAGATGAGGATAGTGTCTCTGTCTCTATACAAATAAGTTTTGACCTGAGCATAGATGCAAAAATCCTGTTGGAGCTCCCAGGGGGATTCCATGAGAAACAACGTCTGGCAGCAAATCACAGTTTTTAAGATGGTGGAAGAGAGCTGGCAGTGGAAGAGGCTGCATAAATGTAAGAATTGTTAAATATACTGTTTAGATCTCATGTCAGTAGAAATTGTTTAACCCTTTAGCTCAGAAAGTTATCATGAAGATAGTTTGTGATATTAATTGCTCCACTTGTTAATTGGATTACCTCCAAATCTGCACATCATTCAACAAAGACAGCCAGAAGTGGAATGACAAACCAATTTATGAGTAGAAAGGTATTTGGCAAGACTGCTTTCAGTCAAAATGTCCCTCTAATGAAATGCCATGGGGAGTAATTGGTTAAGAGAACAAAGTCAGGTTTGTGACAGGGCTGTCAGTAATTTGAGAGGCTGCGCATCTCTGGAGCAGAATCTTGTGGAAAGGGTAATTGCAGCAAGTGTCAATCTTAAATATCAAAAAAAGACATCGTGACCAAATGCCAGTATCATGTTCTGTGAGGTATCACAGTTCAAGAAATAGCCCTGAAGCATTATGGTGTGTCAGATATCTGGACCCTTTGATTGGGAAGTGCTAAAATTCCCAAGAGTTCCAAAAGATGCTGCCAAGAGTTAAACTTGTTGTAATACTCTTTGATAAAGATCGGCATCTTGCCAAAGGAAGGAAAGGCTGTTGGCATGTCTGAGTTATGGATTATATTGCCAATAGTGAAATAATGACATTGTAAAGGAGTACAGCAAAAATCTTGGAGCTTAGTCATTTTTTTTCTGGCTAATGTCATGAAATGCCACATTCGTGAACAAAGTGGGGTACGGCATAAATTAATGGTCTGTTATGGGAATTGGCTTCTGTTGCTGACAGTGATTAATGGAAACTTTTAACTTAGCTTGTGTGGGATATTTTCAGGCTTATAGAGAGAGTGATACAACTACCTCTCACACTAATGGGCTTCAGTATTCTTTGCACCCTATTCTTTATCAGAGTGAACTTTCAGCATTTTTGTGATTACCTGGTTTAGCAGTACCAAATATGAGGGTCCTTTAAGGCACAGGAAAAAAAAAGAAAAAAAAAAGTGGAAAGAATCTAATGGCTGGAAAATATTTGTATTACCTATTCACTTCTTGATAGTAAATTTTATTTTCTACTTTAATATGAGAAATGTACCATGTATAATTCAGTTAGCATATACTGATGGTATATTTATGAAATAAGTATGAATTCTTAACCTCTGAATAATGACAAATATGCCTAGAGTTAAAGATGAAGCTGCATTACATATTCAAGTACTAAGTGTACTTTTTTGCCTGTTGACATATCTTCAGAGTACGAAGAGAGTAAAGTGCTGAAAATAGAAAGTATTAATATTGTTGACAAGTAAACAAAAAGGAAGATTATATCCACACAGCTCAGAAAATTGTAGTGAATGCAGCCCTCAAGTTACAGTGCAGATACAGTAGAAATGCATGTTTTCTACAGGGAAAGCTTAGAAAATGAGCATGACCTTTTAATGCACAATCACAATGTTTTTAATAGTGGCACAGTATTAAGGTCCACTACTAAATTTGTTGTAAAGGATGAAGGTTCATCATATAGAGGGATTTCTCTTGTGTGAGACAGTAAGCACTGAAATAAGCATTTCTGTCAAAGGAACTTAGGCAGTCACACAGAGCATTTTAAAAGTGAAATGTAGCAGAAGTAACATAATTTTGAATATTTTTCTAAGCATTCTTTTTCTATTCATTCTGAGAGAAAATGTTTTAGTAATGTGTTTAATTTATTTTCTTACCCCATTTTTTCATGGATTTTGGGGGAGGTGGGGATTATTTTTGGGTTTTTGTTTCTGACATTTCTGGGGTTTTACAGATCACTACATCTGTAAACTGAATATAGACAAGTGAGGACACTTATTCAGTGGATTTTTACAGTAAAAGTATTACTTCTACACTTGGATAATATTACTTCTCCTTCCAGACAACAGACACTGTCTGCAAGGAGATCAAAGGAAGTGTTTACTGAAACTGAAAATCTATTTGCAATTTTATTCTAAAAGGGGGTGGTTTTAATAACAGATGTATATTAGAATAAGTATTTTATTTATCAGAATTCTCTTGACCTGTGACTTATTGTAGCTACAAGGACTGAAGTAAAGGCAAGATAGTGATTCTGTGTTTTTGACATTATCAAGATAGACAATTCTGGAATCTGTGGACCTTCACAGATTTGTTGTTCTGTATCCAAAAATCTCATCAGTTCTGACATATAAAAAGATTATTAAATATCTCCTTTTTTCTTAGAGGATGGGTATTTTGTCACCCACATATTAATTCAGTTTTCAACTACAAATTGGATAAACCCAAACCATGTCTCCAGTAGACTGACTTTCCTGCATTTGCACATATCATCATCTCCTGCTCACTGGGGGAAGAGAAAAATTCCTTGGAACTTATTTTGAAATAAAACAATGATGGTTTACTGTTACTTATGGGAGGAGCCAAACTGGTAAAGAGAAACCCTGTTCTCAGATGCCAAATGGCATTTTTCTGCTGGAAAAAAGCCAAAGCAAAAGGCTCTCGGCCAAAATCTGCTATTAACAAAAATCGGTCCCCCATCCAGTCCCCCTCTGCAAAAACAAGCCCCCACAGTCTATTCTTACTGTGATGCCACTGAAGAATCAGCATGATTGCTAAATTCTGTAACCAACAAGCAAACTGGAAAACAATCTTTGTGGATACATGAGAGACCTGAGAGAACTGGAGAATGTGCCAAAAGTTTGAATAGGCCTCAGAAGAACTTTTTAGATCAAACCGTCACGAGAGCAGGATTTTCTTGGCAAAAATGTTTCACTTTATCAGGCCGGTGTTAAACACTAGGATTGAAAAAAAGCCAACACACAACATGAAAATGGGGATATGGGGCTTTTTGCCATGTGAATTATGTTTGAACATGGAGATTATGGTACTCAGGCAGTTTTCAGATTTTCCTACTTTCGATGCCATTGTAGATTTTTATCCTATTTTTTCCTATTTCTTTTTCCATCACATTTTCATCTTGCGGTTGACCCTCTTTGAGTTATGATGCTTAATCTCAGAATTACTGTACTAGATGTTTTAATTTTTAGTATTTTTTTTTCATTTAACATTGGCAGACCTGAGCAAACTGCAAATGTTTAAGAAGCAGATTGAGTAATTAAAGCACAAATTACTGGATGTTTAGAAAATTGTTATCACTAGTAGATGGTACCAGGTGGGGGGAAAAATGCAAATTATTGAGCAAGAAAGGGCTTGTCAGGGAGAGTAATGAGTTAGGAGATGGATAAACACAAGTCGAGTGATGAAAACAGTGACTGGTAACAGTCTTGGCAAGAAACAAGCAATACATAGCAGAAAATGTTTCACACAGTGGGATGAACTGATTGCTCAAGTGTCTATGACTATGTGACCTGTCACCCCAGGTATCCTCCAAACCACAGAAAGCAGCCAGAATAAAAAATTCTCTTTTGTGTTTCGTATGCTTTTTAAAAGCAAAAGATTTTTTTTGTTATTATTTAAATATTTAATAAATGTTATTTGATAATCATCTGTCACTTCATCTAAGAATTAAAAATGCTTCATGCTTGAGCTGTTGGTGTGTCATCACTTTTTCAAATGATATCAAGTATAAATAAATTATATTACTTACAATAAGATGCAGTTTTTGTTTTGATGCAAAATATTAAAATGAAAATTAAAGGGATGTTGCCTGATGGAAAATGTGAGGGTGCATCTTATTCTAAAGTAGGCACTTGAGACTCTAACACAGAAAGTGATAGTGAAGCAGAGCAGTGGATGTTAATGCTCCCTTTGAGAGAGCTCTAATAGAAAAGCACATCCCCTTTTTTCTATTTCAAAAGTTTGTCATTTAAATATCACATAATAAGCATCAGCTTTTCAATATATCTCATCCTACTTAACTAACACACAGATGTTTCGGAAGTCTGTCTGTAAGAGTCGTAGTAAAAGATCTGGAAATCTGAGCCTTATTGCAGAGGCAGGATGGTAAAGAAATTCAGTTTACCTGGTATAAAAATATATACCTTTTTTTTTTCTTTTGAGGACAATATTGGTTAATTGAAGAAATATTCTTAACTTTGGGGTAATATTTTCATGGTAGTGGTATAATTCAGCTCATCATTTTGCCCTATAAGAGCAGGAGCAGTGATTGTGTTGCAACTTCTTGTGCAGCTCAATTTTATTTCCTATTCTTTTCATTCATTGTTCTCTACCTCAACTTTCTGAACTCAGAGTGTTTGTACTGTCAGTTTTTTTCCTTTAAAACATTATCAATCAGGTTGAAGCTGACTCTGAATCTCATCATCTTATTGTTGATTTAAGAGAACTTACATAATCTATTGTCTGGTAAATGATTGAGCTGCAACTGTTCTGAAGGAGGCAAAATAATCCAAGGGATTGATTGTTGTATAGAAATCACAGTCACAGCATACTGACAAACATCTTTCTCCTGGAATGAGTTATTTAAGAAGTCTCCTGCTAACATCAAAATATTTAAAGCAATTAAAGGTTTTGTATCTTGCTTTCCCCGAGACCCAGGTGGCTGCAATAGGTTAAATTCCTCCGGGTTAGCAGTGTGTCTTTGAGAGCCTGGGGAGCCTTGGATATGGTACTTGATGGAAAGCAGGGAAGTAAATCTAAGGTGTGATGATGTTGAGTGGTAGCGTGGTGGTGTTGAAAACATCTGGTTTGTCCACCAGCCTCGAAGGAGACATCCGTATTTATGTCGTTCCTGGCTGCTGTTTGTCCAGACTCCTCTGGCAGCCCTGTTGTGGTGGAGGCTCTGCAACTTACAGTCTCCCCAGCACTGTTCCCTCAGGTTTAACCTGTCCCTTTCCTTACTGCACCTGCCATTGCTACCTGGTCTGTCTGCCTTGTCGTGGACCGCAGACCATCCTTTCCTGGTCTGCATCAACTTCATTTCATTTAAAGGTCATCTTCTGTATCAGTTTCCTCTCTTGGAAAACAACCTTGATTCTACCTTTCCACATATTTTTCAGACCTCTGATAGTATTATATGACTCTGAAATCAATAATCACCACCTTCTTGTATTTATACATTGAATTTCAGGGCTAGGGAAAACCATACACTCATTTTTGCTCTCTGGTCCACGATGATACAGTCTTCTGGAATGTTGTTTTTGGAAACCACAGGTACTTCAGGCTTGTGTAATAGAGCTGAGTGACAAGTGATGTGTAGGGAAAAGCAATGGAAGAATGTCCTGTTGGTGTATCCCTGCAAAAATCCCTTTTTATGCCTGGGCAGCTTCAGTGTCTTCCCTCCTGCTTGTCAGTTTGTAAGCAGCAGAACAATAGAAGTCTGTCAGTGGCTCTAAGCACAGTAGCTCAGATACTTGGATAAGCATATATCTACCTTGTCTAAGTAACAGCTACATCCTAAGCATTAAAGCCCTGGTGACATCGACAGGAGGTGTCTTATGACAGCAGAGTTGAGGGATGAGGCCCCAGCACTGCGGTTGCTATAATGGAGCTGTTGTGGGGCACCAGCGCCTCAGGCTCTGTGCAAGCACAGGGTGGTGATCGGCCTGCCCTGAACGACTTGGGGTCTACCCAGAGGGCAACAGACTACAGTGGAGAAGAAAAGGGCAAGAAGAGCAAAACTGAAGCTCCGTGTCTTGTCCTTTTATCGGGGAAGCAGACAAAAAAAGTTGCTGCTCTTTGCAACCTCTTGTCTACCTGTGTAATATTCTTCCCAGATCACCAGCCTCCTTATGCATGCGATTGCTCCCAGGTCCACTGTTTCCTCTATGAAACTAGTTAATAAAAATGCTTTTGGTTAATAGCTTTCTATTAAAGCTTTCAGACTTTTCAGACTCAGGGGCTCTGTGGCAGAGGAGCAGGGTGATGGTTCCCCAGGCTGCAGCCTGGCCACAGCACCTAAACGACTCTCCTCAGCTAAACCAATCTGACCCACTGAAGTGGAGAGCAAAGCCCAGCTTGCCTGTCCCAGTGCTCCTTTACTGATGGCCATTATATTAGCATGAGGGCAGAACTCTTTCCTGTGCATTAAAAAAAACCCCTTCCCCCTACATGCCTCTCTCCTATTTAATTTCTTTCTATAAAAACCTCTGCAGTAAAATGAATGCGGCAGATGTCTACTCCTCTGAAAAAAAGATTATGCTTTGAAGCCACACAGTAGCCTCACTTTTCAGAGTATTAATGATGTGGACTAAGCTTTGGGAATTGTATTTAAAAAATACTCCAAATAGAAGAGGTCTATTCAGCTGCTAAGCACACCCATATTTTTAATAGCTAACCTGTGTGTGTATGTACACATATATAAGAGAGTTTCTTTTCAATTCTTCTTTTTCCTAGATGTGAGTGCAGGTGTGAGTACAGGCCAATTTTTTTTCTTCTTTTTACTGCTTGAAATAACAAGAAATTTTTTTTTCTTGTTTGATATATGCAATCAGTTTCCAGTGCTGTGGCTCCCTGGTTGCTCCCTGATGGGATCTCCCTGTGGTGAAAAAAAGTGCACTGCTCTTACTAGGAGTTGCTTAGTGCAGAATCTTATCAGGGACAAGGTGTTTACAAGCAGCACTGTAGTGCCACCAAAGTTATCTTCACTAAACCTGCTTGTCTGTGACTCTTTTCTAAGTACTTGTTTTCAGCCTTTGATGGTAGAAGCCTTGCATTTTCAAGCAGCATTTGAAAATCAAACTCTTTCCAAGCAAATTACAGAGATGATGGGTCAATGACTCGAATTGTAGAATCTTCCCATTGCTTGGACAGATCTTGCAGTGTTTCTTTAACTTCTGTTAGTCTGCCTTTGGCAAGTGGTTTTCTTTACTGAGGGTCCTGTGTAGTGCTTTATTTTGCTCTCATGGAAGTTGGTTCATTTTCACACTGTCAAGATGATGATCTTCAGAGGTGGTGAAGTCATCTCTTAAGTCAGCTACTGTGTCCTTTCTGAAAGTGCTTTGGTGTCCCTGAGGTTGGAAGAAGTGCAGGGAGCTGGATAACCAGAATCTGCTAAAATGAACTGCAAGAACCTTTTTTACTTATGTTTGGAGAAATTTAAAAAAAACCACCAAAGCACACAAACAAAAACTAACAAAAAACAAACAAGAAAAAGAAAAACCAAACCCACAAAACAAAACCACATAAATTTCAAATTGAAAAATTTACATTTGAAAAATGAACTTAAAAGTTCAGTTTCCACTGGGATAAAAATTTCTGTGGGGTTCTTGTTGTAAATGAGAACCCAGTTACGTATACCTGTGTTCCTCAGGGGGGGTGGTTTCACTGTACATGTCCTTGCTAAGAGAAGGAGCAGAGAGACTGAGCTCATTCATAACTTCTTGCTGTAAACATGCACTACATAAGAGAAAAATAAATGTAATAAAATCACAGACAATGCAATTTATCTTCGTATCAGTCCATTTATATGAAATAGAGGAAAGCCAAGATTGTTCATGCTGTAGTGTCTTTGTAATTCTGCAGCAATTTACCTAATTTTCATACAGAATAGATGAAGTTAAATTTAAAAGCAAATAGTTTTCTCATGTATTGGCTTGTTTCTCTTTATAAGGCGATGTTTTAATGCCCAATTAAACAGTTGTGTCTGAATGTTAATTTAGCATTTACAGGTGCTCTAGTCTTTTGTGTTTGTGTCTTACTTTCTTGGCTCTGTTTTATTTTCTATTTTACTTGTTGACAGCGTGTCTGTAGATAAATTCCTGCATTTTATTTTCTGCATTTTATTTTTTTAAATCTGACCTAGGCAGGAGGCTAGATGACCCTAAAATGTGAATACTAAGTTGTGAACCTTTAATAGATATAGACTACACAATCTCAGGCTAAACAAACAAAAAATAGTAAAAAAAAAAAAAAAATTATTGAAGTTTATTCTTTTTAATAAACAAGAAAATCCACCAGGCAGTGGACATTTGAAAACTTTGGGGACATATCTTTGTATATTTACATTTTCTGCATTTTATGACATATTGTGCTGTTCTGCTATAAATAGTTAATAGAGATACACAGTTTGTTTTAGTTTTAGAAGCAGTAAATTAATCATTTAAGGTAGACTGAAATTAATCCAAGAGAACACTAGTGAATAGTGTGAATGAATGATTGCAACAATAAATGTTTTAAACCACTTGTGATGTTTTTGTATATTGTAGAATCCAGTGCTCTGCAAGTACCAAATGTTACGTGGTTGTTAGGCTGGAGAATGCAGTCCCACATGTTACTGTAGCTAACTAAAAACATACAGCACTCATACAGTACACAAACGGAACACGGCATTGATGGTTCCACATTTTTTTCAAAAGTACTCTAGAATTTTTAGTCAAATCTATGTTGCATAAACTTGCAGTACCATTTTTCACTGCAGTGAACATTTATGAAGAGACCAAAGAAATTCAAAAAGTAAATGAAGCTCCAGCATTTGAATAAAGATTTAATTGATTTACTGTGTGGGACATATGACATGCAGTGGCAGAGTTTTCTATTTTATCAGGATTTTTACTTACCGGATTGTTTGCCTGTAGAAAGCTGGCTGTGCTTACTGCAAGTTCTGCTGTTAAGACCATTTTTACTGTGGAGGGCTAAAGGCTGACCTGATAGATTTTTAGAAACATATTTATGCAAGTCATCGTTTCACTTCTTCAAAGCCAAATAATCTGAAGTGCTTTTGAGATGCAAAGTCAGGGACAGAAGTTACTAAAGGCAGTCAGAAACTCCATTTGGAGAAATTGTTTTCGGTGGTCTTGGAAAAGGATGGTTGGGAAGCAGCATTTGCATGTACCATGTCATTGCCTCCACTTGAAAGAGATGAACTTGTTTGCGAGAGATCTGCTGTGCCAAGCTGAGTTCTAGGTAACCCAGGGAGACTTCCCAGAAAGTTGAGAGTGTGTTTCTTTGTTCCAGGGTATTATGAAAGGGAATCAGCAAGAGCCTCTGGCTAAAAAATGTAAGCTGACCTGCAGTATGCAAGTGCAGGAGGTCAGCCATTTGATGTGGGTATATCTTCAGGCCATTCGAATAACTTCATAGATGGGTCTCAAAATGTGACTTCCTGCGGTTGTGACCCATGGACCTTTCAAGTACAGTGGAAGTCTTGATAGATCAGTCATGTAGTTTCCAGGACTCTCAAAAATCATTTGCTTCTCAGCTGGTTTTCTGATGGTTGAAACATTAAGACAATCATCCAACACTTTTCCTTCTCTTGTGAAGTGAAGTGCATTTTATTAAAATATATATTTTGTAAAAATTTAATAAAGCAGCTCATACTTTTTCAAGGCTAGACAATACTTTGAAAACTGGTTCCAAATCTCTGGCCTCAATATATGAATACTAATTGTATCTTATCTACTGTCGGTTATTGAAATCCCAACCAGTAGGAAAGCTAATCTGACATCTCCATTCACATACACCTTCTTTTGAGCCTCTTTACAATTCAGTCAGTGTTATCAATGATTAAATATCCCAGTCCCTACAGTTTCAACCTTCTTTTTTTTTCATCCCTTAACTTTTCTTTTTGGTTGTTACTTTCAGTTAGTGAACAGCTCATTTTTGAGTAAAGACATTGTGAAATTCACTTAAAATGGCTGTTTGAAGATTTTATTAAAAATATATCTCTGTGGACAGGCTCTGTCCTTCATTACAACAATAGAAATCCCCATTGTCTTCAGCAGTATCACTCCAAATTTGCAGGAAGGTTGGACTCCAAACTGAAAGATGTAAAATACATTTGAATGTGTGAGCCACGAATTGAGAATAGTACAGGTGTTTGTTTTCACTGTGACTGATTCTGCTCTCAGCTACCACATAATTATTGAGACCATTCTTAGGTAGATGCCTACAACACTTTGAGAGATCAAAGGAGATGGACCCAGGTCACTGAGATTAGAATTTTACCCTATTAGTACGATAATGTTTAAAATTATATGTAATTTGTTTGCATTTTCCAGAGCTTGCATTTAAATGGGTTTGTACAAGTTATTTCTAAATTGAATAATTCTTGTCTAATTTCACTTTCCATGTTCAGCTTTAATATATATTTTAAAGTGTGAGTGCAAAGCCAAATTGTCCAAGGCCCTCTCCATTATATACTCAAATCACAGATCCAGGCCTAGGACAATATCAAAGTACATGTTCATATGTTTGAAAAAATTGCTACTGTCCTTGAACCCTGGACCAGCTGGTGTGGACTTTGCCATGAAAAATCCAAACGCTATATATTTTCTGTTTATGTGACTTCTGTTGAATTTCGTGTAACCTCAATTTATTTACTAATTTCCAGGCTCCCCTATTTTTATAACATGGCATTAAAGAAAGGAATTAAGTTGAACAGAGAGCTTTTTGCTGAGACCTTACAAAGGAGCAGGTACTTGACTCCTGCATAGGAAAGCAAGGTTTTCTGTTTCTTTGTGATGACTCACTATGTGTCAGATAATGGAATCCTATTAGTGCCACCACAGGAGTATTAAGAAGGTTTGAGTGGAAAGAAAAAAAATAAAAAGTAGGGCAAAGAGATTTTTTTTTAATTATTTTTAAAGAAAAATGAAATTTTGAGAAATACTAGATGAAGCCTTTGTTTTGTTAATTAAAGCTAACGGTGAAGATGGAGATTGGCAAATGGTTGAATTTGGACTCTGTCCACTCTGTGTGTACAGTCTGCTTGGAACATGGAAGAACCCTGGCACTTACAAGCAATTTGAAATGTGTTAACTTACAGTAGTCCTGCTAATCTATAGGGAGTTTGTTTAGTTGTTTTTTTAGTGTTTTCACTTCTTAACCAGGAAGCATCAAAGTCTGGGCTCCAGCCCAGTGTTTCAGGAGCTAAGCTGAAAGAGTTTGCTTTGTCTTTCATCAGATACAAGCCTGCTCTGTTTCTGCAGGATTTCTCTCATATGTCTGCATGAGACCTGACTCAGATTTTTGCCTGTGTGAGGCCTGCAGTGGGTGCACAGTCAGTGTCATCAGCTGCGGGTATTTTTCTCTCTGAGTTTATAGAAATACCCAATGTTTCTTTTCAAGTTATAACTTCTGGAGTCATGTGTTAACATGACAGTATGAGTTTTCATTTAATGAAAGTGGTAAATTTTTACCTTTGTAGTTTCCAAGTGAGCATTAACCATAAAGAATCCATCCCTGTAAATCTTATCACAGAATATGCTGAGCTGGACGGGATCCACAAGGATCATCGAGTCCAACTCTTAAGCCTGCACAGGACCATCCCAAATGAGTAGTAAGAGAATTTTTGGATTTATGGTTGATCTAGGTTATGATATTTGAATATTGAGGCAAGTGGTTCTGTGTAAAACAAACTAGTCACCCATAGTCAGAAGCCTTAGCTGATATAAAGTGTTGTAAATCTATGTAGCTGTGCCAGCTGGGCAAATAGGATCTAAATTTAGGATACTGAGAAGAGGATCCAGATTTGCATTTTGGTATCTGATACATGTGTATACTTTCAAACTGCAGCATACCATATATATTTGCATTTTACATTCATAAGAAGCACACCTAAAGACAGGCTTCAGCAGTCAGATCTGAACTCAAACATCTTACAGCTGGACAGGAGATACATGCACAGTGCTCTTTTTTATCTTTTTATTTTTCTTTCTTTTTGCCCTTCATCTGTGACTGTATGTTCTGCTCTTTGTTTAAATATAATGATCACTGCCACAGATTACAGGGCCAGGGCTCAGGGAAATGTTTTTACCCGTTTCAAGATAATAAGGGAAAAAAATACATTTATTTTAGAACAAGTAACAATTTGCGATGTTTTGTGGAAACTGGTGATTTGAAAATGGCTGATCACTACAAAATATGAAAATTAAGATTATCCCCCTCCCCTGAAATGTATAGGAATTTTGCATTTAGTTGTGGCTTGACACATGTTCAAAAGTGTGCAATTCAGACACTGGCTCAAAACATCAGTGGAAGCAGATCTGGGTTGTCATGTTTCATTATAGCTATTGAACTATTGCAAGGATGCTATTATGCTGTAATGAAAGGGGTCTTCTCTTTTCGACTTGCAAATCTAGGAAACATACCATATGTCATTAGTCCCTGGCACAGATTCTGGCAAAAGGAGTTCTCCGAAGCACTAAAATACACGCAAGGCCTTTTCCCTTGAAAAAGACAAAGGAACTGCATCTTTGTCCAGCTGAACCTCAGCCTTTCACTGAGATATATAATGGTTAGAGATCAGGTACAGTATAATTTCAATCACAGTGCACATTTTGGAGGATGATTCGGGTTAAGTTTGTGTTGACCCACGAGGACAGGATTTGGCCCTATGGGACCTGCAGAAAGAGCAATGTGAATGCTGCCCAGCACCCTGGGGGTGTAGCATTCCCTAATGAGCACCTCTAGGCCAGGGGTGCCTGGCTGTGGGAAACACCTGGCTGGGATCTCAGGCAGAAATTGGGTTCTCTGGAATCTGAGCTTTGCTCATGCTTTATTCGTCGTTGTTTTATGTGGGAAAAAAAAAATAAATCTCTGCTTGTAAAAGTAACAAATGAATCACAGTGGTGGCATACTGGGCCTCTGAGACTGAGGTCTGAACCACCCGCCCTCCTCTAGCCTTGCTGGCATTTCTGCACTTGCTTCAACTTGCCAGGGTAATGCCTTCAATAATGTCTGTGAACCAAGCATTAAAATCTCTAATCTTCTTCTTGAGAAATCATTCAAACGGCCAGATATCGAAAGGTTGTTTAGAAAAGATTAATATGGCATTTATTTAATTGGTAAAATAAGCATGAAATATATCAAAAGTCCTGACATTTTGTACAAAGAACTCTCAAAAAGTAGATGTCCTATCAATTATATGGGCGCATTTGTCCCTTCTCTTTTCCTTTCAGTTCTGTGCTATAAAATTCACTTCTTCAGGAAACATATCCCTTGACTATCTTTTCCATATGATATAGCAATATATTCCTGATGGTAAGGATCTAATGATATATTAATCTAAGTTTTTGGGTGAAGGTGGCAGTGTCTTCAAGTCGTTTGGTGCCTTCTCTCACCTGCAAAAGCCTGAAAAATTCCTACCTACCTGCCTACCCACAGAATGTGTAACATCTGTAAGTGCTTCGGGTAGATCCAATCAAGTGGGAATGCATCCTGAAGAAACATCATGTTGTTTCAGCCACTTGAAACCCAGCCAATCCACATGGAATTTGGAAAAGTACCATAAAAAACCTCCACTGAAATCTTAACTGATAATGAGATAATGAGAGATGATTTTGTGGCCATGGCCAGTGAGATTTTATGTTGAGCTTGGCAGAAATGCTGCTTTTATTGCTGATGGGCTGCAATTTCAGAAATGGGTAAATGCTGAGTTCTTCATGCAGGTTCTCTATTAAAGGAAAAAAAAAAAAAGAAAAGAGAAAAGGCATTTGTAGTTTTACAGCATTTTTATTTCTTGCTTTTTGGATTTTTTTGGGTTTTTTTTGTTTTGTTTTGTTTTGTTTTGAAGAGGGAGGAAGAAACAGTCGTTGGAGTTTTTTTGTTTGGTAGGTTTGGTTTTGGGGTTTATTTTTTTTAAACTAGAATTAAAATCCCCTATAGGAAGCAGCAGGACATTGAGTCTATATGAGTCTGTTTTTACAAAAAACTCATTTTTCCTGGTAATTGCCCTCAGTGAGGATGATGAGTAGTGGATTTTTAGAGAAGCCACATTCTGGAAGCCAAGGTTTTAAAGAATTCCTGAAATGCAGGTTGCCACTGATCCAG
>JAYRBT010000010.1:7760243-7785798 GCA_036023395.1 Myiotriccus ornatus
GTGGATTTTTAGAGAAGCCACATTCTGGAAGCCAAGGTTTTAAAGAATTCCTGAAATGCAGGTTGCCACTGATCCAGCATGTTGTTCATACTTGATAGGCCTTTCTTTGTATTAATTTGTTTAATTACTGTTGGAGCCAGTTCGTGTTTTGGCTTCAAGAGCATCCCATAACACTGCCTTGCACAACTGAGTTCTCCATACCCATGCATTGTACGTATGTACCTGCAGGAAAAGATAAAGGCAGTTCACAGGCTGGATGCAGAAAATGTGGATGAAAAGAATTTAGAGGAATAAACACTGAAAAAATTATGAATATCTTCTGGTCTGCATCACCAATCATCATCTGAAAGAATACTAAAGAGTGAGTTGAAGTATTTGCAAGGCAAAGACAGGATTCATTTTTTGTCAGTGGTAGCCCAAAATGGATACAGGACCACAGTGCATCCTCAAATTTCTTTAGGAACCGGATACTTCCAACGATAGTTAAAAAAAGTAAAACTGAAAAAAAGGAGAAGAAAAAAACAGAAGGGGAAAGGAAGAGGGGCAATTTATCCTTGTTAGTAACACTTTGATTAACAATGTGTCATGTTGTCTGATATTAATTTTCAGAAACATTAGAGAATTCAGTGCTATAGTACTATATCGTGGGGATTTGTTTGACTCATGTGTTAGGATAAGAGGGAGTGCCTCTATTTGTATTACCTGGAGGAGGATTGTGAACTATTATCTCACTTTGTTATCTGAGCTAGGAGTGTACAAGGAAGTTTCTTCCACTAATGGTTGAGCCGCTCTTCAGATAAAGCTCTCCACAGGATCCCTGTAGCCCTAATTAATCAGCTGTTAAAACAGTAGTTGATAGACAGCTTGCTTTAAGCTCCAATTGCCTGCAATCAGAGATAACAGGTGAGTCCCATTTGGCAGTGAGATATGAAAGTAAAAGAGTGATCTGTTATCAAAATGAATATGGCACTCAAATCAAAATTGAAGTTTGCAGAAGGAACCAGAAAAGTAAACCAAAAGGGAATCTTGTTTTACTTTGAATGGTCAAAATACTTTCATTTCAGTGATTGTTTTAGACAGGTCTGAATCCATTTTGTAAATTTTTTATGCCAAATATATGCATTTTCAAGGTAAATTTAGGCTGCAGTAGAGTGATTGCTACTCCAGCAAATTGCTGAAATCACTGGCAGGTAACACTACCAGCCAGCTTCTGTAGCAGTTGCTGCTCCCACAGGACAGGCTGCTGACCAGAACACCCAGCCAGCAGGAGGGAGCTGCAGGTTACATGGCCTTGTTTTGAGTCAGGGATTAATTTCTGTGTCACTGCCCTACACATCAGGCTGTAGAGTAACTTCTTTCCTTAATCAGTTCATATTTAATAAATTATGCAGAATAGTAGAGCACCAATGAAGTGCTGGGAACATTATATCCCAGAAGGTGGGTCACTTACCTGGGTTTTATGGCAGGTCTTGGCTTGAGTCCCAACTCTGCTGGGTTTAGAGCCACAAAGAATGACCTTATCTCACTTTCAACAGGAAAAGACAGACAAACGGGAGGGACAGTGACAAACTTTTCAGGCAGTAGGTACCTGATTTATTTTAATACATTTCATTTTTGACTTGTTTGTGTTACACCAACCATCAGAAGCATCTCTCAGGACTGATGGCACTGCTAGTTTCTACACAGAGATAAAAACATTTTCTTAGTCTAGATTCAGTTTACATTTTAAAGTCTGTGAACTTGCTTCAGAATAGCCTCTAGAGAGCCTGAAAGGGAGACAGACCTCTCTGGAAATGACCAAATATCTTTCATGTCTGTCAGGTTGATAGTCCCATATCCACAAGTGGGACAGAACTCCCTCCAAACAAGAAATACTGTTGCTTTTCTTTGACTTCTCCATCTGCAGGTGAATATTCTTCTGTTGGCCCTATTGTTTAGTCTCCAGACTGATGCTTTTCAGTGCTTCAGGAATTAAATTACTGCTGGGTTCCTACAGATGAAAGCAAGTTGGTCACTGATCATGTAATAGTCATAAATAGGTGAGGAGCATGGGCAATAGTCTTTCCTTCAGGTCACATACCCTGCTATTTTTTGTTAAATAGGCTACAGACCTCAGCAGATGTCTTAATTATCACTGGAAACCTCTGTAACCATAGTAAGTGCATGTACATTTGCATATTCTTTCTTGGATGCTGCTGTCACTGGGACACAGAGTTCTGTTTTCCACAATCACTGTGGGCATATGTTGTCTTCCTTTTGCCTTCCATATTCTATGTCTTAGGTCATGAATACTGTATTAATTGTCCCTCATGTCTGCTAGAAACCATGTCCTCCTCATGGTCTAGTACCTGTCATTGCTTGCCAAATCTGGGGGCCTGTTCAGCTGGATTCCTGTTTCCATTGGATAACACTTCTTTCTCTTGTGACTTTTCCTTGTAAGCTCAAAAGCCATGGTCTACTCTTAAACCATTGCCATGGTTTAACCCCAGCCAGCAACTTGTCCCCCATTAGCCCCTTGCTCACTCTCCCCTGGTGGGATGGGAGAGAGAAATATGAAAAAGTAAGATTGAGAAAACTTGTGGCTTAAGATAAAACCAGTTTAAAAGGTAAAGCAAAAGCAGTTCACTCAAGCAATGCAAACCAAGGAATTAATTTGCCACTTCCCATGACCAGGTGTTTGGCCATCCCCAGGAGAGCAAAGCTCCATCACTCCTAACAGTGACTTGGGGGGATAAACAGCATCACTCAGAACTTCCTTCTTCCCCCAGCGTTATGTGCTGAGTATGACAGCAAATGGCACAGAATATCCCTTGGGTCAGTTGGGATCAGCTGTCACAGAATCACAGAATATGCTGAGTTGGAAGGCTCCCACAAGCATCAAACTCCTGACCCTCTCCCAGCTGCGTCCCAACTTCTTGTGCCCCCCAGAACCTGGTGGAACAGGGTGAGGAGCAGGAAAGGCCTTGGCTCTGTGTAAGCACTGCTCAGCCGTAACTGAAACACCCCTGTGCTATCAACACAGCCCCGTGCTGGCTACTATGAAGAAAATTTACTCCACTCCTGCCAAAATCAGCATGGCCACTCAGTATCTAAAAGTTCATAGAGGTCTCCAAGATTACACGTGCACACTGCTGCTTTCAGCTCTGAGTTTAAAATTTCTGCTCTCTTTTTTTTTTTTTTTTTCACCTGTAAGCCCTATCCTCTCTGCATAGTGTCATTCTGTTTTGGTTGATGCTTCTCATCAAATACCTCTATCTGGTGTTCCAGTGTTTTAGATGTTATTTTTGACACCTGAGTTTTACTTGCTCCTAATTCTTTCTCACTGATTAAATGGTAAGGAAAAAAAAAAAGTTTTACCTTTCTGTTTTTCTTTTCATCCCTCAATGTTCAGCTCTCTGTACCGATTCAAGTCTCAGTTCTGCTATGCCCTCAGCTGTACTTCTGAAAATCCAGCATCCTGGTGGTCACTCCTTTTGATGCAGAGTGTTTGCTCTGTTTCAAGGTGCTGCTTGGCCCCTCAGATAATCACGCTTCTTTTCTTGTGGTGTCTCTTTTAGGTTGGCTGCTTCCTGCACGTATCGCCCACCACCTGGTGGGTAATAATATGAGAGTACTTCAGGTTTCTAAAATTAAACCTTCTCTTTTATTCAGAAAACTCTTAACAGAGCTATTGCACTTCATTTGCTGCTGCTGCTGTAGTAGCCATGTGCACGTAGCTCTCCAGTGTGATGGCCAAGCTTTCTCCCAGTAGCAATCCAAGTTCTACACAGATCCTACCCGAGGAACCTGCAGCTGGTCAGCACCAGATCATCAGGGCATCCAGCCATTTCACAGATTTCCTCTCTAGTTCAATATCAGTTGCTCCCAGATGCCATAGACCAGATTTGCAATAGCCCTCCTTTGCCAGAAATCCAGTTGGAATTAGAGGAGTGATGTTCAAAAGTTGACCCTGTCTTAAGACACAGCAAAGGGCATAAAGGATGCAGACCTCACTTCTATGAGCCCACAGGTGTGCAGCTGATGTGATGTCCCATTCCTGCCAAGCCTTCAGAGCAAATTTACCCACTTCTGTCAAAAAAAAAATCACACTTTCAAGACCTGTATTTTGCTTCCATTTTAGTTATACATCATGGAATGAAAAGTAACACTTGGAAGTCTAATGTTCCTATTTATACATTTAACCGTTAACTAGACACGCACATACATGTGTGCACACACACAGAGACTATATTAAAGACATATTAGAAGAAACATTTCCAGCTCAGGGATTTAGCTGTGTGAATCCCATTAACAATAATGGGAGTTGTTCCCCTAAATCCCCATGTATCTCGTTAAAATATACCTATTAGCGACAGGCTGAAGCCTACAAAACCCAGCAGTTCCCAAGTTAAAACTGAAACTTCATCATTAACTTATCCTATTGTGCCTAGGTAATGCAACACCCTTTAACTTCTCAAATTCAAAGGTGTCTTTTCTCCATTGAACTTAAAACAAATCTTGTCTTGTTAATACAATAGGTTCTGCTATAGATAGCCACTCTGTAACTCTTGATCTTGATGTTGGAAATGTTTTCTCTCTCAGGCAATACCATCTATGAAGGGACAATGTTACCAAAATATATATGAAAACTTTATGAGAAGTAGAATATAAAATATAAATGGACTAATGCATTCACTAATTACAGATCATAACATTAAAGTATGACAGTGATGAAATGTCAGGTACTGAATTATTGTTCTTGCTTTTTTTTTAAAATAAAGACTTCTTGATGTATAACACACAAGTCACTCTGTGTGAATGAATACCCGAAGAAACCTGATACATGAAGGAAACTTTATTTACAGTAAACTCACTTATCAATGTCATTATGACAAAAAGAAACCTTAAAATGTGCACTACAAATGTTCACAGAGTAGTTACATGCATTCTAGACAAGGTGAGGTTGTATTCGTGTGCGATGAAGAAGGTCTGTACTGTAGATGGTGTAGTGCAGAATAGAGATGATGAAGCTAAGAGTATATGAGCTGGCTTGACTGTCCACTGTAGAGTTGCCTTTCTTGAGAGCTGTTCCTGAGCTACTGGAGAGGGTGAATTTAAGGGTAGATTAGTGTGTGTGGAAGTCTGTACTAATGCTGTTGTGTTATTTCTGATACATGAGTCAGCTCACTTGCTGTTGGCTCAGGTAACTGCTCTGTAGATGAAATAGAAACCCACGCTTTTATGGCTCTGCTAATGGTATAACTTCTTCAGCTTTTGATAGGAAGCTGAAATACAGAGTGCCAGCAAAATCAGGATCCACAGTGGTATACTGATGAAATATTTGGAACTTGCATCAAATATAGTTTCCTCCCAGTTTAGCAGTAGAGACAAAAGGGTTGCAGTGAAAGTGGACATCAGATCCAGTAAGACTTGCTCCTTTTGAACTGAGCATGGCACAAAAATAGATACCTATGAAACCCCACTGATTTTGCTTTCGTTTTCACTGCAGGGGAAACACTCCTTCACCTCTGGGCTGGAAGCAGTGGGTGAAAATATCCCATTCAAGAAGAAATGACTGCAATTACACTGTGTGTGTGTATGTGTTTATCTTGCCCTTTTCTCCCCCAGTGTAGACCTCTGTTTTAACATATTTTCTGCTGTGGGTCCCTGAATGGTTCTTGTTAACCTGGGACCAGTATTCCTGCTCTCAACAAAACACGCTCCCTGCTAGACCAGCACAGGAGTTTGTTCGGTCAGGAGGAGCTCTGGTAAGGCTTCTTCCAGTAGCTTAACCATTAACAATAAGCAGTGAAATGAGTCATCTGTACTTTATTTTTAATTAGAGCTGCAGCAAGCTCAAGCTTGAGATTTTTTTCTTTCTTTCCTGCAGAGCTCAGATGCTGAAACCAGGAGCACTTCCCTGGCCCTGGCTGTGCAGGGAATTCTGTAAAGCAACATCCTCATGTTGTTGTGGATACAAACAGTAGAGCAAAACCAACAGAACATGTAGATCCACAGGGATGAGTTAGTATAATTCCTGTTGGCTTAGTCTGGCTGGAGATCTTCTGCTTGCTCTGTTTCTGGTTTCCCTCTCTCACAGATGTACCACCTTCCTACCCCTCTGCTCCGCCCCCAAAACAGAAGCCCAAATAATGAACACTGGATAAAGGGGAAATTAGTTGTTTAAGGATATTTAATTGATCATATTTTACATAAGCTTAACAAGCTTAATATGAAATTTTCAAGCTACAAGTTGCCTAGGAAAATATCTCCACTGACTCCTGGAGTCAAATGACTCATTTACACTTTAAACACCTTTTGAATTCGTTTCACATTCAGCCCATGAACGAGCCTAAAACTTCCTGTATGAAAAAAAGTTTGATGAGCCATCCCTGATAGTCCCTATGACCCACTCAAAAATCTTTAATGCCCTTAAAATGGGGAGTGAATCCAGTATTCACCCGAACTGCAGTATCAGCCCTTGCTGAAACAACACTGCAGCCAATCTGCTGTACTCATACATATGGTGGCTTTAAATGAAGATATTTCTTGGAATGTATTGGAAAGCAGTATGAAAACTTGCTGTTTGGCATATTGTTAATCTCGGTGGACTAAAATCCTCACTAGAGAGTTAGTTCCATTTTTTTTATCTGGGTCGCTGTTATCTGTAGAGGAAAATCCGACGTGTGCTTTGCAAGGTCAGTGCCAAGCAGCTGGGAGCTGGCTGTCAGAGCTCTGAACCCAGTTCTGGCGGCCTCCATCAGCATGGCCACAGCACCTCTTTGCTCTCCTTCTTCCTCACCCATGTTTTATTTTGGCTCTTGTTTTGGAAGTTTGTTTGAGCAGAAAATGTCATGAGATTTCTGAGATGGTATCCTTAATTTTAGCAAGCGGGACCACAGTGAAGGTCAAGCTGTTCGTTATGTAAACGTGATACTTATTTTTCAGGTCCTACAGCTATTCCTTTCTACAAATGCGTTAGGTAGGTAATGATTTAAGCTTCTTCTTATGATGGGCACATTCATTTTTAGCCTGGGTTGCACTAGGATTTCTTTTGCATCCCTAGTTAATGGGTGGGAGGACACGTTGTGATGGAACAACCGGTGCTGCAATGTTGAAAGGGTAGGAAGCAAGCTGTGCTGGGCCAAGGACCGGTGCTCTGCAGAGTGTTTCAAAGCAGCACACAAAATATTAATCAAACAGTCAGGTGCTTCTTTCTGCACAGCCTAAACGCAGAATCCCTTGTTCTGGGGTGCAGGCAGAGTCACGCTCGTCATGAGGTTTCTGTGGCTCGGGTCTAGATGGCTCTTGCAGTACTTTTGTTTAGAGGGCAGAGACAGTCTTTGGTGAGAGGAGGAGCAGGGGAAGAGCCCTGAACCCAGGCTGTCTGCCTTGCTGCCCAGCTGTGCTGGGTGGCCTGGGAGAGAAGCAGGAGTGGTGTACAGGTTGTGTGTGACTGCTGATGGCTGGATCCAGGCAGGAGAAGTGGTGTGCAGACCCACAGCAGGAAAGGGCATATGGATATAGGCAAGAAGAAGCAGCTCACCCAAGTTATAGTGGGGTGGTGTTTTGGCAGCCTGCTGTTGTCCAGGCCCCTCACTGAAATGGTGCAGTGGAGTACCAGTGGGGCACATCAGCTGGGACCATGCATCTTCATGCTGGATGTGCTAGTTTAGGCTGCAGGAAATCTGATATTTTCCCTTATGAAGAATAGCCTTGATAAAAGGCCTCTGTTTGTAGCATTTTTCATGCAAAGAGACATAACACAGCCACGAAGGTAAATGCAGATAAGAGCAGAATGGGGGGAGGGGAGATTAATTGATACAGAAACTGGAGGAGAATGAGGATGGATAAGATAAGGAATTAGAACTCAAAGATACCAGACTTGGTGGTCAACACTTGGAAATGAGCACCTTTGTACTGTGTAAAAAGACCATGAGGACAGTGCAGTGTGGAAGAAGAAGTGCAGGAGAAAAGGTCGCTGAGGTAGGTGGGTTACAAGTCCAGCAGTAATGTCGAGATTTAAAGCTAAATGGCATAAGCATATGCACAAAGAGGACTGATGGGATCACGTCTTTCTCCTCTTCTCTTTCTCATTCTCTTTCTCTCTTTCTCTCTGCACCTTATTGTGATTATTGCAAGTTTTGGTAGTAAAATCTAAGTTGCAGAAGAGCTGAAAAATTGAATTCAAGAGCATCTTTATAGTGACTTGTCATTATAGTAGATTTTTATGTCTTCATGTAGTTAATATAACCTTTTCTGGAGAGAGTTGGAAGGAAGTATTCAAAAAGTCAGTTGGATTTCTCACTTCACCACTGTTTTGAATTGCTCTAATTGAAACCAACATTATTTTATTTGATCTTGTAATTAAACAATGTAATTTATATTAATCCATTAAATAATTTGGCTAATTGCTTTTATACTGATTGTATCTTAGCCTTTTTCTTTTAAATTAGTGTTGGAACCAAGCAGTTATCTACTGAAAACCAATAAACCACAAGTGAAGAAAAGATCTCTTTTACTTGTGGGGATTTTATTTTCAGGTTCTTCGATAAAAGCTGTGTTACGATGTAGACAGGGAAGCCCTGATTCAACCAGATGTTTAAGCACATAATTCCACCGTTGCTCAGTAAATTTTGGGGCTTTCTTGAATCAGAGTCTAAATGATGAAAAGTCAAACTTCTGTTGGAAATTAAAGCTTTGCATCCCAGGGAGGGAAAAGGTGGCTTCATACTAGCAAAAGACATTGGCTTTATTCCTGTTTCTGTATTACTGACCTAAGGAGAGCAGTCTTGGTTAGTTGCTCATCCTAAGCCCCATCTGCTTGCTTTGTATGGCTGGGAATGCTCACCGCTTTCTGGGGAATGTCATGAGGCAGTAGCAGCTGTAAACTATGTTCAGATTCAAAGGGCTTAGGTGACTAATGAAGTACAACAAATAATGCAGAGCAAATAGTCAGCTTTACAATCTCTCTTTAAGTTGAAATCTATTTATATGCACTGAGATAACATTCATTCCTAGGAATACATTTGCAGAGATCATGTGAACTATTTGAGAACCTGAAAGATTCTCTTATGCTTCAAAAAATCTGTTCTCAGTTCAAATGCTTGAGCACACCTTGTCTTGCTGAGGTTGAGATCATTGTGGGGGAATACCCAAGATGCATATGCCCCAGCGAGAAGTTCAAAAAGGACTCACCTATTGCAGGGAATTCTTGCTTCTGTGCTTGTGGTCCCTAATTATTGCCTTGCCATATGCAATTCAAACTGAGAACCTGCTTGACCATAGAGGAAAGCATATATCAAAATAAGCAACGGCCTGAGAAATCAAAATAGATGAGAATGTACAAGGTAATTCTTCAGGCTAAAATAATTTTCTTCTACATCTGCCAGAGTTCAGATTATTCTTGGAAGCTCAGCTCCAGTGTTTGTCAGTAACAGGCCTGTCAGCTTAAAAAGAGTGAAGAAGAGACAAGATAGGGTAGAATGCTTGACAAAAGTAGAAGCAGACATCAGAAGACAGAAGATATGAATAGGAGATAGATTTCCATCTGAGGGAGTTCCGCCAACGTGATACTGTTCTGCAGATGCTCAAACTTTACCTTTTGGGCACAAACCTGATTGCTTTACATCCATTTCAACCACTACCATTCCTGGGTCCCTGTGGGCCTGCTCAGTGCTCTGCTGTGTTACTGATCTTGTCATTTCTAAGGCCTTGTCATAACCTAAGGACTGCATGAGTTAAAATTTGCCAGGTACTTACTTCATGGGTGTAAATTGCTGCTCTGATACCTCTATGCTGGTGTTATCATAATGTAGTTGAATCACACAAATTGCAGTTTTCCCACCAATCATTGCTGTTTTTCTCCAGAATTCTTATTCAGCAGGCCCAGACAGCCAGCTTTTCCCTACTCACCCTTCTATTCATTTAAAATATGTGGCTGCATAGTTTCAAGCTTACTTGTTACATATTTCTGGTAAATTGTAGTTGGATTAGACTAATTTCTTATGGCCTCATTTTGTCTTTTTATTTCTGTATTCTAGCACTAATTACTAGTGATGTGATTAATGTTCCACATACCTAGTAGCTTTGTTCTTCCTGGTTTTGAGATGATGTTAATTAATCCAACTTTGAAAAAATACTTGCAGTCCTGATCATATGTCACATTCATAATTCTTTCTGAAAACTGGAGGCTACATAAAAGCTGAGTAATTATTTATGATGAAATGTATTTATGCAACTATACTTGCAGAAACTTTCGGTCTAGGTATCACTGTCAGAAGTACCAACTACAATTAAGAGGATGACTATAAGTAATTCTTTTTTATATTTATGTTAGATAGGATTAAAGCAAAGGCTATAATATCATTCCAGTGTCTTTTCATAGAACTATAGTGAGGTGTGTTCCATTGAAGAAACAAACCCCGCAACACAAACCACAGAAAACTCTACTCTTTAAAAATATCAGTTTCTTTCAGACACTTTTTAAAAATGTCTAATGAAGATATGCTGTAGTTTAGGGGTTTCCTGTGTGTATGAGTATTAAATTGTATCAAATTGCCATGCTTTTGTAAATTCTAGACAGGGTGAGATCATCACATAATAGCAGTTTGGGAGAAAATAAAGAAACAAGAATGCTGAATGCAATACATGTAGTCCCATCCCTTACTATGCTGCTGGAAGGTATCAGATATGACAAGGATGGAGTAGTTGAGGAACATAGAGAAGGAAGAATAGCAGTTACTTTTAGAGCACTTTGGTTTGTCTTGCAATGTCTGTTTTCTTTGCAGAACCGCTAATGGTCACTATTACTGGAATTGTTAAAGTGACCTTTAAATTGCCTTACAAATATTGAGTTGTGGATGCAATCTACCTCTGCACAATAGTCAATTGTCCATCCTAAGTTAAACAAAACAAAAATCCAGAGTGTATTTCAAAGTATTTCAAGTAAACCCCTTCAAGTATTTTTAAGCGTGTCCTTAGCTTTCAATAATGTCACCTTTTAGACAATTCTAGGAGTGATTTTTGTCCTGGAGAATGGTTAAAATCTTGGAAGATGATAAAAGCTTTCCCCACCCTGCACCCAGGATTATGGTACTGTATGACTGAGACAGCTTATAACTTTTATTGAATTTAATGTGTATGTCTGCACACACTTATTTACACAAATGTATACATATACACACACTCCATTTGGAAGAAAATCTAACCAGAATGTATACAGTTGGGTGCAAATCTTTTTCTCCACCCATAATACTAATGCAGCAGCTGTGTCTCCACAGCTGTATGAGTATTTTCACTCTCTCGTCTCTATATGTTGGTGTGACACTTTATAAAATTTTTGCATGTAATATCACTTCAAGGGAAGAGGTTTGGTTCTAAATGGCCTCACAAGTTTCTTGCATCCTGTGCATCATTACAGTTCTGTTTTTTTGTGGCACCAGTATCCTGGGTGATGTGACTGATATTTCAACGACGATCTGACTTCCAGTTTACAGATATTAACCCAGATGAATGATTCTGATCAGTCTTTCCCCATCCTGAAGTTAGTTTCGTTGTCTGCACCAACAGAGCTGATGTTGAGATCCTGCAGTGGACTCTCAACACCACTTATGGTATGAGCTGTTGAAACTGATGCCTACTTGTATGGAATCACTGTTGCTGTTATTTATTATTTATACAGCTCTGTTGCTGTTTGTGAGGCTTTGCAGAAAATCCAGGTCCCTGACCTTGAGGGGCCTCAATGTTGCTGCTGGTGGAGTGTAGGAGAGGGGTCAAAAGAAAGCCTAAAGTGAGGGGAGGGTTGATATTTGTGGGAAGGATGAGCATGAGTGTGGGTGAAGAACTGAGATAAATTTGCTTATATAAAGTTTATTATATGGGCCAGATTCTCAACCTTGTTCGAGTGCTGGCCCGAGTGTTAAGTGAGGTTTTGTCTGCACAGAGAAAACTTCTCATGATGGAAAGTAGGGTGAGCTCAGTTGATTCCTCCCTTGGAGGATATACAGGTGTGCTGTGTGTCTCGGCTACTGAGAAGGTCTCCTGGGACAGTAGAAGCCTCAGGGTGGTACAAAAGGTGATTGAGCTGCTTGCTGGCTCAAGCCCTCTCTCATGAAGTTTGGGAATACTTCAAGTTTCCTCAGTCTTGTGCTGAAGCCAATCTAATGGGACAAAAGTTAACCCCCAGAAAAAGTTACTATCCCAGAGATAGATAGTGACATTCCAGCATGTCCTGAAGGCAAGGGGCAGAAACTCTTTCAACGAGGGGAAAAAAATATACCAGATGAGACTTAGGAACTGTAAAGCACAGAGACTGGAAGCAGCCTGTTACGTAGCTACTTGAAAGATAATTTTTCTCTATACAGAAAATGAGAAAAAAACAGAGTTTTGATGTGAACATTCAAATATAGACAAAACCTTTGTCATGTGGTATGGCAGAGATGTGGTATGCTTGATGCAGGGAGGGACAGGATGATGTTTGTTGCACTGGATCTTCAGCACTGGACACAGATAAGGGTTCAGGTGCCCGGTCAGGTTCCTGTAGGTCAATATAACAGCATTCAGGTACCTTGATTAAAGAAAATGCAATATAATTTAACACAGCTTGGTCAAGACATAAGGATAGAGTTAGCTACAATCTTGCCTATATTTTGATATTTTATAATGTCCTCTGTACACTGGAAATCTGAAATGTTCCTTGAGGTGAAAGGCAGAATTAAGGCCTAGTTTAAGTGTATCGAATTCTTCTGAAATTTTTGCGTTCACAGTTG
Organism: Myiotriccus ornatus; assembly: GCA_036023395.1. Taxonomy (NCBI): domain Eukaryota; kingdom Metazoa; phylum Chordata; class Aves; order Passeriformes; family Tyrannidae; genus Myiotriccus; species Myiotriccus ornatus. The sequence goes on from JAYRBT010000010.1 coordinate 7,772,993, forward strand.
TGTTCACTCAACCCTGATTTTGACCCTAAATTAATCTTAAGGGACTAAATGTAACTTAACATAAATGTAGTTGTGTATGCCTGTACACATAAAAAGGCACAAAAAGGTGCAGTTAGCATAAAAAATAAAACGCAGCTAATTATTGCAGATCTTTTTAAAGTATGTTTGCAAGTAATGTGTTTTCAAAACAAGCTAAACAATAATTCATCAGCTTGTGTACCACATGCTGGCTGATGAATAAAGTCAGGAATCGGGAAGCAAATGTAAATATGGGGTCTAATTCCCAACTGCCAAATTAGAAGTATTTTGTGCCCACTTTGCACAGGTGCAAGTGACAACATAAGTTACAAAACAGCTGGGAATCTGGTCTCACAGTCTGTTGTACTGTTCAAATAATTGAATTCAAAGTGTGGTTACTGACTAACTAAAGCCTCTCCGGCTGTATTGGTCCTCATTTCCCAACCCCAGGCCTGAGAGAAGACCAGGCCATTTGAGAAGATTGTCATTCAAGCTTATCCTTTCAATCAGAATCCACAGGGAAAAAAAAAAAAAGGAGCCAGTTTCTTTTATGGTGGCAGTTAATCTGTCAGGAGCAGATTCAAGTTTTGGCAAAGATCTGTGGTGAGATGAAGTGAAAAAGCTGCCAAACAGCATTGTTAGCATGGGGAGAAGGAAGGGAGGGGAGTTGACACAACTTCCCCAAGTTAAATGCCAAGCACACCTACATCGTTTTCAATCAGGCCATGTGAAAACCAGGATATTTATAGCTGTAGTAAGTTTTAGTGCTCCTTTACCCTGGGGGCAGTGTGTTCACAGCAGAAATGGATTCATAATAGCTAATGCAAGTTTTGGGAATATTTTTATAGTTTACTTAGGTAAGTATAGCATAACATGCTAATAGTTTTAAAATAAAGCACATCTAAACAATTGGTTTGCAGTGCCATGTGATTTACGGCTTAGCACAGTGTTCCCAGAATTTTAGCTTCACATTTTGTTTTGAAATGTATTTCTTTCCTCTCTTGCCATTGTCATCTTCAGTGTCATCTGCACCTGGAAAGAATTTTATGCCAATTTTAGGATGGTAACTTGATTAAGAAACTATCTCTTCCTAATGGGATTTAAAAATCTCTTTTCAATTGTATTTTTAGATAGTGCTGCTGAGTAAAAATGGGTATTTAGGCAGTCGTTGCCTTGGTGGGATGTTGTTTTATCTGCTAAGTCAGAAACAAGATATGTTTACAGGGAGATGTTAATAAACATGACTGTAAGCCTGCATCATATTGAGTACCTTCCTCATCTGATTGTTATGTTTTTTGTGGACTCTGGAACATGAACTACTAAAATAATACATAAAATAAAGACCAGGTAGATGTACAGCGTCTTCACACCTCTATCACACTCTGCAATGCAGGATCCCTGGAGGCACTCTCTTTGCACTTTCCTTGCTGCTGGGGCAGAGGAGCTCCCACACACCTGGATTAGCTGTGACAATAATGTTTGTTGCCAAGGAGGAGAGCTGGAGGCTTTCCTTCCCTGGATTTCCCCTTGCTAACTCAAACACCCGTAATTTAGTCCAGGAAAGTTTGTGCTACCCAGAGCACAATCTGATTGGTGCCACAGAGCCTGGTGGTGCCTGGTGAGCCTCCTGCTGTGAGATCCTGCCACCAGGCAGCCTCCATCTGTCCGTGCCAACTGTCATCCCTGCTCCTTGCTGGTCACCCAGTGCTTTAGGGCACAGTTTGTTCTCTGGGGAGTGGAGGATTGGAAGGCACCGTCAGGGTTACCAAGACTGCCCTGCTGTAACTGCAAGTGTTTGTGGGGTTTCTTTCATGTGTAGATGACACCCTGCAGGATCCTTGGCCAGCATAATCCAGCTAGATTTATTAATAAACACTACATGGCCATTCTTGTGTTGAGATATTTTGAATCTGGAGAGATTCCCTGGATTTCATTTGCTGTTTCAGTGTGAGCATGCAGAACAGCACACTGGGTTATTGGGATGAGCTCAGAATGTATGTTTTAAGAGTCTCTTTTCTTAAAAGAGACTTTTAAGAGTCTCTTTATTTTTTCTCCCTCCATTACTTTGTAAAGATCATAGTTCAGGTAGAGAAGTGTTTCAGAGGCTAAAAGTGCATCCTTAAGGAAGCATGTCATTGATATAGTCATGCACTGTGTGCATAGCTGGCTTAGTACTCTGTTCTCCGGTTGGGTAGCCTCTAATAAGAGGCTGACATTTGAAGATGTCAACTGTTTGCATAAAATGTAGAAGAAATCTGGGATAAACAGCACTTTCAACTTTTTTGGGTTCTTTAGCTCCATTTTCTCTTCATAGGCTTCAATCTTTAGCCAGCATTTTATTCCCCTACAAGAGGTCAAGCTTGTTTGAGGGAAAGTTAGGTTTCAGTGTCTGTATTTCTACTGAGTATCAGATAACTTGATCAATTTTAATTATGGAACTGAGCTGACTTTGTTGTAACCTGTTACCGGTTTTGTACCAGAGAGAAAATCCCACCAGGATTTCCAGAATCTTTTGGGTATGGTAAGTATGCAAAACATAATCTACAAAGTAAAATAATGGAAAGGGAAGGAATTGGTTTTCTTTGACCATGGGGGAAAAGTCTCTACATCTAATACAAATAATTCATGTAAATGGAAACATTTGGGAGTTTGTTCTGGCTGGAGGTCACTTATAGTATGGCACAGGTCAAGGATCAGTCCTGGGAGACTTGATTTTGTTCACTTTATACACTAACAGCCTTTAAGTAGGAACATGAAGTCAAGTGATAACATTTGCCAGTGACATAATCTTGTGGGGAGCAAGCTGACGTGAGATCAAAAGATAGTTAAATTCAAAATAACTGGGATAAACTAATAAAATGGGTACATAAGTAGCTTATGGAATCTGGTTCAGAGAAACTGAAGGTAGAGAGGTTCACACAGCTACCTGGTGTCCTGCACACAGGAATTTTCTCCTACCTATGGCAGGTGGATCACTGACAAACTTGAAATGTAAGAAGACTCAGCTTGGGAGTTTAATCTCCAGCCACACCAGAAGCAGTGAGTGGGAAATGCCATCGTAAATCCCAAGTGACTGCTCTTACACATGCAAAGGCTTGTTGTGAAATACCTGGACACTTGGAGGAAGCTCTTGAATTTGTTCCTAAGTAGAGACATCTTTGTAAGTTTTCTTACGGCAAATGCGTTTTCAGTGGATTGAGATCCCCATCCATGCCCGGTTCAGAGACCATTCCTTGTGCAGGGTGTACTGCTCTGGACAAGGATATAGTAATTATATCCTTTACTGTTATGGTAAAGAGCCTAATAGACCTAATACTGGATACACTGAAATATTTCATAATGTGTGTTTAATGACAGCTACATGTAAATCCCTTCACATTCCATCATTGCTCAGATTTTCTAATTACAAATCGACGGTTGGTTTTGCGTTTTGTAGTTTCAAAGCTGCTATCTACTCTCTTTTTTTTTTTTTTAAACTGCCATACAGCAAGATTGAGAAATTGAGTTGGCTAGGACTGCTGAGTAACCCCATGAACTAATGAAGTAAACATTTGCAACCGCTGTGACATGGAAATCATCCAGCTCTCCCTGGTGTACACCTGCAGAAACCTGTGATTCACCTCTGAGTCACTCTGCAAATGTTAGCAGGGCAAAGCTGACAGCCTTGTAGAGGGCTCACTCTGCTGCCAGTTCTCTCCTTCTCCCCTGGAATAATGACATTAATGATGCTTCCAAATGGCTCACGGGGTTGCAAAATGAGAGATCTAAAAATCCGTGCAGCAGCTTGATTTCCTAATAGGGTGCATTAAGTTGGACATTGCATGTTTTACAGGCTGAAGTTGATTAGACAATAAGACTTAAAATATGTAGCTAAAGTGGTTAGAAAAATAGGTTTTGGAAGCTCAAATCAAAGCTTTACAGGGGGGTGATTAGATAAATAAAAAGTTTAAGCCTAACTGAGCAAATAATTGCACATCCTCTGAAAAGAACAGTTCATAGGGATTGATCAAATATGAGTCACCCCAGGCACAGATGTCTTTCTAAGAATATTCCATTTAATTTTCTTAATGTATACCAAAATTAACAGATACTGGTGCTAATCAGTGAATGCTGGTTTGAATAAGGAAAGGGTCTTTAAAAATAATGGACAATGTAGAAAACCCCAAACCAAGTAATCACAAAAAAAAAATTATTTCATTCCTGTTGTCTAACAGGGATAATTTCCTCTTTAGCAGTGATTTACCCCACTCATTACAAGATGTGGGCTTTCTGTTCCTTGATGTGTACTAGAAACCCATAGAACATGCTCAAACCTTAAGAGAAATGGAACTCTTGTTGCAGACTTCATTCCTTCGTACTTTTCTTTGGAAACATCAGTCTTGGGAGACAGGTAAGAATCTTAGAAGCCCAAAATAAGCACTAAAGGTTCGTGAGGTTCTTATTATGCAGGACTGTCTGCTTAGGTAAGAAATGGAGTTTCAGGACAAATTATAACAGACTGGAGGTGAAGAGGGTGTCTGTAGAGGGGAATCCCATTCCCTGGGATGTTTTGGAAAGCCTTTCCCCTTCTTTGGCATTGGGTTTTGTTGACCCACCTGCGAGCCCCTCTCCTCTGAAGGGTGTGTGTATAGGAAGGCTGCAATAATGCTACAGATAACAGCCTGACAGTGAAATTCTGCCCTTCAAGATTTTGGTGTGTGTTCCATTTATTGCAACAAAGCCAGAATTTCATCTTTGTTGTTTCTGAAGGAGAAGGAGTAATAGCAGGGAGCTTGGCTTCTTCAGCCCAGTCCTCAGACCTCCTTCTCCTAGAGGCAGTGCTGATGGAGAGAAGCTGGGTAACAAGTAAGAAACAAGTCAGAATTAACATCTGAGCCATGGTTTGTGAGCGCCTTTCAGATATACTTCACAGCTAATGTAGAAATATTCATGGTATAATAAAAAAAAGAATTTTATAATTCAGACTTTGAGAACAATTTTTGATGTCCAGTAGTGTGGAGAGGACGTAAGTAATGAACAGAATGGGAGTGAAATTCCCACTTAGTGGATTTCCAACCTTTGCATTCAGTTTTAATTACTTTCCTTGTTATTTGGTCCTTATGCTCACATTTAATGCCTACCTGTTTCTTCCTGTAACTTATATTATCTGTTTAAGTTGAGTAATAATCTTGGGCTGAAGAACCAAAGGCTCTGTAGTGAGTCTGTGATGAAAACAATTTGCTCTATGATTCAGCACATTCTATTCTGTCAAGTGAAGAAACTTTCCTTTATCTAACACCAATTTGTTTTTGTAGTTGATTAACACTTCCACTTGTGATGTGTCCTTAAAACCCTTACTTTCTTATTCTCACCTCTGAAATTCTCTTTCCCTTGGGTGATGTAAACATTTGATGTGTGTTCATATAGAAAAGGGTTTGGTCTTCTGTACAGAGGGGATGAAGGGTGTGAAGCACCTCAAGGTAGCTACCTAGTACTTCGGAAAATCAGACACATAATGTTTTAGCAATTTCTCCTTGCAGCTGGGAAATAAATTTATAGCTTGGTATTTCTAAAAGAAAAAATTACTGGTTCTGATTGAAGTGCCTAGCAGTGCAAATAATTAAAGCATACATTTCCATACACTTCCACAATTTTCATCTGTTATATTTTGAACTTCAGGAAAATGGTATTTCCAAAAATGTGGAAAGATAACATTTGTTCTTTCATTTATTCCAATCAGCACCTAGAAAATGCATGAAAAATAATAAACTGACATTTGGGAAGTGGAAAAGAACTAAGTGCTAACATGCCTTGAGACAAGGCAGCTACTGGAAGTGTATCAGAGGAAGGCTATTGAGTTGTCACTTTACCTGTGGGAAGGAATCTCCCAGGACTCCCTTTTTGGTGTAAACCTGCTTCTGTGAAAGGGAAAGGTTGTTCTGATTGCCTTGAATCTGGTATAAACCATATGTTTATCCAAAACATGTGAGTTGAAATGCGAATAAACCTATTTCTTTTCTCTGTCGTACCTTCACTGTGTCTGCACCTCCCGTCTTAGTCCAGCTTGCTCTAGATTTACACCCATGCTACTGAGTTGAGGCAATAGGTAGCATATAGATTTCAGACTTACTTTATAAAGAATGTAGTGAAAGACTTTATTTCAGATCAACTTGGGGTCTTATTGTTGTAATTCTACATTTTTGGTTCATATTTAGGGGAGGTGAATTGAGCATGACAATTAGATTGGTTTCAAGAGGATGCAACATATTAGCATGCTTTAGTTGCTTATTGATACAACTATTGTTCAGAAGAAGTTTATTTCATTACTACCCTTGACTGAAATTTTAAAATTTTTCTAGTAGATGAGAACTACTTTTTATGGGGAGGATGTATAAAATGCAAAGGAAATAGGGATTTAGTAGTGTCCAATCAGCAGTTAATTAGTTACGTATGTGACAGCCTCAGTGTAGCCCTACTAATCCCCTCTTTGTGATTTGAGTATAGAGTAAGGCTCAGACCTGGGTAAAAGTCAGTACTGCTGGCAGAGTTCTGTGAAATGTACACAAAGCTGCATTTGCTAAGTATCTCTTCATGGGACTATTCCACAAAGCTCCGAAAAACCACATGTGTTCCTAGCATCCACTGTCATTAGGTTGCAGTATGATGGAATTCTTTTCAATTTCAGAATTTAGCAGTGGGACTTTCTGTTAAAATAGGAATTGGTCTTTAAAAATAAATTCAGCATACTGCGAGGGAAAGAGCTGCTTGGGTGGTTTTTACAAAACCAGCAGTTGCCTCATGAAATAGTGTAAACCTTGAGAGGAAAGTTACCCTGTCCTCAGGACGCTTACCAGCAATCAAGGAAGGCACAGCCTTATTGATGGGACTTTGGGCAGCCCTCTTGGTCTCTCTGTATTTTATTTTCCCTGCTATAAACTGGTAATTACAATATTTTCATCTTTCTCTACGGAGGTGTTGGGGTGTGCTCAGATATATGCTAGTGTCCATATAAGCTAGATAGGTGGTAATGAATTTCTTAAAATCTGGTATGAAAATGCCCTCTTGTGCAATATTTCCTAAGCCCTCTGTTTTACTGATAGCAATAAGACATCTAATTTGGGGATGTAAAGGCAGGTAAAAGTAGTGCTGGAGCTGAACATTCTGTTTAGGAATCCGGTTTAGAAGTTTGCTTCTGTCCCTTTCCCGCATCTTCCATGCTCCTCTTGGCCAGGCAGCTCTTAATTTATTCTTCCTTCTCAGCCTCTCTTCCTCCCAGAATGGGCATGCAGAGCTCAGGCTCCTGTAAAGGACTGTCACAGGACATGACAACTGTGGTGTGAAACGTTTTCATCCCACTGCAGGAGCAGCTCCACATTCCGGTCAGCCGAACTCAAGCCTGTAATGTTTGGACTTGGTCCAGTGAACTGAAGCAAGTTGGTTTCAAGCAGCTTCACGTATTTTCCCAAAGAGTTTTCTCAAGCGTATTATCTACTGGTGCATTGTGTTTAGTGGTTAGCCTCAAAGAAATGGGTTACTAATGTATTCAGGTCATTCTTTTCTTTACAATAAGACCTGTGCCATTAAGTAGGTTCATATGACCTACAAACGAGACAATAAAGATCTGAACCCAGTCACAGCCATAACTCCCAACATACCTTCCATGCAGCAGTGCTGGCTTCTCTGGGTGACTGGGCAAAATGGTGAAGCTGTCCAGCTGTGCACTGGATCTCAGGCTCTTTTTGGGTAAATAGGTGTCCACACTGCCAAATCATCACTAGGCCAAGTATGTTATAGTTAGAGACTCTGGGAGAAGGATCAAGACATGGAGTCAATCTAATGGTCTCCTCAGACCCAGAGCCTGCCTGGGGTAAGCCAAGGGGTTTTTTTGGGAAGCACTGAGGTTATTTGTTTTCCCAGCCATAGCTGGAAGACCAAGCTGTGGAACTGGGGGAGTTTGATGCTATATAAGCATAGATCACTTTGGTTTCTTATATTCTGTGACTTATCCAAAGCAAGTACTAAAGACTGATCTGCGTAAAAAGCAGAAGACATCCCTTTTTCCTGAAATACTTGAGAACTGAAACTTCTTGCAAATATAATTCAGTCTTAGCCTAATTATTTTTAAATGCTGCCTGTACAGGAAAAAAGAAAAAAATAAGGTGTAAGCTTTTACAATCTTATTCATTCCATCAATGTAAAAGCTTTTTATTTAGCTTCAAAGTGAGTCTGCTACTTCACAACAAAATTTCATTACGTCCCAGCTGAGTTTTCTTTAATGGAATTAAATTTCACCTTTTCTAATTATCTTTTGGAACAGACAATCTTTACAGAATAATTAGTAATAGAAGTACACAATGGATCATTGTCTTTATAACTTGCAAAGAAATTCTAGATGCTGTACTAAATCTTGAGGTATGATCTCACAAAATGTAAAATATCTCACCCCCTTTCTCCTAAATTATACAACATTCAACATAGTCAACGTGATTTCAGCACAATGGGTGGTAATATTGCTTCTCTGAGATGACCAGCTTTAAGTTGCTTTTACAGAATAACTTTCCTGATCCCAGTCTAATTAAGCAAGACTAGAGACAGGTGATCTTTTTGTCTTCAAATAATTTTCAAGATTTCTAAATGAGTGACTTAACATTCTTTTAAGAAAGAGATAAAAACAACTGTATGTTTCCTTATCAAGCCTCCAGTTTTCCTTCACGGGTCATTTATATTGGGGCATTGTTTTAAAATGCTGCCTTCCAATTCTGCTAAAATGAAATTAGTAGCCAGCCAAATACAGATTTAAAAAGGTAGCTACCCCTGCACAAAATGAACACATACATTCATAAATTAAAACAAATAATCCTGGCACAGGTAAGGAATTTGGAATACATCACCTCTTCCTCTCTGGCTTTTCCAAGTGTTCCAAAAATGATTACATATTCCTCAATTATAATCCAAACCCAGGGAGAAATACCTTAATGAAAATAAAATTAATTTTGCTTCAAAATGAGCTGTTTCTCTAAGAATCAAGATTGAAACTAACCTTCCATCAATTTAAAATTTACCACAAAACTGGGAGAAAAAAGGAAATGTACAAGAAAAATGGGCAGGGTCCTCCTTGGACTGCTAGTCCTTATAATTTAATTTGTTGAGAATTTAAAATTACATTAATTGTGCTTAAATAACTGACATTATTTGACACTGCAACAACAGAGCAACGGAAATGAGTGACGAACACACAAAAGACTTTTGTTATCTTTGTTTGTCTGCCTGAATAAATCTCAACAAGTAGTTCAAAGATTTAAATTTATAGCATACTTAATCGTCATTAGACGGCCAATCCTGTTGACTCTAAACTGCGTTTCACTGATATTGAATAGTTTCAGCATCCACTTCAGTTTGACTCATCAAGAATTTTTGAATCCCTGAAACTGTGTAAAGAGAGGTCATATAGGACTGTACACAGTGTTAGGTTAGATATGTGGTTTTAAAATGTTGTGTATTTCCTTTATCTTTCAAAAGCTGTCTGTTTATATTATTTCAATACCACAGTGCTCTTCAGAAATACAACTTGTGATGAGAACAACTAATGATTTTGATTTGGAAAGGAATTAACACTTTTGAGCCTTTCCTTAAATTGCAAGAATTCATGCATTTTTAGTTCATGATACCACTTATCTGAGAAAAGCAAGATTGAACTTCCCCATTTGCTGAAAAGGCAGCACCTTCTGACCCAAAAGTGCCATGGACTGCAGTGCAAAGAACCCCTTTAAAACAAAATAAGTTGGCTTAAACCTGTCATAATTACATGTCTGATTATGCAGTGAGTTATGTAGACACATTGTTGGACTTTGCCATCAGATTGACGTATTAATTCCTTTGTATACCCAGGTACTTATAATTGCACAGGAAAAAAAGTTTAGTATGTACTGCCTGGCAGCAAAACCCTCTTACAACCTGTGTCTGAGGTGGAGGGAAAAGCCAAACTCCAAGCCCTTTTCAAGACCTTTCATTAACTGCTTCCTTTTATGAAAGTCTCAAAAAATATGCTTCAGCACTGCAAACTCTAAAGTGAAATAAAATACATGTTCTATTTGCTAAAGCCACTCAATTTAATTTAATTGAAATTATTTACAAATTTATATCGAATTTTCGCAGCTCTTTGCATTGAGAAGAATTAACAAAATTGGATTGCTGGCTGCATTTATTGTCACAATATTATATTTAAACAGTTTGAAGGGTGTTTGCTTGGTTTTGGTTTTTGTATTTGAAGTTATGAAACATTTTCTCTAACACAGAACTAAATTTAGTGTAAAATAGCTGTGGTTTTGTGAGAAAAAGGGGAAATTTTAATTTGAAGTGCTTTGTTTCCTCTCTTCCCCACAGTCTCAGTATGTTAGCTAACCAACCATTTGTTAAAATATTCCTATGTAGTATGTACCAAACACCAATGAGTATAAAGAATGCCATATCCATTAATGCCAAATAAAGGTAGTGACAGAAGTCCTCAGTCAGGAAGTTATTCAGACTTGTCCTTCTTTCCATGCCTACTGGTATGGAAATGATGGAACCAGTGCATCATTGTAACAGAAATGAGAAGAACAAATTCAGGACTTTTACCAAATTCCATTATTCCTGGCAAATCTGAAATACAGAGGTTAGGCCTTTCAGTTCCTGGGAGAGTGGGAGATTTTGTTATGATATGCTTATTTTGGGTGGGCCAAAATCTCCTGAAATAAGCAACTTCCAGCATCTACAAGTGAAGCAGAACTGGAACCTTAACTCTTGATCTTTGTATTGGCATTTGAAAGGATTTCCCTTTGAACAGCACAACTGAAGGCCCAGCTGGATGCTGAGGCATCATTTCCTACTGATGGTGTGAATAAATAAGTAAAATGTAATGCTGGAGCAAAAAAAAATACTAGCTGGTCCGAGGGATCCGTGACTATTTTGTTATTTAATTTGTTGTATGCTACCAAGGATGTGCTAGAGTGCCTGATGTCTTTGCCATGCTTTAAAAAGGAACATAATAGTCAAGAGCACTAGTGCCTTCTTTTGAGTGTGGCAGTGTGCTATTAAGCCGATAGGATCAGTAAACTTCCTAAAGCTTGCAGGATGAATTGATGTTTTTCAAAGACTTGTTTAGGAAAACAAGGGAAGCAGATGTTCATAGTCTTTTAAGCAGGGGGGAAAAAGAGAGGAGAAGGAGAGAAAACTCTCGACAAGGGATTATTCCTTTGTCGATTCCATTGTGACAGGAGAAGAGAGTGTGCACTGATGATGTTTTGCTTTTGTTTAAATACGTATTTGTGAAACCCTTGGTGAGTGGGGGGAAGAAAATTTGTCATGTCAGTAGGATGTAACAACCAATGGATGACATATAAACAGATCAGTTACACACAGAGGCTGGATTACAGCTTCAGCTCAGATACTTCAGCCTTCTTATACAGAAAGGTGGAAACATGACTGATAGATGATTACTGATGAGTGTAGTGATGAAAGTCCCCTGTAGGGTGAGATTTTTCTTTGTTTTGTTGTATGTTTCCAAAAGTAACTGTGGACTCCTTACTTAAATATCAGAGAACATGCCTCTCTTTGCATAAGACTGTATATTAAATATATACATAAAAAACTATATATATATAAAAAATAAAAATCAGCATAACTCTTGGACAAGACACAAGGTTGGCTGGACTTTGGGTTTCATACACTGTGAAAGTTTCTGTGTAATCAAAGGTTCCATGCAAAGCTTTTTTCTCAGAGCAATGTCAGCTCACAAAACTGTTGGCCACCTATTCCTGATCCAGGCTTTTCCCTCGATCCTGTTGGCATGGCAGTTCATGAGAGTGTGTTGTGGGTGAGAAGGCAGCATCCTCAGACACAGACCTTGCCAGAGTAAAAATAATCAGGATATTAGAGAGTGAGAGAGATTTTAATTGGAGACCCACTCCAGAGTTAGTTGTTGATGTGATGTCCCAGCAGTAGGCAGCACAGGGCTCGGAGGAGATGCTGGCAGTAGGGTCTGTGGGAGACTAGGAAACAATGCAGAGACATTTTGTTTGCAATTTATTTACCTTAATCATTTGGATTTGCAATGGAATTGACTTAAGGTCTCAGGCTGTACTGCGCCAGTGCTTTTGAACTCCTGTTAATCTTCACTGAGACCTCGTGGAATATTTTGCCCTTGTGTAATTAATGTAGAAATATTTGTCCTTAACCTGATTCAGCTCTCTGAGAGAAGTATGGGAAGACTCCTCCTGGTTAAAAAAGGAACTTGTAGCAGCATTTATGTTTTGGATGCTCTTTCTTATGGGACGGTAGTGTTCAGTGCCTGGTTCTTTCCTGCCTAATGTCTCGTGTTGCTATTAGTTTATATTGGTGCTGGTACATAAAACTATGCTCTTTGATTTGAAGGCATTTTATACTCTCTCAGCACATGTACAAATGTCTGCAGAGCAATGAAGTGGGTTTAACCCAGTGTAAGGATGTTTGTACAAGTTGGGATGTTTAGGAGCAGAGAAGAATCCTCTAAGTCTTAAATGAAAGGATATTAACCTATTTTAAGTAAGCACTATAGATATTTGCAGATATAAATATGTTTACAGATGTTTAGTTTTCCTCTTGTAGGAAAGCTTTCCTAACTTGCACAAGTGATTGCCAAAAAGAAATAATTCTGTCTATAGTATTGGGGTTTTTTTTCCCTTGCCTTTTCTATACCACCAATAGCCAATTGGTATAAGCACATAGTGGAATTAAATTGAGACTGTGCAGCAGAGGTGTTGAGATGTATTAGATTTAAGGCTAGGTTCTGA
>JAYRBT010000010.1:7786134-7813217 GCA_036023395.1 Myiotriccus ornatus
GAAGTGGGTTTAACCCAGTGTAAGGATGTTTGTACAAGTTGGGATGCTTAGGAGCAGAGAAGAATCCTCTAAGTCTTAAATGAAAGGATATTAACCTATTTTAAGTAAACACTACAGATATTTGCAGATATAAATATGTTTACAGATGTTTAGTTTTCCTCTTGTAGGAAAGCTTTCCTAATTTGCACAAGTGATTGCCAAAAAGAAATAATTCTGTCTATAGTATTGGGGGTTTTTTTCCCTTGCCTTTTCTATACCACCAATAACCAATTGGCATAAGCACATAGTGGAATTAAATTGAGACTGTGCAGCAGAGGTGTTGAGATGTATTAGATTTAAGGCTAGGTTCTGACACATTTTATCTAGTACATAAATTGTTGTTTGCTCTGTGAGTAGCTGAAAAAGCAGGATCTACAAAAGAACAGCTTTCAGAAATCCTCAACAATTGCTAATGTTTATACTTCTGCAGTCACGTCCGTGTATAACTCAAATTCCATCTAAAAATTCCTTTCTTTTTAGTTTTGCTCAGAAAGGAGAATTTCACAGAATTGTAAGTGGTTTTGAATGTAAGAGATTTTTTCACTGTAAAACTCTGAAGAGCCTATTATGCTACTGCCCTGTCTAAAGCAATGTAAAGTGAAGCTGTTCCAGTATGAGTAATGATGTGTCAGACTAATTGTTTTGACTAGCTGGGCATCCTCTGAGCTCGCTGGATCATGAATACAGCAGCTACATCAGGTTTCATGTCCCTGCACTCTGAATGCAAGGGTTGCTTCTAACTGTTGCTTTTATATCATTTTACTTTGCACCTTTTGTGTTACATTTTTGTTCTTCCTCAGTGTTTGTCAACATCATATTTAAAAATACTACAGAAGCACCGAGTGCTATACAATCAACATTTAAAAAACACTATTTTGTATGGGACAACCTGCTGTTAGTTTGAATATCAAGTATGCCATTTACATTTTGGTGGATAGTTCAGAAATTTGATGTTTGCCAAATATGAAGTGTTGAAGAACACTTCATGTGCTGGATTAGTTCACTGTTGTGATCTCCTTCACAATGAGCAGCCATCTAATAAAATTTTGTGTGCACAAATTTACATGACTGCATTGCACTATCTCATAGGTGACAGTTCAAACATGCAGTAAAATAATCTTTAGATTCTTTTATTGGTTTTTATCAGATGGGCAGAAGATCTTTCAGAAAAGAAAACCAAAAGACAATATTTGCCTCCAGCTTTTAAAAAATATTCATAGACCAGCTGCAGCATATAGACTGAAAAATAGTTGGCCTGATCATATGTGTGTTAACCTACTTTGTGGCAGTTCACAGCAAATTATTTTTACGAAATTACTTGGTAAAAATCACAAGTAAAACTTTGCAATGTTGCGAGCAGTAATAAAAATAATGGAGTAAATCTCCATAAAAAACTGTTGCCAGAAAGTTTGCCTTGCCTCACAGTGTGACATGTGGATTCCACCAGAGGAGTCCAGTAATCTGTGCAAAAGCTGTGATTTGTGGAAACACCGTTCACATTGTGTTTGCCTTGCAAATGTCTCCTCATCCATGAGTATTGGTAGCCCAGCCCAGAACACCTTGCTGACTGGTACCCCCCACCCTGCATAAAACATAATAAACAGAGCTGGTAGTGGTGAGATTTGGTACAAAATAAGGAGCTTTAATTAATTTTAAATGGTGCTTTTCAGAGTGTCAAAAGCTCAGCCCACTGAAGTGGAAAAGGGGGTTAGAGTGGCTAGAGCCTGGCAACACAGCTAATCTAGGCACTCCCAGGCAAGCTCATTTCAGATGCTTACATCAGTCCATCGGCATGCCGAGGTAGAGCGGCCGGGGACAGCAGAGGGAACAGGCCACGCCACAGACAGACCTGCCAGTGCGAAGTTAAGGGTCTGTGGCAGCTCCTGTGACAAGAGTGCATTGTCGCAGCGCGGGGCCTGCGCTCTCGGGTTGTTTGCGCTCCGGGCGTTTGGAAGTAACCCAGACAAACTGGGGGACTGATGCTTGGTGCACACAAAACCACGCTGATGGAGATGGAGGCTGTAGGAATATGTACATGGATTAGATGCAAAACTGTGGATCATGCTTTCAGTCGTCATAAATCAGGGCATTTGGGTTTTTTGCTGCCCTAAGGCATTTAGATAGTAATTTTGAAATCAGTAGTTACTCATTTACTTTAAAAGAGAGAGGGACTGTGCCCATGCAAGTATTCAGTTTCAGTATTCCAGTGCACAAAACAAAATGTGTTTTGAGTAGTTACTTTTTTTGATTGTTTAAAAGGTAAACTAAATTTTTTTTTTTTTAACTTACTTTGTAGAGAATTTGTTCTTCTAGAGGTCATTCTGGTATCTGTTTTCTAAAGGCTAGTTATTATAAACATAAATATCATTAACTAAGGTAACAAAGGTTTTCTTTAAATTTTATATTTTTTTGTTATAATTTTAACAGTAGCTACGTTGTCTTTGTCTGCCCAGTCCTGTTTCTCTTTAAATCAGTGGCAGAACTCCTATTGAATTCTACAGCAGCACACAAGGTAAATCAGCAGTTAATACATGTTAAACTTAGACAAAAAATTCTAGAATATGAGCCTGGTGCCAAATGGGTATGCAAGGCTTTAGCTAAAAAACCTTCTCAGACTCTAGTATTACCAAGCCTCTGGTAATGCCCCTTAAAATTAAACTGGCACTTCATAGTAAGTTCTTATTCATTCATTATTTACAAAGTAGGAAAAAGAAAACCTCAGCACTATTTGCTGAGTACCAGTCAGATGATCCACAGACAACAGAAGCTTGCAAAGTTTTAATAAGGTAGATAATTCCTTCTTATAAATGTAATCACTTGTCTCAGCCACTGGAGCAGAGCAGCTTCAAACTTGTCTACCTAACTTCTGCACAAAGTGAATTTCTGCAGTTTTCAATTGTATCCTCAGCCATGTTCATGTCCCGTTTTGGATTTCAAGTTTGATCCATTGAAGAGATTTGATGTGATCTTGTTTCTAGAAAGCACATAAGCCTAAAAGGAGGCAACTTATATTCTTAAAATGTCCATACCTTGGTGCTGCCTTGGGTAGATCCACCATCTTTGCTCTGCTTTTTGTGGAATGAGGAGGCAGTATGTAATTTCAAAGCCTACTTACTGTCCTTATGAGCTGCAGGAAGCTCTCTAGAGCAGCCATTCATATTTCATTTATTTGTGACGCACACCCCCTTCCGAAAGAACCAACCAAACAATAGAAACCTCACACACACACACAAAACAACAAAACAAAACCCACCACCAACAAAACAAAAGCTAACTCCCCCATCAAACAAAAAACCAAACAAAATCCCAGTACCAACAAAACTAAAACTGAACCCCCTCAAAACTTCAGGATTTTCACAAGAAAACAATTCATTATTTCAGTCACAAGAATGCTCCTGAGTGTCTATCTCCTATATGTATCATGCTGATGTCAGTTTGGGAAGTGATGCTGACCTTGGGCACGACTGACTCGTGCCAACACGCTTGTTTCTGCTAAGGGCTAACACACAGTCCTCCTACTGAGTCTTGAGTCCTCCCCAGCTTCTGTGTTGGGACCACTTTCACATGCTCATCTGGCAATATATTATCCATAACATGTAGAAGTTGAGTCCAGGCAGTCTTTTTGAAGCTGCAGTAGCTCCTGAGGTCCTACCAGGGAGTGTAATTAGGATCTATAAAGTAGATTTCCCACTGGCCCTGTGCCTTGACTTGACCAAATCCTGCATTTTACAGTCTGTGAACTTCTGTCTGATGTGCAGTGACTTAGGGGCAACTCCCTTCTGCGTAACATCTCTCTTCTGCCTGTAGCAATCTCTGCTCATTTAGGGATTTTGTCTGGTTGATGCATTGCCAACCTCCCTGTGACCATGTACATATTGTGTAAGAGATAACAGCAAATTTTGTTATGTGTAATTAATGGACAAATTTTATCCTAGTACGCATTGTTTCCTATTCATTTCTTCCAGATTAAATTGTTTACTAAATAATAGACAGAAAGACTTGGCTCAGAGGTTGGTTTTAACCAAAAGCTTTCAAGGGGACCAGATATCTGTTGAGGTGGATTTTGGCACAAAGGATAAACATTCTGTAAGAAATATGTTGACTCAAGTTTTTGTTTGCTCGTGGTCTGTCTTGAAAGTGTAAGTTTCCCTTCTGTGATAAGATACCCTTACTGGGAAAGCTTGTCTCCTCATGGCTATATTCTGGCACTCTACCATGGTTTGTCTTCTTTTGCAATTAAATGTTTTTGTCCAAGTTGTGTCAGATGAAATTTCATTGTCTTAGGGTAAGTCTTTATCTAAGGAGATCAAGACTAGGCTGTGTATTAAACAGATTTAATCTGCATTCTTGATCCACACTACACAAAAATAGACCATTGTTACAGTTCCTCTGTGTCGGTGCTGTGAAGGTGTAACAGGAATTATCACAAACCCAGGCTGAATGAAATCCGTACTGGGTAGCCACAGCATAAAATGTGTGGTATTTTTAGCATTCATTCATGTCATATAGTGACAGAGCAGTTGCTAGGAATTATAGCAGGCTCTGGAAACCTCTTGCTTACATGAAAATATGTTAAATCAGAAAATGTCCACAGACCTATTGCATCAATTCAGCTTTTGCTGCTAACATCAATTGTCTCTCACCTTTGTTTTCAAACCTATCCTTCATTTCTCTAATACACCTAATATAATGATGTTAAAAAGAAAATATTTATGTATCATGCTTTTTCTCTTTTTTTCATGTGTTTGCCCCTGACTGGGAGAATTTTGAGTATAAGCACATTCCAATCTTTTAATGAGTGCCAGGAAAAGGGACAGTCTCATGGCTAAAACACAGTATTGGAGAATGAACAGACAGAGATCTGATACTGGCCGGGCTCTGGCACAAATTTGAGGCAAGTAATTTTCTCTTTTCATGACTCAATGCTTGCCACAAAAAAAAGAAAAGGAAAAAAAAAAAAAGAAAAAAAGGTGTGTGGGGGAGGCTTTTGTCAGTGACAAACATATTTTCAGATTGTCTGTGAAGTGTAAAGATTATTTTCTTTTGGAAACATTTCAGAAAAGAACAGAGGCAGTGAGGAGGTTTCTGTATGTCTGGAGGTTCATTCAGAATTTTCCCAGACACTCCAAACCCTTGTAACTGGCAGTTATGAAGGGATGCTTTTTCCACAGGGTTTCTTTTACAGTAAGGTTGTACTTTAAATACGTATGTATTATCTAGAGCAGAACTTTAAGTTTTTGCCAAGGTAAGATATTTTCCTTTCTTACTCTAGAGATGCAAGTGAAAAAGGGAGAACGGAGGACAGGAAATTAAAGTGCCACTTATCCCTGGGATTAGTTTATTTTTAAATTTTATACTGTGATTTGACTTGCTATTTATTTTATTGAGTGTAGCTTGTTCATCAGAGGTGGTTCTGCATCGTAGAAGTCAGTGCACTATTCTACTCAGTTATCTGAGATAATTAAATCACAGTGAGATAATTTTATCTTCATTTTAATTCTGTGCCTCAGTCAGAGATCTTAATTTAACAACACATTCAGATGAAAGATTTCTGACTTGAGATATCTGTGGTGATGTAAGGAACAGGAGCCATTTCAGGATTTTTTCATCTGCTTGCATAACACAGATGCTCTGCCAGGGGTTGGCAATAGCAAGGCTCATACCCAGGAGCTCTGTGCTCTAGATATGCAAGTCCCTCACTGGTCTAAACTAAAAGGTAAAGCTCTGTTAGCTCAGGGGTGTGTGTAACTATCACAGCTGGTTCTACCACAGGAGGGTGACAGAGTTGTACTGGGTTCATGTGGGCAACTGGTTTTCGCATTTTGAAGTAATACCAATGCAATTTCTCTGTGTGCATGTGGCTTTCCGTAGTATTTAGATATTCTGTCATGTTCTAAAAAGGTGAGAGAAAAGTGGAGAAAAGGAATGGGGGTGTTCAGTGACACATCAGCAACTTTAGATCTCTTGTAATTTCAATCTATACGTTAATTATGGTAAGAGAGGCAATTTTATGCACGAGTGCAAAACTTATGCAACAGAATGTATTTTGTCATTAACTGAATGGACAATTTTGTCACCATGAGCAATTTTTCTAAAAATAAATAAATCCATTTTGTAACTAAATGCATTTATTTAGAAACAAGGGACGTCTGTCTGATTGGGAGGGAGTGGGTGTTTTGAGAAAGAGGTGGCCTGTGATTCAGAACTCCTTAGATCTATTCTTGGTTCTGCTTCTGATTCATTATTGGTTGGATTTCAAATCAGTGGAAAATGGGCCAAACTTTCTATGACCTATAACGAATCACGTCAAAGTAAAAGTCATATTTTAGGCAAAGAATTTCTTAACCTGTCTTGCTTACTAGAACACAAGAATTCTGATGCAAGAAACAGGATGTACTACTTCTCCACTCCTTCCCTGTGACTACCTGATTCTGGGCATGCAGTGCACCGTCCATATTTGGTCAGTTTTATTTCCTATTGCTCAATCAACACAAAAGATTTTTTCTAAAATCTGGGACTCTAAATGTACCATGAATAGCAACACACACTTATATATAGATAGTATGCCCAGAACTACTTTTCTTTTCTTTATTTTTGAGGGAGAAACTCTGAAGCTGATGATGTCCATTTTTATATTAAAATTCTGATCATATTCTTGTTAAAAATAAAAGACTTAATCATCTTTTTTTTTATAGCTATGAGGCTTTTTAGACAACTAAAGTATTCCACGGGTAGAGAATGAAAGTAATAATTCTTTATACTCATGAAGTCTCTTATCCTCTTTGACTGCAGCCACGTTCACTGCATTTCAGATCACAGAAAACAGAACTTCCCCAGGTTATCAAATCCAGTCCCCAGTGTTCACTGGAAATCATAAAATTAAATAAGAGACAGGAAAAATTCAGAGTCTATTATCACAGTCCCCAATATGTTTCCATACCAAATTTCTGACCTGGAGTGAAAACCCAGAGTCAGAACTATAATGTCTTACCACAAAAGAACAACAACAAAAAAAATTAAGTTTATCTAATGTCTTAGCTATTTGCAATAGGAGAGAGTAAAGCTTTCAGATAAAGCACTTTTTGGCAAATTTACCTGTTTTGGGTGTTCTGCCCGGAGCTAGAGAGATGGGAGATAACTAGAGGGCAATCCTATTTCCAGAGTGCACCAAGAGCCTACCTTCCAGCAGCAAAGCAGTATTGAACATTTACCTCTCATTCTTGAAAATACTTCCAGCGGATGTGGGAGGGTAATTTAACGTGGTATACCTCCCAATATTGCAGATGGGATTTGTGTGTGTGTGTATTTCAATTTAGACTCAACAATATGGAAGCAATTCTCAAAGGACACCATGTTCTTTTTGCATGTATAGCATAATGCTACTAAACATTTGAATAACTGAATCAATAGAATGTATAAATAGATATTTCCTTTAACCATCTGCACAGCTACAATGTGTTTAATGTATTAATTAAAACTTTCAGGAAAAAGAAAAATGAAGCTTGAACACTAATCTGAAAACAGTCTTTTTTAACATGTCAGGAGTGTACTGTACAAAACGACTTCCTTAACAACTTAATAAGTAAGTGAGAAATGTTGCAGCAGGTAGTGGATCTGCAATGATAACAGTTATTGCAAATGATTGATTAAAAAAAAAAAGAGTTTAAATCTCTTAACTTGTGAAGACTTAGTTGTTGCTGAGTAAAGGATATAGATGTGATACCTGCTCTGGGTTAGGGGAGAGAGGGACAGATTGGAAGTCCTGCTTTGAGCTCTAACACAAAATCAATCATCTGTTCCTCCAATGAAGAAATTTGAAATAGTAACAGGGACTACACATCTAAACCCTTTCTGTGTTCATACAAGCATACATTTTAAAAGGTGCATTTGAGGTACATTTATTTAGAGCTAGAGTAGTCTAAATGTATTTTGAAGTGTTCCAGTATGCTGCCTTTTTTGGTTTCACTTCCTGTGAAATGCTATGCAGTGGGCAAAATTCTTCTTCCCACTAGTTTGAAAATGAGGACACTTCCCTGCTATTGTTGTTATTAATGTAACTGAGCACAATTTGTCTCAGTGTAGACCTGCAAAACAATTTAGTCCTGCACCAGAATGTACTTTCTGTCCCGTGGGAGTTAGCATTCAGCAGTGATAACTCTCATGAGTAGCACTGTCTGCCATGAAGTAAACTCCTTGTCTCATATGTCTACAACTCCTTGGAAGATTAGTTTGACACACAGAATGTAAATACATTACTAACCTTTAAAACTTTTCTGCATGGCTTTGGAGGTCTAGCAATGTATATCCTACACGCCCTAGTTGGTGACCTCTGGTCTCAATAGATTTTCTAAAATGTGACTATTTCCAATTGCAAGTCCCATTTCTGGAACTGAACTTCTCCTCAGCTGAGAACCTCACATGAGGATGTAACAAGCAATAAATGGCTTAGCATACTATTGTAACAGGTAGTGCAAAACATATGAGGTATCAGGGCACCCCAACGTTATTAGAACACTGGCTGGACTGTAGGAAACAGCACTGTATTCCATGAGGACTTGGAGGCCCGGGATAGAGTGTAAAGGGATGAGGTGCTTCTACTGCAGTGGTGCAGAGGAGGTTTAGTTTGCTCTGCTCTTCAGTCTGGACCATGGAACAACAGTCCCTTTCGAGATAATAATTCAAGAATTCCTCCCCATGTTGTAGTGAGATCACATTACTGACAAGTGGGGGACCAGCTGTGGACAGAGGGAGGGAGAGAAGCTTCATACTGTGAAATCCCACAGCACTATTCTTGTCTTGAAAACTAACATGCTTTCATATCAGGGTTGTACTACTTTTTTTAAATTATTATTTCACCATGCAATACTCAAATGGTACTGCATATCACAACTGAGAACTCTAGTCTGAGTTGGTCCTTGAACGCTCCATGCCCAGTGCACTCTTATCCTGGGTTGTGATTGAGACAAGTCAAACGTGAATGTCTCTCATTGTGGATAGTCAGGACTGACAAATAATATACAGAGAAACTGCATGTCCCTCCCTGCAATGTGGAAGCTTTAGGAAAAATCAAGAAATCTCAAGCCTAAAACCTCTAAGCATAAGGAACTCTCAGCTGTCTGGAGCTTTTGAACAAAAATCCCTGATTCTTGAAGCAAAAGGACTATGAACTTCTTAAAAAAACTAATGAATTTAGGTTCTCCTGTAACAAAATAACTTGAAGAGTTGGGAATTTTTGAGGATCTCTAAACAACACAAGATTGTAATCACTACAAAAGATGAGACAGTTCAGGTCTGTATAGGCTAACAAGGTTTGATCTACTCCTGCTGTTGATACACTGACATTAATTTTGGTGTGACTGTGCTCAGCACTAGTAGATGTTGGAGTAGTAGTTTAGCACAAATAACTATGGATTTTCATATCCATCAGCAGGCTGTACAGGGAATGATGTGAAATCCATGCAAACAAGAAGCAGAACGTTGTATTTAAACTATTTCTGTGGTGCTCATATCAAACCTTTAGTAAATTATCCAGCTGATTGCCTTTTCCTCAACAGTAATCTCTGAAAATTATTTGTTAGGTATTATATACCTGGTGATTTACCATCTGATGCAAGTTACTTTAGCATTATATTTTTTTAATTACCAAAATAATTCTGTATTTTGTTTATAGAACTTTTTAGCAAACATTTGCTTAGAGCTAACATTTTTTTTGCCACAGCACATTAAAGATTCAAGACTAAACCTTAAGCTGGTGTAAGCTGATCTGGCTTGCAGTGAAGTCAATCCTTTAACTTTGTGAAGACTTTCAGTCATAGCCAAGAGAAGAATAAGAAAGTCAGTGTAGTCCTTGTACCCATCTTATTGATCAGACCTGTAATTGCACCAAGAAAGAGAACGTTTTTAAAATTCTTTTGTTTGGGCCAGAGCAGTTTAAGAAAAATGTACCTATGGCTGCGCTATACTGGGTAGAGTGAGTTTCTGTGTATGGAAGGGAGAAGGGGCAGAGCTAAGCGAAACCATTAATTTCAAAAGGGTACTTTAATTGAAACTGAGCAAAAGGTGGAAAATTATTTATCCAAACAAACTTCGTATCCTGTAAAGATGTGGGTACATAAAGCACGCAAGCCCGTTGCTTATTAGATTATTTCAGGCCTTCACAAGCTGTTTGCTTACTCCAGTAGCAACTTGTTGATAATAGGAAGCCTTTTGTGAGAAACGGCCCAAAAAACAATGGAAAGCGTCAGATTTAGTAAAGTGTCTAAAGAAAGTCTTAAAATGACACCCACGCTACGAAGGGAAGACCAAATTTGCTTTTTCTGAAGGGAATTTGTGTTTGTCAGGAAGGGCTCCTGGCGGCTTTGTTTCCAGGCCTTGATGTGTGACCAGGAGCCTCCAGGCCTCCCGTCACCCCTGGCCTTGTTCTGCCACCGTGCTGCCCACCCATACCGACACCGCAGGGGGAAGGGTTTCAGAGGAGCCGGAATCAAAAGCTGAGGGAGGAAAAAAAGTGCTTTTCAGGGTCTGATGTGTGGGAATCAAATGAGAGGCCTAGCTGAAATCCGGTCGCCAGGCAACCATAGTGATATGCTGAGGGAATATCATTAAAGTTGGAAACTAAGCAGTCGCTCTGAATTAGCAAACCTGACCGCCGTGTGGATGATGCGCCAGAGCCACCTCAGCCCCCGAGCACCGTTTCTGCACGTAGAGGGGGGGAAATAGCAGCTGATTTGTGGAGTTTTTCATAAAAAAAGACAATGGCTGTCCAGACACGGAGTTGGTGGTGAAATATGGTAACTGCCAGGCTTGCAGCTGGCCCTCTGACACAAGATTAATAAGTTGCCGTTTCCTAGCCGACCACAACCTAGTGGGAACTATCCGGCATTTTTCCATGAATTGTGGGTAACAGCCTTCCCGCAAGCTGGCCTACTTTACTGCTCTGCTTTCTGCAGATCGCCCAAAGTGCAGTAAACATCTGTGGCTGCAATGAGGTCAGCAGACACGGGGTCCGGCAGCGGCCACCTGAGCCGCCCAGCCCCGTGCGCAAACCCCGGGGCTGGGACTGACCCACGGTGCATCCACCGGGAAGGCGGCCGTGGCGGCGGGTTAAGCCCTTCAGAAAGTTTTGCTGCCACCGGAGCGGGGAGGGGGTGGCGGGGGCCTGGTTCGGAAATGACAATGTGACAAGAGAGCGGGAGCGAACCTACTGAATTAGATTTAGGCTGCTCTGAATATTATCATTGACACGAACAAGCAAAGCTTATCTGCTCTTTCCTTCTTGAAAGGTTGAATGAAATTGAATTGCCAACCTCTGTATTTTACTGCCGTTTGGCTGCAGTGGCTCAGAGGCATACATGATCGCTTAGGAGGCAGCCAGGTTGAGTCAAACTGCAAAGCGTATGTATGCGTTTCTGACAGCAACATCTCAAACACAGTGTGACATGGCATAACATTTAGAGGTAATTTGATTACAGGCACTGTGTAATGCAAATCAGACTTCCCCAAACATGTTAATTTTTTTATCACAATAGCTCACCAACACAGTCAAGTTCGGTTTATTTTAAGGTTTCTTCAGGCTACATTTTATATTATATTAAGGCATTGTAAGACAATCGTGTGAATTTGCCCACAAATTTTAAAGAGCTAAAAGATCAGTGAACCCCTGGGGTTCTGTCTTTCTAGGTTTGATTTTAAATTGATCATATGATGAAAATCTTTCTTTATAGTACATAGATGTTAGAAGAGAATCATTTGAATGTTTCTTTAGGCATTGGAAAGAACAAGTTGCAACTCAAACACGTAGATAATTCTGGGCAGGAAAAAAAGTTAATGCATTTGTAAGAATCTTTAAGCTTCTCCTAAGTGATCTATTTATTCACTTAGGGCCACATGCAAGTGAATTGCAAATAATTTTAGATATTTATTTTGTTGGTACATAGGCAGGAGGTGTCAGAATAGCTCTGAATGTAAAAGGGGAAGATTTGATCTTTGTGTTTCTGTATTTTTTTTCTGTCCTTCTGTGCACCACTGGTGAAACAGGTTGCTTCTTTCTTGTCTCAGTTTCCTCAGTTTTAGACAGTAAATTCAGATTCACAAATGAAAAATATCACAAAGAAGCTATATTTGAATGATAATGTTAGCCTGGGAAGAATATACTTAAATTTTGAGCTTCTGTTTTTAGAAATTGCTTCATGGAGCAATATTATTCTGATGATTCAAAGCTAACAAACTCTAAGTGGTGACAGAGTCCTGCTGGTAGGATGTACCTCCCAAGCTGGAGCACAGAACAACCTCTCACATCCAGTGTCTGTCAGATACCAATCAAAAGACTCAGCATTGGGTGGTGGTTACCAGCAAAGTGCTGTGTAATTGCTACTGGAAATCAGTTTGAACTGATGCAGCACTGAAGTGTCTTACTTGGTGGAATAGGAGAAGCTGATGAGAAGTGGAGAGTTGGTCTGACATAGTTAGCTGAAGTTTGATCAACCCAGTGAGTGCAGAATGCAAACTCCACAGTGATGCAGAGCTAAGCACAACCAGGAAGAAGCCCAGATGATGAGCACCCCAGGGGACAGCACCAACAGAGTATGCAGTCATTCACCTTTGCTTAAAGGGCCAGGTATCTTGTCTTGTGTCTGTGCTATAGATGAAAAAAAGTCCTAGCATATACCAGCCATGATTGTTCCTTCCCAGTATGTGTGTCAAGGACTCCTTTTGAACAGGTGTAAAGATGCAAATAAAAGAAATATGCCCCAGTCACTATTAAAGAGGAACCCAAAACATAAACACAAGTGAAAGCTTATATGTGGTAAACATTTCCAGCACATCAACTGATCTACCACAATTTTACATGCATGCTTTTAGCTCCTGAAAATGTGAAGTAATTCATGTTGGCTTAGCCTTCTGCTCTGAATAAAAGAGAGGAATTAGCTAATTCCAGGTACCTGAGCTGCCAGCTTAGAGCACATGCACGGACAGTTACCATGAATCAGAGGTCGTGCAACAACCTCTTTGTATGTGAACATCCCAAGTTTATATGAACTGATCCCACTCGGTTATAATGAGAGAGGAAAAGTTGCCTTCGGCTTTGCATCCACAGAAACATTAGTGCTGTTTGCTTCCCCCCGTGTCTTTTTGGGTCAGTGTAGCTTTTTCGCTTTCTCTGGTTCTTCATATAATCTCCAGCCCTTTCAGAACACAAATTTCTCCTGTGAGATTTACCTGGCCTGGAGTGAGGAGAGAAGCTTAACAACATGGGGCCCTTTTATTTATAAGAGCATTTCTCTCACGATCCCCACCTGTCACAGACGTGAGGATTAAATACAGCTCTGTTTCTTGTGCATATTCCTCTCTTATGTCCCAGTGAATCTGGACCTTCTGGATACTTAGAAAACAGGTTTTCCAAGAGCCTGAATGTTGTTGTCTTTAATTCAGTAATATCTGTCACATCTTTGGGCTTCAAAAATATTCCTAATCTATCAATTAAGTTTTACTTATACCCTGTCCTCTGAATTATTTGGGACTACAAGGTTTTAGGTATTCTAATAGTGAAATAAAGTAAAGGGACATTAATTTCCAGTTACTGTAATAGTGCTTCATATTTACTGTGGTGTGTACTTTTGAACAACAACTGAATATGTTTTCCTGAACTGGTTTAGCATTACCATGTGTGTTCTTTCAACCAAGCCCCCTCCAGCCTCTCTGTTTGGTCCTATAGGATCTCTTCATCCTTTACCGTTAGCTGGACATAGTTGGTTGTTACTACAGCAGTCATTGCCACTGCCCACTCTGCAGCTTTTCTGGTTTCACTGGTTCCTGGAGTCATCTGGACTCCCTTTCTCTTTCAGCAAGGAGGGTGTCACCTGAATGATTATGGTTCACTGGAAGAAATAGTTCTCCTTAAATTGTGCTAGGAAGAAAACAACCTCTCTTTCATCACACCCTTCAGGTGTGAGGGAAAAACTGGCTGTGCAGAGAAACAAGTGACTTCCCTCATTTATGGAATTTCCAGTTATTGCAGCACTAAGTCAGACCCATTTCCAAGCCACACAGCAGCGACTTGCTGCTCAGCTTTAAAAATCCACGATCAGTTTGCATCTGTGCCTGTCTGCCTTGCTGTGTGGCAGAGGCAGAGGACAGGGTGAGGCTCAGGGAGCTCACTGCTTCCTGATGTTAACGAGAAGCCGATGTGATCTCCTCTGTGTGCTCTTCAATAAGTGATGAATGGGACATGTAAGCACAAGAGCACATCTTCTTGTTACCTGTGTGTACCTTTCTTGATATCAGATGTCTGTATTACTAGTCCTTCCATTGTAACCTGGGACTGTGATTGTGAATCGAATGTTCTTTATCTATTTAATAGTCTTATATAATAGAGTATCTGAAAGAGTAGAGTAGCCTGGTCAAGAAACATCTTTCTTCTGTAGTTCTGAACTGCTGGGGTTCATTTGGGCATTTGAATTTATGTTGTTGTTTGTTGGTTGGTTGGTTGGTTGGTTTTTTTGCATCTTCTTGCAAAAAAGCAATAAAAATCATAGCAGTGCTTTGGGTTATGTTCTGAATCTGTGGGAGGGGTAGAAGAGAGTGCTAAGATCTTTGTGATTAGATGTTTTCTGATGAGGTGAACACCAACTGGTTGTTATTAGTTCTGAGGTTTTCTTGTGTACAGCATAAAAAATCAGTTGCAGAGGGGCTGAAGTCTCCTGACTACTAAATTTTCCACAGACTTTTCTGTGGCACCAAAGCCCACAGCTGTCTAGTCAGGAGCTGGAAAGTTTTCCAGATGATCTTTGCTCCTTGAAGTATTTAGTTAGGATTTTCAAGTGCCACATAAAAAAAATAACTGAGTAGCAAATAAATATGTAAACCCAAGCAACCTTTGCAGGAAGTAGTATGTATAATATGTGTATGTGTTATTATTACTAACCCAATTTCTATCTTTGCAAAAACTAACTTTTGAGACAAAGAGAGTGGGGTTTTGCCAAAAGAAAGTTGATGAATTTACTAATTTTATCTATGCAACTCATATTTTAATAAAAAATATAAATTCTGCCATAGATCAAATAAATGACAAGAACATGGCACTGCAAAAGAACTATTCTGGGTTTCATGAGAAATTTATGGGACAGCCAGTTAAAAGGAATTCCCTCACGATCATCTTGCCATTTTCCTACTGCGAGTGTAAATGGTAAAAGGTTGATTCCATGTGCTCCTGCTTTTTTTGGCCACCACTGCATATGCCTTGGGCTAGCAAGTTTGGTCTATAAGTAGATGTGATTTAACCCTTATGGTTTATTTTCTGCTTGGCTGTCAGTTGATGGCAAAGGACCAAATGCTAACAACCATGGTGGCTGAGCAGCTGGACCTGCATGCATGACATCTTTAAAATTACTTGCATACTGTCCTCTCCATGGCAGTATGCTGATCTTTTCCTATTTGACTGGTGAGCTGGCAGAAGTGAGATTAGCATTCTCAGGGCTAAGGCAACTACTGAAGTAAACATTCCTTCTAAATAATAAATAGTTGAACACCTCTTTCTTTAATTATAACCATAAAAGTTTGAAAGGATTTCTTCTGATTATTTCCCTTATGTACAATTTTCCCTTAAAAATGGTAGACTTCTCAAATTCATGTAGGTCTTGGACAAGCTGGGACTAAATTCTGCTTGTTGAATTCCTGTAGACTATTACTAAGGTGAAGGCAGACAAATTAATTTTTGAGGTAGAATTTACCCATCATAAAATCAGTAATGAACAGTAGAGAGAAGTGTTTGCTATCACATGAAAATGAAAAATATTGTATCCAAAAATTCTAGAAGCTTGTTGTTCAGTTGGTAGAAATGGAGTGAAATCTGAGGTAGTGAGATTACTTCTGAAAAACTAAAAAATGCATCAAGGCAGCCTGCACAACTTTCCATATGCAAGAAAAGAAATCCTTTATGTTTCATTTTATTCTAGGGAAGAAAGTGGTTTTGCTGTCAGCACCACTTGTAGCAGTATAATGAAACTGAATAAAATTAAACAAACCCTCAAATACTCTCTACTTTGTGTTAGGATTATGCAACTGAGAGAGAATAGTACCTTCTTAGCAAAAAGGAAGCAATATGTGACATTTTGTCTGTCAGTACTGGTGAAGTAGAATACACAAGCTTATTTAAAATTATTTGAGTTTTATTTCACAGAATGATATAATAATAAAGGAAAAAGAAGTGGCTTGGAATATAATGCACCCAAGCATTTCAACAAGGAATATTACAGAATCAGTGAGGAAGAATATATGCAAGCAGCCTGCGAAGGATAACACATCTTGATATGGAATTTCTGTAAATTGTTCTCTATATTGTGGAAGTGGACACAGAGGAATAATCCCACCAAGACGAGTAAGCATATGAAATTACTCCTGTGCAAATTGCAAAGCATCAGGCCCTGTATGAGATGTGTAGTCTTTTTCCAATACTGGATTAATGTGACTAAATTTATGCACCATGGAGGAATTTTTTAACACAGTGTTAGGACTTCTGCTGACCTAAATGAGAGAAGAGCTTGGACAGCAGTGAAGACTTCAGAAAATCCTACTGGGTTTTGTGTACATGTTATCAAATCCTTAACTTCATGCTAAATCAGTCTTCTAATTTTAAAACTGATTATTGAATCACTTAACAGACCAGACTGAAAACCTTTTAAAATTTGTGAAAAAAATCATGATGATTTCAGAAAGCTTTGGATCAGTTTTGGAATTAATTTCGGTTTGGATGAACTTGGTTATTTTGTGCAAAAACGGTCAGGCAAAGGGGCATTAGAACTGGACGTGTTGATTGGCACCGGTTACACCTTTTACATTTGTGGCATTGAGAGTGGAATTCACATTGCTTTGAAATTTAAAATAACGGTAGAGATTTTTCTGAGATACAGATACAGATTAGATTCAGCACTTTTTCACTGCACACGGTCTTTGTAATTTCTTTCACTATTGCTGATCTTATTGAGGGACATGCAATCTTAAGAGACATTCCTCCAGATAGATGGATATTATTGAGGCTGAAACAGAAGTTAGCCCAGGAAACTTATTTTGTGGCTCACTGTCTTTTAATTCAGTGCAACACATCTGGCTATAACTTGATTTCTTTTCCTGCATCTTTTGGCTTGCCCTCAGCCTCATGGGATGCTCTCAAAATAATACCAATGGACCTGTTGTTATTCTTGGTTTTGCTACCTATGAAATTTGATATCAAGCTGGAAAGGACCCAATTTCACCTAATCCAATAGGTAAACTGTGATGGTACTTGGGCGAACTTTGCAAAACACTGTGGGTAGAACCAGGGACTGCCAAGGCCTCTCCAATCTCTTCAGATAAAGAACCAACTTCTGCAGGAGTGCCTTGTAAGAGGCTCGGTGCTTCCCTGGCTCACAGACCAAGGACAGATGCTTAATATTGACTAGACACATTTGCTTTTATTGGAATTACACTACTGTGTGTTCATGCAACTTCTCCAAAAGAGAGACATTTTCCCCATTGTGTTGTGTTTAAATATTTTCCAGTTATTAATCTCATAATACTCTTGACAAAAGGAAATAATTTCATAGCAGAATAGACACATCCTGGAGATATCATGTCTTACATGAGGACTGGTCCTTCATTAGTGCCGCGGTGGAATTCAGTTTTGCTAACAAAGCAGAATGTGCCCACGATATTAATGTGGTGTGATCGGCCACTCGATGAGGGAATAATTCATAGGCATGCACTAACAAGGCTTTGACTGAGCTTTGCTCATCCTTTAAAGGAAGACAGGGCTGTTGTTTTGGGGTTCAGTCCTGGCCCTTCTGAAGGCATGAGGATTATATTGTCTCTTTGAGGTGTATAACAATGAGAGCGCTGCCTCTTCCTGACAGGCCCTGTGCTATGCCTCTGTTAGAAAACAGAGCTCAGAGGTCTACCAAAAAGCCCACTGTGCCTGGAAATATCAGACAATGAAAAACTGAATTAATGGAATCTGACACAGTTTTACTGTAGCAGCATGTTTTTCCTTACTTAAATATATTTTTCCTTCTCTCATCAACAGATTACTTGGTGCTCTTTTCAGAAACAGAAAAGTTGCAAAACCAAAACAAAAGCTCTAAAGATATTGAGTTAAGGATTTTTTATTTTCCCTTTAATTCTGTGTTTAAAAAAAAAAAAAAAAGATAGCGCATGAAATGTCAGACAGTCTGAAGCGCTGCTGGCAGAGTTAAGAAAGTGGTTCTCTGACAAAAGAAGCCAGGTTGTCTTTGACTACCCATTTGAACATGCAGGCCCGCTTGCAAGCCCAAACTAGAATTCTTATCCAAATTTTGTGAGTGCTTGGATTCTGTTTTTTGGGTTGATCTTTTATTGACCCATGAATTAGTAACTAAATTGGTACCTGTCTTTCTACGCAAACTGCTTGGGTTGCTTGAAGCTGGAGTTTTGACCTTGGATTGCAAAGTAACTCGCTTGGACATAATAAATAGTTGTTGGGTTTCTTGTTCCAGAAACATATTGGCCCCAGCTGAATGTTTAGTCACTGGGCTTGAGACCTCTGAGTTGCAGCTCAGGCAAAGGGAATTCACTCAATTTTCAGTGCTCAGCTGGTACTGTCTGGCCTGAAACTCCAACTCTTCTGACATGTTTTGCTGTTGACTTCAGTCTGGATAGGTTTTTCCCCATCTCATATTTTTGTGCTGCTCAAACAGCTGCTCACCTGGAAAGGGAGGAGGTAAAGTCTCTCTTTCATGTTTTGGATTCTGTGTGTTTCTAAGGCGTATTCTCAGCCTGGATTAAGTGAGTTATGAACTGTTGAACATTGCAGAATGTCTGTGGCACCAGCTATGGAGAATCTGTCCTCAGATCTCCTCCTTTCCTTCTCCAGAAACCCCTGCAAACAGAGTCTGGAAACCAAGCAACATCCACCAGTCAGACAAGACAGGGAATCCTGTAGCAATAGCAGTAGTAGAGCAATTATGGTAAGCCTTTAACTAGCTACAGAGTGAACATTTTACATTCCTAAATCTGCCATAATGCAAAATAATCTGTTTATATTAGGAAAGACATTGCATTCTGCTCACTCATCCCTTCACAGGCTTGTCTGCACAGAGCTGGGTTTCCATAACTCATAACAGGAAAACACAATCGTCAAAACCTTGGGACTTGGTTTCTTTTTTTAATATTTCCCCAGCTGCACTTTCTTCATAGCCAAAGGGTCTCTTATTGGCTCTTATTATTTAATGAAGAGCCATATTGAGATATTACAGAGCTCGGTGCTTATCCCATGAGCCAAAGGATCCCCTCTCGGCTGCTGGACGCTCTTCCCAGTTATCACATCTGGCCTTGAAGCTGTTTTCCTCAGCAGCTCTTGGTAGAGTTCAGACATTCTGGCCCCATAGGCAACTCACTCACCCTGCTCTGGTGCCGTTTTGTCTACAGCTTATGAGCAACTTCTGTTGATGCCTGTTGTGATCTGACATAGGAGGCCTCCAAGCTGGAAACATCTCTGCTTTTCTCGCAGCCCCACTTAAACGAGCCCATTTTAGCAGGCTACCATTCCTCCTGATGGATGGCATGAGCAGGTCCATTTCAATAATTTAAATAAAATTATTTTAAAATTAAATTTAGTAATAGCATTTCAGTCACAAAGTACTTGCAGAGTTCCAAGCACAGTGCAGGAATTTAGTGCATCTTTTCATAATCATGGTCCTGCCCCTAACTCCAATTATAAATGACTGAATTCTTACCTGGTAAAAGGGAGTTGGATTGTGACCTAAGGAGATGCCAAGTTTCAAGAGCTTTCAGAAAACAAATTTAGATCAGATGAAGGCTTGAGAAACTAGATGTTTGGATGAACCACATGGTTTCAAAAAAATCCCCAAACCCCCTCACCGTTTTTTCCTTATAATTTTCTGATATAGCAAGTGCATTGCTTGCTGTCTTCCATATGAAGCAGAGTAATAAATTCATGAATAGCTTTAAGCTTGTGACTGGTTCCATTGAAGAGTTAAATTTCTGTGCATTGTTGAGTTCTCTGTATGTGATTGCCATTCCAGAGTCCAATCCCGCATTCCTGAGCAGCCAAATTTCCCCTGGAAGTCAGTGGGAAGTTTTCAGGTGCATAGCAATGGACTACAAAGCGGAGTTTCTTGAGAAACAGGGAACTCACCATTTTCAAACAAAAATCTAGTCACCTTGAAAGCGACCTCTGTGCTCTCTCTCAGCCAGAAGCATTGAAAGAAAACCTTCATTTGTATTTATCCTCTACACTGAGTGAAACAAGCATTGCATACCCATCAAAGAAAGCACTTTAAAAAAAATTATTATTTTTTTTAAATCCCTAAAATTGGAATGTTTAAATGGTTTTGCCCTTTCCCTTTATTTTAATAAATGCCATTAGGTGACTATCACAGGTTGTTGCAAATAGTATTTATTTGAGAGAAAAGCAGAGTTCTCTTATATTTCTCTCCCTACTTCCCCCTTGTGATTCCCCGTTTCAGCTCTGCCCCCAACCTCATTTGGGCAGGGTGCCTGTGAGCAGCACTGAATACAAAGAAAGGAAGCAGCCCAAGTGTAAGTTTCCTTTGCCTTATGCCCCATATTATTCCTTATTTGTTGTGCTAATTCAGCAGCGTAATTCCCAAATACAGCCTCCTTGAATTGTTTTGATGAGAACTGCTAACTCAGTGTAGACTATTTTTAATGAGCTCCAAAGCCCGAAGAGTCAGAACTTTATGATGTGAAGGCTCCACGTACTGACTGTTTAATAATATGGCCGATCATTGAAGTCCCACTATTATTAAAAAAAAAAAAAAATCACTTTTGCGATGTGATTAAAATTTGTTTCTCAAACCATAAAGCAGAGAGTGCAAGTTAAACAGCCAGGGCACTCGAGTCCTTTGTCCTGGTGCCTTGGGGACGATGTGGTAGTGCCCTCTAGTGACACATCCCGACAAGTATTTCACGGAGCACAATGCAGGACTTTGTTCCACTTCCTGACGATTCTTTCATTTGGACTCTATTTTGGGACAAAATTGCTTTATGTCTAAACATTTCCAAAGCTAAGAGCTAGTGAAGGCGTCGCAGTTCAAAAAATAATACATTTTTCCGTATTTTTCAGAATCAGTGGGTGTTTTTTCACCTTTCAACTACTGTATTAACAAATGAGCTGTGGTTAAACATTTCAAGGAGGCAGAATTTTTATCTTTGCTCTTATGCGTTACTTGTGCCAGCAGGGTTTTGCATGGCTGAAGCCTTACAAAGTCGGTAGTTGGAGGCTCCATCCAGTTCCCAGGGAATTTAGTACCCAAGTTCTCATTAGACTTCCACAGGAGCAGGATTGGGTTCACTGAATAGTCATACACAATTAAAAGATAAACAGCCAGCCTGAAATGTTACCGAAACTTTTAGCTTCCTTTCCTCAGGAAACAGGGGCATTCAGAAATGTTCAGAGAAAAAAAGGAAGAAAGAAAAAAAAAAAAGAAAAAGAAAAAAAAAAAAAGAAGATAAATGTGTATTAGTTGTAGAAAAATTCAGAAAATACATAAAATATGTACACCTTTGCTGCTGTCAAAGAATAGTTTTTCTCTGTGACCTCCTACAGACATTTTATCATCTCTTTGTGACCACAAAAATATCATATTAGAATATGACCAAACCAGTGACCTGCTTCATTCAAGGACTGGCTGTTTTTTGGCATTTTTCTGTAGCGATGAAATCACTGAACTATAGTTTTCCTACAACATACAGGGGGTTTTGAGTATACTGCAGTACACACTATTAACATGGCATATTTTTTCCATGTATTCTGTAAAGAGAATAGGTTCACCATTGTTATACCTGTAGTTTGTGGTCTGAGAACTCCTGCTGTTACTGTTAGTCATATTGAAATAGCACCAAAGAGCCTTACTCAGAGCCAGATGTTCTTGGTGCTGTACAAATATGAAAGAAAAGAAAAAAAAAAGCAGTCTATAAAGTCTCTCTCCTGAATATTTAGTTTCATTCAAATATCAAACTTCCTGTGCCACAAACAAACAAAAAGCCATCCTATTAACTGATGCATTAAATTGGTTAGATCCTGTATTTCTTCTGTGATGGGGAGGGGGGCGACAGGGGAAGTGATGCTATTGACCTATATAAGTGCTATTCAAAGTGAGCAAAAGTTAGCCTAAGAAAAGCTGAAATGTTCAGTGTGATCCTCTTCACATGGAAAGGTCAGGAGGTGGGGAGTGAAAATCAGGAGAAAAAGATGTGATTAAAATGAGGTTTTATTTTTGTTTCAGGTTAGGGGGGTGGGAGCTGATTGAACATTTTAGACGTGAGAGCAGAGTAAGAGATGTATCCCTCAGTGCCAGGGTTATCCATGTAACCCAAAGACCCTTTTTATTTAAAAAGCTATTGCTTGTGATCTTTTCCAAAGAGGGAATCAATAAATGTCCGCCAAAGTTGCTCTTTTGGTCAAAATGATAAATGAACATCGAAGTGCTATAAATTGGTAGCAACCAGTGAAGTGATCCTGGAATTCAACAAGAAAACCAATAAGAGCAAAGCAACACTGAGATCTTCCTGGCTCTGCAGTTGCTGCTGAAATTCTTAGAAATGACCCAAATATTTGGCATGAAATCATTAAAAAAAAAAAATGTTTTGCTTTGTTTTTTTTCCCCTTATTGGAATTTTTTTTTTTTTTTCAAAAACATTCTCTATTCTCTTTCCAGTGTCTGCAGTTTGTATGTCCAGTGAGTCTTAGGTACAATCATCAGTGCTTGAGTGCACAGCACTGAGTCAGACCTGGTACCTGCCTGCATCAGAGGCTTCCTGCAACACAGGAGGTAGGAGCAGTCACCAGTATCCTCCAGTATCCTCCTGCGCTCAGGGAATGCTGTTGAGGCTTGAACTCTGCTGTTCTCCCACCAAATCCAGCAAAGGCAGGGCAAGGCACATCATTTTCCCCTTGCACCACTACCCAGAGTAAAACTCCTTATGCTTCCTGGATGTTGCAATACCTTAGCTAGTGTCTGGTAAGAACATGCTGATTTTCATACTGAAGATGTAGACCCCAAAATTATATAAGTTGCTCTTTATTTCTTTACTCTTTCAACTTTTAAAAAAGCAATCTGTATTCCAGCCAGGCTTTCGTTTAAAATAACCCTCTCATTCAAAACTTCACCTGTAACTTTATCCCAGTGGTAACTCTTACCTGCCATACTAGCCCTAGGCCCTTGTAGCACTTGACATCATCTCTTGGACAGGTTACAGAGCCTATTGAGGCAGTTGTTAGAAGCAGATTTACTCTGCAATGTGGAGCCAACCACAGAAGAAAATTAGTGCATTTATCTGTCAGCATTAGGCTAGATTATCAATCCAGTACACTAGTCACAGGATCTGGTTTTTCTTTCTCTGGGGAAGTGAAATTGATATAGTGGGTAGGCAGTAAAGGTGTCATTTATAAACAGGACATTAGCATGAGAAAGTAGGAAAATGGCTAGTTTTAGGCAACAGTTCTTTTTAAAGTTTAAGTTTGAAAAGTATTTTTTTCTTCCTCATAAGTAGACTTTCTAAAAAGAATGTGAAAACTCCTTCCTTCAAACCTGTTAGCTTTGTTTTTCCTACAAATAAAATGGTTGATTCTGAAAAAAAAAAAATGGGGAAAGACCCTCTCTCCCTCTTTGAGGAGATAATGAATATGGTAATGAATTTTAAGATTCTGAAAAGACTACACAGTATTCCCAATCAAGCAAGCCTCTGTATGACACTGAGAAAACAAATTGCAATAAATTATTTGCTATGAAAATTAGCTAGTTTTCATGGTCACACATCATCCATGAGCAAATTGCAACTTTTTCAACCAGTAAGACTGCAGTAGCATGCAGGTGTCCCCATCTCAAATCACTGCCCTGTCTGCCAGATGCTGAACAAGTACCCTCCTGAAATGGTCCCTCTGTTACATATTCATGCAGGTGCCAAACACTGTTGATTTCTTCTTAATTTACAGGGTGGCTTATAAAGACTTTGTTCTGAGGAACAGCAAACTGACCTTGGTAATTGCTATGTTTTAGGTTTTTTTGCCATACCTGCAAAGTATTCTATTACCAAACCAACACATTGCTATTCCCATTATCCACCCACACATAAACATGCTGCATAAAAAAATGAGACAGTTGCTCCCTGCAATTACATTCCATTGTATATGGATGAGTATGAACTGCATGAGATTCGATTTTATATAAACAAGTAGTGAATAGTAATCTTTTGTCTCTAAACCTCCTTCTTTTTGTCCCTAAAAAGGGTGCCCAAATGCTTTTAGGGTTTTGGGCCATCATATTTATGATATATTTTGTTTTATTTCTCTGTGAGTCCTGGCAGTGGCTGCTGACAAATACAACACTGCCAAAACCAGCAGGTTGCCTGGAGTTGACAGGGGTGGCAAGAACCCGTTGATGTCAGAGTCAGGATCAGTCCTTTGCACAGTCAAGTGAGCTCTGCTGCCTCCCATGCTCCAGAGTAACCTCTCCTGACTGCAAAGAGCTTGAGAAGAAATAGATTTTGTCTCAGGCAGGCAGAGTGGTGTTGGAGGTTTTGCTGCACTCCTAATATGAAGCAAGCAGCCCCCACCATTGCTGGTAGGATTTGTAAACAAGGGTGTTGTTTTACAAAATATCTTAAAAAATTAATCCCAAGAAGCTGAAAAAAAAAAAAGAGATTTCAGAGTGCAATGTTGGGTGCATAATTCTCATGGAATTTTGAAGGTGCTGAGGCCTTTGCTTCCTTTGTCCTTGTTCCTTATCTAATTTTATATGAAAGCTAAGATTTGCTCATATATTTCTAAGTCCATTCAGTTTATAAAGGCTTGTTCTGATTGTTGGTACTATAGTTCTGACTTAAATGTGAACCTCAAGAAACACCACTTAATCTCAACAGATAATATTTTTGGGTAAAGCCTTTTCTACTTCTGGCTTAAGTACTTAAGGACTTCCCTGTAGAAAATATATCTGCCCTTGTCCATGCTGGTTTAACATTTGCCACACAGAAGTGCCTGAGTATGAAGTTTAAAACAACTTCCCAAGAATGCTTGGGTCACCTAAACCTGGTAGCTTGCTATCAACAGAAAGCAGGAGCAAATTCATATTTAAATTTCTGCCATAATTGTGTATGAAAAATCTTTAATCTTTGTTTTGTGGTTTTTACTAGTGGTATGAGTGGGGTTGTTTGTACCAGTTAACATAAGTCACGTGTAACAGTACATCAGGGTCAGACCTCAGTCTCTGTACATCTCTAGAAAGATTTCCTGCTTTAAATCCTCATTTTCCTCAAATGAAGCAGTAAGTATAAGGATCAACCAGTACTTGGCGGGGGTGGGGGTTGGAACTAGATGATCTTTGATGTCGCTTCCAACCCAAAGTATTCTATGATTCTGTGAATGTATTTTCCTGGACCATTTTCTTACCAAACTCACAGTGGTGAAGAGGACAAAACACAGATGTTTCTATGAGGGGAACACTTGATCTGCACAGGGCAGCAGTGGTGTGGCACGTGCTGCCCGTGTTCCCAGAGTTTGCTGCTCACCACCTGCTCTCTGCCTTCACAGCAACAGAATTGGAAACTGCTGGCAAATCGCCTCTGGTGCAAATTCAGAGCTTTCCACACTAGTGCTGTATGTTGCATGCAAGTGTTTCACAGGCTATCATCCTTTCCTCTCTCCTCCAGCAGGGAAATTGGGCTGTGTAATGTGGACAACCCCAAGTCAATGCTGCTCTTCCTGCAGCTATAATTTCTGGTTTGTGGGTCAGTTCCGAGGCACGTGTGCCCTAAAACTACTGCTGCTGAAGAGTTAGTGGGAAGACTGAATTGCCTCACCATCTGAAGGCTCATTCCCTGGCCTGCAATGACCAGTGAAAGCAAAAAGCTGTGGGTCAGAGAGCAGAGAGGGAAGGAGCACCTCTTGCATGGGAACAGGGATGCTGCCTACAGAAGAGGAGGGGCAGGAAGCCTGAAAAACTAGAAATAACAAGTTCTGTTTCCTTCATTCTGTGGAGCTTGGGTTAAATTGCAGAGGATCAAGTAAGTTATGTTTCCCTGTGTTCAGAGTCCAGGTGGGCAGCTGTGTGCAAGCAGGCAGTGCCCAGAGGGAGCTCCAGACAGGCTGTGGAGGATGGACAGGTCAGTGGGCCCTGTATGAGTTCATCAGTGGGATGGTTCAGCCCTCCGTGACTGTCCTGTGGCTCGTTAAGTTCTTGTTGTGAAGGCTCCCCCAATTTAGATGCGTGCCCCTGCAGATGCAGTCTGTTGATGCTGGAAAACAGCCCGAGGCAAACTGTGGATCTTTCCTTGTCTCTGTTATAACTTCTTATTTCTTTGGGAAATTCCCTG
The DNA here is from genome assembly GCA_036023395.1 of Myiotriccus ornatus. Classification (NCBI taxonomy): domain Eukaryota; kingdom Metazoa; phylum Chordata; class Aves; order Passeriformes; family Tyrannidae; genus Myiotriccus; species Myiotriccus ornatus. The sequence goes on from JAYRBT010000010.1 coordinate 7,812,535, forward strand.
TTAGACCACTCCTAGGCTCAGAAACCATGTGCATGTTTGGGCAGAGGGAGAGATTCAAAGTTTTACTTTCAGGGCCATAGGAACTCCTATGGACATCATCAGACTGATAGATTATGGGAGAGATCTTCATGTTCATTTCTGTGCTAACAGAACACTAGCATTCAGTACTAACAGGCTTTTTGTAGTTCTTCAACTGGGACAAGTGATCCTTTGAAATTTCCCTTTAAAATTAGCATACAAAAATGAATTTAATGTTCAAGACTTTGACAGGTAAAAGACTGCAGAGCTGCTAAAGGCTAATGAGATCCCTGCCTGTTTCCAAAATTGCTGCAGTAAAACATAAGTACAGGAAAAGGCACAATGGATCTTCTCCCCATGATGCTCTTTGAGGTGGGAAATGCTTCCATGTTGTTGCCCAAGGTTTTCAAGATGGCTTGCTTTTGTTCTTCGTGTAAGACAGAAAACACTGTAGAAAAAAGATGAATCAGTGCACAACTCTTAGTTTCTCTCCCTCACCAGGTGAACCTGCTCAGTTTCTTTCCCTGTCCCAGCAAAAAAAAAAAAACAAAAACCACAACAACAAAACCCCAAAAACAAACAAAAAAAAACCAAACCAACAAAAAAAAAAAACAAAAAAAAAACAAACAAAAAACAAACAAGTGGTGTCTTTAAGCAGAGCGAAA
>JAYRBT010000010.1:7813317-7826935 GCA_036023395.1 Myiotriccus ornatus
CTACTGAAGCGGGGAGAAAGCCTTGGCTTCAGGCCTATTTCACCTATTCAAATGTCTACCTTGGCCTATCTGGCTATGGGGGGGAGAAAAGTGGGTCTTTGCAGTAAGATACTTCGATTAACCCTTCTAAGGTCTTGTTTTGCTTCAGTTCGATTTGGCTGCCCATATATTCTAAAGGAACTTATGTCCATGTGAATGTCATCACTTCTCCATTAATATGCAATACCTAGACTTCTTTATTCATGTTGATGAATGTTAACATTATGTATGGATTATTTTTTTTAAAATCCAGAGTGGATCATTGATTATCTAGCATAGGCTTTTATATAACTAAGTAATAGTTGTCATCTTCTTATTCTTTCCTTCAACTTATAACTTGATTAATCTTCTGAACTAGAGGAAAAGATTAAACATTTGCTGGGTTCGCATTGCTGCAATGATACAACTTAGTGATTTTTTTTTAAATTAAGATTATTCATCTTTAATACTTAAAGAGGAATTGTTATTTTGCATTTTTCAATGGATTGAAGATGTTTCTGTGGGTATATCACCATGGTTTAGTCTTCTGAACAGTTAAAAAATTGAGTTCCTTAACTTTATGAGTCTTAGGTCTAGTATTTGGATTTTTAAGCAGTAGTTTTTTAAAAAAAATTACTTGTGACTGCAGGTGATACCCCAGAATAGATCTCAGGAGTGTTACAAGGACATGTAATATCACCTTCTTAATCTCATGGTCTCTGTTTGGGTGTAGACAGTGAGGAAAATATTAGGGAGGAATTTGCTTTTGAAAGGTGAAGGTATTTCATCTTCATGAAGAGCTACACAGTAACTCAGCCATTCCATCTCCTGTGCAAGAAGCAGCAAGGAATTCTCTCAGGCAAAAATCCTCTCCAAATTTGCTTTGGAAAATGCTACTTCCTCATGGCTTTCTGGAAGCCTTATTAAAATTCCAAGTAATAATAATAATAAAAAAATTAAATCTGAAGTGGATTAAATCTTCTAGTGGTCTATTCCAAGTTACAAATAAGAGATTTTCTGAAATTAGTAGATAGAGCTGGCCCTATTCTGTGGAACTTCAAGTTGAATATTCACCCTCTAAAATTGTCATATAAACTTTGACCATGTCATTTTTAAATATACAAATATGTAGTAAAATCTTGTCTATCCAAAATAGGTGTCTGTCCAAAATGGTTTGGCAATATAACTTAAGGTGTCCAGAGCCTATCAGAGCACAGGCTTTCATATAAATCACAACCCTCTGTAAGACTACAGCCCTGGGAGATGCCGGCTCATGGGCTTGGCTAGGAGTTTTACTTTATATATAGATACAGAGTTCTTTATACCTTGAGATAGCATCAAGAGAGTAACACAGGGACTTGTTCCCAAGAGATTTCTTTATTAATTTAGGGGAGCAAATAAGGGAACTTGGCCAAAGTTCAAAGGGACAGCACACAAGCTAGACAAAACTGTTCTGCCACAATACCGACTAAGCATATACTATTAACCCTTAAGTCAGAAAGCCAACCAATACACAACCCTTAAGTCAAGATCCAGTAAATCCACAACACTTAGGATCCAATCCCTCCAGCTCCAAGCCACCTTAAGCATCAAGAGAGGAGCAAAGAAAGAGAAGCAAAGGGAGTAAGAAGAGAGGAGGAGAAAGACGGAGAGACAGATAATCTAGCTACCACTGAAGCCTTATAGAAGACCAGCTCTCAAGTTCAGTGGCAGGGCTGCGACACCAGGCAAACACATGCCTGTGGTCTTATCTGCTCTGCTCCCTATGGCCAGCTCCTCCAGGCAGGGTCTCTGACCCACAGGCCACTCTGAGGGTTCCAGGCCAGGGTGAGGGGCAGTGTTCTCACTGTCCCTGCCAATCTAAGGCTGGTTTGGGGAGGAATGGTGTGTTATGGTTACAGTTATAGTTTTCCTGGGCTATTTGTGATTGACAGCTACTCCGGGACATCCCCATGTGGGCACCAGGGGCTGCCACCCCACCTCTGTGAGGTTCATCCCTTCCCATTTCCCCCCCCCACTCCGCCCCCCCCAAAGTGGTTCTGACCCAGTAGTCACTGATCTGGTGTCTAACACTCCCTAAATGAGAAAGTAAGGTCTGAGCCAGCAAATTTGAAAGATAAAAACATAAAATTCTACTCTTAAAGCAAAGGAGCTGCATTTTTATTTTTTATACAGTCTGAAAACAGAAATGGAGATGCCACTAGGCAAAGATGAGACTTTGCATGTGCCCCAGAAGGAATTTGTTTCAGACTCAATTGCAAATGGAGAAATTTGTACTTTGGTCATAAAAAGCACCTGGAGAATTAAGATTACACCCTTTAATTGTCTGAGGATTAGTCCAGGAGAAGCTGAGTTTTTGATGACGCTAGAGATAAATGCTTGATACTCACATAATGAGAAATATTTTCTAGTGGTTTATCTTCAATTCCATGATTATGCTATTTTGTACCTCTTCAGTCAAAAGGCTGAAGAATTGTTCTGCCAATTACCCATGATTATTGGAGTTTTTTGCCTGTCTCTTTCTCTCACTGATTTAGGTCAAGTTTTCTGAGTAAGAGATAATGCCTCAGGCTTGCTCCTGAGATGGAAGAGATAAGATATTTAAAGTTTATCTTGACCCTCCAGGTATTACAGTAATCCACTCTAATGCATCCTTGAGGGCTGTGATTGCTTCATTCCTTTTGTAACTTAAGTGATATAATATTACTTAATGAAAGTATTTTTATCTAACTTTTTCTCTGTTACCAAAGGTCAAAGAATGCTAGACAAAGTCAAGAAGAAGAAACAAAGTATTATACATTTTCCATGGCACTTGTTTTCATTCTCTTCAGACACCAGATAATCTTTCTGTAGTGCTCCCTTACAACCTTATAATAGTTGAATAATGTACCTAAATAGTCTTCTGTGCTTGGTGCTTGAACAATAGAGAAAAATCAAAAGGAGAAAAGTAGAGCAAATATGTAGCATCGGTAATGAACTAACCCAGCTCTTTTAAGTCCCTGTGGAGATTTTTGCATTTGGAAAAGAAGCATTCAGAGCAGTCATGTTATAGATAAACCCCCCCCCAAAAAAAAAAAAAAAAAAAAAAAAAAAAAAAAAACCCCAAAAACAAAAAAAAAAAACAAAACCAAAAAAAAAAAAAAAAAAAAAAAAAAAAACAAACAAAAAACAAACAAGTGGTGTCTTTCAGCAGAGCGAAAGACAGCTTTATCTTCATGAACAAGCTGCCAGCAGACTTGGTCCAAACTCTTCATACAAAATTACTGCATTTTCACTGTCCTATACTATGCTTTTCATAGGCAACTAATATATATATATTTATACAGCAGTATTGTCAGGGAACTGGGAACTAAGCCAAAGTGGGTTTTGTCCATCTTTTCCCCATTGGGCAACTCAGGATCACTTTGCTGAAGTCAAGAGCCTGGGGAGTTCTTGCTGTCCTACAGAACTGCAATGCAGTGAGTCACTGCCATCCATCAGTTTGTGTCCCTCAATCTCTTAAAATTCTAGAAGTGCTTCTTAATTTGTTTTTACTTGTTTTTCTTCATCAGGCAGTGAAAAGAAAGTTAGATCTGTACCAGGAATAGATTCAGGGAATTCTCATCCAATTCGGCAAATTCTTTGCTCACTCCCCCTTAAATGAAGCTATTTCCATTAGAAAAGACTACTTGTGTGAGTAAGCTTTGCCCAAACGCAATACCAGCATTCATCATTTCAATCTGTAAACCCAAGAAGCAAAAAATTTCACATATTCCATCTGCTGAAGAACTAGCTGGAGTTTCTGGATAGCTGGAGAATCAAGCTGAAAATCTTCATCGGAAATTCTCTGTTGAATTCAAAGCATAAATTTAAGAAATTGTAATATGATTGCAAAGGGCAGATCTCATGACCTAGAATTTTAAGACATGAACAAATTGCTGAGAACAGCAACTGACATGGTAAGTAGGCAGAGCTCTGATATACTGGAGCATCTTTACTGAAGGTGCTGCAGGGTTCTGTTTTGCCCACTGACAGTCCATTTGTGGTTTCAGTTCTCTCACAGCCCTCTCTGCTGCTTTGACTTTGCAGACCTGATTGCTGAAGCTCACTGAAAACTTGTTTAGGGAGTTAATATCAATTTACTTGTTCACTAGGTATGAAAGAAGAGCAGGCTACCAAAAAATTCTAAATTCTCTTCTTTATTCAACTTTCAAGTCAGGCAAAAAAAAAAATAAAATCAAATAATGCAACTTCATTGACATTTTTCTTTCTCCCTGTCTCTAAATTGAATTTTGCACTCCTGACATGGTAGGACAGCTCTTTTGTCTGCAGGTGCAGTAGAGGGAGAAATGTAGCATTGCAGAAGAGCCCTGAGGGATGAGAGCAGTAGGAGATATCATCTGTCCCTCCATCCCCTAAGGAAGGAATCCTCCACTCTGACTGGACATACAGGTGTTTGTGCTAATTGCAGAGGTGTGGGCTAGGATGGTTTTACTGTACAGTATTACATACTAAATGCCTAGAGATCTATACATAGAATAATGTTTACTCTTAACAGTGCAAGGCTAAAGTTTCCTAGTTTTTGTGAAGCTGGTAGCCCCAGTCTGGTGATGGATTTTGATTTATTTTACTAAGGGAATCATGAACAATATGTCAGAGGTAAAATGTTGTGAAAGGGCTGATTACAGTAAATATAAGATCAAATTCAAGGAGTAAGGAAAGAAATCACTTTTCCTGCTTGCTGATTTTTTTTTTTTTTTGCTATTTTTCTTTAGTATGAACGACAGGCAATCATTTACATGAATCTCTCCATTATAGACCAAAATAACAGTGCAGTTTTCATTAACAAAAAGACTACCTTTTTCGTCTTCGTTTGTGTTGTCAAGATACTTTAGCTGAAACATACAGTGATTTCCAACACTTACCCTAGTTGTCACCCTGAGAGTGAAATAATGGCTGACATTAGGAAGATTATTTCTCAGCAATAAAATTACCTTTCACAACATATTTCTCTCTAAGTGGAAAAGATGGAAAATCATAGATTCTATTTTCAATTTGAGAGAGAAATAAGAAAATTAAATCAACAGGATTTCCTTGAGACAATGTCGAGAATGCAAGCAACCAAAATGCTGCCCAAAATCCAGTGGGAGCATCTTCCCAGATCTGTTTTTATTAATTGAGCCAGTTGGCTGAGGCAAGTGGAATTGTGTGAAATGTTTTCTGTGCACAGTGTAAAATGTGGAGGTTAATTAACTGGGATCCCAATCCTGCTGCCTCTGCTGTCAGAAACACGACTCATGTGGATATCATTGAGCCAAGACTGAGCTTTTAGTTAGGTTTTGTTAAGCAGTTTGTGAACTTATTTGATGAATCTCTAGCCAGATTCAACAGAAATGGGGTCAGTTTAAGGTTTTCTGTGGAAACTGTGATGTTCCCAGAAATGTATGATTTCAGTCATAGTCCTGGTGAAACTTGGCTTCACTGTGCATGGAGTTGAATTTGAATGGAGTTCGGGGCATTTGAAACTATGTGAATCAAAAGAAAAAATGTGCATGTGATCCCTGCTGAAGTGGAACAGCCAAATTAAGACTAGCTATAAAAATGAGTTTGTAAAGAAAAAGTGAAAGGCAGTGTGGGTTGGCTTTATAAACACACTTGCATCTTCTGTCACCAGGAAGGAATCCACCAAAACAGTGGATTGTGACTTGGGTTATAAGTTGCATAATTGTTAATGTAGATAAGTAAAAGGAATGGTTTGATGACTTCCCATTTACCTCTAAGAGAGGGTAGAATCGGGTCTTCAGGACTACTCAAAGAGTCCAAGGCAATAAACATGGTGACTTTGCACTCTTCAAAAAATATACCTGTTACTAAACCCAATCAAATAATGCTTTCTCAAAATGTTGCCCCCCTGATTTTAGCCCTCCAAAGATCTATTTTTAGTTCTCTCTTTTCTGCCAGCGTTGCTCCTGAGTCATTATTCCCCTGACTCAGGGATGCTGAAGCAGCTGGCGGTGGATTGCAGGGAGGTTGGAAATGCACACAAACATGCTCACCTACAAAGAGATTTTAGTTCTCATAGTGTTAACTGCCCCTTCCCTGCACTCCTCTCCCCCTGCTCCACCCCCGCCTGCCACAAGCGCGACCCAGATCACATTAGAGTCCCAGAGCACAGGGAACGGTTCTCATCTATCCGTCACCAAGGAGGCAGACAGGACGGGGAAACAACAAGTCATTTGTACCTGATGAGGAGGACACTCCTGGGAAACAAACAGATGAGCCACCACATGAATCTGAGCTATTCTCCGAGGTAAACAGAACTGCATGAGAAACACACAAATTATCAGGGGCATCACGCTTAACTCCCTCGCTTCAAGCTGCTGGGCGGACCGTGGGCCTGAAACTCTAGATTGTCCCCATATCTGATTGTGAGAAAGTTAACCCTCTAAAAGCATCAGGGGAGGGGGAGGAAATCCCAGGCCCCAGGTTTCTGGAGCAGCGTTGTTCACCCTGCAGCCCTTGCTCATGTTCAGTTGTCCATGCCACCACACACTGCCCTGGGAGGCCAGTCCTGTGTCGGTCCCAGAGGAGACACGGGCAGCAGGAGCAGCCCAGGGCTTGCAGCACGGTTTGTACGGGATACACGTTTTCCCTTTTGGGACCATTTCCGGTGAGATTTATTTCAAGCTTGAGACAACTCTCTGCTGTAACACTCTGACAACAGGTCATATCAAACAGTGGGGTCCCTTGCTACAAACACAACATTTGTAGTGGGGTGCAGTCCCAACCACTGAACAGCAGTGATTGTGCTGCAAATGGTTGTGTGTATATGGCACATCCTGCTCTGCCTGCTCCAGTGGGTTTGAGGGCCTGACTTCAGCTCCCATTTTGAAAATGTGATCTCTTTCTGGTTGAAGGGAATCATAGTAACTGATTTTGTAGCAGGCCTAAGCTTTTTAGAGAGGTACATGGGGCAGCTTCCAGGAAGGGAATTTAAGTCATCATTTGCAGCCTGCTGCTGTGTTTGAGACACCATTGCACTGGGCAGCTAGAGGCGCTGTGCAAAGCTTTGTGGCATGTCCACATGGATAATATAATAATTTATCCCTATTTTATGACAAAAAATTGAAGTGGAAAGAGATTTAGTAAGTGATTTGTATGAAGTTATACAAGAATCCTGTGCTGAAGTGAGGAATTAAACCCAGTTTTGAATCCTAGTCCAGCCCTTTTAATCACAAGGTCTGTTCTGCTAGGTAGGAAAACAAGTTTTAATTTGGTGCTTAATATTTAAAAAGAGATGTCTGTGAATCTCAACCAAAGAGGCAAATAAGTGTAGTGGTTAAAATAAATTGGAGAAAAAAAAGATATCCTGCTGGAGCTGAGTTCAGAAGTCTGGCAAAAAGAGGGGTCTTGTGATTAAGCATGACTTGAATGTAGGTCACTTTGTAGAGCCAGGTGATTTCTGAACACAACACTTAGCAATAGTCTTTCTGCTCTTGGTGGATTTACAGTAGTATAACTCAGAGGAGATAAAGGCTCTAATTTTGACATTTTCTTGACAAGTATTGTTCCACTTCTTTTCTTTCCTTCTTTTCCCCTTTTCCTTGTTCTTCCCTTGTGAAAGTGATTATATTCTGTTGTGAAGTGATTACTGATAACAAGGGATGCTCTTTGAGTAATATGTTAGGAATACCTTTTCACACTCATGAGTTATAAGATGGGAGGTTTATAGTATGTTTGTATTGTACCTTAACAATTTCACTTATGAAGTGCCAGTGAATGCTCCACGGTATTTCTAATTTTTCTCTGAAGACTGGCACAATACAGAAACATATAGTTCTGTTTAGAAATGCAATAATAAAAAATATACTAGAAATTATGCTGAAGGTGGATCGGCGATTTTGCACTATCAGCCCATGACGCCTTTGAGAACTTGAGCTGAATAAGGACAGTTTATCTGGACAGGTAACAAGCCCCATACAGCCAGTGCCCTCTTGGAATCTGCAGGTGTGACTCCACTGCCTTCCTTAAAGCTGATTCATGAATTCCAGGGAAAAATTTGGCTTTTACCATATAAATGTCAGTATGCATGACTTAATATTTTCTGTGAAGTGTGTTGTTGAGCATCCCTTTTTTACATACTGTGTTGCTGAATCATTTACACTTATCTCCCTGACATATGAACACTTAATTAATTTTACAAAAATATTTTCCATTAATTCTTTCCTTATTCTGAGTAGTGAACTCTTGAATACAACCCCATAAATGTCATCTTTTTATCATTGTCATGGCCACAATCATCGATGCAACTTTACTCCAGGCCAGTGAATTACATTTCTATACAGGGCAGCAACTATAAATTAGCCAGTATTCATAGTGGTAGCGTTGGCATTTTGGTAAACAGAAGCACATATTGATTCATTATCAGATTAGAATGTAACTGCATGAAAGGGGATTATTTATATGCACTTTATTTCTAGAATTCAGAAAATGGGGTTAGAAGATGGAAGAGCAGTTTCTCTGATCGCAGTTTGAGGATGTTATCATAGTTGTAGGGAATAAGGAGTCAGTCAAAATGACAGTGGAATGGTTATTTTAGACAAAAGACTTCACCTTTTACAAAAAAACCCCAGTTGCATAAGTTCTTCATTCTTGCATCTCTGAGAACAAATGCTCCAGAAGTGACTTCTGATAATCCTATGCTCATATGTTTTAAAACCTGTTTCTGCCTGTCTTTTCTGGTTATTCAGTGTACCTCCTTGTCATGCTATTCTGCACTTGGTGCACTTAATGGTATGATTCCCATGGATTTTTCTGTACAAACAATGTTTTAGTAAACATGTTCTCAACAAACTGGAGGTGTGTTTCTAATAGGATGGAGCATTAGTCAGTATGCACATGATGGAAACTCTGCACAATAGAAGAAAAGTCTAGTTTGTTTAGTCCTCTTTCAGAGTTGTGCATCCCTCTAATGCCACCTTTCCTGTCTGAGTCAGGGTATTGTCTCTTTTGCCTGTAAACCTTAGGGTCAAGTTGAGGTAAATCTCCTGTGGGCTGTGAAAGAGGGCAGTTCAGCTATCTGGTGGGAACTTCTGGGTACAGTATCACTGAGAGGTCATATTTTTCACCCCATCAGATTTTCATAGGTTGCTTCATTAAAAATTGAGCTTCAACCACATAACAAAACAGAGTGGCAGGCTGCTTGAAACTTCTATCAATAATGTATCAGCTCATCTATTCTGATTTCTTCCAAATAGTCCCTTTGTTATTTTTAGCACAAAAGAGAGCGCATCTAAATACTAAGCTCTGTAAAGGGGGAGAAGATTTCACTCATTGCCACGCTTAGCTAAACAGTGTCAAACACGAAGCAACCTTTTGCTTACATAGAGCTTTTCAGTTAAAGGGGGAAGGTTTCCATTCCATGAATGCTTGTTTTTGTACTGGCCAAGATGAGCAATTTTTCAAAGCCCTCATTAACCAACAAGAGATAGCTGTGTTCAAGGATCCCTCCAAAGCACTAGTCATGTCAGTAACACGACTAATGCTTTCTTGGTGTTAGCTTGTGCACAGAGTAGCAACTAGTAGCAGTCATGTTCACTGTGCTCCAGAAATTGCCAGAAGAGTGTTGTTCAGAAGTAATAGTAATCCCTTGGGCTCCTTAAAGTACTTGTAGAAATACTTCCCTGCTTCTCCATTCTGTTTCTGCCAGCATAGAGGCAGGCCTGACACATATTCCTTCTTCTTTTTGCTTTCAGTGTAATTTGCTCTGCAGAGAAAGCAGAGGCTGCAAGGCAGGCCTGCTTCATATGGGTTGTTTCAGTGTGTGCTATTGAGTGTGACAAGGGTGGCAAGGGTTGATGGAGGTGCAGGAGGATTCAGGAGAGGAAGAACGATCCAGATAGAGCGTGGCTATCTGTCACGTTGGTGTAGCACTGCCTGTAATGTGGTAGTTTTTGTGTAATTCTGGACTTTTCATTCGGCTTTGCGTTTGTAATGTGGAATAACAACATTTCCTCCCTTCCACATCCTGCTCCCCACCGTCTAATGACCTGAATGGAAACAGGCAGAGGAGAAAGCACTCTTTTTTATGGACTTTCTCTGAGATATCTCTGCTGCAGTGCATTTGGTGAACCTGTGCATTACAATGGAGATGTCTCTGTTCTACAGTCCGCATCACTCAAGGTTCCTTTCTCTTTGAGAAGGTTTTCCTCAGTGCTGGCAGGTGTGAAGAGATGTAAATTTCTTTCTTAGCAAATTGTACCAGGTCCTTTGAATTTCTACCCAATGTGTCTTTCTGCAGCCAGAGAGGTCTTAATTTGTAGAAAAAATTTGGGGCAAACTGAGGAAAGAGAAAATTCTTGACCACAGAAAAACAAAGCAAACTCCAGTAAATCCTGAGGGTGAAAGTGGAACCATCTTGTACACTGAGTAGCCAGTAACAATATAAACTGTGAAGCTATAATATTTTTTTTAAGAACTAATAGTTCTAGCAACCCATTTCTAAAAATACCCATCTTAAGGGAGGTATTTATACCTCAGCCTTAGGCACCTCTCTCAGCTGGCTAAGTTAGTCACTTTATATCTCCTTTACAGTCAGAGGAGAGAAGTTTCTGGCTGACCCTATGCAGCAGGACTTCAGAGCCTTGCTTTATTCTGTGGAGAAGTCTGTGATTTTAAAGGAATAACTGAGATTATCTGACTGAATTATGGACTTCCAAGTTAGCTGACGTGACTCTTCCGCTAATGTCTCTTCAAGTTCATTAGGTAACTCAAGGTGCTAGAATTTCATAGGTATTTGCAAACACTCTAATAATGGCAGAGAGGACAAACAAGCAGAAAAACCTTTATTGCTGTTGTCTGTGATGTGATGACCTCTATTATTTTGCTTTATGTATAAGGTCAGCTCTTTCTACAGAGCGTGAACTACAAACATAACTGCTAAATCTCTGTGGTGTTACCTGTTCTTCAGCGTTGATTTCTGTAGGACTGGTATTAGTTACATGTATGTTTTGAGGAAAAACTGCCATTTTGAGTTGCTCAGAAATGAACATAGGGAGTAAGCTTGGTAGCAATACCAGTAAGAAACTTTGCACCCATGGATAGAATGTGTACATGCACTGTGTGGCGGCACTCTGACAAGAGATGTTTCACCATGTAACATGTTAATTTGCTAATAAGTCTCACATGTAAATCATCTTACCCGTGAAGAAATAAAGCACCTTTTTTTTATGTCCAGGGTAACACACAGAATCACAGAATCATTAAGGTTGGAAAGGACATCTAAGATCAAGTCCAGCTGTTAACCCAGCACTGCTGTGTTCACCATTAAACCTTGTTCGCCACTAAACCATATTCCCAGGTGGCCTTTTGAACACTTCCAGGGATGGTGATTTCACCATGTCCCTAGGCAGGCCATTCTAATGCCTGACCACCCTCTCTGTGAAGAAATTTTTCCTGATATGCAACCTAAAGCTCCCCTGGTGCAACATGAGGCCATTTATTGTTATGTCACTTGTAACGTGGGAGAAGAGGCCAATCCCCACTTGGCCACAATCTTCTTTCAGGTAGTTGTAGAGAGTGATATGGTCCCCCCTGAGCCCCCTTTTCTCCAGGCTAAATATCCCCAGCTCCCTCAGCCACTCCAAACAGACTTTTGCTCCAGAGCCTCCTGTAATCCAGGCTTTTCTTTCATTGCAAGACTATGTCCCTCACCTCACTCAGCTTTTTTCATCTGCATTACGATTGTCTGACTTCATACTTCTCCTGTACGAGATGTTTCTGAGGCTACCTGAAACCAGTCAGGGAACCCAAAGTGCACCTGCCAAGATTTCTTGAAGAGAAGATTTCTGATTCTGTTTCAGAGATCAGGCAGGTGGGCACCAGGTGAACTCTCAAGGGCTGGGTAGGGTGGCCATGTGTATCTTTTGTTTAATTCTTTGTTGATTTTCCTTTTCTTTGTGTTTTTCCAGTTGGGTTTCCTGTCCTCCTCCTAAGACACATAGTTTTCTTCCATATTTGTTTTGTCTCATTTGTCTGTGCTCATTGCTTGACACTTGGTATCAGAAGGTTATTTGCAATGTATGAACTTGCAACTATAATTTTGGAAGATTTATTGTATTAGTAAAATTTTAGAATTCCAACAAGCAAATCAGTAAAATAAACATGCCAGAAGGGAGGTTTTATTTTTTTTTAAAGGAAGCAGAACTATTTTGCAAATATTTTTAAAGATGTTCTTCAAATAATATTCTTCTATGGGAAGATGTTCATGAGCTATTCTATTACACCATTACGAGTGTAGATACTTGAGTAGATGTTTTGAAAGTGAAATTATCTCTAAGGATGCATTTACGTTGCATCTCAATCTAAGGGTATCAGAGAAACAAGGTGTTTAGGGAGGGATAACACATTTAATCAAACCAGGTAAAGTAGTTGGGAAAAGGGGAGACAGTTCCAAGTGCACAGGACCTGTACATAGACAAAATGACTGTCTTAAGTCACTCTCCAGTCTCAAATACGCTATCACTAGAATAAAAATATCAGTGACAATAAATAACAGTATCTTAATTTCTGAAGAGTTGGAAAAACTGAAAGGAGGGTAACAGAATGCTGCTCAGCACTGTGTAGGTGAGTACAAGTACACAAAAGAGCAGAGGAAAGAACATGAACTTTTGTAAAGTGTATGTATTTCCTTGCAGGATCAAGCTGGATACTTGGTTTTATTATGTTATATCGATCTCTAGATAAGTGTGTGGGCATTATTTAAACTGTCATGTGCAGTTTAAACAGCAGTACACTGCATCTTGATGCTCTGAAGAATTTAAAGATTAAACTACAACTGTGTGAGCAAAATGAGACAGAAAGCAGTGTGAACGTGTACAGGGCTCTTGAAAACTGTGTGATCATGATGAGTTTCTTATTGCTACTTAGGGAAAGTGTTTATTTTTCCCAGTGCAGAAGTTGCAACGTTCACTAGGGATGTGAGAGAAAAACATTGTGCACTTGGACTTCTATATCATCAAAAAAACGTGTCACCTAACAAGTTCGCTTTTCTCAGCCAATAAATGCTTCTTTCCTTCAGAGAGGGATTAACAATGTAATTTACAAATCCCTCCCAGCAAAAACAATATCAAACACAATGTTTATCTGTACTGAGCCTGACAGCTTCACGAATGAGCTTCAAAAGGCATTCAGGAGCAATGTGAATACACATCCTGCAGACATATCAACAGTTTGTTCCTAATGAAACAAATGCTTACCAGCACATTAATCAATCTAATCACAGGGAGAAATCATTCACTACAGAAGAAGTTCTGTAACTTCATTTGCCACTTTGTGTCTGCCTGGTGTATGCCTTTGTTAGAGCCTTACAGTTATCCACACAGTCTTTGAGTTGGTTAATTAATGAAATCAATGTGAAAATTTGATATGATTGGTTCCCCAAGGAAGAAGTGGCAGAGTAACCCTGCAGCTTTAGTTTTCTGTAGTGTTGGTTTTTAGCCTCCTTTTAGGGAAAGGTTGCAGACCCGAGGAGAGACAAATCCTCTGATTCCTCCTCTCAGTTTTGACATTTATCAGGTAAGAAGTGTCCTCAGCATTTCCTTTATGCATCAGCCTTGGGCCA
>JAYRBT010000010.1:7833565-7888690 GCA_036023395.1 Myiotriccus ornatus
TGAAAGATGGGTTTCTAGGGCATTACAGCACTTACCATCCTGCTCTGATTTATCCATTTAGGAGGTACAGATAGGGAATGGAAGAATAGCTCACTAAGGATGTTTTCGGCAGAGTACACCATGTGAGGAAGTATCTTCACCCCTGGATTTTCACACCTGCCTGGGTAATTTTTCAGAGCTACATGATATGACCTGTATGCCTAGGTTTGACAGCCCTCGAGACTTTCAAAGAGAAAATTATGGAAAAAATCTACCCAATAAATTATTGACTTACAATCACAAACCAAATTAATTCAGCTGTGTTGCCATATATAAGATGGAGAAATGGTTAGAAAATATTCAGAAATAGATACTTAGAGTATTGTTAACTGTCTATCCTGCCAAATTAACTCTGGCTTTTAGAAATAGAGTAAAACATCCATAAGCTTGGAAAGACTGAAATTTATCCCACTGTATGAAGTAGGTAATGAACCACCTCAAGGTTTATTTACACATACAGAGTATAATATTCTAACAAACCATTAGGAAAGCTGAATCACACTTTAGCAGCCATTTTTTGGTAGAGTAGTAGAATTTTAATTAGCTTCATATTCATTACTCACCCAATACACAGTCTCTAATTGTACCTTCAGAGTATTTTGCTGTCACTGAAGCTCACTTTTATTAACTATAATCATTGAAGGTTTTATGAAGCCTATCTATAGTATATGAATACCACAGTGCAAATGAATCACTCAGCCTTACTAAACTGTCATGAGCATTTGCCAGTAGATAAGTAGATTTTGTACTTGCACTGGCATGATATTTATGAGAGGTTGAATCAAGAAGTGATTTATTTGATCACCAAGGAAAAGCCTGGTAATCGAATAGGTAGATTTTGTAAACTTATAGTAATTTACTCCATTTTTAAAGAAATATTTCTTTAGAAAAACAGCTGTGCAACTTTCTTTTAAAAAAAATAAAAAATAAAATAAACCCTTTTCTAGTTTTTGATAATTAAAAATCCCCATTTAATCAGCGTAGAATAGTAATATCTATGACAATTGTACTTCTCTGACCATGCAGTTACAAAGAAACTGTACATGCAAAAGTAAAATACATGATTTTATTTTGTTTTTCATTAAAATCTTACAAGAATATGTTCATCACCCACGTATTTAGAGTAGGAACTTCACCAGCAGTATTGAAGCCAACAGACTCCTAATCCCTTTGGGGTGTAAATTCACCACCATGAGAACTGATCCCTGCTACTGATGGGTTTCTGGTTTGTCTGTAAGTTTGCGTGACCTCCTCTTCCCCTGTACTCTGAACTTCTCTGTTTGGATTGTAAACTGAAAATCATAAAGCCATATAATTGAAACTACTTCCATTTGCTGCATAATGAAAGAAGAAGCTGGGGTTTTAATATGTGGGCCTGAGGACTTTGGGGTCATACGTGGGCAAATATCAGAGCAGTCCCCACTCAGGTGAGTGCAGCTCACTGGCGAGCTGCAAACCCTCCCATTTCTAAGAGTATTTCATCCACACTGAGGTACCTGTTTATTGAGGCACCTCTAAATGCACTGTAGGGTGGTTGAAGTTGTAGATGTGGCAGATGAAACAAATGTCTGTGTTTTGCACAAATTTGTCCGTCAACATAAGAGTGTGTCAATAAGAACAGTAAATACCCCTGACAAACAACAACATCATAACCGTAGGGCAAGTGTTTGTTCTTCATAAACATTTTTCATCTTTTAATAATGTAGGTAGTTCACACACAAACCTAAAATGATAAGTGAAAAATGAGTTATCTGGGGACTATGTTGAAAGTGCTGACCTTGCCTTTATTCAATCAAATTCCCAGTAATAAGGATGTAAGATTTGCCCAGAGCAGGCCTGAACTGGGATTAAGGATGGCAGCTGTCAGTGATTTTTGCCTGTAAAGTAATGCTGCTAGATGCTCCTGTCACACAGAAATGATAATAAGAAAGTAATTAGTGTTTGCAGTATTAATCTTATTGGGGCAGGAATTCTTTCAGAGCTCATGATTTTTCTTTAATTTCTCAATTGGCCATTAAAAAAATGTGAACTGGTACTGTATGTCATTCTCCCAGCCAGAAAACGTCAATCAAATAGAAAGATTAAAATAAGTAAGTTCTGCTTAAATGCCTACAAAAGAGAGAAGCAGATGGAAGAGGGATTTGGTCTGAATTTTTTTCTTTGCTGGTATGCCACCTGCAAAAATGAAGTAGAAAGTAATATCAGACAACAAGCTGTTCTCCAGTGCTTCTAAGCAAGTTGCTTTTAAATTAGTTTAAAAAAAAAAACAAAAGTAAAAATCCAAAGGGAGTTGGTTTGGAGCTGAAATTGCCAAATTTCAGGAGTTTTTTATAGTTACACACCTGATTAAGAAAAGTATGTGACTGTTTTACTGTTGGCCAAAAACTCCTTCAAATTTTTAAGACTTTGTCGACTTTCAATTGAGAATTTCACTTACTTAGATGAAATGACATGAATGAAGGAAGAAGTGGTTGCAGTTCCAAAACATGTTGAGGCAAATTTTAGCTTAAACCCAAATCCGTCTCTGTATGCCGAGGTCACATCCCGGAAGATGTGACTCTAACACAGTGCCAAAGGGCATCAATCTACCAATGAGAACAGAGAATCCATCAGTTCCCTCCTCTCTGACATCTCCTGGAAGACCCTGTCATTCATGATCTTTTCTCTTTTACCACTGCTGTATCCCAACCAATCCCCATTGAAATTAGTGGCACAAATATCAATGAACAAGGTTGAGATGGTGCAAGGATGTGGGGACATTTGAATCACAAGCTTGCTGTGATGGGATCACAAATGTTACTAGTAGCGTTTGGTTGACTCAGATTTGGATGCTTCCACCAGGACTTCCACTTGGTCGGGGTTGCTTTGCTGATCACTGTTGCTCTCACCTCTCTGTGAAGGTGCCTGCTTGATCTTTTGCATAAATGCAACATCAAGATGTATTTCCGGAAAAAAATATACCTCACCTCATAGTAAGTAAATGACAGTCAATCATTCTTGCAGTGTTCCCAGATAATTAGCCACTGGGTCTGTCTAATTACTTCCATGAAACATGAGTTGTCTTTCTTAAATTTCTGAAATATGGTATGGGAAGTCTCAAGTAACACAGTGGTTAGCCACTGGCTGGTCAACAGTGATGATTAATAAAGTTTATTAGTGGTAGTTGAATGAGGGATGGTAAAATATGGATATGCTCCTTACTTTCAAATTATTTATTAATTATTTTATATTACCTTTTTTCCACAGTAGTGATTAGCTTGTTTTAATAATATATCAATGTAATCATGTATACATGAAAAAAATACACTGGTTCACCTTGCATGGGAGTAGGAATTCAAACCAGACAAGTGTGTATCAAAAGACACTAAATAGGGCTCAGCAAATTTTACAACTGCACATTCTTTTATCATTTTATTTCATGACTGAAGCAACTTTTCTTGGTACAAGCTTTCCTTTAAGAAAGGGGTCTAAGGTATATATTTTGGTGAGTTTTCTCAATTTATATTATCCAATCCTCAGCTGTGCCTGCTTTCTCTTCCTTTTACACATCTGCCCTTTGCTAGTGAACTATAGACTCTAGAGAAATTCAGAATTTCTATTCTCTAGGCCTTTTCAAATTGCATCAAAAAGTTCACATTTTAAAACAATTTCTGCTCTGATCTAAGACTGCATTGGGACAGTAATCTTTACAAAAGGCAGAAAAGAGTGTGTTATGAGGTCTGTGGAAGAGAAACAGCCCATGCAGCCTACTCCTGGAGACCTCTGTGTGTAAGACCAGATGGAGTGAGTTGTCAGGACCCAGTGCCAGGGTGCCCTGCAGTGCTTGGCTCGCTTGGTTGTCTCCAGCTCCCAAGGTGTGGCACAGCTAATCCTCTTTGCCTTTTAATGAAGTTGTTCTTCTGATTCCTTTGTTGAGGAAGATTTTCCTTGTGCTAGCCCCTGGGACCTGAGAGTAGAAGGCGACTTCTTTCCTTGACTTTTGCTCTCCCATATCAGCTGTACAGTCAGCTTAGTCTGAGTTTGGGCTTCGTTTTTGCTTTTGCAGACTTCTGTGTCTGAACAGAGCCTCGTGGCCCTGTGCTCTACAGGATCCTGCTCCTCCTTTGACAACATCTACAGAGGTACAGACCAGCGTTCATTTTGCTGAAATTATGACATATGGCCAGTTTTGCCATGTTCCTCTGTTGGCTGTTACATTTCAGTGCTGATCTGGAAATGATAAATGTTTCAACCACAAGTAGGACTGCAGGGCCAAAAATGGTGTTGCAAGAGAAGTGAAGAGAAAATGCTGCTCTGTTATCCACTGATAGAGACCTTGTGTCCTTTCACAACCTCTCAGCTATGCTTTTAACTGCATAGCTCTGTGGAAAATTATGGAAAATCAGTGGAAAATTACGAGCAGTTATCCATTACTCTACAAATACGCTTTACATACTTGAACTGCATTAAATATCTGGTTCCAATTCTCTTGTTGTTGCTTAGAGTAATTCTGGTAATTCATTGTCAGCCTCTACTGCAGGATAAATCTTTGCTCAAGGATATTCTCAATTCTTCTGGAAAATCAGGGAGGAATCCTGGCATCAGTGGGATTTTGCAATTTATTTCAGTGGAACAAGCATTTTGGCCCATGTTTTTCCTTTTTCCATTATAGCTGGAGAGGTTTGCATGAAAAGATCAAGGAACTCAAGAAGTGGCAGGTTTCTGTGGATGCTCTGCAAACTTTATTTTCTTGTGCCCCTGGAGAATCACTCTCTGGGTAAAGGCAAACACTTGCAAGAAATGTTCTCTTTTTTTGTGAACAAACTGGCTCACCATCCCTGAAATCAAGGAAATGCATTAGTCACAAGAGTTCGTGTTTGCATGAATATGTTTAAATCCACTATGGCATTCAGATCCAACTGTGTACTGGGAACAGCCGAAAATACACCTTTCCCAAGGTGGCTCCTGGAGACAAAAAATGAATCAGGGCTGGATTTCTGCACAGGTTATGTAGGTCACTGACTGCATTGGAGGGAAATTGAAGACAACAGTGAAGATATTTCGTATGAAGTAATTGTTATTCACAGAAAGTAATTACTTCTATTAAAACTGGTAAGAGTTACAAGTCAGATTTTCTTGGTATCCTGTGGGGTTAGGAGATTCACAGGGAAATGCATAATTCTGTATTTCTTAAAGAAAATAAGACAGCTTTTTGCATTTGGGTACAACACAAGGTTATTAGACTTTAGTATGGACCTGTTCTTTCCAAATCTATAGACCTGGTCACTCCTTTTTTTTAATCTGTTACAGTCTTAAAAAAGTAGAAAATGCAATTTGTATCTGCGTTTGTGTCTGTGTATGCCCAAAGTATGCAAAGGTCTGGCTCTGTGACTGATATTGCTTGGTTTGAACTTCAAATGCAATGATGTGGTAATGAAATACCAAAAGAACAACTTGCACCAATCTTTGGAGAAGGGAGCATCACCACTTTAGCCACACAGTTCTGTTCAACAGTATATTAAATTTGGATATACTGGAAGGGACTGGAGAGTGATGTCCCCCCAGCAGTTTCTTTACCCCATCATCCCTCACTCACATGTGAGCTCAGTGCTGTAGGTAAGCAGAAATGTGGCGTTTGGGTTAATCCCTTGGCACAGGCAGGTCAGGCACTCCCACAAAGTTAAGTACTAATGCACTTAGAATAAGTGCTTAGTGTCAGGAAATCCCCCGATTCCCAGAGACCTGGATAGGATGTTCAAATGTGCAAACATATTTATACATGACTAGAAAATAGTAATTTTTAAAGGAAGCATTTCAGCTTGCTCTTCATGTACTTTTTATTCAATTTTAGAATTTTAATCACAGCTCTTTGATTTTGCACTGTAATGGCTCTCTGGGGCTGGGTAACCCTGGGATGAAAGAACACAAAATCATCTGTCACTGGGGAAAGGATAGGAGAAAGCCTCATAAATATAGCTGTGATGCTCATCTGATAAAACAGAAAGGGTGAACCAGTATTTTTACCTATGAAATTCAAATACTAGTTATTTGACGGTGTGAAATCCCTTTATGTAAACTGTGTAGCACTCACTCAGGGTGCAGACTGCAGAAAACACTGTTTGGACTTGAAAGGTGAGAAGACCTCTGGATGCTCAGGGGAGAGCTGACACAGAAGTGGGAAAGTGCTAGACAGGCTACTATTGCTGCCACTTCTGGTCTTCAAACTACTGTGTTTCAAGATTTCTCCTTCTGCAGTAGCTGTGCTGCTCCCTCCAGTCAGCCAACCTCTCCCCTGGGAGGTTCAGGCTTTCCCAGTCCTCTGGACAAATGAACTGCTCACTGTTCTCTCTTCTACATTTGTGCTTCTCTAGTCAGCTTCTCTGGCCATTCCCACCTCTCCCCATTCAGGAGTCAGAGGTTTTTATAGGCTCATTTCTCTGATTTAGATATGGAAGAAAGACCTTAGGGTTATCCCGAGCATTTTGGAAGGTAAAAATAATGGTGCTTCTCATGGATTGTTATTGTTGGGGCTTGGTGGCAAGGATGGTGGTTCAGGAGTCAGGATCAGTAATGATTTCCTCTGCTACTGCATCTTCCATTACTGAGGTCCATTCATTTGTCCACCGTTTTCACTTGCCAACAGAGGTAATGCTAGAGACCTGCTTTTGTACTAAAATCTCTGAAATATGTGAATGCAATTTATGTAAAAAAACCCAACCAACCAAACAAAACCCAGTGTTATTTTGTCAATGCAATCAGGAACTTTATGCTTCTGAAGCACCTCATATCCAGAGAGCCAGTGCTGAAAAAGAAAAAGTGAAAAAAGTTTTTGTCTATTATTGAAATAGAACAGATATTACTACCACCCTCGAAATTAAAAAGAATAATTTGAAATGCTTCCTAGCACTGGCCAGGAATTGGGCAAACGCACAGATGCCTCTGGAAATCAAATCCAGGCAGAAGGGAAAATACTCCCTTGTTGTACAGAAAGGAACTGATGTTCATATGTTTGGGAATTTACACAGATCCTCATTCAGTAAGGCACAGTGGCAGTAGCCACCTGCGGATACGGCTGGGGGCACACAAGAGAACGGGTATATCCTCTACATACCAGCTGTCCCTTGCAAGAACCAGTCTCCTCTTCACCCTCTTCTGAATGCTACAAGCTAGCTTTTTAGTTTAATGATCTTTAAGAAAAAAAAAAAAAAGGTTTATTTAAAGGAGAAAAACTTCCTGCAAATAATTAACTGCCAAAAATGACCACTTGGGAGTTTTATATTGATTTATTCCTCTCTCCACCGAACGCTTCTGTTCTGTATCTTCCACTTACTGCATTATCACTTGTCTATTTTGCATATTGGGGTTATGAATTTGCCTTTTCAGCTGTCTTAAGCTATTTGCATATCTTGATTGTTGATAAAAATATGACTAATTATTCTTGGCAATGGGAGGGGAAGGGTTTTAATGATAAATGGGTTTTGAACTGCAAGCATATATTCCACATTTCCTGTGAATGCCACCTACTGAAAAGCTCATTGCAGCCTGACAAAACATTTTTCTGGATTTAGCCTTAAATAAAAATTTAATAGCCATATTAAATAGCAGAGGTTACTTTTCCCTTTTTTTCTTTTCTCTCTCTTTTGGCACTTTTCCTCACTACTTTTCTTTCTTTAAGAGCTTTCTTTGACAACAGGACAGTGCCCCAGATTTCCCAAATCTTAGAAAGCCTGGAAAAGGTTAATTGGAAAAGTCAGGGTTGCAGTTGGATAGTTAGTGCAGCTGTATTCTCTCCGTTGCTTGTTAACATTTTCTCAGTGCCTCACGGCCCCACAACTCCATGTCACTGCTGTCGCCAGTGCCCTGGCTGTGAGTCCACTCCCCAGCCTTGCTGGCTCCTCATTTCTATACGCTTCACTTTGCTGAGCCACTCCGAGCTGGCGTCATCCATCCAGTCACAGCTCTCTAAGTTTGCCATGTGCACTGACCCCGTGCTGACCCCGAACCATGATACAAACTATGGGATTGTAATTAATCTCTAATTACCCACAATACCTCGCTGGGTATTCAGCCTGCTGTTCAGTTGTATTCCTTACCAGTTCAGTCATCAGTGGAGCATTCAAATTCGGTGCAGCTCAGTGTTTAGAAACCAAGGGCTTCACTAATATTAAGTGGCTGGGCTACTTAGAGGGCTGTGTCCACCTTTCTTTGCTCTGTCAGGGCTCTCCATCCAGGCAGGGCAGAGCCAGGCTCCAGCTCCAGCTCAGCCAACTGAGGGTGCAATGCTTGTGTTCGTGCGTCTCCATCCAAAAGACAACTGAGCAGGCTGTATGTGACACCTCTTTCACTTCTTTTGCAGCTGGTGTTATTTCTCCTGGCAGGGGACAGACAGAGACTGTCATTGAGTCAGCATATCTCGCTAGAAGGCATCGCTCTTCATTTAATTTAGGTTGTATTCCTGCTTCTGTCCAGGTGATGAGATCTAGAAAGGGTGATTCACTGGAAAGATGCTCTGAGGGTGCTGATCTGAGAAGTGGTCCTGCCCGTGAGCACCCACCTAAATCCAACCCTTAAGAGGAGAGATGTGGTTTGGCCTTGGCTATAGGAGGTGCTCTGGACTGTAAATTCAGTTTCACTCTGGTAATCCCACTGGGACAGGGTTTTCCACTCCTTTTGTGTACGGCAAATGCAAAGCCATCATGCTGCAGCCCTCAAATGCCAGACAGAGCACTCAAGAATCAAAGCACTGTGTAAGAGAAGAGAAAAAACGTTCCCTCCTTGATTCCCATTACCTCTGCTGGCAAACTGTTTCCCCAGGTACATCTCTCCTACTATCTTCTTGTGTCTCAACTGGTTTTTCTTTCTCTCCCTTTCCATACTTGCATTTTTCTAGCTTTCCCCTGTCCTGAAATGCTTCACTGGCTAGTTCCTCACATCTCACCCACCCTCCATTTTCCCTCCACCCCAAAATCTCTTCAAAGTTTGAGAGAGCCTTTTTTGGAGATGGGAGGGAATATTTTGATAGGATACGGTTTGAGTAGAACATTCATATTTGTTTAAAAATTGAAAAGTCCTAGTTTCAATGACATACTCACCAAACCAGACCAAGATCCAGTGCCAGTTGGTGTGGCTCCCAGTAGTCAGCCAGCAGCTCTGACATCCTGGGGTGGAGCTGGGACTTTCAGGACTGCTCTCACTCCCTCTTGTGCAACTGGTTTTTCTTGGTTTCTGGACTCCTGACTGAGTGACAGATCTCTCCCTCAGCTTACTGGGCTGTCCTGAGCACCACCAAAGAGGGCAGCCAGCTGCTGCATTTCACTATGAAAATTAAAAAGAAAAAATTGACATAGAAAAAAAATTAGAATTGCTTTTTAGTGGAAAATTCCTAATTTCCAATGGAAAACTAGTAAATATCTCTGTTTTGAACTTCTTAGGTTCATTCCTCCCAATATTTGCACTGGGAAGCTGTCTCAAAATCATAGTGCCTTGAGAAGCCTGTTGATTTCTAGCCTAAAGTTATTAATACTTTACCTCCTTTGTACCTGGTAAATGCAATATATGTTCATTCAAACACAGAATTTTAATTTCCCACTATGGGAGAGCATAGCTGGCTTAAAAATCTTGTCATTTTTACTTATTTATGACCTGATACCAGCTCAGCCTGATACCTGATCATTAGTAGCTGTGTTTCTCTGTGTGACAGCTCTTCCATGCCCAGTACGTAGCAGCCACCTCAACTTGATGTAACAATTGCTGTGGTGACTGTTTTGCTCTTAAGTTGTCATGATATATGAAATGATCATGTTAAAACCTGCCTAACTTGTTTGAATATTGTATATGTTAAACCTGTTCTTTACCAGCAATAACTTGTACTCCTTGCCTTTGCTATCTCTCACATGGGAGAAATGTGAGTACCAGAGGAATCTTTGTACCAGACATGCTCCGCGTGTCATTTGACTTGGTTTTAACTTGGGGGGCTTATTTCTAAAGTGTTTAATAGAGCATTTGGGAGAAGAAAGGGCTTGTCAGCAGTCCCACAAAGCCTTCAGCTTGGTTGTGTGACACACAGCCTTGGGGTGAGGTGCTGCCATCCAGTCAACTGACCCTTAGGCATGCAATTATGGCAACCAGTCTAATTAATACTTATTTTTCCCAGCAAACTAATATTCCCAGTGTCAAAACCAAAGTGGGTAATTAAGACATTGCCTCCATCTTCCTGGAGCATCCATCAGCTGTTTGTTGTCCTACTCCCAGCACCCAGCTCTAAGGAACACCCTGGTGCACCTGCCCGCACAGTTTGCCCTCATAATGTCTTCTCCTCTACTTAGAGACCTTTGTTTCCCACACCAGGTGCTGACAGCATTCCCACCTCCAAGACATGGCAAATACTAACAAGAATGGCTTGAATTTTTTCACTGAACATCTTTTAGACTTCCTCTTTTTATTCACAACTCTATAAAATCTTATTATTTTTCTTTAGAGGCTGTGTCAGTAAAATTGTTGGATGAATGAAAAAAAAATATTTCCGCTTGCATTTACTTTGGTAATTCACGGAACTGAATGACTACACCTGTAGCTGAGTTCCAAGGAACAGTCAAGTCCAAGAATTGTCCTTTTTCAGTGACCTTCAAATACCTTATTTCAATTTTGGAAAATAGATGAAATTTACCCATGACCAGTGTGGATGTATGTTATATGTATACCCTGGATGCATTTAGGGAATGTGTATCTATTTCCAAACCTTAAAAGAGTGTGGGTAGCACTATTAGATAATCCATCTATTTATAATGTACAAATAAATGTTTCTTTATTTTATAATTTAAAATGACAACTGACTCAGTTTATGATACTGATGGGCTAGAGATTCCAAAAGAAAGAATTAAGAGAAGAAACCAACACCCAGTGTTTTTTCAGCACCTGGTAATGCAGGCATCTGATAAAATATAGGGACCTGTGATTCATATTTGGCCTGCTTTTGACCCCTGAACTTTGTAGAGTGATGAAATTTGAACAGCAGTAATTGTGTATTTAAACTGTTGGTTTAGAAAAGCCACATGAGACACACTTAACACTGCCTTTTTTTTTTTTTTTAAATCAGCTTTCTCATTTCTGCCTCTTGCTCATACATTTCTTTTTTTGTTTGGGCAGATTTCTATTATCACACATTGAGGCGTTATTGAGCGGCACCAAGAGTCGTATTCAATTCTTGAATCCTTTAGCAGATGTATGACCCCGGACAGTAAGTGCAAAGTTACTTCATCTCTGTTAGAAATGGGCACAGAAGTGAGGTAAGTCCCAGCATGGAGGTTGGGTGATGAGATAATTGCCTGTAGGTGCAAGAGGGCATTTGTGAGTCTGTGGTCCTATTCCAGTGTTATTGAGCAGACAGGAATTATTCCATTGATACAGAATAGACCTTATTGTAAATCTGCTTGTTTTATAAAAAAAGTTCCTCATGAATAGATACGGTGGTAGGTGTTGATTGTTGCTGAGAAGCAATGTATCATGAATTCTTTTGCTCTGCTTAAAAACAAAGCCTTTCTTCTGTTAAAGCTTCTCAGACACCTTTGCCTTTTTTTTGTTTCCATTAAATGACAAGCAAAGGTAGTTCTGCATCTTACTTTTTTGAGTAGCTTGTGTTCTCAGCCCTGAAAAGTAGAGTTGAATTCTGTTCCCTGGGTTTTGAGAAGGGATGTTCTTGTTTTGGCAGCCATTCTCAAATGCTCAGGTATGTGTTTAGCTTTTCTAAAATTAGCTGTCATGTTGAACTTGGGCTCCTTGGTCTTCCGTGGGGTTTTGGCAGGCGGGGGGAAGTGGAACGTTATTTTTGTGACTATGCACTGTACTGCAGTAATATTTGATTTTTCAGTAGAGGACTTGAAAAAAGAATAGTTTAAGAAAGGTTTTCCTTTCCTGAAGTTGCAAGCAGGGATGAGAAGGGGGAACACGTGGACATACTGGTCTGTTTATTTTGATTACTGTGGTAGTAACTGCTGTGGTGAACCTAAGACCTTCTCATCCATTTTCCTCATAAGCCTTGAATTTGCAAAAGGACCTTGATCACCCAGCAGAATACAAATGGCAAATTCCTACTGATTAAGAAAAAAATAATCTCCATGTTGTAATGAAAAATATATCACATTTCATGCAGGTGGTGGGGAAAAGGTTAAGACAAATCTGGAGGGAAAAGGAAAATACTCCAGCTGGCTGCAGACAGCAGGTATACAAAGCCTAGTTTCTCAGAAGAGAGGTGCTCTATTTAGGGGCTACAGATTTATAGCAAGAGCCTGAACAGCAGGGTTCAGTGCAGCTCCAACCAAAGGAACCTACAAAGGTTATTAGAGGGTGACTCTTAGATGCACAGAGAGCAGGACTTGTCTATTAAAGATAAAACTGAATGTAGGAAAAGGTGGTTGGAGTAAACCTTTCCGCTGACCTTTATTGCTTGCAAGGCTGCAAGGACCCAGATATTATCCTTTGGACTTTTTCACTGAAGTTTCCAGCTAAATATTGTCTATTCCAACAGATAAACTGAGTTAAAACTCAAGATCCTAAAGGAAGAACAAGCAGAAGTTTACTTTGGGGGCCAGAAGTGTCAGTGAAAAGCCCACTATGACCTAATAAGTCATCCCTAGTGATGCAATAGAGAGACTCACTGACAAATATAGTTCAAAACAAATGGAAGAGGATTGTTTGTTTGGTTTGTTTTTACAACATATTTCTGTTGCAAGCATGAAAATTTTGGGTTGCTACCTACAATCGTTTGAGTGACATTTTATACAGCCATTGAAAGGCTCTTCTGTCATATTTTCCTTTTTTTTCTTTATTGATTTTTTTCTCTCTAAGACTTTAATTCACTCTTCTTCAGTTGCTACAGTTGAGAGAAATTCTGTAGATCACATAGAGATAACATTCCAGCCTAGACTGGGTCACTCACACTCACACAAGAATACAAGCTTCCTGCAGACAGCTAGTCCTTTCCTGCTTTTCAGGCCTTTTTGCTCCATCTTTTCTTTTTTTTTCCTCCCTTAGTATTTGGGTCTTAATCTTTCTTTAGACTTACCCTTCACGCTGTGCTCATCTGAAATGTACCAATAATTGCTGCTACTATATGTGGTTTGATCATTCTGTGCATTCCTTGTTGAAACTATCAGTGAAACAAGACATCTAAAATATGATTCTGTAGCGTTAAGGTAATATTTTGGGTGTCTGAAATCTCTTATAAATTGTTCTGTAGAGAGTCAGTTTTTTCAAGGAAAAAATGACAGCAACAAGCCAACGTTAATGACATATTTCAGTGTAATGCTGTAATTTTAGCCCCTGCCATGAACTATTGCTGTTGTACAGTAAAGTATTTTGCTAGTAAATGGTGAAGTGATTTCCAGTAAGACCCTTTCTCTTTATTCCATCCTTCCATCAGGAAAATACCTATCTTGCTGATTCCAAGGTATTAAAAAGAAAATACTCATCTGAAGCACATTAGACACCATGTGAGTGCCCTACAAAAAGTAAATAGTAAAGATGAGATGTTGTAGTTTCACCTTGTTTATTTTCAGATGTTTTTGAGAAGGCAGAAGACGAAGATGCTTCTTGCCTTGAAGTGGATGAAGTGTCCCAAGTGCACGATCTGTTTTTTGGTGTCAGTGTTTTTCCTTGTTCCTGCATGTGTGCACAGTAATGTGCAAACATATTTAACAGCCTCTGCACTAATAAGCCTTTTTCTCCTCCTTTTTCTCCAGTGCCCTGTTTCTTGCCTGCTGGAATTCTCCTCCTTCCATGTCCTTTCAGTTCTTTGTTGGTCACTGCAATTAATTTTCAAGCAATTTTCTTCTTAACTGATGGGTGCATTTCTGTGGCTTTTTGAGGCTGATCAAGATCTGTTGCAATCAGTCAGCTGCCATTTAAGAATTTGTTACAGGATGAATAAACCGGGAAAAGATGGTCAGTGCTTGGAAAGCAGAACTGGAGGTCTGGAGCACCAAGCCACAGAACCTTCATGGCTGGAAACTTGGATAAATGCAGCCCTAAATATTTTTTTGTTTGACACTTGGACCTAGCAGAAAATGATGTATCCATTAGCAACTCCTCCTGCTGCCAAAACCAACAGACTTGCACTTGCAGATTGCTTTCTTTCTGTGCTATCAAGCCACTGCATGGTCACATTTTGCAAAGCATACAGTCATCTATCACTTAAAAACATTTCTTTAGAGGCCCTGTGGTCTTTGTCCTAAGTATGTGTGTGTGTCTGCTTGAAAGTGTCCCATTGAAATATACTGACCTCACCAAGCACCTCAAAGAAAATCCATAGTGGAAATTGTCTTATTTTCTGTTTGCTTTGAATTATTTCAAAGTTTGTCACTAGTTTCACGTGACAATGGGGCTTTTGGAGTTTTTTTTTTTCTATGATGACAAGTCAGAGAGACTAAATGGCTCTTACTACTACTACGTGAAAAATGTGTCAGCGGAGAGTGGACCCAGGCGGTTCCGATCTCATAAAGGGGCAAGAACATTTCTGAGTCAGGTCCCACTTTCCCCGGGAAAAATCCCTGCAGTCCTAAGTATCCTCCTGAAAGCAGTGAGACTCCTGAATATGTAATGGTCCAGGATCAGATGAGTAATGTCTCTAGAAACAAAAAAGTTCTAAGCTAAAGATTTTTTTTTTTCTTCATGAGATACTTTATCCAGCATAGTAAAAGCATGTATATTTATAGCCTAGATTAAGCTTTGTTTTGTGGGATGAAAAAACACATTTTAGAGTTGGCCCCTTTCCTGAACAGATGTTACTGGCCTGGGTGAATAACTTATTCAAGCATACGATTGAAGAGAATTGAATGAGAATTTTTGCCAAACTCAATTCCGACTAAAACTGAAATCTTTCACCACTCTTCTTCCCTCTGTCATACTGGCTCTGCTGTTCAGTTCATCCCAATCTCTGTCTTCCGGCTGTGACTGTTCATGTGTTATGTCAGACCCTTTGGTTTTGGACTTGACTTTTTCCCATGCGATAAAATCTATAAACAATTTTTAAAAAAATACATAATTCTTCCTTGAAAAAAGGAATGTCAGGGTAACTTCAGTGGCTTCAATGCTTGTCTCTCACTGATTTCTTGCATCAAATTTTGCTGGTGCAGATATGTTTCTAATTGCCACTGCTTCTAGCTCCAGCTGGCGTCTTTCCTTGTTGCACATTATCACCAGTATTTAATGTTTTACAGGTCAAATTAGACTCACAGTGACAACTGTGCCACCCATTGCTTTCAGAGACTCCCCAGGCTGAATGCAGTAATATTAACAGTCTGTGCAAGAGGGGACAGACTAGATCTCCTTCTCCTTTGGTTTTGATGGATTGTGGTCTAACAGGTCTAAAAAGCAAATAAATTATTTTGTTGTCCAAGCCTGCACTGAATTGGGAGCAACAAAGATATTTTTTAATTGAAAATATAACAGTTTTTATGGAGGTGTCACTAAGTTTGAGAAATTATACTGAAGCAGCTTCATGACAAACATGACCCTGAGTGTGATGCTTTTTCACTCACCTGAGGTATTATAACTACCCTTCAACTACCTCCCTCAATGCATAAATGCATTGAGCTCTACAAAGAAAACACAGCTGTGTGATGGCATAGCAATGTCAGAGTCAATGGTGCCTTTCCAACAACTGAGATCATCCGCCTGAACTATCAAAACACTCCAAGAAATTGGTATGGGGGCATTTGACTGATTTCAGTAAATAACAGTTTTGAGGATTGCTGACTCACTGCCCAGTGGTTATGCCTGCCTTTAATAGATTTTTTAAAATACTATCATTGCTCTTAAAAACAGATGAGAAAAACTTCAACAGTTCTAGGATTTGTTTATCTATGCTGTAGCCACAGGTTTCAATGAGTATTTTGCATGGTCGAGTCCTCTTTGTCCAGCTTCTGTATGTCTGCATGCAGTGCAATTGCATCTGCTTCTTGGATTTAGTGAGGCAGCAAGCCTGGCAGCTCTGTTCATAAAAACACATTAGTAGAAGCATTTGAAAATACCAGCACTGATCTTTTTATTTTTTTTCCTTTCTTTCTTGTTCTGTTGATATATTAGGAAACATACTCTGTAAATCTCATGTTTTAATTCCTCTTTGGAGAACAGTTTAATGCTTAAAGAAGCATTTGCCTGCCTACATTGTTATTAATGCATCCCATTCTTAAAAGACAACATAGAAAGTAAAACCTTCTTGAAATTTAAGGAATTTGAAGGAGTTATATTCTTAAGTCCTTGTGTTAAAGTATGCAGGCAGATTCTCATAAGCATTCACATAGTCAGTTTGACAAAAGGATCATCTGTATGAGTAGTTCTTTGTTTTCCTTTCTGTGATTTATACAGGTTGTTACAGCACTTTGACTGATACTGGCAATAATTGAAAATTCTTCACAAATGCTTTAAATCTCAGGGGGTGGATTCTACTTTACTGACTCTAGTCTTATGCCAGAATAGCTGCATTTGGTACAGCACAGTAATCCAGGTTTAAACTGGGAGAGCGCAGTGGAACAGGGGAGTGGAGTTGTATTTCCGTATGTTCTGTTCTGATATTTTAAAAAATTACATCAGCTGTCAGATTCTATGTAGAAAGTCTTGTCTCCTTTGACCATCTGTGGCACTGATCAGAAGTTCTTGGGAGAGTTCTAGTTCAGTCACTGGGACAATGTATTGTGCAGGTCACCACTGCCTGGTGCACCCTGTTTCAGGCTGTCATTAAATGTGCCTGTGTGCTGCCGTTTTTATTGTGAGCATCACGTGTGTATGGAGAGGTGCAAGTTTGCAAGGACTCTTTTGTAAGGATGTCCTGAATGAAAGATAAGAGTTTACTCAGTCCACTCTCCCCAGCTCCCCTTAGTCAAATACCTCCTGACACATTCCTTTCCTTGGGAGAGGAAAACGGATTTACTCTTTGGAAAACAAAGCAATGTAGTTCTCCACCAACAGAGGTCATTCATTTGCTTGTTGCTTGCCATGTTCTGGGTGCTCTGCTGGGGACTGGGGTCTGCTCCCATTGACCTTGCAGGGCCTTGACTCCTTTTGCATTAAGTTTTGAGTGGGATTCTTCCCATTGATCCCCAGCACCTGAAAGCTGGCTGATGAGTCTAAACTACTCAGCGAGGTTGTTTTTTATTGATGAAGAGAAACAGATACCTCTCCAAGGAAATGCATCCCCTCCTAAGATACATGTCTGAATAGCTGTGATGAACTGCCCTTTCTGAGGTTTTCCCTGTACAGCCACAGATTATAAAGGGAGCAGAGTAGCTTAGACCAAAGGGCTGATAAGAGGAAAGATGACTCCCTGCATAGGCAGTCACAGTGGCAGCAAAGAGCCTCTCAGGATGGCAGATTTTATACCAGTAGTGAACAGCTTCCAGTAGCTAAGTAGGCAATGACAAAACTCTGTCTGTCTTTGGGAGCTGCTATTAGTTCTGGGAATTGTTGCACCTGAGGGGTGAGAGAAAAGAAAAATTTGCCTACACTTTAAAATCAGCTGTAATTCAGAAGATTATCAGGAACCCTCTATTTCACTTCTGAGTAACTTCTGAACAGAACAGATGATAACGCACTTTTAAGTGAACATGAAATACACAAAAATGCAGCTTGAATATGTTGCAAGAGTTCTGACCCCTTGCATTATGATGTTTTCTGTACAATTAAAGGATTTTGGTAGAAGTCACTGCATAACAGCACTTAAAGTGATGGTAAAGATTATTAAAACTGTTTCCTGTGGTATTAAAATCTTTATCCCAACGTATTGTGGAGTAAGTCCAATGGGATTTAATTACTGAGGTGGGTTCCATTACTGTGCTAAGAGAGAAGCTGTTTGGAAGAGGCTGCCTTAGAGCTGGCACAATGTCCCTGCTCTGATGGCTTTGCATTTCCACTGCAATGGCTTCACGTTTCCATCTGAAGCCTCCAAGTCTTTCATGAGGTGTGAGGGTTTATATTCTGGTGTGGAAGTTGAGGAACAGAAAGGCCAAGCAGAAGTCATGGAAGAGCAAAGCCCCAATTTTGTCCAACCTCAACTCATTTCATATCTGTGCTCACTTCATTAGAACCCACTGGGGAATTGAGGGCATAGCCTTTAGTTTTCCCCCTGGGTCAATAAGAAAATACTTTCCCAGTAGCATTACTGCTCAAGGGAAATAATTTCAGGCACAAAGTCTCCAGTCATCCAGACACAGTAAGTCAGATGTGTGTCTTGAGGGAGTCTGACCTTAGCTCTTTCTGGTATCTGTAATACTGGAATGGCAGAAATCTTACATGGCTCTCACTCATTTTGTCCTGATTTTTTCTCTACATCATGTACTCACTGGGTTAATAAAGCCAGGTGGTAGTTCTTGTTAACCTTTCTGTGTCACACACGGCTCCAAAATGTGAGATGCAACATCATTAGAAAGTGCTTCTCTTTTTTTTAGGAGATAAAATAGCTCAGCGAATTATTTCCTAGGGCTTTGCACTTCAGCAGGTGCCCAGACTTTTGGTCAAAATAATGTTAAATATCCCCCATTAGCATTTCAGCTTAATAATAGCAGACCTGGGCTATGTTTAGGAAATTGTTTTCTTGGAGGTGCCACTCCTCGAACAAAACAAGTTTGCATTCACAGAATATTTTGCAAGATATTTCTTCATACTCTGTGGCAAAGTATCAACTTCTCCTGACTGTTGATTCAAAAATTAGAGGTGTGCAGTAGTTGCTCTGGCAACGGAGTCTCGTTTTACCCCTGTGCTCATTTCCAACCTGTTACTAAATTACTAAGCACTGGAAGGATGCATCAAAGAGCACCTAGAGACATTGTTAATGTAATGAAACCGAGCCTTCATCTACTTAAAACATGTTGTGTCAGCTTGGAAATAAGACAGGTGATTTCTTTACCCCCAGAAGTTGGCACCGTGTCAACTACTTAAAGTTTTAAAGTTATGAAAACAAGGTCTGCGCACACACACACACACACAAACCCTTATATGGAATTTACTGATATGTTGTACCTGGAAAAACTAAATTTGTTTATTAGAAAATTATAAAATATCCTTTTTACTGTATTGGTCATGACATTTGTCAGGTATTTTTACCAGTTGTAAGTACTTCAGTTTGTATTTCTGTGCATATATCATATAATAAATGTGTAGATTTATAGCTACTATTGCAAACATTTAGCAGTATGAGTAGTCCAGATAGGAAGAAACTGAGGACAGGAATCTGTGTTATTGAAGGCAGTATTGTGCAACTTTAAAATCTTGTTACAGTTTTTTGGGGAGAACTTTCTCAAAAAAACAAAGTGAGATTTTTATTGGTCAGGTAGAGAATTTCCCTTTGTGTTTCACAAGAAAATTGGCTTAAGTAATATATAGCAACGTTTATAGCACTACAGGAAAAATCTAAAGGCTTGTTGAGTGCTGCATCATTGCACAAAGTGCAGCTGGGGCTGGTGGCAAACCCCAGTGCCCAGAGCCCCTAGGAGTGCTGTGATCTCCAGGAATGACAGGAATTATTGAAAGAAGAATAATCCCAGGAAGTATCTCCTTTGAAGCCTCACACCCTATCCTGCAGTTGCTCATTGTACAGTTTGGTTTTAGCTAGTATTTCGGTCTCAGGAACTTCAACTCTGCTTTGAAGAAGGGATAAAATTAAGGAAGAAACATATTCTTCTAGAAAAGGATGTTTTTTCCAGCATCATACCATGAGATCAGTTTGGCTCCCCGTTTTTCAAGCATGAGAGCATGGGCTGAACCCTTGTGCCCTCATCTCCTAGGATAAAGTGGGGAAGGGTAGAAATCATAAGGTTCAGTGCTACTTTTGGCCTACAGCGAGTCTCATCTGTGGTGTGACATTTACCCCAGGCACTATGGGCATCAACAAGGCATCATCAGTGCATTACTGTTACAGCACTGTGAGACCCTTTACTGCTTTTACTTGGTGCAAAGAGGGAAGGTGACAGGAAAGTCTCATCTGGATACCTGTCTGTATTCTAACCCTGGTTTATAAATACTTCTGCCATATGTTACATAAGGTCCTGAATTACTTGTGTGAAGTCGTGTTTGGCTATGATTTGAGAGTTCTATATATAAGAATTACCTTTTGATAGTGTTTTTCCACAGCATCTGTAGACTATCATCAAGTGATAGGGGACCAGCTAGCAAGAGATTCTATAATGTCAGCAAAATGTCAGCTCCTTAGTACAGCAGTCTTATACTGTTTCCAGTCTTGAAAACCCAGGACTAAGCCTTTAAAAAGACACCGTAAGATACCTTTGTATGAAAGTAAGGTGCCAGATAGTGTCTATAAATGTAGATGTTTGGTTTTAGCCTTACATTGCAACCTTTTCATATGTAATTCCAGTATATTTGCACCAGCTTCTTTTGACCGTCATTTTTAATGTATAATGTTTTTACCAGGTAGGCTATAGAGCTGTGTTATCACTACAGTGAAAAAGTCCACATGGACCATGTTACAAAGTGCAGAACATACCAGATATAATTTCCATACTGGGTTTAGAGATCAGACTTCAGCATAACTTTGCTCCAGATGCAAGATGTGGACAACAGAGACATGTTTTGTTATAGGTTTTACTAATGCAGGTTTAAAATAACATGACTGAAGTTCTAAATTGATATGACAGTTGCACCTTTTCTGGATAAAAGAACTGGCTGCAATGTTATGCCTGGTTTTAAAACCAATACACATGATCTGAACCAGATTTTTCATCATGGTTTTGAAAATTTCTTTTCAGACAGAGGGAGTGTTTAGGAACATTTCAAAGAAATGTAAACATGCACTTAGACCAAATAACTTGGGTCCAGGACAAATTTCAGCTGGACTATTTATTATTTTCTACCTCCTTTCAAGATTTCAATGGCTTTTTACTTGTATTCTCCTTAAATTTCCACATTGGTGCAGTGTAGCTACATGTAGTTATACTGCTAAAGAAGTGCCTCAGCCCAAGGGAAGACAAGGTTGGTGAAAGGCTTTCCCAGTACTTACAGGTCTGCTTTTCCATCTGGGAACAGTGCTGCCAACAGGATAACGCTGCAGGAGCCAGCAGGACTCCTTCCTCTGATTTTTGACACTGGGTGAAAAGAAAAGCCCAGTGAGACTGTGTGGAAAATGGCACCACGGAACTGGTCAAGAGGGTGGGGGCAATACATGGTTTTATTGGAGAGACCAGTCTATTCTCTCTGATACCTGAAGATGTTTCTTCTGAACATAGCACTGAAAAAGGAATAGAAACTGGAGTTGTCCTTGGTAATTTGCAGTCATCGTGCTAGAAAAGGATCCAAGGAATATCAAAATCTGTCAGAGAGGCATCATTGCTGTTAAGGAAAGCTCATAGTTGTTATATGTGCATAAATATCACATACTACAGGATGCTCTTTGGCTTCTATGCTGCACTGTGTAAATTTTCCTGTATGCTTTTTGGCAGAATTTTGTTCCTGTGCAAACATTCAACAAACTGTGTCATGAAGCAGCTTGTCTTTCCTACAGCTTCAAAGTCTTGGTGTCTCACAGCTTGCCGTGACTCACGCCTTTCTTTGCAGTTGGGTTGCCTCCCCATCAGACAGAATAGTGTGGCCTATAGCTGGTTAATAAGTTTGCTGAGTGTATTGATGTCCTTATGGTTGAAAGGATCATATGAGCAAACAGTAGGATGAGAAGCCACGGATGTGGATAAAAAGGCAATGTTTAGGATAATACTAATTGCACGTAAGTGGAGGAGATCAACAGAGTAAAGAAAAAGAAAAAAAAAAGGTGACAAATTTTGTTGCCTTGCCCTTAGTTTAACCCTTTTTGCAAAAACAGTCTTTGAAAAAGAAGTGAGAACAAATGAATCCAGTATCGCTTTCATCACTTTTAGATGAGCCTTGATACGCTGTGATTCTCTTCTTCCTGCATAATTTCAAGGTAGAGGTCAGCACTCTGCCATTTTTTTTTTTTTAATTTAAAGACCATCATCTTAATTTGGGAATTTTCCAATGAACAACTTGCCTTAGAGAGCATAAAACCAAATAACAACAATGTAGTTGACCTCAGCAGTTGATGAACATTTTATCAAACCCTATCTGTTTCTAGGAACGGTGTCACAGAGTGTGTGTGAGAACACTGGGACCTCAAAGTGCTCTGCTTTGCCTCTAACTACTAAGAAAAGAAAATAACATACCTGTTCTGACACACACAGACTTCCCTTCAGACTAGCAAAAAGCATCTTATTGGAAATGCAAAGTATTTATAAGCACTATATGTATCACAATATTCAGTCACAACCTGATAGATAAATTTAAACTCAAAGGTTTAAATGTGGTTCTGAGATACTTCAAGTGTTCTTTTATATCCTCATATAGCACTGTAGCTGTGTAAAATAACTAAAGCTATAAGGCCTCTTCATGCATATTTCAGGAATTTTATGAGTATCAGTGACTTTGCACATACAAAAATCATGGACTAAAACTTTTCAGAGATGGAAACATTCTTATGTATCATTTCTTCTAAAATCAGAAGTTCTTAATGCTTTAGCTGAAGAACTCTTCATCAATTATCAGGATAAGCCATGTGCCTCTTTGTTAAAAAATTTCTGAGTCTGCCTATTAGGGACCTGCCCTACATGGACTTGAGCCATGTAATGCACCAAGAGCAAATGGACCAAACACCTCGGTGTTCATGGCTCTGCATGTCCCAGGAACTGAGAGACTGCAAATGTCAGGGCAGCCCTAGCAGAGCCCCTGAACAACACTCATTTAGGCAGCTGAGGGAAACTACTAATTTTGGGCTAAGTACTAAATCAGGACTGTGTCCCCAGTTTAAAGGTCTAGAAGGAGACTCCAAGGAGTGGTGGGTTTTTTTCCTAGTGGAATTTGAATCCTTTCCATGCTGCACCATTTATTTTGAGATATCTCCAAAGTCTCCTCACAAAAGGTCCCATGGAAAATGCTCTAAGTGGGAGGAGGCAGAGAAGCCAGGGAATGGCCAGTTTGTGACTGCAGTCCCAATATGAAGAGCATGAAGGGAAAAGATGCAGTTTTAGGGACAGTTCAGTTTGTTCTGTTCTTCAGCACTGTAATTCTGGTTAGGTAATTACTAGATCTTAGTGCAGTGCTGAGGTTTTCACTGAGAGTGGGTCTCTTGAGCCATTCAATAAATTCAATTGCTCAAATGAAGGAAAGGAAAGAAGTAGGATGGTGACCTTGACTCAACCTAAAATCTGGATGTTTTTCAATTTCAGTAGAAGCTGAATCCTCATCCTTAGATCTAACTGTGTCATGGATTCTTCGTGTGAGCCCAACTCTTTACTGTCATGTGAACAACAAAATACTGAACCAGTGTAATGGAAATCCTGTGACAGCAGCAGTGCTCGAGCATTTTCAGAATTTAGGGAAACAACTTCACATAAAAAACTTAACCATGAACCTAAATTTTAGTGTAGACCTCCAGTGTGTCTCATAAAGTCTCTTATTAAGCCTAATTCAAATCTAAACAAAATATTCTTTACTCATCCTGTCTTCAGTGAAATCCTTTGCTGATTGCCTCTCCAGCTCCAACAGAAGATGAATCAAGCAATCCTCACCCTGCGGGCACCCAGCAACCCCACCCTCTGACATCAGTGCCTCTACAGCAAGAGAGAAGACCAAAATCCAAGGATTTGAAATAATGTTGTTTGTGGTTTTCTTGTTCTTCCTCTTCTACTAATGACAATACAGAGGAATGTTTATTCTTAGTAAATGAAAAGAAAACAGTGTTATTTAGACATTTCTGTAAAGTGTACAGAGAATGCTAAAGTATATCAAACACTTAAAAAGTGCATTGCCTTGTAAAGGTCAGCACTGGTCTTCCATCTTTTTTTCCACATATGAATCATAGGCAACAAATGAGACTTAATATTTGCATCACTATTTTAATCTGTACCATTATTTATGAGGGTTCTCAAAATACTTGTAACCCTCAGAAAATATTCTAGCATGGGCTGGTATTATTACCTGCTCATGTTACAAATGAGGCACAAAGGCAGCACAGCTGAAATTTTCCGAAGTAGCTACTGGCTGGGGCAGAGAAAGGGCATCTCACTTTCTGTCTATCCAGCCTGAGTGATACAGGGCTTTATTATCAGATACATTCTCATGTACCAGTGAGAGGTACAAATGTTCTGCATCTCTGGAAAATAAACACGCTATTCAGACAGCTCAGTTTCTGTACAGCAAGTAGGCAAAAACTGCAAAGAAGAGAAATTCTGAGTGCACTGAGGGACAGCTGATGTGATAAAGTCAGTGGGAGAGCTTTAATTTTCACACTCAGGATTTCACCAACAGATGAGTGGCCAGTTAGTTAATCAGGCTGCTGGAGCAATTCTGTGCAACTTCTTGCCTTGAAATAACTTTGGCAAAGTCAGACTCATATATATGCTGTGCTCTCTGCCTCTGACTCACTCAGGAACCTTCTTCAAAAGCCATTTTTGTGTCTTTATAATTGAATTGATTCTTAAGTTGTGCCACGGGTGTACACCTTATCAAAGAAGAGCTGGCACTCCATTTGTACATAATGCCCTCTCGGTGGAGGTTTAACATGCAATGTTTGTTGTTTCTAGCAGGTCTTTCTGCAGAGAGAGAGGTCGCTACTCAGGGAGGCACTTTCCTCCTTGGAAACAAGAAAAGAAATCACCGGGAAGGAGGGGAAAATGCATCTGGGTAACAGGAGGGGATCTTGTCAATCTTCAAGGCACTAGAAAATGATCATGAAAGTCTTTTGTTAGAGAAGCCTATAATGGTACTATTGCTTGTCTATTGTGGCCACTAACAGCAAATAGCCTGCAAGGGCAGGGGAGACGTGGGATTAGACAAATTGTGAAGAGGGGCTCTGAATGCTTGAAAAGTACATTCCTGCTCATCAGGGTCAGAGAGGTCAAAACAGTGTCATAATTAATCCTCAATGAAATTATTTCTTTAAACAAATTGACCTTTAACAACATCCATGGCATATATGGAATAATGCTAATGATGTGGATTTCTTCCACATTTGGAAACAGAAATGCAATTGTAACAGAAACAGAAAAGCAAAATGAATTGTGAGCAACTTATGCTGAGTTGAAGACTCTGTTGTACAGTAATTTTCCTACTGCTAGAAACTGCAACTAGAATGAAAAAAAAAAATTTTAGAAAGCTTATATAGTATCATAATTTTGTATGTATTTAAGAATAAGCCCACTGAGTAAATGCTTTTCAGAGGGCTCATCCTTATCCACACGTATATATTCCTGGAGACAGCATGGGGCTGAAGCTGTATGCATCCATTGCAGGGTGGCAAAAAGGGTGAACTGGATCTTTCCTGATGGAAGAGGGACTGAGTACCAGCTTTCCCTGTCTAGCCTAACAATTTCAGTTGTCCTTCTCAATGGTGCTTTTGAGTCAGGGTCATTGGTCTGTCCTCTGGCTTCAGTACTTACTGGGCCGATTGCTTAAGTAACTTAATCAGAGTTTGCTCGTTAATAAGGAAATTGCCCTTTCATAATACAGTTGAAGTGCATGAAAAGCACTTCGAGAAGACAATGATAGACACAGATGTTACTCTGAATGGCAGCTGCTAAATATACGTGTGCTGATAAACGTCTGTGAAGCAACTTCATATGGCAAGACAAGTTAAACGTTTATTTCAAGCTTTAATTAAAAGTTACCTCACTAAAATTTTCAAAAGCATCAAAGTTACCAACTATTTTGAATTATTCTTCCTCTTTGTGCAGTCAGGGGCCTGTTTTCTCTGCCATCTTGAAGCATGCACATTATTAGTTCTCAAACTCACAGCACATAACAAGTGACCACAGATGAGAAAACTGCCCTTGACAGTTGCTGTCTACTCTGCAAAGTAATATTGTTTCCAAACGCCTGAATAAAAGCACATGAACAGCAGGAGTCAACAGAGGTAGTTTTATGATTTTTATTTTTAAAGAGAGACTTTAAAAGTGTCCCTGATACTTTTTTAGAATCTTTTTCAACTGGATTTTTCTTGAACAATACTTACAACATCTTGATCTTTGCGGTCGAATCATTCTCTCAGTTGCATGCTGTGCAGTTCTGAAAATTTGGAAGGAGTTTAAAAGTTTGAAGGACTTACTTTAACTGCCAAGCTTAAACATGGAGAGATTCCGGCATTCCCTGGGTCCTCCAAAGCCTATTTCTTTCTGTAGTTTTCCACAATTTTTTGGAGATACATTGTGGTCTCTACAGAATGGAGGGAAAAATCATGAAAAACAAATCTATCAGTTTAATAACTAGCAAAATAATTTACTGAGCATACCCAGCAACTGATAATAGAATAAAAAGACCTTATAATTTCAAACTACTTAAGATCTTAATCCAACTACGGCATTGGGCTTAATTTTATATATATATATAGATATATATATAAACACATAACCTCTGGTGTTAGTCTTCTGGTTTAACACCTGGAGTGTATAAGTTCAGGAAAGTCACTTGAAAGTTCTGTGACCCTACTATAAGATGGATACAGTAATACCTCCTCCCTCTCACTCCTCCTGTGTGCTTAGAGTGAAGATCTTTGAGGCCAAGATTTTTCTTTTATTTGGGAATGGACAAGAGGTCTCCAATAGAAATTAGTACTTTGAGACAAAATGAGAATGATCCAAATCTAACTATTTTTAATCCTTTCACAGACAACTAAGCAAAAATAATGCAAAATGCAGCCCAAACGAAGTATTACATGAACTTGGGCTCTTACAGGAAGATTTCTAGATAATAATTCAATGAGTTAGTTCCTGATTGCTTTTCCTGGGCTATCTAAAATAAAGTGAAACAAAAAACTTTATTTTAGTCTTTTAGGGTAAAATCCAAATATTCTGAAAAACATTTTTGACTTGATCTTCATTTATATAATTTTTTTTTTTTTAGAGCAGAATATCTAATATCCACATCAACAAATCCTAAAAAGACAGCATACTATATTTTGGTCAAAATACGTTATGGTTGAGCTGTAAGCACTCTAATGGATGTGACAGGATGGGAGTCATGAGAAATTCAGAGAGGTTGCTGATATTTGGTGTGTGTCAAGATCAGATTTAGCTTTGGGGAATAATCTAAAGATACCAAAATATGACATTTAAATAAAGTCAGTGAATTACATGCACGTACTTGTATTGAGACGTTAACCCCTTACGTACGTAGGCCCGGTTGAAAAGAGCAGCCCATTTGTTTAAGTTTCCTGTTTTTTCGGTAGCTTCGACTAGAAGTGACACCAGGATATGCCATTAGCAAAGCACTTGGAGCTGGGTAGTCAGGCAGTGGTCCTTCTTCTGGAGGTTTTCAAAAGTCATAGCATATTTGCTCTCTCTACAGTAGTCAATGATTTAAAGAGAGAAACTCTTGAAAGACCACATGTCTTTTTAAAGTAATTTAAAAATGAAGATAACAACGACGGACAGCAATTCACACAGAACTAATGCAGATCATGTGAAAGTTGAGTATTTCCAGTGACTGTTGTAAGATTTTGAGAGTTCAAAGCAGCATTTAGCTGGCAGGAGACCACCTTTGAAGGTGCCTGCAAGAGATGGATGAAGAAAGAATTGAAGAGGAGAGGGAACATTAAACTGAAGAGGTGGTTTCAGGAGCTTCATACAAGGAAATGAAACATATAATGGTATCACTTCTAGTCGAAGCTACCGAAAAAACAGGAAACTTAAACAAATGGGCTGCTCTTTTCAACCGGGCCTACGTACGTAAGGGGTTAACGTCTCAATACAAGTACGTGCATGTAATTCATTGACTTTATTTAAATGTCAGCTGCTGGAATTTCTCATCTCTGAATGTGGGCCTCATCTTAAAAGAGGCTAAGTGTTAATTGATAAAACAGGGCATCCAGGAATAAAAATTCTGACAGTAAACTCTTCCTTTGGAGCAGGTATCCAAATTCCAATTCATCAGCCTTTTAGAGAAATTAGTAGCCAGGTTCTCATTCTTACAGTTTGTAGCATCACTGTCACAGTGGGAAAACTTACTTGCCCAAACCTACTCACCCCGCAGTTCCTGTTGCAAATGGAGGGCTGTGGGATGGGAGCACAGCACCAGGGCTCCAGGCCCAGCCCTGCCCCCAGCCTGCTTTGTGATATTGGTCACAAGGTGAAAGATGCTCTTTGTAGCGAGCTGCTATCAGGGCACAAGCCAAG
Organism: Myiotriccus ornatus; assembly: GCA_036023395.1. Classification (NCBI taxonomy): domain Eukaryota; kingdom Metazoa; phylum Chordata; class Aves; order Passeriformes; family Tyrannidae; genus Myiotriccus; species Myiotriccus ornatus. The sequence goes on from JAYRBT010000010.1 coordinate 7,861,759, forward strand.
AACTCCATTTACTGCCTGTGCTCCTCCACCACAGTGCTGCAGACCAGGTACAACACTGCAAACCTACCCCAGTGCCAGCTCCAAAGGTGTCCTAAACCTGACCCTGCAGCTAAAGAGACTCATCCACCTAACCTCACCTATGGGTTCAGATGAAACAGTTTCCTTTCAACCCTTTGGTGTTATTAATTGTTACTATTCTTTTAGATTTTATGCAACAATAAAAGGGAGGCTTCAGTTCCTGGCTGCAGCAACCCCTCCCAGAAATCAAAGGAATATGACTTGCATTTTGAAAAGGCTGAATAAATATGTCCTGAATACAGAGGGGCATGGATTCCAAACACCCAGAAGTCCTGGAAGAAACAATTGTTCTTTCTTTCATCTGATTCATCCCCAAAGGTTCACCATATGCATCTCACAGAGCCGGTGTAGTTTTTGAAGCCAGGGCTTTGTTTCAGGTGAATGTGCTGAGAGATGCCACAGAAACAATGAGATAGAAAGTGTAACCAGAAGATTGGGATTTCCACTTTCAGGAAGAGCTGGTGATCTGGGAGATCTAATTCTGAGTTATTTTTGTATGACCTGATTTTCAGTAAGGCAGACAGAAGTTCCTGACAATTGTTTTGCCTTTTGTGGTTTATTTTGGTTAAATTAAATAAGTGTAAATTGAGAAACTGGGGAGAAGGGTAGTGTGCCTGCATGGGATAGAGGGATTTTGATCACCTAGAAAGAATTAATGGTCAGCTCTCTGTCATACTTTGTCATGTTGGGAATTTGCAAAAAAAATAAGTGTTCCTTTCCTTGCTACAGTCCTGGAGATGAGAGAGGATTTTATTAACCTGAGAATTACCTTTGGGCTCTATGTCGATTGGATTGAGTATTTCTGCCAAAACTTGAAAGAATAATCAAGTTTACTCATTTAGTGGAGATCTTGTTTTTGCTTTTCACTGCAGGTGTTTCTGTCTTGGTAGGTAACTTAGAGTTAATGAGAACTCTTTGGTAGCTAAAGTTGCCAAAGTTCTCTGGTAGCCAAGATATCAATTATGAAGTTGTATCTCTGAAAGCATTTTTTTACATGAGCTTGTCTAGAGCAGTAGCACAAAAGCCAATTCCTCTTCTCCGGATTTCTGACTTCTACTTTTGAAGTACAAATCCCCCAGAGTCTGGAAAAGAACAGGTTAATATTTTGTCCCTGAGCTACCACAGGTGTCTGCCCTCATTCAGGGATTACAGGGAGCCCAGGTATGCAAGGCTCAGTTGGAGCAAATTGCTCCATCAGAAGGGTCTATAAAGGGAAGGAGGAATCAAGTGGTGGGTCAGACACCCTGGGCTATGGGGGCTGCTTACTGTGACGAGCTTATTTATCTGTGTAATCCCCTTTTTAGCCCAGCTATGGGAAATCTTTTTAATTTTCTCTCTTTCTGCACTCACCCCACCTAACCTGAAAGGGTTTTTTCAGCATCCTTCAGTGACTCCCTGACCCTTCACACTTCTCAGACTCATTTTATCTCATCATTTCCGTTCTGTTTTACATGATTTAGTAGGTCCCATTATTTCCATATTGGAAGCTTTTAAGCTAACAGGCCTAGCAGACTTGTAAAGACTATTAGACACAATTTATTTTTTCCTCTGTGGCCCTTTGCATGTAAAATGCAAGCCCGCTCCATTTCATGGAAAAACAGTTAAAAATTGACCTACATTTCTGTTGGACTATGTCTCATGTAGCACAGCACTCAACTTCACGGAAAGATAGGGTTTTGCAGGATGTCGCAAATTAGTTTGAGAAGGAAAAGTGTAAAGAGTATGCAGCCAAAAATATGACAGGCACTTGCTCACCACTGTATGCAGAATGCCTTGTTCCTTAGTTTGGGTGAGATTACAATTAGGGGTAGGTAACAGTTTAAGAGACCTATTGTTCTTTTAGGTCTTTTCATTTTTTTTTCCCAGCATAATTATGACTATTATACATTGTTTCATTTTGATTTATAGAAAAGGCAAATTACATCAGTAAGAACTTTATGTTCATAATATTAAGATACGTTTCAGCTTAGGAAATTAACTATTTTACAGTAATATCATAAATCATAAGATTTGATGTTTTAAAGAATGGGTCTTACTACCAGGAATCTCAGTGTAGATAATGACTTCGGATGTTTCTAGCTCTACAGTCACTGTTGTGTTGTCCCCACTGACAAGCAGGAATTCAGGCATATATCACCAAATTTATCCCATTTCCTCTTGGTGTAATTAATCAAATAACTGCTGTGACATTTTGGGCCAAAGAGATTCACTGCTCTGCCTGAAATCGAAGTGGAAGTCTGTGGCAGATCTGAACCTGTTTCCTTACCTGTCTCCATTGGATGTGTCTGTCTGTCCTATCTGCTGAGCAATGGGTCTTAGAGAGCTCTTGGTAAAGGGTTTGCAAGGCTTAGTCAGTGTTTGCAAACTATTTCAGTCTCAAATAGAAAGAAAATACAGTTTCTAAACATTGAGCAACATTGCTATGGACAAATGTCTCAGGCATTGTGTTGTCTTTGTACTTCTGGAATAATTCAATGAATGATCCTGAAGTTAAAGTTCAGGGGTTTTTTGGCTTGTGAAAGACAGGGGATAACCCCTGCATGGCAGCATAGCTACATATCTTTCCCGTTTCTTTCTGTCTGGCTTAGGATTGTGTACAAGATACAACCCTGTGCAAATTTCATGGGCATTTATGTGGTTTAAGGACTTTAGTTCACTGTTGTCTGGGAATTTTTTTTCTTCAGATTTCTTTATGCTATTTCCTTTACTAACTCATTCATAGTAGAAGATGTAGCATTATATTCTGGCTCTGATTTGATTACAAAAGATGTTACTAACATAATAGCAGCCAGCATGCATTAAATCCCTCTTTAAGTACTGTATTAAAGCTTTCTCTCCTGTCTGGGCATCTTTATACTCACTTTTCAGGAAGATTTCTTTTTCCATACCATTATATTTAAGTAGCAATAAAGGCCTGACATCCTTGATGTCCAAGTTCAAAATTTGCCTTGAACCTAATAGGACTAGAACTACCTCTTTCATCTTTGGGAGTTCCCAGGTAGTTTAATCAGCCCAAGGAGACTTCATTCCTTGCTGGAACCTCTTGAGGGATTTTGTAATGGAAATAACTAGTAAGCAGCCCAGCAGTGGATTCCCATGAGCTCATATGCACAGGCTGGCAAAGCTTAAGCTATTGATACTGTGGAATGGAAGGGTTTTTTTGCTCAGTAGCAGGAGGTCATACCTGCAGAATATTCAGCTCAGTATCCTTTACTGCAGATGAGGCGCAGGACAGAGACAACAAGGCTGGACGTGGCACCCCTGTGCTTATTGTAGCTGTTAATCAGCCCATTTGACTCTGCTGGCACTCAGAGCTGCTGTTAGAACCCCCAGATCCATCTTTTGCAGCTCAGCAGTGCTGCTTGGTCTGACCTCCTGTACTGAGTCATCATTTCTGGAGGCTTTGCTTTTAGAGCAATTACAAGAGTAATTTTCTAGAGGAAAAGACTGATCAGTTGAGTCACAGAGAGCTCTGCTAGATTCATCATTGCTTTCTTAATGTGAAAATAATGGGTAAAAGGAAAAAAAGCAGGAAACAGAAGATATTAAAATGTGGGATGGAAATTTAAATGTAGGGGAGGAGACTGTAGAAGATGTAAATTCTAACTAGGTTTATAGAAATATAAGCCATCACTCATTTAGATTTTTGAAATGTTTGATAAAACAAGCAAATACATGTACAGAAGTTCAGTAAAAAAATCCCTCTTTTTATAGGTTACGAAAAATGTTAATGATCTGGTCCAATTACTGAATTCCTGCTGCCTCATATACATTCCTCATCAGATCCACGTCCTCCTCACTGGGCCTGCTATATGTCACTTTGCCTAGCTTAAGAGGTGACTATGGGTATTAAACAGTGTAGAGATTTTTTACTGTTAGTTAACTTTTTAGTCTTACAGGAGAAACATATGAAGATATGTGGCATCAAAATGGAAACCAGAGAAATTCATAATAGAACCAAGTATATTTTAAGAAGGATAATTAACCTGTGATACCTGGAGACGTTGGATTCTCTGCCATGGCAACTTCTTAAATCGAGTCTTGGTATCTCTTTTTAGTTACAGTGTGTGATTATTGGCTTCTAACATAAAGGCGATCAGGCTGCCATGGACAGTACTCTGCCCCACTTCTAGCTAAAACTTTTCTGTTTCTAGTTACAAAATTATATAGTTTATCTACCTCAGTCCCAGGGCTCAGTTCTCTGTGGAAACCTCTGACTCCGTGTGCTCTGATCCATTTGCAGAACAAATACTTGATAGAAACAGTGTGCAAAGGGGTTATAAAAATATTTAATCAGAAAGAAGGAGAGGAGTGTTGCTACTTGACTTTCAAGCGGCAAGACCAGGGGGAGGAATCAAACCCTGATCACAAGAGCTTGGACTTCTCTAGATAATGCACCTGTCTGCATAGGGAGCATGTTGGCTGTGGAGGAACACATTGCACAGCATATAAACCTGAGGGCTCAGGTCCAAGATGACTGACAATCAAATTCTAACAAGTGGACAGTTCGATAAAGATGTTTTGATGATAAACTTTGTGTCATAGGTTGGCATTGCCTTACCTCAGGCTCCTTAAAATATGTTTTGCAGAAAGTCAAATAACACCAATGGGAAGCAGTAATTTATTGATAAAATGTTTGTTTTAAGGACTACATTTTTGTAGTCTTTGTTTGCTGTCAAGTCTTGACTGTGGTTGTCAGTCCCCACTTCAGATGTTTTTTTGGGCAGGGAGATCCTGCCACAAGGCTGTCAACTTAAAGCTCATGAGTTTGATGCACAAGGAAACTTTCCATCTCTTTTGCCTCATTAACATGCAGGTTCCAGAACACTGAAACAATTAACCATCAGGATGTTTTCACCAAAACAGACAGCATGGCTAGAAACTTTTTATCTCATTCTACTCGTCCTTATCCCCAGTCCTTTCCATCACTCTTCTTATACCCTGAAAAAGAAATCAATCAAAATGTAGCTTAAAATTCCAAGTAAAAGTCAATATTTCTTAAGGAAAGATAATAGGTGCAAGACAGAAGTATACCACTCATATTCTGACAAAGAAGCAAGATCCACCCTGCATGTTCACTTGTTTCTCCTCAGTGCTGTTTATAGTGAGTTATTTCCTTTCTATTTTCAATGTGTTCCAGTTGGAAATTCCTCACTCTGAGCATTTGCTATGATGAGAGTCATATAAATCTGGAAAAAGTAAAAGAAAATAGATGATGTGCCAGAATGGGTAACTTAATCCCACTGAATGACAGAATAAGGTGCTTGTTTCTGTATCTGAGAGTTTTATGAATGTGTGAATCATTTGTCAATGCTGCCTTTTGTTGCTGTTGTTGTTGTTAAAGTTGGGGTTTTGGAAGTGGGAAGATTTAAGGCTGGTACAACCCTAGCTTTCTGAAAAAATATTGATCCCATGAAGAAATGTACAAATGTGTTAAAATATAATTTAGTTGTGAATGGGATTTGAAAATGTTGCTCAGTAAGAAATGAAGTTCTTTCTCTAATCCCAGTGTTGATTCAAGGGCCAGTCCATGGCAGTGTGGTCTTAGACAGAGTGGCTGAGACTTCTGAGAGTCAGCTAGGGTGAGGGAGGAGACACCAGTTTTCTCTTGTGGCTGTCAAGAAGAATTCTGGTTTTGAGGGTTGTTTTTGGGCACGTATTCAATCAGGGTCTGGAGTAGGATGGCTGATGCACTCCTTCCATACAGACTTCTGACACCTGTCAAAAAGTAATGGTTTCCTGTTACTGCTGACACAGGCCAGATTCAAACCAAAGACTGAGAGGTGAAAGGCTCTGTATCCCATTAGCAATCTTCCTCTGAACATTTCTTCTATTGTTAATTTTTAGTGTCCTTGAAAACTTACACTGCAAAACCTCACTGGCACCAGTCAATCATAAAAAAAGACAAGAAGTTTAAGTGCATCTATTTTGAGGGTTAGGCAGATTCTTTCAGGCTGATATTTCATCTCCATTCTCAGATATGCTGCCTTTTTTTTTTTAAACTTGTTTACAGAAATGAATGGTATATCATAGCCTGCAAGTTTTATTTTCTTCTCAAAGTTTTTTAGACATACTAAAGGACACAATCTAAGAAACTAGAATGTAATTACAGATTTTGCATCTCCTGTATGACCTGTCAGAAGTCTGCTATCTCTTATAAAGCCATTTCAGCATATACTTACTGTCAGTTTGAAAGAAGAAACACTTTCATAGGTTCTCTTTGATTGACACATTTAAAATGACATCAGTTCCTAGTTTTAAAACCTATTGTTATTAAGTCTCTGTTGCTATTTATGTTAGAAATATGTGCATGTATGTCAAAACAATACATCAACTTTGCTGATTGGCTGCACCTCGATTGTGTTGCCAAGGTAACGGAACAATTGCTTTTAATCTTTTCTAAATTGTCTTATTTGTTTGTTTCACATTTCAAGTTTCATATTCAATTTTCGAAAAGCATAATTCGATGATTATTTTAAAAGTATTCTTTAGACCACTGGTGCATTCTGAATATGTTATGAAATGTGCATGGACGTACACTTTCTATCAAGAGCAAAAAGAGTAAATAATTAAATAGCTTACTTGAGATAAATATCTATTACTGTGTTACTGGGTACAAAATAAGCTCTTCAGTGAGGTATATGTGGTATTTGTTGTTACCTCTGAAGCAGTATATAGTGGTTTCATCTCCTTCTCAATTTGATTATCTTTTTAGATGGCAAGATCTTCATGTAAGACCTACGTCTTTTCTTGTGTCAACCAGATAGTGTCAACTTGCATTGTTGGCACTATCAAAATATGAGTAATAACCCTTGTTGGGGTACTTTCTAGTATTTTTCATTTGAAAGGTAACTCTCCACCCATCTGGAAGAATATTCATTATTTGCATGAGAGATTCTAAACCTGCCGTATAGACTGGTCAGTATTTTTGCCAGAAGCACTTCCTGGTCATATCTGGAAGTGAATTTTGATTCTCCAGTATATAACTCAGGAATTACTGAAGTTTGTGATTTTTTTTTCTCCTATTTGGTTATGTAGCAAACCCCAATCAAACTTAGCATGCCTAGTGGGGTCAGGCTAAATCTGTGAGCTCCTCAATAAAGCTTCATCTATCCAAATGCATCCGAGCTGATGCCATCCCAAATGGTGATGAGTGCATTAAACTCTTGAGTTTTACCTGGGGTTATGAGAGTTAGACACAGTCTTGATTCTCTGACACACCAGTAACAATCACCTCTGGGTTTTTTTGAGGGGCAGTGCATTTCAGTTGTGTATATACATGCATATAGGTAAGCTCTCATTTTTGGGTGAGATCATGTCTGCACTTACATTCATTTACAGCGGAATTTTGGAACAAACCATATCCAAAAGATGATGATGGTTTTTCATCACCCTCCAAAAGAAGACCAGGAGAGGCACATCCCAGACAATCAATTCAGGCTTAAGTGGGTCTGGACAAGAGGTGATTTCCCCATACAAACTTTTCCAAAGTAATTATCATGCTATGAAATTGTTAAGTGAAACAGAGATCAACTTTGCAGCAAACTTTTCAGACTTTTTTTTTTCCTAAAAATTCTTCCCCTAAAAACTTGCCTAATATGTTGTTAAATTAAAAGTTACATATAAGAAGATTAGTGTCCCAAGCTTTGCTGATGTTTCATCAAAGAAATTACAGTATCCATTACAGAGTGGGAGCAGTCATGTATCCGGGCATTATTCCAGCAAAATGCTCGATTAGGTCTGTTAACTGAGGTTATAAGAGCAGTGTATGTCCTATGGTTAAGGATGTACCATTCTGCTTATTAGGGCATATTCCAATAATGTTCACATTCTTTTTAGTAGGTGGCAAAAAAGATCAGAGAGCTCTTACACCTGGAGGCTGTTTCTAAGTGATGGCAAAAGAAGATCAGAGAGATCTTACACCTGTGCAAGGCTCCACTGTCCTCTGCATGTTACACTGAAATGCCCCGTAACTGTAAGCTCAGTAACTTGATAAATACTGCTCGCAGAGCCTAAAAGAACACATGTTACAAGAAATTTTATTACTAAAGTAATTGTTGACATGACTACAATGGAGAGATTTATGTTGGGAAAGATCAACAAATGCAAATACAGACTCGTCAGGTTCTACCTGAAGAATGAGAACAAACATTATAGTTCAGCAAATAGGAAGAAATACACTTGGAACTCTCTTGGCTAATTCTTCAGGAATCAGTTTTCACAAGGATCATGGTTTGTGTTCCCAAACCGCTCTTTGATGTTATCTTACCATTGTATCAACTGTTTTTCTGTTATATCATTTTGAAATGGTTTCCAAGGGCTTGTATAAATGTAAATAGCTTGGTGTTTTCTGAGTTCAAGTTACATCTAAAATACATAAAACATTAGTTTTGATTCTAATGAATAAACTGCCTTGTAATAGCGCTTGCAAAAAATTAGATTTTAAAAGTAGCATGTGAAAATAATTAAATTCTCTAATAATTAGTTTTACAAATAGCTTCACCTATCTGAATGCTGTGAAAATATTTGAAATTATGGCTGTGGGATGGAGGATAATTTCATGTTAATAAGGTGGCATGCCCAGTGAGCAGTGGTAACTACAAGGAATTACAATGTAGGTTCATTAAAAGTGTTGTTAACTTTCTTAACAAATTCTATATCCAGTGACAGTGATGGTCAAAAGAATACACTGAGTTGAATGTAGTCTTGAATGGAAGGAAAAGAACACATTCTCGGGGGAATTTTTGGCAGAGGAAAAATTCATGGGCCATGTCCTGTTAAGAAAAGAGCAAAAGAGGTGTCAGGGTAAAGAACATGCCAAGATCTTCTAGAGTAACCTGAAGGATGTTTCACAGCCTGAAAAACAGTTTTAGATACTTTGACACATGTGATGCCAAGAGGTAGGTGCTGTACCCACCTGGGACTGTGAGGTATTTGTGTGCTGTTAATCCTGGCCATAAAACAAAAAGTGGCTCAGGTAGAATATAACTCTATTCCCACATCAGTGAATGTAACTAGCATGGAAAATGATACAAACCTAGAGCCCTTTCATGTTATAATATTAATCTGAACTGGCACAACATGAGTCCACTTTTACAACAAAGATTGGACAGAGAATGGGAAAGGAACACATGTCAGCTACTCTCACAACAAATCTAAATAATCTAATCTGGTGTGTGGTCCTTCTCAGAAGTTAGTCCAACTCTGGTTACAAAAGTACAGGGTTGTTTTTGTTTGGTTTGGTTTGGGTTTTCTTTATTGTAACAAGAGGAGACTCAGAATGCTCTCTATCTAAAAAAAGGCTTAAGTTTGTGACAGCTTCAGTTGTTATTAAGGACATTAGTCAGAAGCACACGTCACGTTTTGGATGTCAGTAACTCTTTAATTGAAAATAGTCACAGCTATACTTGAGTGGTGTGATTTTTTTTTTCTCATCCTTTAAATGTGCTGAGCACCAATCTTTAGCATACTGTGGGTTGGAAGAAGCACTTCTGAACATTCTTTTTGGGTACATGTTCTGTACTTTAAAAAGCAGCCATTTCCACCCCCTTGCTGTCTGGCTTTCTGCACAGAATACAATATTCATGAGAGAGACCAGATCAACAGCCTCAGAGAACAACGCCCTCTCCACACAGAGCAGCTGCTTGATGGATCACCAATCCACCTTCCCTGGGGTTGTGCCTTAAACCTGTTCCAGGGATGCCACTTCAGGGAGTGCAGGAGCAATGGAACCTTCACCTCCCTCCCATTCCCTCTTCTGGTACTATCAGTTTGTGACAACTGTGAAGTTGAGTTTAGAGATACAGCCTCCCTTGCTGGGAACTGGCCTGTGAACCCTTCAAGGCACATCACAAGGGCCACAAGCTGCCTGCCATGCAGTGCTGCTTCTCTTTGGTGTGGTTGCATTGCATTTGAACTGCTATCTAGAACTGCTTTTAGCTATTGAAAATTGCAGAGTCACCCTTGTGACTTTCTGCCTTGGTGTCTTGCTGAGGAGGTGCTTTGTGACTTGCTGGCTCAGCACCTCTGCACTGGCTGTGTCACCTCTGTGTGCCCCGTGGTTTGCTGGTGATGACACCAGGACTCACTGAATCGATGCTTCATGACTCATAAAATTGCAGCTTGCTCAGGTGCCACTTGTAGAATCACGACTTTGCAACTCACCAAGTTGTGTTTTTGTGACACGTCCTCCCCTTGGATGCTCGCAGGGGACTGTGGGAGAGCACTGTCTCACTTCAGCACGATTTTAACTTTATCAAGAAGGCAGGGAGGTATTTTAGGATTGATTCCAAAGTGCAGAGGACAGAAAGCACAAAGCCAAGGGCCCTTCTACTACTAAATGCAATAGACTGTCTTTTTTCAACCTGGTATTTTTTTGTTTATCACTTGCCCTGCCTCTGGGCAAGTCCTGGGTGTCCTGCTGGGTTTTGTTTCTACTGCTTCTTCTATAGTTTGTTTCTGAGAGTTTTCTACCAGGCTGCTAAAATCCAATATTGCATTGCAAACTGACCTCATAAAATCTCTTCTGCCTACGGTACCACAGCTATAGTGGGCTGGATTCTGCCCACAGCTTGGACTTATCTTGCCACATTTTCTTATGCTACATAGCAGCTATTTCCTCACCTCTATCCCATGCTATTGCTGAAGAAATCCGTCTGTATATATATATGCCTTCAGATAACATGCTTGTCTTTTGCATAAGCTGCAGTGCCCTTAGCAGGCAGCAGAAAGCTGTGGGGGCTGCTAGAAATATGGTACAAAAACATAAGCTATTGCAGGACACATCGTGTGGCCTCTTCAGAGAAGGATAAATGCCTTTGATTTGTTGTGCAGATGAAGCCAGTGTCACTATGGAGCACAGTGTCTTACCTTTCATATGGTACAGATATAATAGTTTTCACCCACTCCTCAAGACAACGACCCTCAAAAAATGAGCTGCTCTGAGCAGTCCAGCCTGGCTAAGCCAAACCAAAACTCACTGTCTGTGTTCTAGCAACACAAAGATTAAAGATTCCCTTGTGCTAGCATGCTGAAAAGGAAGGTAAAGTAGCAAAGCACCAGGATGGCTTTTGTGGTTTATAATATGTCAATTTGTACAGTAAATAGGGTCTGTGTTTAATGCTCTCCTGCAGTGATGACTATTAATAATAAAAGGCCCTGAAAGGAACTGAACTTTCATGATAAAGTATTTCTGACAGCTCGCTCCTCAGCACAACAACTGTCGTCCCCAGAGACTCATTCAACATTCATTTGAATCATGGAGAAAGAAGACCAGTTTGGAAGATGTTTTTCTGGAGTGCAGAGGGGGACTTTGATCCTAGCTCAGATAACAGCTGCTCTACCTGAGCGGATTTTCGGGTAGATGGATCCTTCAGCCCAGGTAAGCCTCAGGGGAGGTGTCTGGTTGACCTCAAAGCTCAGGCAAGGCACCTGATACCTGAGGGAGGGTCTTTGAATGGGCAAGAGGACCTGGCAGCACATTTTATCATTCTGTCAGTCTCGCGTTTCTGGCGAGAGACAGCGCACACAGGAAGGGAACTCCTGAAGGGATTCAAGTCGCACCTTGAATTTTTTTTTCCCCATTGTAAAATAAAAAGGAGGCAGAAAGCCAAAATACTTTGATTAGATTTTTGTCTGTACTATTGTGTTTTCTCACTGCCCTTGGAGAATACAAAGCACTTCATTTGAAATCCATGACCCTGATTTCCCGAGCTGGAGCAAAAAGCAAATACCTGATACTTGATAAACTTCTCAGAGGAAAATGAAACAGTTCATATAGTGCCTATAAGAGCTACAGAGATGGGCATTATGGATATCCCTACAGTCAATGGTGGTTGCTGCAAAATGTGTCAAATTCTTTGGTACTTATGCAGACAAAAATCCAACTGACAATAACTTTAGCTTTGTCTGGGTAGGATATAACAAAGATTACTGTATGTTCTTTTTATTCTACAATACAGCATCTATGCTGAAATGAATATGAAAAATATTTGGGACTTCTTGACTGCAGAAGTGATGAGGCACTGATTTTTCAAAACTGATTTAATTTTAATAATTCTTTTTTCTTTCTCCATGACTGTCTTTGTGAAACTGAGATAAATCCAGAGTAACTCACATAGAAATTGTCCTAATTAACTTTTTAATGTTTTACTGCAAGGCCATTTAGAAACAGCCTCCTCAAAAACTTTTCATTCATTTATGAATATTCTGTTCATTCTTTTTTCACCAAGGACAATTTATCTCTCTTACCCTGAAGTGGGGAAGGCCTTAATATATCCCTTGATCTGGAATCTCAAATTATGCCCTTGATACCATAACTTTTTAAAGCAATACTTCTTCAAGTGATAAAGACTTGCTGAAGCTAGGATCTTATAAGACAGGAGATCATCTTCTATTGATTGTCTTCTAAACGACGTTAGAGGATTTTCAAAAATAAGGGGAAAACTGCTAATCATAGACTTTTTGAGCATAATTAAATGGTAAAAACAGTGGTACTGTTGTGGAAAAACAAATGGAACAAGTGCCTAAAAACAAGCTGAAACTTTGTCTCAGTCACATCAATACAGACGGGCAGTCAAAGTTGTACCCAAAATTACCATTGAGTTTTCATTCTGAGAGCAGAGATTTTGTGGCATCCAAGTCAAGGATCTTGTGCAGCCCCTTTCTGCTGGAGTGTGTCAACTCTCCATGCTATTATGAACAGAGGCAGGGAGGAATTATTTTAACTGCAATTCATGAGATAAAGACAGTGGAGTATGGAACATGGATGGGAGCTCTGCACAGGGGTGGCTTTTGGTGTTTTTGAAGAAAAACCTGCTTATGAGGATAAAAAGTTGAGCCCTGCAGCCAATTTTCAGTGTCTTTTCCTGCGTAAAGACCAGGGACAAGCCAGCTGCAGTGCACACACACGAAGGCGTCCTATGGCTTCCCGCGGGACTGAGATGTGGCAGAGAGGCATCAAGGCAAAACAACCTGCTTTGGAAAGTTTTAACTGCTGAAAGAGGCTTTGGGGATGTTTGAGGACGAAGGATTTCTGTGGTGCTTTTGTACGTAGTTTAAACAGCCAGCCTTTCAAATTGCTAACAGAGTCCAGAGCCTAGAAACCTTCACAGTTGCTCCAAAGTTAAGGGTTTTGTCCTGTTAAGTCATTACATTATCTGAGTATAAACCAAAGAGTTTTCAGCTCTGAATAATTTAGGTGAAAGAGTTAGCCCTAGGCCAGGTGTTCTACTTAGGGAGATGGTGAAATAAATTATTCAAAAGGGTAGACAGGTAAAACAGATGGGAAAGGCCGCCAAAACAGGACACCCAGAGGGCAGCTGTTTTACAGGTCCCTGGTGAAGAACCTCACTTACTAGGAGGGCTTCAGTAATGAGTCAAACAGTGGTGCTGAAAATGAACTTTGCCTTGTTAATTCATATGGTGGTCACAGGGAATACAGGTAGTGATGCCTAGAAGCAATCACCACTGTGTTTAAGCCTGTGCAACCCATGCTTTAACATTAGAGGGTACATTCTCAAAGGATTTAGGACAGAGGTTCCTAAATTTTTTGGTTTTGAAAATGATCCTCAGTGGGGAGGGGAAAAATACATTCATCAAAATATTGACTCAATGTAAACTATGATATTTTTGAAACACATAAAATCATAGAATGATTTGGGTTGGAAGGAACCTTAAAGCTCATCCAATTCCAACCCCCCTGCCATGGGCAGGGACACCTTCCACTGGATCAGGTTGCTCAGAGCCTCATCCAACCTGGCCTTGAACATTTCCAGGGATGGGGCATCCACAGCTTCTCTGGGCAACCTGTTCCATTTGCATTTTGTCTTCCACACATATTCAGAGTCTGAATTTTGATTTAACTTGTGAAATTTGGCATACATTTTTCAAGGCAATTTGGGATTCTTACTACTTCTGTTTATGGTCATATATGTCAATTTTTATAGAGCCCATCATTTCAACTATGATAAATAAAGCCCTTCGATATTAAAAGTACTCAAATAGTCCAGAAACTTATGCCAAAGCAATGAAAAGTTCTAAATTATCTTGCCATTTTTACTGACAAGTGAATATTTTACTGGCTTTTACTGTCAGTCAGTGTTTGATTCTTTTGCTAATGACAATCACTAACTTTACTGATGGCTGGCAATGTAAGAGAAGTGTCACGAATGTATACGAAAGCTGACACAATTTTTTTTTGAGGAAAACTAAATAAACAAATCACTGCAGTGCTGATTTCCATCCCCATAATATAGCACCTACTTCATACAAATAATTTTCCTGGTTGGGAAAAAGTTGGCTGTGCAAGTGGCAAATTAGATGTGCAGTGAGATGTTTTTGTGAACAGGAACTTAGTACTTTTCTTTGCCTTGGAGATACTGTCTCACTAGGGATAAGCTTTCACCAAGAAAGGAATCTCTCTTTCTCCTGCTTCCCTGCCCCAGAATTGAGTGGTGAAGGATACAAGAGAGGATATAAAGCAATGATGAAGAGAAGAGAAGGAAAGAGAGAGACCTGAGCAAGAGAAAGAGGGAAACAGATGAGAGATTTGACTGAAGGAAAGAACTTTGAAGAACGAATGCTGCTGTGGCAAACACTGGGGGATCCTCCTTTAATTCCATCAGCCTAGAGGATGGTACCCTATTAGAAAATGGTACCAAAGTTGCTGTATCTCCACTGTCTTCCTAGAAAATCTGATTCACTGCAGGACCTTAAAAACTTTATTTCTTCCCTATTTTCTGCATCTCTTCTTTGTTGAGTTACCCACTGACTGAGCCCTCTGGGGCTGAAACTCCACCTTGGCATTTTATGTCTATGATGTTTAGCTTAATAAATCCTCACTCTTACTGGGGCTGGCTTTAAGTGTAGCACAGATAATGCTGTTACAGACATAACTCTTGCAGAAAGCCACTTGTGCATAGATCTGGTGTAGCAACACATTGTTTATGACCCTTGGATTGTAGTGCCACGCAGAAAAGTTCTAATGAAGAAAACACAATTATGTTGCTGTTGCAATATGGGATATCATGGTAATGATTTCTCAGTTAAGGAAATATCTAAGTATACTACAGACCTTCCAAATGCAGAAAAGAGTCTTTTCAGGTATAGTTTGTCTGCTTGCTAAAGTCGTGCATTTATGATGTGATAAATTGTGTGGAAAGGAGTAAGACACAGGACTGTGGCTTCACTAAAACTCCAGACAGAACTGTTACAAAAGTGAAATCCATTGTTTGATCTCAAATAACAGTAAAGTTAGCACAGAAGGGCTCAAACTTACCATATAAAAAGTTAATCTTTTTCCTTTTCAACTTTGCTCCAATGTTAAAGTTCTTCTCAAATAACACTTTATGTAATTATTTCCCACAGCATGTGTAAAATGACCTTCTTTGGCATCCTAAGGAAATTTGTTGTTTTATAGGAGTTTTAAGAAAAATATTGTTAGATATTCTTGTGGATCTTCTCTGAGCTAATATTCTGCTTGTACTTATCTGAAATATTATGTAAGACCAAGAATTTCACTTATTTTCTAGTTTGACAAGTGTGTATGTGAGCTGAGGATGACACTCAGCCTATAAATCTTTGATCTCCAAGGAGGCTTTTGCCATCCTCTTTAAAGAAAACATCCGCTGATGTCCATCTTTTCTGATTCCCTCTTGATGACTGTCCCTCTTTGTGACCATCATTGTGGCTTCCTGACTTTTTTCATTTGGGATCTAATTCAGATATATTTGGAGCATTTACTGTTCTTTGATGTCTCTGTTTTCTTGTCCCTCTTTTCATCTAACCACCAATTTAATTAGCCTTCTTTTCTGGCTCTTTCTCCTAAAAATGCAGATATTTTTGGTCTCCGCTGTCCTCCGAGAGTGATCCCTTAGTTTTATCCATCTCCAGCACTGCAAGATCTCTTTCAAAGTCCTCAAATGTGTATTGTGCTGTCATTAGCAGAGTTCCTCTCTTCCAGTGCCATCTTGGATCCTCTCTCTTCACTCCTTTGCTACCTCATAGTCCAAAAACATCTTCCTGGACAAACCTTTGTCTCTCATATCTTGAGTCTTTTTTGACTTCACCTCATTAAAAGGTTTTTCTCTTTTCTTATCAGGTTTTATAATCAGTAAATGAAAAAGATCACAAGTGTTGTCTCCCCAGTCCCAGGGCAGTGTGAGTCAAAACAAGAAAGCCACTCTCTTAGCAATTGCTTGCTATGTCAATGCACATAAAGGAGTTTTCATTTAGTTTGTTGAAAAACAGCATCATCTGCACAGAAGAAACTGATGCGTATAACAATTCTGGATTGGCCTAGGCTATGGGAGGAATAGGATATACCAGGAAACCATCAGCTAGTTATCAATAAAGTAGAAAAGCACTACATTTATTTTCTGCTGTTTTGAATTTCTATCTCAAAATTTGACAATATTTACTAAAATAAATACAAATAATTAAAGATCATTTTAAAACAAAATACACTAATTTGTCTGGGGTATGTGGACAATTCAGTGTCTTTGCAGGCAGACATGGCTTTACTAATATCCATCAATGCATGATATTTATTTAATGATTCTAGTCAGCATTGAATAGGTATTTAAACAGAGGTGTCATTTATCCATTTAATTTGGAAGTTTTAATAACCTAACAGTAAAAATTTTAGTGTTTGGCCTACTCATTTAGTAGTACTGAGTAAAATTCTTTGCTGTTGAGGTCAATAATGAGGATTTCACTCATCAGCTCCCACAAAATCATCCGTTGTATGGAGGCTGAACATCTGGATCGAGCTCATGGAAGATTTTCACAGATGATGTGATATCACTGTGATGCTGTACACACACCTGAGAAAATAATTTGGTTGTTATTTGGTTCACTTCATTATAAATAGTGTCTTGATTAAACAGAAAAAAGTTTATTTTTTAAACTAAATTTATTCCAAAGATTCTACTTAAATTCATAAATAGTTCTATTAAAATTAATCAAAGTCAGAAAATAGCAGTATTCCTAATGAGATTGAGGACAGGTGTGTGATGCTTTCGTCTCAGTGCATCATCAAACAGAAGAAAAAATGTTATGTTCAGTTGAGCTGAATTGAAAATAATAATGGAACTGAGGAAGGTGCACTTTAAAATTTGAGAAATCTGATCAGTATCTTGGGTGTTTCTCTGGAAAAGCAGATAAGGAATGCTCTTCAGGAATGACCTCACTGCATTACAGGGTGTAGATATCATCCATATTCATGGATATAAATTGACCTTTCTAGACAGCTTCATGTAGGTAAATTCCAAACTGCAGTGAAACTACATTGAGCGATACCATTTTTACAGTAATGTTTGTTGTGAAAACGTGGCTTGTACATAACCTAGGGGCTGGATCAATTAATGTAAGATGTTTTCAAGAGCCTGAAAATATTGTCCTTCAGTTCTGAAAGTGAAACTCTTTGTAATCTGTTGCGTGGCTTGATATCTTTTTTGAAACATCTGGAAATTAGGAGGGGGTGGCTTTTTTATGAGTCAGTAAAGTAGAATACTTTTTTAACTCTGCTCCATTAAAGTGGGTGAGATTCATACAGGTGAGATCAGGTTTAGGCTGGCAAGACTGGGGTATTCCAATTGCAAACTATACAATGAATTTTTAATAATAAATATAATCAGCAGTACTACAAACCACTTAATTATTCAGATTCAGGTTTATCCCAATTAATGTGCTTATTATATGTGTTCAGAGAACAGCAGCGAACTTCATCTTAAAACAGCATTTTATATGTATTTTATATACAGGAGTAATTACTGAAAGTCTGAACTTACATGTTGAAATGTGAACCAAATCCTGTTTAATGGGAAGGGTACTATTCTTTTAAACCTTTTTTCCCATTTTTTTATTTTCAGAAATGGAAATACAAGAGAAGTTGAATAGCTTTCCCTGACCTGTTGTGAAATATTTCAAATTTGGTAAGTAGGTAAGAGAATTAACTAATATAATTGGTATGAAATATGTGGTTTTCACTGTGACTAGCAAAAATTTCACTCTCTGCTGTCAATAGTGGACAAGATATGCAAAGTAAACTCCAGTGGGCAGGTCAAATGCCACAGGGTTTTGAAAGAGTTCCTCTGCAATAAATTATAGAATATAAAATCCTGTCCCACATAAATCAATAGATTAAATTCCTTTAACTTCTGTGGTGAGGATTCTGGTCTGAAACACATCTTCATGGACTTAACTAGGGACTGAGATCTTTAAAAACATGACCTCAGTTTTAAGGTCTATACCCAGCTCAAGGTGGGAGATGCACCAGACATGTTATTGAATTCAGGAGTGAAATTCTGGCTTTCCAGAGGACCCATCCAAATCATTGCAGTGACAATACTGTGATGGACAGCATGTCTTGTCCAAGCAGGGCACTCCAAGACTTATTAACTGCATTTTGCTGTTACCCTGTCTTGTGGCTCTTGACTTGAAATAATGTGAGGGACACCTATTATTTTCTGTGCAGGACTGTTGAGGTGAGCTTTTTGTGGGCAAGCAGGCAGTTCAAATATGAGGTACTTGTGTGTTTGCATCATGTTCATGTTAGATATGCCTACAGCATGTGCCTCTTCTTTTTTAGCCATGACTCTCCCTCTCCCTTTTGCACCTTCTTATTCAAGATTGCAACTAATTCTTGAAAACTTTCAAACCCAAGATTAGCACAGTCAAGCCAAATACAAAGAAAGTGAGTTGGTGACCGAAATGCTGGAGAGAGGTGTTTACCCTGTGGAGCAGCAGGGTTGTGTAACAGTGTGTAACTCCTGTGTGGTCTGCTGAGAAGTGCCAATCTGTGCAATCTGCTGTGGCAAAAAGCCAGCAAAGAGGCCATAAAAAACTGGCATCAAGGGAAGGAAGACACGGTATTACTACCTTTCAGTTTGTAGCCCCCTGACACAGCAGAGAGGAAGGAAGAAATCACGTGTGTTTAGTGCAAAGCCTGACAAATCAAATTCTGACTGGCCTGCTGCAAAATAAATTGTTTGCATCTCATCGAGCCATAAGGAAGGAACAGTTACATCAATATGGGGCTAATTTTTTTTTTCCTGTGGAATCTGTGAAAGAACAAAGATAGGGAAATGGAAAGAAAAGATCACAGAGACTCATTTGGATGGATTTCTGCAATGTTCTCATAAGACATGGCCATTTCCCTTCCCCAGTGCCCCCCAGCTTTGAAGGGGACATGGCTAGTGTGTAGGAAATCCACTGGTAGGCAGTCCATACATACACAGGTGTGCAAAGAGCCAGCTTGGTCTGTGGCCTCATGAGATTTGAAATGGGATTGTTGTTGTTTGTTTTCAAAATGTCTTCCTAGTCCTGAGAGCTTTCCTTAGGGATATTGTCAGAAGGAAGCCTAGAAACATGGCCTCTCTATCACATGAGGGTTTAAAGACCACATGGCATAGAGTGATATCACTCAGGAAGCAAGGCACAAGTGGATGGAAGGAGAAAAAACGAATGATAAGTGAAATATTGTCAGTATCTTGGTTCAGTGGAAAAGGACAGTGACCCTTTAAATCTACTGAAATAAAAGGCTGGTAATATTTTAGCTTTTGTATGTATAAATGTATATGTGGAGCTGTTAGTAACACGCACCTTACTATAATGATTCATACAGATGTTAAGCAGGATTATGAGATAAATAGAGGCATAACCATTCTCTTAAATCATGCCATACTGATCAAACAGTTCTGTGCAGTATCCCAGCTATTTTCTTACAACAAGATAAAACATGATTAGTGCACATTACTGGGGTGGTAAAATGAAAATAATCTCAAAGCACACATTACCCAAGCAAAAAGTACTGAAGTGAAATAGAGCCAAGTTTACAATTACAACCAATTTACGCTCATCAAAGAAGTTATTAAAAAAATTAATATTAATTTCATCAAATAACTAATGTAAGCCTGTATTTGCTGATTCAACAAAAACACTGCTTAATTTTAAGCATGTAAGTTAATAGCTTTTATCCTGGGGTCTACAGGTGCTTGGAAATTTATGGTCTCCTCCTAGGAGGACAAACAGAAATAAGAAAGAAGAATAAGCCTTTTAAATTCAGTATTCTTCTGGTAAACTTAGTAGAACAGCATATAAAAAAGGGATAAAGACTGTTAATATAAGTAATCTGTCTCCTTGTGCATCCAAAAGCTAAAGCATGTGAGATTATGGAATTAAAACACTGTATGCAAACTGTACATTCATTCAACTTGCCATTATTACACATACTAGTTCTACTGTTATAGTAGTTAGTACAATAATTTAAATGTTGGCTGTATAAATATCTTTATTTTGCATATTATACAGAACGAAAACAGAAAACATTATGGAATACAAATAGATTCATCACTGAGCTGGAGATGATGGAGAAGTACTCTGTGGGCTTTTCTCCCAGGTGATATCATGACACAGAAATTAGTGCAAATTTGTGTCTCAATTTAAACCCTTTAAAGTGTTATGGGTAGCAACTACTTTCTCTAATGCAATTCACTGTGCCCTGTGTCCTTACCAATTGCTGTGTCAACAAGCCCTTCTGTTAACATGAAAACTATGAACAGTCTCAACAATTTATGTTAAACTCTTTTATAGAGCCCCAGTGTGGGTGGCAGCACTGATGTGACAGGTGTCTGTAACTTGCAAAGAGGTATAAAGTGAATTTTTGCTGTGGCTCTGCTGTGTATTTGTACCTGCACAAAGAGGTAGGGCAGGGTTAGGAAATAAGGAGGATGTGAAACACAAGGAAGGTGATCTAGTTGATTGGGTATTACCAGTAGCTGGAAGAACAGAGTTAAAAATAAATTTGGATAAAATTCTCTGCTAAAGTTCTTCTCTTCTGCTGCATAATTTCCTTGCGGCCTTCAGAGAGCCACACAGACCTGGAAAATCCGAAGGTACTCAGGCTCCTACCTTTCCTTTGAAAGCAATCAGGATGTAAGTACCTAAACACCTTGGTGAAAAAGCCTTTAAACTTTGCATTTGCTTCAACTCCTCTTGTGCAAAATTGAGATAAATAGTGCCTCTCTGAGAATGTGATCATTTAGAAGGTGTGAGGTTTTAAAATGTTATGGTAAAAAGGCCACAGAAGTACCTACAGCAGCTGCTTTTCAGCAGGTAGAGCCTTCAAGCCAGCATAAAGCTTTGTCTGTTGCACTATTTGTATTTCCCTGAAGCAGTTTTGATTTTATTCTGCTTCTGTAAGAACTCTGTGGAGGCTCTCTTTGGTATTGTTTGTCACTACAGATTTTGCTTATTTTATTGTGTCATGGAAAACCCCACTACCTTAGTTCGAATGTGGAGTTCAAGATAGTGGGGAAAAAATGGTTTTTAATCATACAAACTATGAATCAAATGAACAGGCTTGTTTTTTGCATTTTTTTTTCAACAGGAGTTTTATTATAACTTTAATTTTTCCTTGAAGAGCTCTGTTTCTTGGAGCACTTCCCCAAAGGCAGGGCCAGAAAATTCAGTGCTCACATATGTTTTCGTTGTCCACATTTTTTGGCACAGAGGTTGATCCTGAAATCTTTTTTCTTCCAGAAGAAAAAAACCAACTGTGCAAAATAGATTCAGATCTCTATCAGGTACTTCTATAAAACTAATGGTAAGTCACTGTGCTCACAGCTGGGCATGTTAGGTTTCCATCTTGATTGTGGATAAATGCTATTGGAATAGAAGATATTTATTAGTGTGATCATTATATCCAGAGGTGAAATATTAGTGCAGAACTGGATCTGTAGTCCTAAATAATAATATTGCCAAAGGGAGAGGACAACTAATCCAGAGAATCAGTAGAAAAACCTCTGCCAAAAATAGCCATAGGAAAAATGCAAGGTAATGGAACATTGACATAAAATTAAGTGCTTGGCAGCTTTTAGCAACTGAGAACTCTCTCTTCAATATCCACAGTGCCCACTTCATCAAAGTCTGTAACAGTCATCTTTTGCATTATCTACCTAACTTGAAGAGACCTCTTGGAGGTCTCTTGGAGGTTTCTGCTGTGGAAATGTACCAGAACCTTGGCTCCCTCACAGTTGGTGAAGAGGTTTTGTCATGGTACCTGGCAGATGGCCTGGCTTGATCTTAACTTCAAATACCCGTTGAAGTTGAGAGTGCACTTATCCTGTGTTGACTGGTCCATTCTGATGCAACACATATAAATCCTCTCCCCTGAATGCATGGGGAACAAGGGTCCAGCAGGCAGCAACACAGTCATGCTCTTGACTTTAGGGGTTGATGCTTACACAATGAACACATCCCCACAGACCCCTGTCTGTGTTGTTGCCTTCCTCAGCTCCTGGAGGGAAGAAGGGCTGTTGGTTACTTAAGCTTACAGCTGATGTCTTTAATAGGGCAGAAATTGTACCCCAACCCAAGTCTCCCATATTGCACAAGCTGGGCTAATCTTTACCATGTTCATCCTTGCAGTGAACAAAGCAGGTATATTCAGTGTCCCCCTGGCAGGACAGGAGGGGATCATTTTTCAGACAGTAACACAGTGTATAGTAATTCCAGGGTGACAGTGTTGATTATCCACAAAGCCTGTTTTGGTCCCCTGCCCACAGCCATGCCATTGGGCAACCATGAAACTCAGAGTCATCTTGACTAGTTTCTATTTTGTATATTTGCTGCTGGGGTTTTTCCATACTGCTTCAGGCAAACTCCTGTCCAACCAAATTACATATTGGTCACACAGATGCAGATTAGGAACTGTCTACATGCTCATTATAGAGGTGTTAATATTGAGGTTGGTCTAGAAAAGCTCAGATCTGGACCACTCAGCTTGATTGTATCTTCAGTCCTTTTAAAAGGATGTTTGACTATTAATCCCTACTGAGTCAATGAAGTGTCTGCATCCAGAACTGTGGATCTTTTGCTTCAATGGTAAATTGGGTTTTCAGGGAAGTATTTTGTCAGGGCAGGAGAGAGAACTGACAAACAAATTTCAGTAAAAGCAGCAAGGGACTGTGTTACGGTATTGTTCGAAAAGTCACATGGCATCACCTGAATGCAGAACATCCTTTTATTCTAAGACTTTGAAGTTCAGGCCAACCACTGTTAGGACTAGTCAGTGATGGCATGGCAAAGTAAGCTTTACCCACCCATACAATCCATTCATCTTGTGGACACAATTCTGCAATGTAGAGCAAACTTCTCAGAAGTACTCAGCAGCCTCAGTCCTGTTAAAGCCCCTGGCAAGGGAAGATATTCTACATGTTGGTAACATTGACTCTAAAGTCCATTTCATATGTGTCCCTAACAGGCTCAGAGGTTGGATTTTTAAACTCTCAGAACTCAGTCAATTAAACTCTGTTTCCTTCACAGCAAGACTAAGTGCTAATTCCTCAGTTAAGATTATTTCCACACTAGAATGGAAAGGATCCCTTCCATGTTGGCTGCAGAGTACTTGTTAAAACTAAGGTTAAAACTAAGGTTAACACTCCATAGTGTTTGAAATCTTAATGTTTGAATTTTAACAATAATAATAATATTGCTTTTGAATGGGAACTCAGCATAGCAATTATCAGACAAAATGAATGTTTAAAAAAATTATTGCTACCTGAACCTGAGGTTTTAAAATGCAGGGTGCTTTATAATCTGATTGAGAAGAGATCCTCATATTCTAGTAAAATAAAGTAACTGGAGACAAAGTGAAATAAATAGCAGCAATAGCAGTACTCCTTGTGATTAAATATTTCACATTTCAAGGATGCCTATTTACAAAACACTTAAATAGCTCATCAGTTGGACCAGTTTCCCTTAGTTGTGAGGAAAGGAATGCCTTCAGCCAAGTGGACATCCTCACTGTGCATCTACTTTAGGGAGACAGTTTATCTCCAAGGTTTTGCAATTAGACTGCTTCGCATCTGTGTAAATAAATCAGTCATGTACAGTACAGATTTTGGTTAAATATAGTCACTTGAAGGCTCAGATTCTCTTTAGGTCAAAGGGCGAAACACTCCACAGAAGAGGTCAACTGAGTGGGGAGACCAGGATTATGGGAGAAACTTCCCAACTGATTAGCAGGCAAATTGCTCTGAGGGTTGTCAATCACATTTTGCTTCCTTTGATATAAAAGCATGTTTATTTTTGATCTCTTGTTAGTACTAGTACAGCAGGGCAGAGCTCTCAGCTGTCATGGGGTCAGATGGAAATTGGGAGATCTCAGCACTTTCCATGATTAGTCCCTAGACTGGGACAGGAGGATGGCCATCCTGAAAAACAAGCCAGAAGATAAGATGGCACCTTACTTTCCAGGAAAACTCTTCTTTAAGTTTCTCAGTATTTACTAAAGTGTGTCTGACATGCTCAGCTGCACACGTAGACACACATACATAAATATGACTTGTCTAGATTTGAGTCTACCCTTATCCAAAATAAAATAGCTTAATTAATGTCTGTGGCATTACGCCTGGTTTCTAGAAATGTTGAATGAAGCTCTCTGTACAGGTTCATAAAATGCTCTTTAATACATATATCATATAAATCCCATGTAATTATCTGTATTGATGTAATGTCTCTCTCTCCCTTTTATGATAAAGTAATACCAAAAAAACCCTTCTAACTCCTTACATCTTTTTTTATTTTATAAATCTAAAAAAAAAAAAATGGCTCATAGCAGTCTTTGCAAACAAGCTGCATCTGTTTAATATTAAACTGCAAAAAATAATAATAGAACCATTACTTTGGAATATCCAAATAACCTGAGGAAAAATAGCATCCATCTGGCCACTGGTATAACTGGTTTTTACATCAGTTGGATGTTTCTGGGATTGCAAGATTCAACACTTATCTTTAAGTAGAGTGAGTTTCTAAAGATGTAGCATCCAGAAACTTGTGAGTAATCTGTCTGCTTAGAAGTACAATATTGTGTTACCAGATCTGCAGAGCAAATGCACAATAAAGTTAATCCTTTGGTTCTGGAAAAGCTGTAGGTATTGCAATGGCAGATGTGCTGAAACAGAAGTGTTTACGTTTGTTGGAGCTGGGGAAGCAGCAACTCCACCAGCTCACGAGTGTTTGAATTTCATGCAAACATTTACCTAAGGGCTATCGTGGGGAAGGAAAAGAGCTCAGAAGGAGTCTCTGCACCCTGCTGGCAGACTTGAAACCTATTCTACTGAATTGGTTGGCACGTGCCTGCATTTTCTCATTGAACTTATTCTCTGTAAATGTAGTCATTATGGCACTAAAGTGCTTTTGGTATATGGGGTACAGTATTACCAGGATCAATACTCTGGTATATTTAATATATTTTCCACTTCTTTCTTCTTACAAAGCCATATGGAAAGGAAGAAAAGTGTTAAATTAAGGATTTTGTAACTGTGGAGGTGTGACATGACTCTGGTTTGGCCAGAGCTTTGAGATGGAGCTGCCTTCTAGACCTTTTCCTATACTGAGCTCCCCAGAGAAGTCTGTCAGGCTTTAAACTCACAAAGCCAGGTTGTGTAGAGCACAAACAAGAAGCGTAATCTTTTGAGGAGAGGAAACGCAAAGTCGCTAGGTAAGAACTAAAATCAAAATGAGTCATGTGCAGCAATATCCCTGCCTACAAAATCCTGGCAGGCAGGTCCTTGCTTCCATACCTGCTAAGAGTTGACTTGGGGACTTTTGGTTGCAGTTAGTTCTGTCCAGGCTACAAAAAATCCTTCTTTCTGTCCCCTCTAATGCCTTGCTGACTGCTGCCTGTCCTTTCCCAACATTTCCGTGGGAGCTGCTACTTCCAGCTCTGTGATAATATCTCTCTTTCCAAAATGAAGGCACAGTTTCCCCCTCAAAAAGAGGGAGTTTTTGATTGGCCACTTTTTAGGGTCTAATTGTGTTAGCTGAGTTGTAACAAAGATGGTGGTGCAGGAGGCCACAGCAGCACTTGTGTTTGTGCTGGGAGTTCAAAACATTACGTTACTGTCCCTTCCCTTGGAAGCTTTTAGTTGAATTCTGGAAGTCAATCAAAACACAAGTGGAAGCGGACTCCCAAAAGTGTGAAATGTTTCAACTTCACCAGTAAAGTAGCCATAAGAGACCTGGGAACAGACCACAGCTCCACAGGTTTCCTTTCTATTTTACAATCCCTACGAACAGCCAGATGCTCAGTTTGCTCTTTGAATGACCTGAATTTACCTCCATGGTCTTCTCACTAAAAATATCCTAGTTCTTAATCCAATATATTGATAGTTCTGTTCTTCCACAGAAAAAATCATTATGAGGAATGTCAGCAAAGCAGAAGGAGTCCCAGAGGGCCAGTATAAAAAATAAAGACCAGAAGCACCTGAACAGTATTCACTGTTGGACAGGGAATGACAGTAGCTCGAACAAAAGAATGAACAGTGTTTCTGACATTACAGTGTTATTTTTTCTGTTGTTACAGCTTAACATCAGCATAGGCCTTTGTCAAGAGCCAGAATACCACTGAACTAACTCCTGTATAAACACAGATTAAAAGGACAACCATTGCCCTGGACCATTTACAAAGTATGTATGAGACAAGGTAGGAGGAGGTACAAAGAAACAGTTGAACTCTATTGATCATAATAATAAGCAAAAATCATAGAAATATAACTTAAAAATTGTGGTCCAATTTTGTGCAGGTATTGTGAAAGAAGAGTTTACATCAGCATTTGGAATAAGGATAATGAGATTATTTGATGTCACCAGAGAGCTGCTCCCAGAGATGGTTGGTGGCTGGAAGAGAACACAAACAGAACTGAAAAGCAAACAAGTAGGTGGGTGTAAGGGGTCACTTCATAGGTGGATTGCAAGGGGGAGCTCACATCTAGGGGCTGAACATGATGCTGTAGGTGGGTAAAATGAGTTGTGAGTAAAAGCAAAATCCTGTGTCAGATGATAAAAAAAA
>JAYRBT010000010.1:7888790-7939129 GCA_036023395.1 Myiotriccus ornatus
GGGCTGAACATGATGCTGTAGGTGGGTAAAATGAGTTGTGAGTAAAAGCAAAATCCTGTGTCAGATGATAAAAAAAATGAAATATAGCTGAGGGACATCTAAAAAGGGTGATGTGGTCAGACAATTGGCTAAGAAAATGTTTCTTGCAGAAACATTCTGGATGGATGGATGGATGGATAGATGGATGGATGGATGGAATGGATGGATGGAATGGTATCTGTGATACATCTGTGAAAGAGTACATTTTCAGGTCAGGTGTAGAGGCTTGAGAAAAGAATCACAACAGAACTTGCAGAATCTCCAGAGCAGAAAAAAGCACACAAAGAAAGTCCGTCGTAGACAGTCACCGAAGTTGTGGAAAATAAGCCATCAGGTTGGTCATGCTCAAGTAGTAGATATCTGACAAACCTGATAGAAAAAAAATTAGGTGTTGGTGTTTACAAGAACCTGTAAGACATTTTGCAAGAGCAACTTTTGCTAAACTTTAAAAAAGTCAGATTCCAAAGGGCCTGGAATAAAATTAAAACAGAATACTAACATAAACTCCAAGCATATTTTGTGTTCACTATTTGGACAGGAATGGAAGGGATCTTCTAGATTACCAAGTGCATTCCTCTGCTGATGTAACCAACGGTATCTCACAGTCTATACACTTACTAAGCTTCACCAAAAAAACCCTATTTTTTTTTCTACCTAGTTTTAGTGGAAAGGTGTTTCAGAACTTCAGTCTTCTGAAAATCAGAAACTTTAATTTACGGGTTGAATTTATTCATTGCTCATTAGTAATCATTTGTTCTTGTGTCATCATTGTCCATTTGCTTAAGTATCTTTTCTCTCGCTTTAGTGCCTAACCTGAATGTATTTATAGAGAGCAATTATATCCGCTCTCAGCATGAATGAGCTTAGAGATGAAAGGGAGAAGGAAGCAAACATGTTGCTTCAGCCTGGACCAGCTGGAATCTCTTTGTTCCGACTCATGTAAAATGTTTTGCAGCAGCTGAATCTGGAAGCAGCATTTGTGCAGCTCATAGCAATATGATACAGATCTTGCCACCTCACAGCCAGATGAGATGGAAGTGGACATAGCAAGCCACAAATGATATCTAAATATCCATGGGTACTATGGACCTCGGAACACTAAAACTACAGTCCAGCTTAGCTGGAGGATAATGATCTGCTTTTGGCTGTTATAAACACCTATGGTAAGCCATTATAAACATTTCCCAACATTACCACTTTATTTTTCTACTGTTAGGAGATAGGTATCTGTCACGTTATCACTACCTGTGTGGCTTACTTTGAAGAGGGGGCTCTAAACGGTGTTGTCTGCTGTGCACTTGGGAGTCAGTAATTCCTTCTGTTCTTTCCTGGCTGTATCCCAGATCTCCTCACACTCAACATAAGAAAAGCAGGGATTGCCCATCACATTTCTTAGACTTTGTGTACAAATTTCTAACTGCAAAACAGATTGAATAATTCAGTCATAACATTCTCCCCCCTAACATGTATTCAGATAAGTGTTTTGCAAGAGGAATCCTTCAGAGAAAGACAATTGCAATGAACTATTCTTTTGCTTGGTGGCATCTCATTGCCAGCATCAGCAAGCACAGCTGAACAACTATACAAACTATATGAAGTGTTGGAAACTTTAAATATGTGATTGTACCTCATTCCTTTGGATGTAAATATTAATTGCCTGAGAGCATTTTGTCGTGAGTCAGTTTTTTTAACTCATTTTATATATAGAAAGGGCTTTTAGAGCTGAAACTGTTTATTCCTCTTACATATGTGTTTGGACTTGCCATCACTCATGTTGCAAAGTATGATTTTTTTCCAGTCAAAATATTTTTAGGATTTCACAGACTGCAAAAGCAATGGAAAGTTAATTCTTTAATTCTCCAGAACACGCATCATGTAAATTAAAATAAAGAAATAGAATAAGATGCTGGTCATTGTACCTGCAATAGGTTAGTTATTCTGTGGAATGATGCATCTCGTCAGCTCTTTTCTTCTGTAAAGTCATATTTTTTTTCTTGGCTTAAAGCTAAATCCAGCCCTCACCTTGTGACTGACCTTTGTGTATCCTCATGTAAAGGCAGAATTTGTACAAATTTGGGCTCTTCTCACAGCTTAGCACAAACCATGATGTCTTTCCTGAGGGGGATAGAAACACAAGACTAGTGCAGGTCAGGGTTGTGGTGCACTGACAGAGCTGCACACAGAAGCTTGTGCAATACCTGATTTAACTGTAAGATTCTCACAGCATTTTCAGAGAGGAAGAAAAACGGTGTGGTTGTCCATGGTGTTTCTGGAAGGAGCTCTGCATTAAGTTTCTGGATCCAGGTTTGAGTTCACCTGGTCCTTTGCCCTGCACTTGCCTGATCAGGGAGGGAAGGCCCCATGGCATGTTGCAGTAAATAATCAAAAATCAATGTTGGCAGCCTACTCAGTGAAAAGGAATGAAAAAGCAGGGGTGGCAGGAGGGTTCTTTTAAGGCTTTCAGGAAGGGTAGTGGTTTTCATCTGTAACTCAAAAAACAGCAGCAAAACAGAGAGAGAATTAAAACAACAAGGACAAATGCAGTGTGTGGAAAAAGCCTGCTGGATACTTGTCTTTGCACAACAGCTCCTTCATCAAGAAAACAGCTTAAACCCAGTAAGTTGTGCAGTAGTACTCCAGTTTGGTGGCAGCGCCCTCATCTGTCTTCACAAAATATTTGACACTGGTTCAGGTGTAAATTTAAAAAAAAAAATAAATTAAATCTTATAGCAAACTGAAATGAGAAAAATGTTGCCAATACGGTTATGCTGACAGGGTGATGCTGAATGATCTGTGCCTGCTCCACGCACACAAACCCACAGCAGAAGGTGACCTCTTCTGCGTGAATGTGTCCAGGGCAGGTGTGGTGACCAGGCACAGAAGGATGTACTCCTGTGCTTTGGAAGCACATACTACAGTAAAGCTGCCTGCATCTCCCGGAGAGAGAAAGAATTTGACCATATAAAGGCATTTCCCTGAGTCATATTTGACCCGCAGACCACCAGCTGGACCAAACAGTGAAATAAATATCGCCATAGGAAATTTTTTAATTTGGAGACATTTTACAATGAAAAAATAAAATGCTTATCTTATGTCAGAGTGTTTGGAGAAGGACAAAGCAGAAAAAATACTGCAAATTTGTGGTATCAAAACTGAGTATCTTTTTACAAAGAAAGGGTTTTTACAACAACAACTAGATACATTTAAAAATTCCTACTCAAACAGCACCAATTTCTCTTCCTATTAAGACCTTTCTTTTCCACAAACAAACCCCCTCTGCTGAGACAACTCACCAGGCTGATTCTTTCATTAAAAAAGTAGGAAATGCCCAATATACCCAAGAAAAGACCTAATCTCTCAAGAGCTCCAAATCCATAAAGGAAGAAGGTAAAACCTTCATGAGGCACCTCTAACGTCACTGATGGACTGTAGAACATCCCCAACCCTACAGTGACAATCAGCAGTGTCAAACTTTCCAACTGGTGTGAAACTTCATCTCTTTGAGACCTGCTGTAGCTTGGGTGGTGCTGGCACCCAGAAGTCATGGTCCAGATCAGGGGCTACTGTTCTAGACACTGTATAAAGATATCACAAAAAGACACGTGGCAGCAATGTTACATGGTTGTGGGATTTCTTTTTTGTTTTAACTGGAAAAAAACCCCTGCAGTTATCCGATGCTCTAGGCCTATGTACAAAGCACGTTTAAAAATACAATAGGCATTCAAATGGGAACATTATTAATTAAAAGCCTCCACGTACTGTACAAATGAAACGTTCTTCTCTCTACCTACTCAAGTCATTCATTCAGAAAAATCCTGGGAAAATAGTTAGGCTTCGCAATGTGCCCCATAGGTCAATGTATTCAGACTCCAACAGACCAAGTGGGAGGAGTGAGTTCCAGAACAGCAAATTCTTCATTGCAAATTCCCTCTCAAAGGGAGCACACTCAGAAATGTGCACAGCACACTCAGAGGAAAAATGGCTCTAGCTCTTTACCCGGCTCAAATTTTACACAAGTTCTTTAATATGTGTATATCCAGCCAAGGAAGAGATGCTGATCTATGCTCTTGTCTGAAGCACAGCAGTGGGAAGGGCTTTGAAGCCCTGTAGGGTTTCGGACCCACAGCTTGCCTACCTTAATTTTTTCCTACTGTATATATCCTTATGGTAACAATTTATACTATATATTTATACCACAACAACCCATTTTCTCTATGCCCACCTACACCACATCCCCTTTATTTAATAACAGGGTAGTCCTTGAGAGTCAAACTGTCCCTGGGCATCTCACTGACAGGATGTTACAGAACATATCCATAAGAGCTGGTCTCACAACTATTTACTTTTACTACAGTCCCATATCAAAAGTCCTTTATTAGTTGAGGGGTGGGTCAGAGCCAAACTTCCCTCATGCTTTAAAGTTTGGTGTTGTATTTCAGATCCATCCCCTAAATCAGACTGGCTTTCAGTGTTCCGATCAGAACAATCCCTATCTTATTTGCTTGCTGGCTGCAAAACAGTAGGAAGATTGTCAATACCCTGCTCAGGCTCTAATTAAAAATCCAAACTCAAATTTAATATTTCAAACATTATTTAAAATATATTAAGATAGTCAGTCTATTGCTGTTGCTCATTACTCTGTCGAAACATAATATTAGTAACAGCATGTACAGAGGACCTGGAGCATGAATTAATAATGAGGTGCTTGTGCTGGAAAACATGCGAGAGCCTGGTTCCCCGAGCTGGCAGGCGTCCGGCAGAGACTGGTTTGCTCTTCTCTACACAGGGATCAAATCGTCTGCTCAACAAAATCATTGGGAAGGAAAGTATTTCTGATTAGTTTGCCTCCTCTGATGATTATTTTCCAAAAAAAAAAAAAACAAACCCAAAGATAACAGGCCATCAGAAATGAAGGGGGCCACACTGCAGGGAGAACTCTTTAAACCAGTGACACTGTACTACCATCAAACAGCAGCAGTGCTGGTACCTGAGCATCATCCTCCACAGGGTGAGGACCCCCCCGTGCCCTCAGCCTGCCCTCACCTTGCTCATGAAGTCTCTTCTTGAGGCTTTTGAGGTGAGGCTTAATCAACTCTTTCCCTCTTTCTCATTGTCCTAACAGAAAACAAATCTGAACGAGAATATAGAGAAAGAGCATGTGGCTTGTTAGTGCTCTTGGCCCACAGCAAAGGTATTGGAGTTGTTTGCAGGTTTTCTGTA
Source organism: Myiotriccus ornatus (assembly GCA_036023395.1). Taxonomy (NCBI): domain Eukaryota; kingdom Metazoa; phylum Chordata; class Aves; order Passeriformes; family Tyrannidae; genus Myiotriccus; species Myiotriccus ornatus. The sequence goes on from JAYRBT010000010.1 coordinate 7,894,050, forward strand.
GATTTGAGCAAGGGCTTAGCAAGTCAGTGAGCTCTTCAGGTGATTCCAGAGAGGTGTGCAACCCAGAAAATATCTGCATAATGTCATATGCAAAACATATACACTTATATGTAATGAGTCTGTGTCCACAATAAGAGCATATAAACCAGTATTATATAGAACAGCCAGATCAATGATGTAGCATAGAGATTAGGTGTATTTATTCATACATACATGCCATTCCTATGCATGCTTTACAGGAAACTGGCTTTCACATGTCCTCCCAGTGCCCCATGCTGGCCTCCTCTGCCCGTGCATGCTTTTCTCCTGAGGGTGACCCCAGCAACCTTTGTGCTTCCTCTGTGCAGGAAGAAATGTCTTCCACATTTGCAGAAAGCAAACAATAGTTGCTAAAGGTGTTTGTGCCCTGAATTTTAACTGTGCCCCAGTCTTACACACCATTTTCCTTTTAGATAAACTTACTGTTACCCACAGTGCAGCATTCAGTTCTGCACCTACTGCCTTGTTCTCACCTTGTAAATTAAAAGGTGTGAAGGAGAAGGAAACTTTCCAGAGTGAATGAGAGAAATTATTACATAATTTTGTGTAATTTTTGATGCAGGAAACAATTTTCTCAGTGCACCTGTTGGGGGGAGAAACAAGGCTTCTTCAACCATCAATCTGTGGGACCTCAGAGCTCAGCCTGAAAGCAAAGGTGAAATGAAATACGAAAATTGCAGTGCAGCAGAAGAGGAGTCAGCTATCTGCGGGCCTCTGCTGAAATCCCATCTTTCGGGTAGGGTTTCTTGTGCATTTTCGTGTTTTGGTCACCTGACAGTAGGTCTCTGGCCTAATTGGTTTCCTAGTTAACAGACTAAGTAATGATGTAACCAGAGTGTGTGGGAACCAGACCTGTGTGACAGATACAAATTTTCCCAGACATACTAATTTTGCCTGCTTACCTGGTTCTGCTGCTGGTTATCTGGAAACTTGAACTACTTAAAGGATATAATGAGCCCAGCAAAGGTTGAGACACAGCTTAGTCATTTAACACAAAATTATCTCCTGCTGTGAAACACACTAACTTGTGAAGTCCAATTATATTTGTTACTAACCAATACTGTGTTTTAAGAGATATGTCTACAGCTTTTATTTATCTTTTCTGTGGTTGGCTGAAGTGAAAATTAGTTGTCTGTAGCCTAAAGAAGCAGATCAGCTCTGTTCAATTACAAACCTGTCTCAATAACCACTTTCTGCTCTTGACTGTCTGCTGTCCCCAAATGCTCTCACACAGTGTTGCTCGTTTGTGCTGGTGACTTTTGTAGCTGAATGTTGTTGTTATTGCCCATATGACAATACAAGGGATTCAGAAAGGCTAAGGTCAGGGTCCTGTGCAACTGGGCACTATATAAGCCTGTAATTGAGAAACAGTCCTCTAAATGCAAAGTGGTTGCATCCCAAATACCTCCGACAGAGGAGGTTGTTGGATAGGAAAGCTTTGCAGCCTCTGAGACATTTTTAAAACAATTAGCCCACGAAACAACCTCATGTAAAATAATTTAAATGACTGGGGAAAGGTAGCACCTGGCATGGAGGAGGCCTGAGCAGCTCCACATGGTGGGCAATGAATGAATACTTTTCTCTACTGAAACATAAAATCACAGTGAGTACACATAGCTCGTACCGAGCAAAGGAGCAGCCCGGCACTTGTCATTTCTGTGCTTCTCAGGCTACTCCTGCTTGCCCTTGCAGAAGGGACCGTGTCTCTCTGCACAGCAGTGAAATACATTCTAACAAGTTGGGGCACCCAGGCTGCTGCTGGATGGGCTACAGAGCCTGGGGCAAACCTTGCCGTGACCCTGGTGGTTATTGTTCTGCAGCAAAACGCAGCTAGTATGGCTGTGTCTGAAATTCTTCAACGAAGAGGAAGAAAGTTTTATATTTGTTTGCGTGCATCTGGCTGTTCTTTCACTTTGCACTCACAGACATGTTTGATAAATGGAAGAAACCAAGAGGAGAAGCAAGACAGTGGATGTGAAACTGGTTTATGTTTTTCTTGAAAATAGGACTTTTAAATGTGATGACAGAAATCATGAAAGTGGGAGGGCTTTGCATACACTCGATGTGGTTAATCCAGTCGGTAAAAGTAATGTTAAAAAAAGGACATCCTACAGCATTTTAGTGTCTTTCCATCTGAAGTTTATATGATGCCTGACGCGTATGCAATGGATCTGAGGCCTGACATCTATTTAAACTCTTTGGGAGCAATATCAAACATTAATGGGGATTAGTGTTAGAACTGGTGTAAACATAGCAAACAATCTGCTGTAAGTGTATGCTCACATTTCCATATGTTATGTAGGTAAGCAGAGCCACCGCAGAGGAAAGAAACCCTGAGACGTAGTTCTCAGCTAACTACTCCTAGGATGAGTAAAGGCAGACACTAGTAAGGCACAGCTACCTCATGATATCAGTATCTACACACTCATAAAATGCTCTGTCCAGAGCTGCAATTTAGTTTTGTCAAAAGTAAGAAAGATTTAAAGAGATGCAATTCCATTGTGCAAAACCACTAAAAAACAGATTAAAATGATTTAGTACTTCCAGGTGCACTGTAATTCTTGGCAGAAATAGCTAATTCCAGGTGTGTAACTTCAAAAAAAAAAAACCTAACAAAAATCCAACCCTGTTGTCAAACCTGGATAAAACCATCAAGTTAGAAAAACAGAAGCTAAACTAGGAACAAAGTCCAAAGTAGAACTGCGGAAAGACAGCCTCTCCATTGAAGAAATTATTGCATATAAGTGAATCTCCCTATTACTTAAGTAAACATAGCTTGATTCTGGGCAATATTTCAAAAGAGATAAAGCTTTGGCATGCATGAGCACATAGAAAGATGACATATTCACGGTGGGAGGTATGAGGTGGGGTTTCCAGTAGTGCCAAAATTTATCTCACACATACATTCTTAGGGCCAGATCCAAAGCTGATGAAGCAAAGAGCAAATCTTTCCACTGTCTTCAACTGGTTTTGTATTCAGTGTTCACTCACGCTAGGAGAAAGGGGGGGAAAATACATTTGTTTCCTTATTTGCAGCCAAATCGTTTACACATTTTTCCTTCTCCTTTTAAGCCTGGGGAACTGTTGTCATTGACTTCCTCAGGGGCAGGTCCTTAATCAACAGATCAAAATATAAGCTGTACCACAAAATGGAAAATACTATTATACCAGCTAAAGTTATTTGCTTCAGCAACACATGTGGTATGGGATATTATTATTCTGTAATAGAATACACATTGATTCATTTGACACATTTTTTTTAAAGAGCTTTTATTTATATGATGTGTTTATGAACAAATATGCACTGAATGCTTTTTAAGTCCTATTATGGTTTGGTTTTATTTCCACATGTTCAGATGAAATGACCATTACTAGGACTAGAAACCTACAACCCTAATGGAGGCTCTTATAGTTGGTGCCAGTTTTATATCCTGCAGGGGTAGTTGCCACTATATCAGTATCCTGCAGGTCAAGTTAATTTATTTTTTTAAAAAAACACAACATATTTTGCAGGCTCTATGCAATTCAATATAGTGCCACATTTCATATGTGCCAGTTTTGCATCTGAATTAAAAGCCAGGGAATTGCACCAGATCAGACCTCCAAGTAAGTAGGTTTTGCAGAAATCCATGGCCACACAGAAGGAATACGGACACGGCAACCTTGTCTCCCCAAGGTACATGTGAAAACTCTTTAGGAATAAGGTACCAGCTCTGACAGAGAGAGATTTGTTGGGAAAGTCTGTTTTTTCCCAACAGCTGGGCCCTCTGCTGCTGTGATCAGTGGCTGAGTGTGTGGCACTGAATTTGCCTGCTTTTGCTTTTGTGAACCAATGATTTTTCCTTCCCTGATAAAAAGGTGGTTGAGAAACCCAATCCTTCCTCAGTCACACGATCACTCCCTGACTTTCAGGACTGCTGTCATCCGTGGGCACCTAGAGAGTGTCCTGCCTGTGCTAAAACACGGGCACCTCCGTGAGATGGGAATAACACGGGTGAACGTAGAAACCTTCCTGCCTTTGCCTTGGGAATGCTGGGCTGGGTGGCCCCTTCTTAGGGCAGAGGAGCGACAAGGTGTGACTGTGCACAGGGCCAAGCAATTAACAGCCCAGCTGTGATTGCAGAGGGCTTTCTGCGGCCTCTCTCCTTTTCCCACACACACAACTCCGTGTTTGTAGGGGAGGGGAAGGGGCTTTTCATTTCTCTTCTCCTCTGGCTGCTGTGATTGCACTAAGTCCGTACAGAGATCCTTACCTCAAAGCAGAAAGGAAAGAGAAATCTCCCATTTTGTCACTGTTTGAGTGCTCTGTAATATCTAGAGGTAATCTGTAATATCAGAAGGCACTGATTTTACTTCCATGGCATTACTGTCAATTAGAGGTGTTGGTTCTGTCCAGACTGCAGCATTAGGGCAGAAAGGGTCCCAAGTGGAGTAAAGGTGTATCAAACCTAGCATGAAGTAATACTGCTTTGGGTTTGTGATGCTGTGATAAATCTGTTTTCCACTTAAAACCACGGAGGAGATGGTTTAATTTTTACCTATCATTTCAGACTCCAGACTATTAAGACTGCATAAATATTAAAGGCTTGTTATTTACATTAGAACCATTATCTTTATAGATATCAGAGCTTGTTAAATGATTCATAATGCATAATTCATTCAACCAATTCTGCCCTTTCCTCTGTTTATTATTCACCTGCAAACAGACTTTGATTTTTACAAATTTGTTCATTATTCATATCATTCCAGGCTCTTTTCACAAACATATTTTAGTGGTCTCCTTTGCTTGAAAGCTTTTGTCTCCTACCATATTTTTATCAATTAGCTTCTGTTGTTGCTTGCAGAGTGTAATTGAACATTTAATAACAGACCTGAAACTCCCCCTGACTTTAATGAAGATTTACATAAGAATCTGTGGATCCATTCTAATGCTCCTGATGCTGCCATGCAGCCACTGAGAGGTTCAAATAGCAAGCTCTGCCCTTTATTCCCACTTGTTGGAAACACAATAATCGTGGCAAGGCAGATTTCCCTGCTCCACAGCACAGCGTGGCTCAGTGAGAGAGCACTGGAATGGGATTTCAGAGATTCGGTTCAGGTCTTCAGCTGCCATTTCCATGCGGAGTTGCTTCTCCATGGGCCTCAGTTTCCTCTTCTGCAGATTGCTGTCAGTGTTGCCTGAGGAAGACCTTGCTCTGTAGAGACCAAAAGGAGTAAAAAACACTCCTGGCATCTAACTTTAGTCACAGATATTACGATGCTTCCCCTGAGTTGCATGAAAAGAGTCCTGAGAAGTTTCTCCACTAATTTCTACTCTTGGGGCTGCTGTTCTGAAATACCTCCAAGCTGATGCCTCACTCCCTGTTGGAGGAGTCTGGATAAACTCAGTGTCTCATAGCTTGAGTGAAGTCCCTGAAGAAACACTGCCAGGCTTCTGTAAAGAGAAAATAGTTCAGCAAATAAAGTATAATGTGTTTGCCTCCAATCCAAATACTTTGATCTGTAAGATAAGAATAGCTAAGAAATAACAAAAAGTTCTTTCTGTTTTCAATTCACTTTGTCACTATTCATCGTTAGTTTATTTTGGAGGCACTTCTGAGAAGTTGCTACCTGCACAATGGGGAAAAAGAATCCAAAACAATACAGTAAAAAATTAATATGGTTGTAAGTAAGTAATTTGCTATCTTAGTCTACAAATAAATGATTGTAACAGATCACAATAATTAAAGTTAGTTAAAATGTTTGGGAAAAAAAAATCCTGTAGATTTTTAGGAAAAAACCCAAAAGTAGACACTTCAACTTTTACATTTTTGTCATTTCAGAGTGATATTTCCAAACAAAAGAGTAAAAATTAAGCCATTTTTCCCTAAGTTTAGTTTGAAATACAGTTTTCAGTTTAGTTAGCAAAAAAGACTTTTAAAATTTTCCTGATTATTGCTTTCTCCATTATACACTCCTCTCAATATCTTTTACTTGTTTTCTTCCCACTAGAGGAAAAAGAAAGAGAAATTATTTTTACAACTATTGAAAGCTTGGAAATGGAAAAAATTAAGAACACAAAATTTGACTCAGAATCTTCTCCTTTCTTCTAGATTTTCAGCCAGAAAAATATAACAAATGGCCTTGAATGAAATTGTCCCTTTAATTTCTAATACCTCTCCTCTTCAAAATTTAAAACATGGTTGTTTTTTCTCTTACATTATTCATGCTCTCCGTTTTCTTCTTTTTCTTTCTTTCACAATAATCTTAGTCATTTTCGTGCATCTTAGCAATTTTCTTGCACCTTGGGTTGGTGTGTTATGGAGATAAAGGGTAGCTTACACTTATTTCTGGAGATCAGAACTCAAACTCCACCCAAACAGTGGAGGAGCAGCAGCACTTCTGTGCATTGCAGTGATGTCACAGTTCTGATCCAATTTTAGATCTGCCACGATCTCCAGTCTACCACACTCAGCAGAAAATCTCATATTTTCTTCCTACCTATCTCAAATTCAGCTGATAGTGAGTTATGAAGAGAACCCAAGTCCACAGATTATAACCATCTCTTATAGTCTCTTAATGAGGGAGGGAGCATCAAAAGCGAGAAACTACAATACTGCTTGTTTCTACTAGTCCTCATTTATCTTTTTGCCTTCTTCTCTCCCTTACACCATGAGTCATCCGACATCTGATGCTTGGGGACTCCATATGTTATTTTGATTCCCAGTCACCTTTCGTCCCTTCTTCATGCAATGCATTCCCACAAGCCCTGTCAGCACAGTGGAGCCCTGGCCAAAATGGCTCAGCTTCCTTCCCGGGATATCAGAGAGCCAGGAAGAAAGGTTTGTTCAAGGTCTTGGCTCCCTCTCCTGGCTGGCTTTGCAGCAACTTTAAATGAGATTTTAGCCCTTCAAAAATTAGTGTTTGCTTACTGTCAATGCACACTTGAAACAAGTGAGAAGAGCGCTCTAGTGTTGAGACTCTGGTTTAAAAAATAGAAAAAATTAGAAAGTTAGAAGCTAATCTCACTAAAAATATATAAAGTAAAAACATCATGTTTTTTATATAGACTGTTTTTAAAAGTTTTCCTACTGCCAAGATTTCTTCAGTGCTACATACATATGAGAAAGGGTCTTTTTAAAAAATTGTTTTTCTGGACTACCTGTATTTTCCTTCTGACCTGCTGGCTCTAGACTTGTACTTAGTAAATGTCCCAATAAAAGCTGTGTGTTATCCTTAAACAGTGGTAGCATTCCCCCTACCTGCTAATTGCTTTATTTGTCCTTACTGCTTCCGTTCCCTCATCAACAAAGGCTTTAGCATAAAGGGCAATGAGGTAGAACATGACAAGGAGAGTGGGAGCCAGAAGAGTGAATACTTCTGTAATTACACAGTAGCCTGGAGTAGCTCTTCTCAAATCAATTATGTAGCCTGGATTGCCCAAAACTCTGAGGACAGAGCCCTTGTTTTAATTTGCCTATGGAGCTATGTGCTCCAATAATGGGCAAAATTCTTTCCCTGTCACCAGTTGCCTTTTATCAGAATCCACATAATTCCTCCCTTATTTATTTTTATTTAATTACTTCATTAATTGTGCGTTGTATTTAGCAGAGCTACAAAACAATCATTGCAAATTGCGTCACAAACATTAGCAAATGAAGTTTCACCTTGTCTTGCTGAAAAGGTAATGCCACATCCATTTTTCAGTGGGGGAAACTGAGGTAAACGATTCTAACGGAAAGGGATTAGAAAAAGCAACTGAAAAATCATCCATAAAATCCTGATAAACTATAGTTGTAAAGTAAATTGCCAGATAAACCAGGAATTTAACCCAGCAATCAAACATTTATCCCAAACTCTATGCTTGCTGGGCACTCCTCAGGTTTATCCTTCTTGCGAGTTTATAAGGGGCATAAACCTAGATGGTATAATGGCAAAGTATTGCCAGTGCCAAGAAGATTTCAATAGTTTTAGAGATTTCTTTTTGTTGTTGCTCTAGAGTTTGCTAAATAGAGTAGTTCATGTAACAGGGACCATATAGGACTAAGGAGAATGAGCATCTTTACTGTCAGTTGATTTCACAGCTCCATGCAGGTCTCTTATCTTCCAAGGCTTCTTCCTCTTGCTGTTACAGAAGCCAGTATCAGAACTTCCTTGGCATCAGTGGTTGGGATTTGGCCCATGTGATGGTCACTGCCCTCATGTGTTTTTCGTTTCTTCCTTCCCTGTGGGACACAGAACAGAAGCTGTCTCCAAATGTCTGTGAAAGTTTGGAAACAGGCAAAACTTTGCTTTTGATCCCTATGGTCTTCATAAATGGATTACCAGTATGTAGTGAGCAGTCACAGTACTGGGTGTTTTATTTAAGCAATGGCTTCGGCAACACTCTAATGAAGGGGAGAAAGTATTTTTGATGATACATTTAAAAGGCGTTACAGCCACTGCCTGAAAGGAGAAGCTTACAACAGGCAGAAGGGAGCCTAGAGAAGCTGTTCAGGTAACAGGGGTGTGTATGCAATAACAGAGGTAAAGGCCTGAAGTGAAAATTTGTGCAAAATTTTGATGAACTAGAACACTAAAAAAATATTCCATATTTCACAGTTTGAAGCTTCCTAGATATTTCTGATGAACTGCAAGTAAATTTAGATTGAAAACAGTTTCAGACTCTTAGTTAGGAAAGAAATCAGCTCAATACCCATTCAGGAAAAGTTTGTGATCATAATGTATATTTGTCAGTGGAAAAGGTTTATCTGGAAAAAAAAAATGTGTCTGGCTCTAGTTGTAACCTTATCTGCATAACCTGTAATAGAATAACTATAGCTATAGAAAGACTTTTGTTCTTCTTGGCATAGTTGATCAATTTGATGCGTAGGATGGAGTTAGAAAAGCCCTTACAGTTTTCAGGAGCTGCTTTGCTCTTCATGGCTGTATGAACAGCACGGTGCTAGAAATGATGTTACAAGGAGTGAATGATATTTTGAAAACTGAGTTGTTCTTTACGTGATGTAGCTAAAGCCCTCAGTTGCCACTGGTTTCCCACAGGAAAGATGCCACAGAAATACACATGAAGGGTCAGTCATTGCTTCAGCCTGTCTTGATGGGGGAAAATAAAGGCAATGCTGTTATGTCTGTTCTATACACAGGGAGCTGAGACACAGAGGAGGACGCTAATTCTTAACCTGGGGTTTTTGGGGGGTTTTGGGTTGGGGGGTTTTTTCAATCAGCTTTTAAAATTATTTTTTATTTTTGATGCTTCACCATCACTATGGCCCTCATTGGCCAATAAATTGCCCAGAAATCTCTGAGGAGGTCACTGGGAGAGCTGGGAACTGAACCATTTGTAATGGCAATCAATGCACCCCTCTAGATCGGGAATAGATGTAAACCTTCATTCAAAATCCATGTCCGGTTCAAAACCGCCTTTTAAAAACAGCTGAGTTACTGTGGGATTACGGTTTCAGGTGAAGCAAGCCAGAGCCAGAGCAGATCCTTACTGAATAACCTGCAGTGTGCCAGGTGAAAGCAGCACAATTTCAAGGCTGTGTACCCTTAGAAAGTCCAATGATCCCATGGAGAGTGACTAATCGACTGGGAACGAACCAGTACCTCTTGCAAGATTTTTCTCTAGTCAAGTTGGGCGCCAGTAAAATAGTCTAAAGAAGCAAAAATCAAAAATTTAGTAATTTATTTATGCACAGAAGTCCAGTAGCTGAAGTGCAGCCTTGTCGGTGGAGCATCACCTCCTGTACCTGAGCTCTCAGTCATGTCAAAAGGCAGCACCTTTTCTGTCATTCATTAAATTTTACTAGAAAAATCCAAATGCATTATCATCCTGATATTAATTTGCCATGTTAGCCATGTTAGTCACTATTGTAATGCCCAGACGGTCAAGAGAGCAGGGAATAATTGTCATTTGTGAGGAGACAGTATTACACAGTTAGATGGAAATCACCCCTTTAAGAATTTATAGGAAAACAATTGGTGCAGTATGGTGTCCAGCTACCTCCCCAACTACTGCTAATGCATCTGTGAAGGCATTAACACATTAAAGTTTGAGCTAGGCTCCCCCTTATCTTAGAACAGCCATCAAATGGCATTCTTTCAGTATTAACTTTCTGTCACTTCCAGCTCAAGATGTGACCCAGAGCAAAAGGCTTTCTATCGTCCCATCAGCTCCCTTAACTAGTCCCTTTCATTGCATGTTAATTTTGTGCCTTCATTTCACAGTGCACAACAGGAAAAAAATTATAGCTCCTAGTAAGATTCCTCCAATTAAAAGAATTTTAAAAAACTTTTTTCAAAGTTAAAGCCAATAAAGCCAATTTAAAATTTCCACGAACTTCAGATACTAAGGAGCACACAGCCTTACCACACAGGCTGTGGGCAGGCGCACTACAGAGTATTTTCTCACTCGTATATCACTACATTTGCTAAGTTAACAGAGCAAAAATGAAACAGTTGTCTATTTCTTCAAACATTCGCCTCTTTTTTGTAGCAATATGCTGCAAGCACGCTGGTGTGACATCCCCCCATCCTTAAAAATCCCCTCCCGCAAAAAACAAGATCAATTTCCAAAACTCACAAACTACTGTCATCGCCCACAGCCCGTGCCGACAGGCAGGGGCTGTGTCATGATGATCAGAGGCTCAGGCAGGAGCTGGCAGCCCAGGCAGCTCCTGCCTGCACCGGGAACACAGTGGACAGGGCCAGCTCCCCTTCCTCCTTTCCCAAATCCACAAGCAGAAAGCAGAGGACACCTCCACCTCGTGCTGCTGGAGGAAAGGTGTTACAAAGTGCAGCCAAGTAAAGTGCCAAAGTGGCATATTTTACTTGATATTTATGTTGAAGGTGACTTTTTACGTGTCTAACGTTAAGAGTAATAAATATAACTAAAGTGTTGATGAAAAAAAATATATAAATACATTTCTGTGTGTCCAGTCTGACCTTTGGAGATGTGCATTTGGCTTTTTAGCTGATATACAAGACTTTGTTGCTTTGCTGGCACAAGCATCTCTCCAGCTCCATGTTCTTCCAAGTATCTTTGCTCCAGGAGGCAGCAGGTAGGGTTTGACAGGGAGTGACTCTGCAGCCAGCAGAGATTTCCCACAGTGAATAACTGGATCTAAGGGGGAAGAGAAGGGGCTGCAAGCATCCCAACACACTGGGAAACAGCATCTTTATCACTGGGAAAGCAGAGAAAGCTGAAAGAGCTAAGCCTCCCTTCGTCCAAATCTTTAACCTGTGAGGGCTGGGGGGTTTTTGGTGGATTTTTTTTTTTTTTTTTTAGGGGGAAAAGGCTTAGGCTGGGGGGGTGGAGAGCAAAAATGCTGACCTTAATTAATGGAAGGCCCACTAGAGCCGAAGGAAAAGGTTTGGCTCTCAAGGCTTGGGCCTCCCCCTGAGCCTCTCCTGGGTGTAATGAGAGAGCTCAGCTTCATTACTGGCAGCTGAGGGGAAGGGTCACTGGGGCTGGATTTGCAGGGCCCTCATTGAGGGATCACTCCATGCTGAGAGAAGCTGGCCATGCTCTTGGACACCTGGTCATTAACATTGCTAATTAGCGGCCATTAATCAGGGCCCTGGGTTTTTTGTTGTGTGTCACCGGCTCAGAGGAACCAAGTGAATAAGAAGATTGTTTCATTACCTCCACAAGAGGTGGAATGAAAGCAGTTCCCATCAGCTCAAGATGAGCTGAATTAAGGGAAAGGTTAGACAACAATTTAAGATGAGCTGCCAAGGGGGAGCTGGGGGACCTGAGCTGTCCTCTGAGAGGAAAACCAGTCACCTATAATTAATGAAATCTTCCACAACCTCACTCTAATCACCGTGTGAGCTTCTCACCAAGAAAAACCCTATCTTTCGCATTGGAAGAACCCTAATTTGTCTGTTTATGAAGTCCTAATCTTGGCAAGCTTTAAGTCCATGGGATTTTAGCACCATATATATACATATATATATAAATATAAATGCAAGTGTGTATACAAGTACACACTCACATGTCTCTGTGTTTATTTCATATATTTACCTGAGTCAGCAAGGATGCTTTTAACACAGCCAACCCCACTGGCAGGGGGAAGGGGGGGGGAACAGCAAAAATGTATATTAAAAAGTATCCAGACTGCATTTAAAACATTTATCTAAATGTTTGCATTTTATATGCTATGGCTCTGAAAACATTGAAGAAATGTGGTGTGTTTAAGAGGCAGAATAATTAACAGCAAATTCTGTTTCAGTAGGTTAAAAATGACATGGGAAAAATGATAGTTATTGGCGTACATAGGAAAAAGTAAAGAATTTAATTAGCAACCAGATTGTTAAAATGCAGTGTTCTCCTCCCATGCTCCATTGTCTAACTTTTGTGGAACAGGTGCCTAATTTTCCTAATGGGATACATTTTAATTGACAAAGTAGTTTGATTGCTTCACACCAATTTTCAGTTTTTTGCTTACTTTTAATATAATAAACTCTTTTATTTCTACAAACTCAGATGCCCTCTAGAAAGTAATTAGAAGCAGGTTTTATCTGCCTGTCTTGTTTTATAAACCACTTTTTGATTTCTAAAACCAACTAACCAAAAGCTTGATTTGTTCTGCTGATGTGTGAGAGCCAGTAACTTTTAGTCATATGCACTGAGCATTTCAATCAAGTTGTTTGCATATCCATTCATTTCGGAAAGACTCTCAAAATGGATTACAAACATTTAATTGTAAGAGGAATAAAATAATTAAGGAAGGACAAGTGGAAGTTAAAAATATGCCTAAGAATTCACAACAGTTATTGGATCGTTCACATCATGGGGCATAAATTCCTTCTTGCAGTTTTAAAGGACTTTATTCAACCAGGCACATTGCCTTTCCTAACAACAGAAAGTAAAACTGTGTTTCTTATGTATGTGATTCTCTTTGTAGAGCTGTGAGGTTGCTTAAAATGTCCATAAAACTAATCTTTGGAGCATTGCAGCTGGTCTGGAATTCTATAATATGATTTCTGGGACTTCATGGGAAAGTTGAAGGCTCAAGGGGAAATTACACAATGAACAGCTGAGAAAAAGTTGCATTCTGGCACAGAATCATGCAAATGGGGCACATTCTTCAGTTTTCTCATGACGGATTGTCTCTGAAACTACCGAGCCAAGTTGCTGAAATGCTAATGAAGGAGAAGCATCAATGAGCGGTGTCATCCTGGGGGCTTCTGAAGGGGACAGAGTAGGAGATGGAGGGAGGGGGCGAGGGGGAAGGAAGGAAGGAAGAAAAAGAGAATGAAAAGAAATGAAGCAGGAGTTTCAAATATTGGGGCTGGCCCACTCTTAAAATTAAATGTGGGCGTTGTGGGGAAATAGAACCATGATGAACTCTGTTGAACAAGTCCCTCTTGGCTTATAAAAATGAATAAAAGCACTTAAAAGCTACAGAGCTTGGCTCTGACTGGGGGGAAGTGAATGTAGGCACTGCTAACATTGAGAGCCACCCTTGTGTTTGACACAGAGGAGAAAAGGGTGCAAGCCCCCAGACTCACTAGAGTTAAGCCTGGGGGATGCACACAAATGTTTGAGGGACACCAGTGCAGGCACCATGGGCAACAGACAGGAGGAGCTGGAAGGTGCAGCAGGAAAACCATGACATAGTTGCCAGCAGAGAAATATGGTGGGATGACTGGAGTGCTGCAAAGAATGGCTATAAACTCTCCAGAAGGGACAGGCGAGGAAGGACAGGCCTTGGGTAGCCCTGTTGGTTAGGGAGAGGTTCAACTGTCCACAGCTTAATGATGGTGACAATAGGGTTGAGTGCTCATGGCTAAGAATCAGCCAGCAGTGTGCCCAGGTGGCCAAGAAGGCCAATGGCATCCTGGCTTATACCAGCAACAGTGTGGCCAGCAGGACCAGGGAAGGGATCATCCTGTACTCGGCACTGGTGAGGCCACGCCTGGAGTGCTCTGTCCAGTTCTGGGCCCCCCAGCTCAAGAAGGACATTGAGGTGCTGGAGCCTGTCCAGAGAAGGGCAACAGAGCTGGGGAAGGGTCTGGAGCACAAGTCCCGTGAGGAGTGGCTGAGAGAGTTGGGAGTGTTTAGCCTGGAGAAAGGAGGCTCAGGGGGGACTTTATTGCTCTTTACAACTACCTGAAAGGAGGCTGTAGCCAGGTGGGGGTTGGTATCTTCTCCCAAGGAACAAGTGATGGGACAAGAGGAAATGGCTAAAGTTGCACCAGAGGATGTTTAGGTTAGATATCAGGAAACATTTCTTTACTAAAAGGGTTGTCAAGCACTGAAACAGGCTGCCTGGGGAAGTGGTGGAGTCACTGTCCCTGAAGGTATTTAAAAGAGATGTAGAGGAGGTGCTTAGGGATATGATTTAGAGGTAGACTTGGCAGTGCTGGGTTAACAGTTGAACTCTATGATTTTACAGATCTTTTCCCACCTAAACAATTCTGTGATTCTAAGGAATGGGATACCTTTGCAAAAATGTGCGGGAATGATGCTTAATGATGGGTCTTTTACTTGTCTCTAAAAATTATTACTACTTGCAAATTCTTAAAAAGCCTTTTTCTTATGGCACTTCTTTTATGCGCATATTTATGCACTTGGTGAAGAAAATCAGTTACTTTTCCCATAGATAGGTGAGCTTTATAACCAGATACCCCAAAGCTCAGACACCAATGCTCCTTAAATATTTGGCTTACAAGTTCTAGACTCTGAAGCAAATTTACATTAAAAATACCCAGCAGGCTACATTTTGCAGACTTTCAAAATTGTTCTGTTCTCTCTCAGACCCCAGTATAAATGGCCCAAGATCTCAGCAAGTTGGTACTGTGCTATTTTGAACATCTGGCTGGCGGTTGCTTCCAGCCAGCATTCCTAGAGGCACTGCCGGGTGCTGAGCACTTTAAAATATGGCCCTCAGCACTCCAGATGCTATATGTGTTATTCAAGCTTGTGAAAAGCTGGCAGCCACAGAGGAACAAAATCCAGTCATCTGCCCTTTGTCCTCATTGCTAGTGAGAATAGAAAATTAGTAGGTGTTGTAAGTGTTGTGTAGAGGGGAGGAAACCAAACTCCCAGTGTTTGGGTCAGTGTGAGGCAGGGCTGTGCAATGGATGTGTTACTGAACCAGCAGTCTAAAGCCTTGGTGTTGACTTCACTTATAATCTCTGGCAAGTCCCTTTACCCAGTTTTGTTCCCTTTCCCACTTTTTGGCCCCACTCTCTGTGCCTATTTAAATTTGTTGAGATGAAGATAACTATCTCTTCCTAGTTTTGTCTGGTGGTTCGTTTTTTTCCCAGTGCTGCTCTAATACAAGCAGAGATAAAACCAGCATAGCACAATTGCACCGAATCTGCAGTCTGCCATATGAAATCCTTCAGACCAGTTTGGGAATGGCTGTGCTATATTGGGCCCACAGCAGTTAGGTGTGTTATTGTTGAATGTAATTGTGCTTTAATATACTGCTTTAATGGTGGGGTTTACTGCTTTCAAGCCTCAGCAATACTTACAGCCTTTCTTTCACAAGCAACCTTTAAATTTGGTACAAGTATTTGCACGTGCAAATCTCTGGGCAGTGTCTCCCTGACCACTGCTCTTTTTTAAGTTTATATTACATCTTGTAGCAATATTATGGAATCTAAGAGCTGTAGGCACAGAGCAGGACTTGTGCAAGCACCAGTTTTCCCTGAGGCTATAGTGATGCAGGAGACAGCAGAGAGGTGCAGGCAGATGTGGGAACACCAGAGCTCTCCTGGCAGCAGCAGGCTGAGGCTGGGGGCAGCACACCAGTGAGCAAGTTATTGCCCACCCTTTTGAGTTGTTTGGTGGGAGAATTTTTGCAGATGGTATCCTCCCCAGTGAGAGGCATAGCCCAAAGATATTTTTGTTTGAAATCATCACAAGGACCAGACTTGACCTGGAGCTGGGTTGGCCATTTGATACTTAATGAGATATTGATAGGGGGAGAAGGGACCATTTATGGAGGAGGCACTTAAATCGCGACTGGCATGTGAGTAAACTTCTTTAGGTACCTGACCTCGAGTCCCTCAGGGTAGAGTTAAAGGAGGGCAGAAGAGAGCAAGTCCTCCCTCATGAAGTTCACATAGACACCCAACCCACAGTGCTGCTAACCTGCGGGGAGAGGGCTGATGGCAACACAGAGGGGTACACACTGCAATATACAGCTTTTCTTGTTCCCAAATGATATTTCAATGGCTGTAATTAATGTGATTATGGATGCCGTTCCTGCCTTCAGGACTCATGCCACCTTGTCTGAGCACAAACTCTCAGTGTAAAGAAGCCTTGTCTTCTATGCAGTGGTGTCCCAAAATGAGACAGGGCATGCCCACCCAAGGGCTTCTACAGCTTTCCCACCACTGCAGACATCTCTGAGTAGTTAGTACATCCCACCCTGCTCCCAGCCTGAGCACACTGCCTCTCACAGACCCTTGGCACCAAGTCGGGACTGTGCCAAAACTAGACATTTACTCCTCCGTCATTGCTGGCCTTTCTGAAATACCTTCCATACCTCTGCAGGTGGGGAGACATTTCTCACCTTCTGAAGGTCCTGCTTGTGCTGCTGCTTCATGTCATTGGTCTCCCAAGCCTGGGCTGTAACTTCCCAATTTGCTGTGGAAGGATTGTTCTCGCAGCCCATCTGCACTATTAAAAAAGATGGTAAGTGCTGAGATCAAAATATAAGCTCTTTTCTGTAGGGTGGCTATATAGTTTTGCAAGTGCTGGAAAGTATGTGTGCACTGGGAGGAGGAAGAGCAAGAAGATTTTATGCCGTTCTACCCAAGCAGCACTGAAACAGTAAACAAATAAATTACAGCAAAGCAACCAGAATGCAGCATAGGTGGTCATGGCACAAAGCAGACCAATATATATAAAAAAAAAAAAAAGAAAAAAAAAAGAAAAAAAAAACATATATAAATAAACGTGGATGAAAAGAGGAGCTCGAAAGCACAGTTATGGCCACAGCCCAGGACCAAGGAGAAAGTCATATATTGACACTCAAGGTTTTGATTTTTTTCTAATAATAATAAAAAAATTAATTAACATTTTTTATCTCTCAAACTGAACTTTTCCGAAGTCTGGGGATGTAAAGCAGAATTTTTTGCTCACAGGGTCATCTCAAATGCTATATTGTAAACAGCGGTATGATTACAGTGAACACGAATTAGGAGATCCTAAAACACGCTGACAGCCCCTAACATGCCTTATTGTGCTCCAGTGCTCCAGCTCGTATGGTACAGTCAGGGGACCACACACAGTTCATAACAGTCATAATGGAAAATTGTACAGGCTGGTCTAGCTAGGCATAATTGGATGGGCAAGAAATGGAGTTTTCCAGCTTTCGGAGTTGTTTACTTGACCTGTTTTAATTTTAGTTGAGATGGAATAATACGTTTCTCAAGGAAATATTCAGGCGTTGTCACTTTCTAGCCTAATAAATCTCATCTTCAGGAGGGTCTCTAAGATGTTAACATTTCTAATGGGAAAGAATGCAAATTCTTTTGACATTATAGATTAAATTCACAGTAGTTGTGCAGCTAACAGCATTTACACTGAACCAACTGAACTGCTTGAAAGTTTTATAGGAACCAACAAAGGGATTTTTCACCATATCACTTGACCTGCTCTCTCCCACTCTGCCAGTTTGCAATTTACTTCTTTTGACATATCCTCAATGCAAGTCCTGGTGTGCCAGTGTCACCTTGAATTATGTTTATTTTGAAACCTTGTGGACATCCCTGTTGGCCCCCCCAGAGAAAAGCACTTTAGGACTGACTGCTGAGAATCAGTAATGGACTGTGTTTACTTTACTCCAAGTCCAGCAGCTCTTTGGGCTATGTTTTGGCTGGATTATTGTCCATGGTGACACTGGGGGCTGACAACACTCTAACACTGCAGTTGGCCTGCATATTTCAGCTAAAAGTTTTTGCCATACCAATTTTGGAGGGACTGAAAAAGCCACAAAAAGTGTGAAACTCAACATCCTGACATATGAGCCGTGGCCCATGAGAAACAGATGTCCCCAGAGAGCACCAATGCTTTGGGTGTTCCTCATGGCCAGAATGAGCCTTCTACATCTTAGATAGCACAGCACAGATTAAATCAGCCTTAGAATGTTCTCATTTACACCTTGCTCAGAATTCACTGATTCAGTCCCCAAAATAGGGTATTCTAGTTCTGTGTCAGTCTGTCTTGAGGTTTCTTACAGTCACTGTAGCTAAGCATCATTTTCCTAGCAGCACTCTTGCAGTCAGATGATTGGAACTTTTGAGTCTTTCAGCCATTTATTTTTTAAAATTGTTAGTTTAGCAATAGTTTAACAAAACTTGGAAATGCAGCATAACAGAAAGATCTCGGTAACTTACAGTTTTGCAAAAAATCACAGTTGTATTAAGTCAGGAAAATAAGCCATTTTAGGGCAAACTGAAAACATTTCTAGTAATTGAATCATACCATAATCTCCTCCTCCCTCCGCTCCCCTCCGCCTGAACCATATTTTTCTGTTTGGATCCTGGTGTGTTACCAGGACACTCTGGAAGAAACTCGTCTGGTCTTCCACACTGATGTGAGTTTCTCTGACTCAGTGGAAAATTTGCCTTGACTTCATGGCAGATGGATCAAGCTTTCTTCAACTAAATAAAGGATCCCATTTCCCAGGCTTTTTCACAGTGTCTCAGCACGGCAAAATCTGTTCAGGTTATTAAAAATAATTATGTCATCAAACTGATTTTTATTCCTTTATATTTTGGCTTGAAAAATAAAACTGAGAAAAAAAAGCATAAACTCATTAAGCCCTAATCTAAAACAAAAGTTTAGAGCCAAATGTTCATGTTCTGTCTTTTCATTCTGTAAACAACAGTGTCCTATTAGACAGCGATAACACATAAGGGGTGCAGATGACAAACAACACATTCATAGGATCTGTATTCACTCTGAACAGAAGGGAAAAAGAAGTGTGTATTTACCAGTAATTAACATGTTAACTAGTATTTGGTGAAATCCATAATATGATTAAAAAAATAAGAATTCCTGGATTACAGGGAAGAGCAATTACCTAAATAAAAGCAACTGAAAAGTTGTCCAGAGGTATATAATAATAATAATAAAAAAGATCCCCCTCCCCAGTGGGAAATGATTACACAGTAATCCATGCCACTTAGTCAAATATCAGAAAAGGATCCCATAGACCCATAATTAGCAATGTAACAAGCAGAGCCTTGAGAAAACAAGCTGGTCCTCAAGACAATAATCTTCATTGCTAGCGCCCATCCAACAGCCTGCGTCTCAAGGAGTGAAAGAGGCAGGCGAGATAATAAAAGGACCTACAGAGCCAGCAGGAAAGTTCCCCATGTGCTACTTTGAGTGGCCGTCAAGGGGCTAAAAAGAAGGTAGGAGAGGGCAAAGCAGTCGTGCCCTCCCCTCCCAAAAAAGAATGAAAAAGAATGGAAAAGAATCCAAGTTGCTTCAGCAGAAGCTGCCTAGCGACACACAACTAATTACTACGACTGGTCCCCCGTTTGCAGATCTTGTTATCAGTAAAAATAATAATAAAATGAGCCCTAGCAGTCTGGATATCTGCAATTACAGTGTGAATTGCATGAGAGGATTATATGAAGTGCTCTTGGCGTGGAGGGTGGGGGACCAAGGCGCTTCAACTTGAGAGCAGTAAGCAGCTGCTTTGGGGCTTTGCACCTGCTGCTCACCAGGCTGTTTTCACCTCTAGACGAAAACAGGCTTCTCTCTCCTCCTCTGTCTCCTTTCTTTTCACACAGAGCACAAACATAAAAACAGAGAAGGATTTTTATTTAAAAAAAAAAAAAAAAGGAGGAAAAAAAAATTTTTAAAAAAATTGAGAGAAAATGAAATTGTTTTCCTAAAGAAGTTTCACTGAAGCAACATTGAGGGGCGTCTTAGGGCAGCCAAGGGGAATCTGAAGATGGAGTGTGGGGCCAAAGAAACAGGCAAGCGGCTCCATTTTAATGCAGAGGCAGCAGACAGAGTGCGATCTGAGATTGGCAAAGTTTCAATGTAAATCCAGGGGGGCAAGGGGGATGGGGCTGGGATGAGAAGAAAGGACTCTTTTACTGTTTCATGCTTCTAAGTCCTGCCGATCAGCATAAGCTCAGCTCGACATTCTGGGAATAGCAATGAGGCACACACAACAATCAAAACACCCTAAATCTGTTTGATGATTCAGACACTTCGTGCATCTGCACCGACAAAATGGGACTTCAATTAAATAACTTGCAGATTTCCACAGGGGGGGAAAAAGTCGGGGGAACATGAGGATTTTTAATTAGTAACTCTGAATACAAGCCGTTTTTTTAATTAGGTGTTTGCACTACCACTTTATTCTTAAAGGGAGATTTGTAAGCGCGTGGGATTGTTGTGAAAGAAGATCCCGGACAGTTTGTTCCTAACATTTTGTTGCAACCTGCATTTGCTCCTAAACAGCTTTTCTTTAGCAAATGAAACTCAGATACAAATCCGAGCAAGTTGTTCAAATTAAGGCTGAGATTTTTTTTGAAAGTTTTAAATGCATACACACATCTGTAAATACATACATGCGGATTTGTAGTGCCCAGGGTAGGTTTCAAGGCCCTGCAACACTTTTCTTGTGTTTCTGCATTTCAGATTCTTCTCTGTGACTAACCTAGCTAAATATATATAACAGCACTGTAGGCACTATATACATAACTGTATCATACATAGGGTTTAAACAGAGATGGCAGAAGTTTGTGACAGAGTTGAATGACATTCCCATATGACTTTATGGCACTGCAACCACCACTTTTAGAGCAAACCACTAATGATTGCAAGCTTCAGAGTCTGAAAAACGATGGGTGAAATCCGTGACCCTTTGAAGTCATTCAGTGCTTTTTATTCACTACTGGGGTCAGGATTCATGCTCAAAATCTCTCGAGTGTGCTCTGGCATGGCACAGTGAGGTTCATGCCTCTCACACACACAAACATGCACTGTGAACCTGCAAAATGTCATGTGAAAAGGCATCCTCCCTGTGGCAAGCCATGATTTTTGGAGCCTTAGAAGACAGATCTGGTCTTTGTAGTAAACTAAACCCCTAGGAACATTTGGATGGGGACACTTCTGTGTTAATTTTAAAAATCTGGCCAAAGAGGAAACTGAGGCATTAAGATATTTCTACATCTTTGTGTCTTGGTTCTTGGACAATTTTTTTGTTTGACAAAACACTTTACAATGATGTGGAAGAGATTCAAGGTTGGATTTCTCAATACCCACCTACACCTCCCCCCCCGCCTTTTCCTAACATGGGTACAGCAAGATCATATAAAAGGGACCATGATCATTTATCCAAATGCAAACAAACCTAAGTATGAGGATTTACCACAGCCTGACTTTCTTTTTTAAAAATTTATTTCATGTGTTAATACAAAGACTATTTAGCAAAAGTAGAATGCCAGGATTTGCATATGAATAGGTACCCAAAGATCAACGAGATCAACTCATTAGGGCCTGAACATCTAAACATAGGAAAGTCAAAGAGGCCAGAGCTCAAGAGCTTGGCTGCTGAGATTCCCAGTGACTAATCCAAGTAAAGCTGATAGTTTTAAACTTACTCCTATTTTTCCCGCCTTAATGAAAAAAATCCTCTACCCGAAATCAAAGCTCAGTCCAAGGAAAATAGCCTTGTGATTGTGTCTGGGACACAATTTCTTCCTTTGCCACAACCTTTCTCCATGGCGCTGGGCAAGTCATTTAGGAGGGGATTCACCTGACCTAGCAGTAGCTGTCTCAAAGGGAGGGATTTTAACTACCTCGTCATCCGGGCTCCCTTCGCAGTAAACATAAAAAAAGGCACTTTCCAAAGGGCAGCTCATTCTTGCTGCACTATCCTCTCCTAAGACAGTGTCTAAATCTCTGGCTGCAGGTGCTTATCTCGTCCTCTTGCCTATGCCAAGAGTGTCTCAGAGTAGTTCAGACTGAAATGAGTGTGGAGTCTGATGTGCCTCAGTTCATCATCTGTAAAATGGGATTAAGTGATTAATGCTACCTCTGTATCTCATGGGTGAGTTAGGAAGTGGAATATATTATAAACCACGAGATGTTCAGATATTAAAATAGTGAGAGAGATATGAGTGCCATAAAAAGATAAGGTCCTGATCCAGTATCTGTGGCAACCAAGGGAATCTCTCCTCTGGCCTTTTGTGGGTATTAGATCAATCAATCCCCAGTGACATTATCCATTCACTGCAGAGTAAGTGAAGGTATGGCTAGAATTTTTCCACCGGCAGAGAAGGGAGAGGGTATGGGAAAGCCCTGACCTTACTCTATGCTTGAATAGTAGGAAGAGGGAAAGCACAAACAGGCTTTCAAAGCTGCCTACAGGATTTGGACACATCAGCTTATTAATGTTAGCGGAAATTGGGCATCCACATCTCTGGAAATTTCAGCCTCTGCATTTACAACACAAAAAGAGCCCAACCACAGAGGAGATATTTCCCTAATCTTGGCACCACTGCAGATTTTTGTTTGCGCTTCCTTGGATTAGACCTTTAGCAAACGACACTGCTCGGACGTTGCGGGAAGGACACATTTACTCCTCGTCCACCCCAAGGTGTAGCAGCCAGTGTCAGGCAGCATATTCTCATGGCTAGATCCTGAGCCTGTCATTAAATCTGTCTTTTGACCTTGGGCAAGTCACTTAACCTCAGTTTCCTCTGACTGTAAAATGTAGATAAAATATTCCCTGCCTCACGGCAGTGTTGGGAAGATTAACAGTTAGACATTGTTCTGAGAGCCTTGAATAAGAGCTGTGAGTGCATGCAGAGCACTGTTTCTATTGGATACTGCTTTCTCTTTCCACATACAGAAGGGCTGACTTTTAAACTGGCAAGAAGCCCAGGCCCGTGACTAGTGGTGTGCCCCATTTGAATGCACAATAACTACAGTTGCATGCACAAATTGGGTATCCGTGCATGGAAACTGGACACACAGTTGTTTACAGAACAGAAGAGTTTCTCTCTCACCCTTGCTTGGAAAACTCAAGGACTCCATTTATTAAGCAGAAAAAGCAATGCCACCACCCCTGCAATATCAAACGGTTTCTAGGCAGCATTTTAAACAGGTTAATAAGGCACAATATCATTCCCTCCAGAGACTGTAAGGTGGGCACTTTAAGTTGACCTGAGTTAAAATTTCACACTCATTTTACAGCTCTTGCAGACTGTCTTGGTTTAAATGTGCCAGAGGAGTCGTTTTGGGGAACTTGAGAAGGGAAAAGATCTGCAGGTATTTTGGTTGACGTGTGTAAATCAGGACTGAAATAAACGGCATAAGTGCAGTTTACCCTGAGATAAATTGGACTTGGCTGAGGATCCAGCATTCTTTATATACAAGCCCATAAACAAACCACAGTCAGGACAGCACACACGTTGTGTGAAGCCTCAGGAGGGCTGCTTGGCCAGGGGTTGGGCTCTGTTACCCTCACTAAAGAGCCCTGGGAGGGCTGGGGGGACAGGGACAGCACCTGGCCATTGGTGAGGATGTGCTGGTGAGCTGTGGGGATCCCAGCAGCAGCAAGCTGTGCTGGGAGGAAGGCAGGCTGCTTACTCCCTCTGTGCACAGTCTGATGTCCAGGCACTTTCCAGGATCATAACTCCAAGAAGAAAAAAAACAAAAAACAAAAAACAAAAACCACCCAAATCTCGTGAATAATGTGGTGGTGAGAGGAGAAGGAAGAGAGAATGAGGGCAGAGAGCCACTGGCTAGGACAGCATTATTTTTCTCACTCACAGAACTCCTTTTGCTACAAAAGCTAAACCTTCAAGCAGAGATATCTCACATTTCTGTGTTTTCTGCTTTCTCCCTGGCTGTCATTGAAGGTATCTAGAAGAGATGGCAGCAAGCTTTTCCATCTGCTTTCCCGTGCCATACAGCTTTGCACAGCCTTGCTCCAAGAGCAACCTGCTTACAGGCACCTTCCCATGCCCCACGGTCTGTGCTGTGGCCCTGTTAGCAGCAGGAGTCAATATTCCCCTCACACCTCAGAACACTGAAAGGAGACAATATTCTGGGATGGCATCAGGCCTTGTTGCCTTATTTATGGTGAAGAAACCGGCTGCATAGGTCTCTCTTCAGGGTGGGTGAGCAGCATCAGCTTAGGATGTCCCCATCACTACAGCTTATCTGCTTTAAGCAGTAATACACTAATTTACTACTGTGGTAGGAATGATTGAAATCTTTAGACATAATGGAGGAAGTTTAATAGGGTCTACTGAGAAACCCAGGTGTTTAGATCAGCTTAAAAATAATAACCTTCTCCCCTGCTGAGCACTTTCTTTTCACAATAAGCTCAGCTTTTATTCTTAACCATAAAGACTACCTCAGACAGGAAATTATTCACGTGATTGGTCTTTACAAGTAGCGGAGGGTTTAAATTCGGGGCTGGAGAGGTCATTAGTGGACAGCCATGTGATTAACCTTTGCTTGCCCGTTTCTTTTCACACTTTGTTAACAGCTCCCATTATTGCCCTTCTGTGTCTCAAGGAAGTAGTTTATTGACAGTATTAAAAATACATAGCTACAAATTCCAAAGAGCCCATCCTCCTGTAAAACCTCCAGTAATTTCTAGCCAGATGATACACATTGGGCAGAGCCCCTCAATTTCTGACCAAAGCAGGTCCAGAAATAAATTCACCCGTTAACACTGGATCTGAGTCAACATGTTCGTTTGCGCATTGCAGGACGTATTCTCGGGCCTGTCTCAGAAAGTTTTATACCACAGAGAAAACCAAGGTTTAATTAAACAGCAGCATCAGTGCTTGTCTTAACGCACCACATATCAATAGGAGTCACACCAGATGCTCAGTATCTGTGAACAGAGATGGGCATCCAAAGGACTTTGAAACCTCGATCAAAATGATGCACTCTGTACTTTCAGTGCAGTGTTTCGATTTGGAGATAGTTCATCTGCTACTTACTTGTTTTCAAACCAAAAGAGCAGCCTTGAGTTTCTGTGCTGGACTGTGCTGGCTGTGCCCCGGGGAGCGCTCGGTGCTGTGGGCGAGGGGTGTCTGGAGAGCAGCACTCCTGGCTGTGCTCGTCCTGGGTGTGACACGGTCCCTCCCTCCAGCACAGACCCACAGGGTCTCGTGCACGGTAGGATCTCTTCCCACAGCCAAAGAAACAAGCCATGGGAAAAAAACCAGCATCGAGGCAAAAGCAAAAAGTCATGAAAGCGGAATAGAATGTCTGTGAATTAACTCCAAGAGGCAGCAGTTTGCACTGGTCTGGACTTTGTGAGTGTCCCGCATAAAATTTATAGTGAAGATTGCAACAAAAAAGTACTGCAGCAAAGGCTGGGGGCAGGGGAGAAGGGTGACACTTTTACTTATTTATTTTGCATTGTTGTTGCAGGGTAAGTTCAAGAGGGAGGTGAAAGGGGGGGAGGTGTTCAGTGGGGGCCTTTCCAAAGCAAAAGGGTCTTTTGGACAGAAAGAGAGTGTCAAGGCATTTTGACAGAAAGTGGCTGAATGTGTCTTTTCTAGTTAACTTCTGTGAACTGCTGGGCATTTCCGCACACAAAGGGGCACTTTCTTGGCAGCTGAGCAGGGAGGGCAGAAGTCAGAGAGGGCAAAAGAGGAAGCAAAAGGAGAACATCAGTTTATGAATGCAAAACTTACAGTAGAATTTTTATTTTTTTTTAAGTAGAACATGTACACTGAAGAAAGCCCCCGGGCAGCCATAACTTCCTCAGCTGGCGTTTATTTGGCAGAAAACCCAAACCTCAGAGAATTTAGCAGCATTTCAGGAAGCATCCACCCACGACATCAGTCAGCCCGAGCTCAACCCAGCAGGGTGCTGAGCCCCTTCAGTTCCTCTTAGAGTTGCTCTGTGTTGTGGTGCTGAGCACCCTGCAGGGATGAGGCCGTGGCTCAGGATGGCCACAGTCCCGGTTTGGACCTGCAGATCCAGGGGCTGTTCTTGGACAAGGTGAAGGCATGGAGATGAAAATTTAAAGATGTGTATGTGATCCTAGAGGTAGCTCAGGTACCTGTGGCCAGGTGTGCACATTCATTTCTGGTATTCAGGCTGACTCAGAGATCTCTGCACTATATTACAGGTCGGATATATCCTAAGAATTCAGTACCTCTTTTCTCTATCCATTATTCTATTTAGACTTTGGGCTTTTAAATTAAATGGGAAAATTAAAGTACTTGACAGAAGTGAAAACAAAAGACATCTTTAAGGATTAGGAAAGCTTCCCTAAAGATAAACAACAAGTAAAGCCCCCTCTTTTTTTTAATCTTTAGTTTTACCTACATCTGACTATTTCTTAATCTATAACCCAAGACAGACTAAGCCTTCCTTTATGATGGTTATACATCAGAAGTGAGACAAGATTTGGAATTCACTAGGAAAGAATTAAATGAAAAGCTATTCCATGGAAAAGGTGAGATAATCAGAATGGTTTGTCTCTAGAAATACCTGAGATGGAGTAGTGAAGAATTAAAAAGTTGTGCAAAAGCAGCAATGACAGGAATATTTGAAACAGGAACCTCAGCAGCAGCTTCTAATTGCAGGTACATAATTATATTTATTCAGAGGGGAAAGGCCCCAAGGCAAAGGCAACTTGCAGTTTAGTTGGATCCACAGACCCTTCTGGCACTGGCCATTTACGTCTAAACTGCTCAAAAGTAGCTTTGTGAGGAGAGTCACAACTGTATTTTGTGTTTTGACTTTCTCCTCAGAAGGAAGAACTACAATTTAACCACAATTAACGTTCAGTACTATTTAAGGGCAAAGCGGAATGGAGGCACAAAAGGCAGATAAGGACTCCTCAGAATGATTTTACTTTTGAACTCTATATTAGGAAGATGTATCTGTTCATCTGCATAAAAGCATTTTAGGAACAACACAGCAGAGGTGTTAGTGATTTTTCAACATTGAAGTGCCTCTAAACAACACATTTTACTAATTTACCTGTACCTGGTTACAACCCTCTAATTAAAGCTGTGTCAGAGCTTCTATGTATTCTCAGCTTTCTAGAGTTTATCACTTGACTTTAAAAATTACCTGCTGGCTAAAATTTGTCATACAAGGACTTACATAGGAGTATGTTTTAAATAATAATAATAAAACCCCACTCTGACAGCTTTATAAGTTATTACAGTGTTTCAAAAAATGAAACCTGTCAGTTCAGGTTTTCTTAGGACCCCCTGGAAATGGTGCTGTCTGTTAAACAGCACTCCATGACATTTGGGGATTGTTGCTAAGTGTTGGGAGTAAAGCCAAGTACCTCAGCTGAGGCATGTTTCCAAAAGAAGTTATTGCAGGTGTGTTTTATTAACTCACCTCCCTGTGTATTTCTTCTGCATTTTAGGTCAGAACCTTTCAAGGGCTGAGTGTTCCTGGTCTACTTATGTTTTATTCTGACTGTAGTACAAAGGCAGGGTCACCTTTGGACTAGCCCTTGTTGTGCTTTTGTTTTGTTTAGGGTTTTTTTGTTGGTGGTGGTTTTTGTATTGGGGGTTTTGGTTTGTTTGTTGGGTTTTTTTTACAGCATTAAAACCTGAAACTTGGCTGAACTTGAGATTACTGAGAGCTCTCAGCTAGAGTTGTTCTGCTGTGCACAGCTCCTTCTTCTTCCACAGCGGAGGAGTCAAGGTAGGAATACAGGCTGTATTTCCTTCCCCAGTGTTGTACCAAAACCATGGGTTAGAGTCACACCAAATTTTGCTCTGACTGAGAACACATTTGGCATCCTTATTTTTGCCTGTCCTGTTTCTCCTGTGCTGGGTGCCAGTCACCCTCTGGCTATCAGTTAGCAGCAGTAGTAAAGTAAGGATTCGCTCTCTGCACTGTGCTCTGGTCAAAGCTGTTATGTGTGGTGAATACAGGACTCTGGTGTATCTTGCCATGGGACTATCTTCTGTGATAACTCACACCTGTGCTCCTTTGAACAAACCCAGGTCGCTCACTGGGAATTGAGTGTGTTTTGGAGAAGCCTTGAGCTCCACACCCTTCCCTGGAGCTGTCGTTGCTCCCTCAGGAAGGAGATGTTCCACCTGCTGATGGCAACGGAGGTTGATTGCTCACCGTCCTGAGACTCAACTTAACTACAACACCCTGGTGGCAGCAACACCTTTAATTCTGACCCCTGAGGCCACTCAGTGTCTCTGACAAGCTTGGCATTTATTTGCATGTTTTTTCTGTACTTGCACAGAAATCAGCAGGGGGTTTCAGTGACTAACAGTATTCACTTTTTGAGCCTGGTTTAGTTTTGCTGTATAGCCAGGATATGCTGTATAGCCAGCAGGTGTAAAAGGCTGTTCTTTTTCCTCATGTTGGCTAATGGGACTTCAAACACCCTAATCTGAGCAGGGGTTTGCAAATGCATTAAGATTTTACTGAAGGAAAAGGTCTTTTTAGACTCACTTTCAGGGCACTCCTTGGTGTTTAAATACAGCAAGACCTCATTTAATACCTTAGCAGTAGGATCACAACTGTACAAATGTCACCAGAGCCACCACAAAGCCAGTTGCTTTTCTGCCACAACTTTGTAACTAAGCTTTTCTATTGTAAGATTGGTTTTGTTGGGTTTTTTTTATTGATTTTAAGTTCTGATTTCTGTTGCATTTGATACACCTGCTATGATTTGGAACAGTGACTCAGGCTGGGAGTGTCCAAGTTGGGATCTGAGCTTTGCCACAAGCTGGTGTGAGAGAGGAATTCTCTTCAGCCACCTGTGTCTCCCTTAATCTTGCTGTAAAAGTGGACTGACAGTACTTTCCCCTTCGCTATTTAACTGAAAGCTTTTAGAAGGATAATCTTACTGTTTTGATGGGGTGCCTGGTTTGATTGGGTTTTTTTGACTGATAGTTTTTGCTATAATGCCAACATTAAGTGATGAGAAATTAGTAAAACAATATTCCTTCCCACCCTGTATATGGTACACCATATCACAGTGCCAAGATGTTTTTTTTATGAGAAGAACTCAACAAGCCCCTACATTTCTGTATGGGGAATGGCCACAAAGAAGGGAGGAAAGACAAGATATATTATTCTGGCAGTCTTTTATATTGCAATTCCAAGCTGAATGGCTTGTATGAACTTGCTAGCCAACGGGAGAAGAGGTGCCAGGGAAGTTTTAACACCACAGTGTTAACACAATTTTAGTCCTTTCTTTTTCTCTCTGTGCGTTTCTGTCCTAGAAGTCATATTTACAAGTCTATTCTGTGGCATCACTGTCTGATGTTTATATGAGATCTTCGTGTGTTTCTACCTAATGTTGAATTTTAATTGCATTTTTTAATACCTTCAAAAAAATCTTGCCTATAACTGGAATGTCAAAATATCAAATCAAGCTGAGTAGGGTCTCCGTGTTTCATCCTGGGAAGCACATGCCTTGGGTTCAATGGGACATCTCTCCAAGCACTGCCTACACCAACTGGCACTGCCAGAGGCTTGGCTGCCTTTTCCATAGTCCTTTCTCAGGGTGTTTGGTACTCAGACTGCCAGCACAAAAGCTGATTCAGACCAGCTTGATGCTCAGGTACACTGAGAACTAAACCACAGGCAGATACCATCAAAACACATTTCACTTGTGACCTTTCACAGCCAATGAATTGGAGGGATTTTCCTTTGCTATGGATCAAATTTAAAACTACTTCCCAGGAGTGAAAGGTCATCGTGTGGAGTCATGATATCCAGTTAAATACAGCTAAATAGAACTCGTTAGCATCACAATGAATGGAGTTATATATTACCTGGTCTGGAGGATGACTGGGGTGGGTGGGGTAGCAAAGGAATAGATCCCTCATCACCCTTAATAAAGCAGCATAATAAGAGAGAAAAAGCACAAAGAGCAGAATCTGACTAAATCTGCCCTTTAAATCTGTTTCTCCTGGCCAGCAATGCGAATGGTCAGAAAAACATGGGAAATGTCACATAAAGGATGTATTCTCCTCTTGCCATGTTTGCATTCACAGGAGCTACAGTTCCATCCAAGTGAGAATATTCTATATACCAGCTCCCGGCGGGGCTTTGATCTCCAGATACAGCCTGCTCTGAGGAAAAAGGAAATCCAGTGATCTCGTGTCTGAAATTAGATTCCCCCAGGGGGGCAAGCTGCACCTCTAGACACTATCTGATTGGCAGAAGGACTTCACATATAAGTGGATCCATGACATCTTTTATTCTGCCAAGCCATCTCCCTTATGGGGAATATTTCTCACTCTCCAGCCCTTTCCTAATGATTGTTATTGCAGCTTTTCTGTTTCTGGACATACTTCATTTTTCTTCAGTCCGAGTGTGAAGCTGCATGGCTCTTTCCTCAGCATTGGCAGCGGGTCAGGGGATGTGAAATGGGTGCAGGAGGCTTTGGGATCTTTGAAGATGCTGTCTCAAATGGGGAGGATCCCCACACAAAACTTAGTGGCCTGTGAAGTGAATAGCTCATAGTCAATCATTTACCTTGGTGATCTGGCTTTTTTTTTTTTTTTCCTCCCTCCCCTATTTGGCATGCTTGGGTCTTTGTATTCTGCTTCTCTATTTTCTAGGGGAGGGAAGGGTGGATGAGATCAAAGAGAAGGATCAGCTCCTTTGTTTATATTAAATAAAGCACTGTTTGAATTCTCTTAACCTTTTTTTTACAAGTGGCTCCTTTGCTTATATATATTGCTTTGACTTTTCTGTAGTTATTAAGGCTTAATGTTCACAATAGCCAAGCAAGTTACTGTCATTAGTCAAATAGAGCTGGGCATCTACAGAGGTTCTTTTGCTGTTTAGCTCAGAAGGGATCATAAGGATCTCTGCTCAAGTGTCCGGTAAAACTGAATGCTGGGGCTGCTGCGCTCAAAAAACCTAACCCAGCTAGCACATCCCTGAGGACAGGCATCTCTTCTTGACGTGCAGCCTTCAAGCCAGGGATGAGCTGTCATTTTGCCATCCTCGATGGTACTGGATTTCTTCTCTGGCTGATTAAAGCAGAACCCAAGGTGCAGAAACTGTTAAAGAAATAAATCAGATTTTACATGTCTTGGAGCTACAGTGCCCTGTTCCCAATATTCCCCCACTCCTGCTGCCTCTCAGCACCAGGTTCATCAACCTGCTGCAACACAGGAGCCAAGGCAGACATTGCTCTGAACAAAACCAGTTTTTTCCAAGTCATCTGAGTGTGTCAGTACGTTAGTGAATTTTGCTCCTTGCTGAAACTACTGGAGACGCCATGGGTGTGATCCAGCACATGGCAGTGCCTCTGGTGGCTGTTCAGGCAGTGTGGCTGCATTGGAAGCACCCCAGCAGAACCACGCCACAAAGCTGAGAGAAAGTGGGGACCTTCACTCCCCTCCACGGGATAATTTTTAATTTCTTGCCCCAAGTATGATATATCAGTCATGGCTGAAAGCAGTAAGTTCTGGCAGCTGAAAGCGAGCATGTAGCACAAATGGGAAGGAGCAATACAGAAAGAAGATCAGAAAGGATAATTCACATTTATTCCTGTTAAACCAGATATTAGCCATGATGGGTGTAAATTATTTTGTTAATGTACTCAAATAAACCAAAACTCAGTCCTAGCAGTGTCCCTGTCAGAGCACTTCCAGTGATTGAAGGGATCTTGATGAAGAAGAAGTCTGGAATATTTACTTTTCTCCCTCTCTCCTTTTTTTTTTTTTTTTTTTTTTTTTTTGGAATAAAACTTAATTTTTAATTAATTCAAATAAACCTGCCATCCATGTACTGGAAATACCTCAAAATTTCCACCCCTGCCTAAGGCAAGCTCCACCGGAGTTAGGCAGTGCTGATTTACACCAGCTGAGGTGCCTGATTTTATTTTATTTTGTTTTTATAGGGTTTTTTTGTCCTTGGTTATAAAACTTTTACTAGCTGGAAGAGATCACATTCCATTCGGGAGCTCGCTTTATGCTCTTCAGATAGGAAATCATCACCTTGGTGCAGACAAGTTTCAGCATTTTGGTGCTGAGAAAGGGGGGGCAGGGAAGGGGAGCAGATTTATACTTCCTAAGTGAAACACTTCACATGGCTGGGGAAATGCCTCCAGCAGGAGCAGGCAGAGGGAGCCTGTTCTGTAAGGAACATCTGGAAATGGAGACACACATATTGCTTTTCTTCATCTTCCCAGAGCTGGAAGGAAACTGTGGCCTGAAAGACCACTCTTGCTCTAACACTGAGCTCTCCCTGTCCTTTACAGCCTCCTCCTTTCCCACAGGCTTAACCTGATGGCCATGGGCATTTCCCAGGCTAAGGCTGCCTGAACATGTAACATGATACAGTGATCTGTCATCTTCTGCAGAGTAATTGGCCACTTCTCTCTAGCCCTATTTTTTAATGAGGAAATGATCTTTTCCCCCTGCTTTTAATGCAATATCTCTTTTTAAATTTATGGAAAGGCTGTGTACCTCTGAGCCACTGCTGAGTGATTCTATCAGTTGGGTTTATCTTAGAATTATTCTGCACTTTTGTGGTTTCTAAGGCAACCACACTTTTGAATGAACTGCAGAGTAAATGAAGGTATCCAAAATATGTGACTGAGCAACCTACATGATGTGCCTCTCACATACTATGTAATATGCATGTAGCAGTTCAACTCCAAACATTTCAGGCTAAATGGTATCTTGAGCCTGATTTATATCAGTCACAAATCTGATTCTTGCTGATATGGGACACAGTGCTTGGTATGGCCAGGCAGGTGAGGACTGTGGGAGAAAAAAGCTGCTCCCTAAAGACTTCAGCAGGATCAGGCACTTTCCACTTGAAAAGAAGAAATACTAAGAATTTTATCATGAGCATTGCTAGACGTGTGATTAAGAGGGTGAGAGTGTTTATTTCTCTTTTCTAAATATTTTAACTCATCAGGAATCAAGCTACTGGATTTTTGAACTTTTCAGTCTCCTTTTCTCCAAGGGTTTCCTCTCTCTGCAGAAACAGGACTTTCTGTGTGTTTTAAGGATAAGTGATTTTCTAATGCAGATCAGAACTGCAGAAATTAAACTTATTTACCCTGGAGAGAGTAGCACCACTAACGAATTGTAAGTACTGCAGCAGCAAAAGGATTTCCCCTGTGTCTGAAAACGTGAACACGAAATAGCAACCTGCAGGCTTGGAGGGGGATGGCTCTTGGTGTCGTGGTATAGCTCAAGTCACCTCACTTGTACCCAGGCTTTTCTTTTGTAGAATTTACTTAATGTTTGGAAGGCTGGATGGTTTGGGGGACTTTCACAATTACTTCTCTGAAAGCCCTGCCCATTGCACACTCCAATATACAGCTGGAGGAATTCACTGACAGCTTCCAGGATGACTGATAGGAAAGGGATTTAGTGAAATATGACTTTTATTTTTGTTTCATTTTCTTCCTACAGTCTCTCATGGGCTTTGGGCTATGTGTGCAGGTATTCTGACATTTCCATACTAGTGCAAACCTGAGCCATGTGGGCCTTCTTTCAGACCAAATAGTTAAAGGAAACTTTTTATAATGCCAGATCTACACTACAACTATCCAGCATAGTATGTATTTTCAACTATTGTGCACACTTCTTTGGCAAGGAAAACTTCTGTTGCAGGCTTTCATCTTGCTTCAGTTTTTATGTGGATCAGCCCTGGCATTCTTAGATTCCTGCCCTTCCCCCAAAAAAAGATATTTGTTTAATAGATTTTGCATTGCTCCTGCATTTCCATTTTTAGCACATGCAGATGTGCTTGCTCTGATGGAACCTTTCATTTTGCTAAATGGGAGAAGGATTTTTGCACACACCAACTGTGCTCCAATTAGGATTATTAAAAGAAATAGATCCAAGGAAGGCTCCTGTGTAGGCTTGGTCCAAGGTTCCTTGGCAACAGACAGAGTGGGAAAAAAATGAAGATATTTCCTTCGTAATATTCTCTTTGCCTTAGGTGTAGTCTCTTGTTGGGCCTGTACTTCCCCGAGGCCCCCAGCTTCTCTTCCCAGGAAAACAAATATATGTAAGTGTAGGGATCCCAAGAGCCTTCTGTTAATGCCATAATAACAGAACGGGATTCTTCAGCAATGCACTTGAAATGTGCAATCAGCAACTCTCCTCAGAGCAGTCAAACATTACTCTGCCTTCATTTCTGATTTCAGCTAAGCAAAAATTGAGGCTATGCCCACCAAAACTTTGGCATTTCAGCTTTCTTCTGAAATCTGCCTTTGCCACTGAGTTAAAACAGAGAAAAGCAATTCGGTTTCCAAACCCAAGCGTTCATTTTCCTTAATCTGAAGTGAACAGCAACTTATGAACATATTCTGTGACATCCTTGCCATGTTTTCACGGAAAGCTGGTAACCCTTGCTGAAGGAGCTAGGCTGCAAAACTGCAGGAATTTCCCAAGGCATTGGCAAGGCACACAGAGACCAGGCTGAATGCAGCTCAGCACCTCCAATTGGCATATTTTTTAGGTATCCAAAATGTCACAGTCTCTGAAATGGAAGTGTAGAGACTGGTCTGCTGGATTCTGTCAGGCAGCTGAGAGTGAGAGTGGGCTTAGACCTCGTGTCTGGACTAGCAAAACCTGTATGCTGGGGGGCCGGGGGGAACTTGCCATTAGGGGATTTGCTCTGAGCCATCGGTGCTGCACCTCATGCAGGCTATGAAAACAATCCCTAATGAGGGGGCAGGAAGGAATCTCTTTAACTCCTAGAACTCGAAGGAAAACATTTTTATGTGGGAGGGTTATTTTAAAAGCCTCTGACCTGTTTTTCTAAGGGAGCAGTCACCAGCTTCCTAAAATGTTTGGACAGCCTAAGGACTGAAAGGTCTGAAGAGCTTCTCTCTGTCGAGAGAGACGGAGACAGCATTTCTTTATGCAAGTTTAACAGTGGGTGGTAAACATGGAAAAATGTCTCTTCTCTCACATTGCAACATGATGCATCATGTATAGCTTGTCAGGAAACAATGTCTGGTTTATGTTTGCTGCCAGGTATTACTGCAGGAGGAACACCTGACATGGGATATCTTTTTTTCCAGGCAATTAGTGGGTGGGGTTATCCACACCAGTGCAAGTATTTGGGGATTAGCTGCACATCATTCAGCAAAACTGGGAGCATCATTTAGCAGAAATTCAAAATAGTGACTGCTATGTGCAGTACAGGCTTCTTGTGACTTTCTTTAAGGTAGTCATGTGAACTACCCCAAACATCCCCTGAACCACTCTGGCTTCTCTAGAAATGAAAGTAGATCCTCACATAAACAGTTAGAAAATTGAGTTAACTCAGCATCTTCTTAAAACAGGGTAATTTCTAAATTTAAAGCTTAGGATTTCTGTTCATTGAGATAGCTGAGAGGGGAGGGAATCTGATAGGAGCATGGTCTTCACAGCCTGTTTTCATATTGGACATCAGTGGAATATTCCCCCACACCACCCATATATACAAGTCTAGGACTATTACAAAGAGATCTGAAGCACTAAAATAATTTCCCAGGCACAATTCTTTTCAGCTGACATACGTTACTGTTATATACAGTTACTACAGTTATATATATATGAAACTAAGGACTGACCAGATGACTGAATGAAATATAAAATTAGTAATCATACTAAAAATCATTAATTCCTCACAGCTGAGGCTGGCCTTCTTAGCAATCAATAAAAGGCCAGACGATAGAAGTTTGGGTATGGCAGCGTAGTGCCCTCTCTCTCTTTTGACAGTATTTCTCTGTAGTGAAATAAAATAATTCTGCTGTTACACAGAGCCCAGGTAAAACTGACAGCATGTGCCAGTGTGTATTTTATCAGGTGTAATGTGTTCCCTCGAGGTGCTGGTAGCACGGTCTTCTCTGGAAACCCAGAAGACTCTGCTATGCTTGTGTGGTTATTGCTAAAATGAGTTCTGGGAGTAGAAATTGCCTGTTTCCTCTGAGCACCTCTTCCTTCAGCACTTGTAATGACCAAGTCTCCTCCCAAGTTCCTCCTCAAACACCTGAATGTACCAAGCTCCTTAGATTTTAGATCCCCATAGGTCTAGTTCTCCAGCTCCTGTATCACTTGTGTGACTCCCATCTGAACTCTTTGCGCTGTTTCCAGATACACAACCGGACCACCAAACTCGACAGAGTTTTGCTGTGGTGATCTCAGTGTAGCTCCCTACTGAGGCAGGATCGTTTCCCCACCTCTAACTCGATACCTCCCTTTTCACACGCTAAGAAGACACACTTGCCCTTTGAGCTGCAGCTTTGCATTGAGAGCTCATGTTGAAGCTGTTATCTCCACCGACTTTTTCAGTCTCACTCAGGGTCACTTTTTTCCAAGACAGAATCTTCCATCTTATAGCTGTAATCTGCCCTCCGGGTTCCCAGATGTATCACCTTGCATTTGGCTGTATTAAATGCAGCCACACTGAATCACAATCATTTGACCAGGAGATTCGGCTCACTCTGTAATAGTAACCAATCTTGGTGGTGTCTGCTGAAACTTTATCAGCAAGAATTATATATCATCACCCAGGTTGGTGGTAAAAGGTCTTTAAATCACTATTTAAAAAAAAAAAAAAAAAAAAAATATCAGTCAAGACCGTAGGGGAATACTTTCACTTCTTTTTCCATGTCTCTTGCTAAAGATATCCTGCTAATTGGTATCTCTCCTTTAAAAATTGCACATATCACAAAGATTTTTTCAAGATACAGGAAACATATACTATGTGATTCCTTTTAACAGAAGTTTTAACTCAAAATTTCGCTTACAGTCAAAAAGTTCAAGAATAACTATATTAACAAACTGTCTCCATGAACCTGCCCCATAATCTTTCTACCCTCCCCTCTAACCCCCCAAAATATCTCCTAGACAGGTTTTCTAATTCTTTACCTGTGTCAAAAAATAGACTAATACATACACTGGTATGAATTATGTCCTTGGCACTAATTGTCTGTTATTAAAATCCTGAAGAAAGTGTTGCACTATTTTTCTGGATTTGCTCTTGAACTAACCTTTGTACAGTCTGGCTTTCTAAAGAAATTTTATTTACTCAGACCTGGACATCACTCATTTCTTTCCAGCAATAATTGAAGCTATGAGCCAATTTGAACTAAATTTCCTGGCGAGACTAACGTTCCAGAGATGCTTCTTAGCAGTGAGCTTTGGAAACAAGTTCCAACAAAAAGAGTGGAAGAAGAAGAAGGCTCAACATAATATCCATTCTTCAGCAAAGCCTACTGGATCCCAGGGACCTCATCTAAGAGAAGACCTTGGGAAAGCTGGCTCTGTAAGTGTCATGGCACTAATGGAATAATATCTCAGCGTGTTGCTTGTCTCTTTGTCTCCACTGTTTTCTAATGCTGGACTAAGTTTAACGTAGCACTTCTCAACTATTTCCACACACCCTGACTGTA
Source organism: Myiotriccus ornatus (assembly GCA_036023395.1). Lineage (NCBI taxonomy): Eukaryota > Metazoa > Chordata > Aves > Passeriformes > Tyrannidae > Myiotriccus > Myiotriccus ornatus. Next base: position 7,931,405 of record JAYRBT010000010.1, read on the forward strand.
GTGTGTTCCATACACATTGAAATGTACTACACTCTTAGTGCAAAAATGTCTATTTTGGGTAGCCACTGTGTCTCATCCTTATTTCTAGTCCAATGCCAGCATCCTATTAAGAAAGTGGCATCCTCCTCCTGTTCTCCACAGAACAGACGTAACTGCAGACAGCTTCTGCCTTTTTCTACGTACCTATTCAGCACTTCTCTGTCTCTGGCTAGTAATGGTCATACATGTGACCTATAGTTTGTGTGTTCTTAATAAGCTTTTCTTAAAATGCTTATATTCAGGTCTTTTCACCAGAGATATTTCAGGAATTCTGTTGTCTTCACTGAGCAGTTGATCACATATTGAAGTTTACAGCTTTGTTTTTACCTTGTTTCTATCTGCTGTACACACACTTTGTATCACTCAGGATGCGTCTACTTGCAGTATGTACAGCTGCAATACTGACATTAATGAGGGCTCCAAGGTAGCGTCTTTATTACAATAAACCATTAATATGGCGCTAAAATGCTGCTGTTCTGTGGTTCTGCCTCAGTATGAAGCAGCTGGCAGCTATGTCAATTGTAACTCTGAATATATTAATATACAAGAAAATGAGAATTTATTAATATGGAGCAATGCATAGAGACTAAACCAGGCAAACAGGCCCAGAGTTGCAGTTGACCTGGGCAACAGCTTGCACAGAGCAACAGCTCACATTCACTTGATGAAACAAGGGTAAGAGTTTTTCACTGTGATTTGGATGAAGATTGAAGATAGGAGTTTTGTCTGGAATGTACAGTTCTCTCCACCATGGGCACCCTACTCATCAAAAATTCTGCTTTGTGATGATCTTTCTGAATAGAATTCTACTCCACAGTAGTCTAAAGAATATCACAGGAAAACATTACCCGTATTTTGCAAGAAGAGATTAAAGACAAGTAATGGTAGCCAAGATGCCAAGCCCAGGCCCTTTTTGTAATGGCTGGACATCTCTGGCCTCTCCAAAATGGGCTTCTCTGAGTGTAGCATCCTGCTACAGACACATGCATGCCTGAAGGCCATATTTTCTGTAGTTATGATATGAACTGCATTATTGAAATGCTGGCTTGTGATCTTAAGTTGGTATCAGATAGGAAGCACAGAAAGTGCAGGAGTATGTGTGATATTTGTAGTGTGTTGTTGTTTCCTCCACAACCTGAAGGGTAACTCATTCAGACGCAAATTTGCCGCCCATGACAGCAGTGTGTGTCCCATAGAAATGCTGATTTTTGAGAGAGGCCCATCTTCCCATCTCAGCCTAACAACCACTGTCCACCTGGGGACAGTTTGGAAGAAAAAATGAAGGTAAAAAATCAGAGCAAGAGGAACAGAGAGGGGTAAAGCTGAAGATGATTCGGGAGGGGAAAGCAACCCCTCCATAGATTGCATTTGCCCTCTCTAGCCTTGTGAATGGTGACTAAGTCAAGGTTACACAGAGATGTTAAAAAGATGAGACACAACACAAGAGGAAGCAGTGACAGGATGAAAGGTTTGCTGAGATCAAATGAGAGAAATGAATACTCGAAGGGTCAGTCCTCCCTCTTATGCTTGCAAGTTCGGGCATTGGCTGTGCAAGGAGCCACGGTTGACAAAGCAGAATGACAGACAGAGGGCTGAAGGGGCTGATTCTTCCCACTCTTGCACCAGGCTTGTGTGTGTGACACCCCCAGTGACTGCAGTGCACAAAGCTGGGAGCAAAGGAGCAGCGAGTCCTCTGAGTGAACTGTGCAGCAGCACTTAACCCCCACTGGGCGGGTCACAAACCTGTGATTACATCCTTGTTCCCCAAGGCCTGGGAACACTTTGGGAAGATTTTAAGAGCTCAGCATTTAACCATTTATTAAGCTGCAAAGAAAAGAAAGGACAGGCTCTATCTTTGCAAACATTTCCCTATAAAATGGGAACGCTGATCAGTGAGTTGTTGTTCACTGAAAGTCCCACGGAATTCCAAAGGTTTTTCACCAGCTGGTGAAAGCTAGGAAAAGCAGCCAAATGGTAATAGCCAAAAACATCAGAGGAAATACTTGGAAGCTGTGTAAAACTCCCACAGCGATAAGGGATGTAACCAATCCTGCAATAAGACCATATACAAAGCTGCATAGTGACTATGTATAACCACGGTGGGATGAAATCCATATCATCCGGTAAATTCTTCTTCTTTCTGCAAACCCTTGTCTAAGGTGATTAAGGAGAACATCTAATGCCTCTAAAAATTTTATTGACAACCTGAAATGGGAAGATTTTGACGTTAAATGCCATCCTGAATTTAACGTAACTATTCTGTCCAGCTCTGCACTCCACATCCATAGTAGCCATAGAGCTGGTCCATTAGCAGTATTCCAACTATTACAGCAGCAAGAGAAGATCAATGTGTAAACATAAGTAATATTATCCCTAAGTAAATTCAGTATTAGAATTTTTTTTCCTGGCCCAATAATATCTATACCATTTCTGCCCATTAAATATGGAAAACTTAATTCATTATTTGCTTACACTGTGCAACAGAGTACAGAAACTTTAGAGATGGTACTAATGAAAACCATAAGCACCAGTCAGCACAGCAGTGTAACTGGATTGGTGAGCCTCCCCGAGAGGCTGGGTCCAAGCACACAACCTAACACTGCACTGACATGCTCGTAGTGTTTCTGGGCTCTGAACTGGTGTCTCTGCTCACTGAGAGGAAATGGCTGCAAAGGTGCTCTGAGCACACTGGAGGATGTCTAAGAAAGCTCAAGTTTGCACTGTGTGGGCAGAGCCTTTGTAGCAGCTTCTGTAGGGTCATGACAGTTGTGGACCTCAGCCTCATGAAAAGTCCTTGTGTTCCGTAGGAAGGGAAGAGGAGGAATCTCAGAAGAAAAAGATGATCTTTCAGCAAATACTTTTTTTTTTTTTTCAAATGTGCTGCTGGAAATTATTTGGTTTTATAAAATAGATACTGTGTGTATTAAGCCAGGCTGTTCACCGTGACTTCAAACAGCTCTAGCAAAGGTGACCTGCTACAGAGGTGGGGGATTTTTTCATCAAAATTATTTTAGTTTGAAATTAAATGCTAATAAGAATAGATTTTGAGATTAAATATTGATCCTACTGTGCAGAAAGTGTATCAATGCAATCTGTAACACAGAATTATATACTGTAAAAGAATAAATTCTTTTAATTTGTTTTCACACGGTTTTCAGTTGAAACCACACCCCTGTAGTCCAAAAACTCTGAGAACACCTCCAAAGCAACACTTAATGTGTGTGTATGTGCATTAATGAATTTCTGTTCTCAGTGAAAGAGGACTGCACGTCTCAGCACTCTGAATAAGAACAGAGCATTCAATCCCTCTCCATAGCAAACTCAGCCTTCAACAAGTTAGTTCTTCCAGGGATGGCAGTGATGCAAAACTGCTTTGCAAATGTTTTTCTGGGTTTTGTTGCTAGGTGATGACTTGGAAAACTTTGCTATTCCTGCTGAGAGGTTTAAAAAAAAACAGGCCTCACATTAAAGAGTACAAAAAATAGGCCATCTTGCTCCCTAACTCCCATTTCCTAACTCCTGGAGTTGGCACCCTGTGTGCCTTCTACACTCTCACATACCCTCTCTTCCCCCGCCTTGGATCTGCTTGCCAGAAGTTGGAGGCCCAAAAAACCACTTCTGTTACAGTGTAAGAAACTGAGAGGTCATTAATCTTTCTATCCCTGACCAAAATAAGCAATTCTGCAAGTGTGCATTGTTTTATACTGGCTTTTCTTTTCTAGTTAAATTTTATTGGATTTTAATTTTATTCATAGAAACAGATTAATTACTGTTGACATGGTTGCAATCTCTTTCACATACCAAAAAAACAGAGAGGTTTGGAGATGACCCCACAGCAGTTTGCTTAATCATGGACCTGGTCTGGATGCAAAATCCTTTGACAGGCAGCGGGTTGGTAATTGATGAGGAGAAGACTGAGAGGTGACACTGTGAAATCAGGGTGGGGGCTCAAAGCCTTATTCCTTTGGATATTGCCAAAGTAGGCCTGTTGGTGGGGAGAAATAAGGTGTATTTGTTCAATCCATTCTTGATTTTTGTGTCTACTGGGGCATTTTTGATATCATCTTGTCCAAGTTTCCAGAGTTCTAGCCTGGAATTAGTATATGGCCAAGCACAGTATGCTCAGAAACCATTAGCCACTTCTGTTCTCCTTGAAAGGTATTTCTAAAATCTAAAGTCTTGTACCATATACTGAATATAGAAAAAGGCAATTTTTTATATGTTGGGTGTGGACCAACATATCAATAAGGGTTAAAAATTTACAAAGTCAGAGGAGCAAGCACCCGTTTTCAGCAGACAGAAAATAATGATCACTGACCTTTATAGCCTCAATTTGCAATCTGGCTCATTTGGAGTGTAATCCTCTTTCATCAGGTTGGCCAAGTAAGAAGACCCTAAACCTCATCTCCAGCAAAGTTCTTGGCATTTGACGACACTCAGTCTCTTAAAGTGATAGCATTTCTGGATTGTAACTGGCACTGTACAGCTCTATTGAAAGACATAAAGCCAAGAATTTCAGGCCCTAATCCTGTAAATCCTTGCATTTTCTTTTAAAATCTATTCACGTGAAAAGCTCCCGTGGCTTCAGGGACACCATTGGTATTCATGACTTGAGGCGCGTGAGAGTTTTTGTACGATCAGGGTCTAAAACCAGGAGAACCAACAAGCCCCAGTGTCTGACTTAAGTTTCTGCCACCCAGCTCTGGAAAGCTTTTGGTAGTTGTGGGTTTGGCTCTGCCACAGGGCTGGGTTTCCCTCCCTGTGCAGCCCCCACAGCAGACACACAAGCGCTCACAGCTTTAACACTTCATTAGTTACTGGTGCGATGACAGAAGTTATATTGTCTCACGTCAGTGAGCAGTAAGTTAGATGAGGGGTGGGAGAAAGGGACTTGCTTTTGAGGCTCAGGACAGGCAGTCCTCTCACAGGAGCAAGTGGCACATTGTCCAAAGAGACTGTTGGATTTCTGGCTGCTTTTTAATTTTGCTATAACAGGCTTAAGTAATTGAGAATGTAGTCACAGGTGAATTAGCTTCTTTCGAGCCTTCATTATACAGAGTGGATGGCAACTGTACTCTCAAAGATTGAAATGCGTTTATTATCTAATTATGTATTCATCACCGTGAGAAAAACTACTCATTGCAGCATTGCTGTTCTGTGCAGAAGAAGAGAGGGAGCTGGATACCATGTAGAGAAGGGACTTTTATGGTTGGTGGTGTTTAATACCTGCTCACTAGTGAGCTTTAGGTATGGTTTATAGATCTTTTCAACTATGGCTAAAGTTCTTCAAAGTCACTAGTTAAAATCAACTATTTATTGTCAGAACAGCTTACAGTGAGTTTGCTCCACCTTGTGAGTCTTCTGGTCCTTGGCTCTGCTGATGTCAAGGCAACTGCTCATCAACATTTGAACTTATACTTTGTTCTTGTCCTCTGTCTGCAAGGAAAATGTTGTGGAATAGTCAATGTTTTTGTGATAGCACTGAATTATGTTTAAAACTTGCTCTGGTCTACTTGGTACATATGTGTTTGGGTGGGTTTGTTTGTTTGTTTGTTTTTAATATATGTCTGTTAATGGTCAGGAATCATTGGGGAGGATAATGGCAATCTTTGAGGTGCAAAAATTATCCAGTGGCTTAAAATAAAGGCAAACCCAACAAACATCTTACTCAGCACCATTTAATCTCCAGTACAAGAGTTTAGGGGAATCAACCACTATGGAAGATAACAACCTAGAACTCAGCAAGTGCAACTGTGTTGAATGTGCAAGAAGGGAGAGGGGACTCTAGTCTGCTTTCACGTGTTTTAAAACAATGGTTGAAAATGTTTTAGGTTTTTTGTTAGTTTAGTCAAATGAAAACAATTTGCAGTGGTGCAATACCTAGTGGGAGTAGTTTACTTACATTCACTTACACACCAGCACTATGAAAGATATCACGTTAAGGACTGCTAGAGGTCAGGGAGGACTTCCACCAGTGTCTGTGAGCATCCCTCTCTCAGTCTGGTGGAGGGTTTCTGCCAGGGTGAGGTGGCACACTGGGAGCTGAAGTGCTCAGCTCTGTGGTTTCTACTTCTCTGTTTCCCTGTGGGACCGAAGGGTTACAAAGGTATCATCTGCATGTCCATCTGCGTGTCCCTGATAAAGCCTTTTTAACTTATTTGCTGATTTCATCTAAACTTGATAAAAGCATGACGGTATCAAAGGTCAGTAAGTTCCTACAGGTTTCAAGAGCTTTTCAATTAGCCTTGAGGTAGGGGCCTACACTGTAGAAAATCAATAGAGGAGAGGAAAAAAGACCCATATAAATTGCCAATTATGTCAAATACTTCTACCGGAACTTCATCCTCAGACATTAAAGGCAGTGATGAGAGGTAAATGTATAGGAAACCAGACTTCATTAGCTTTGTTAACTTGCAGAACTGCTTCTTCCATTTTGGGTGGTTAAACAGCCATAGGAGAATTTTCTCTTGTGGCAGGATCTGGGAATGTGTGGGGATGGTGGATACTGGCTCCAGCAGAGCTGTTACCAGACCAGACACATTCAGAAGTCTATGCAATGAGGTGTTCAAACCCAAATGACCTAATTGCCCTCGAATGGAGACAGTTATGGAGCATGGTGCAATTGTCCAAATGCTTGGAAATTTGGACCCTTGGAGCAAAAAAAGAGTCTGGATAGCTGAGATAGCAGATGAGATAATGATTGGTCTGCATTTCATTATGACTGGTAACTTTGTATTAAATGCCAGGAATAGTCTGTGGAAACTCCCTTTAGAGATGTGTCTTGGATCAAACAAATGATTTGCAGGCAATTAATTGCCGTGAATAAATTGTCCAGGGCAGCCAGCGTAATAAGGGCTACATGCTGCAGGACTTTTCCAGGAAGGGAAAAAAAAAAAAAAGACTGAAAGCAGTTTAAAGATCGAGCACTTTGCTGGGGATTTTAGCTGTGTGAGCTCAGGATGATCTGCAACAGAAGCAGGACCTGCCCATTCTCCAAATTTGCATTTCTGACAAGCAGCCAGTAGCAGAGAGGAGCCCCTCAGTGGCATGAGTGAACCTGAGAATCGAGGAAACACCACTACAGGTGGAGGAGGAGGTGATTTGCCAGCGTTTCCATCAAAAGGTTCATCTGCAGAGCTGTACCCAAAGATCGGGCGTGGCAAAATCACCTCGGGAAGCCTGCAGCTTGGCCCAGCAGTGATTCACCCATGCTCTGAGCCAGCCAGATCCAGACCACTTCATTAGTGTGGCAGAAAGTATGAAGCCGTGGTGGGGAGCAGGGAGAACCAGATCAAGCCGTGACCGCGTGGACGAGCAGCTGCTGGCTCTGCTCTGGGCGGCGCGGAGCAGGGGCACAGCAGGACCTGAAACCAAAACAGAGAAATCAGCCTGTAGTGAAATGCCTCTCAGTGCTACTGGAGAAGATAATAGTACCAATATTATACAATGCCTTGAAAGTGTGATACCTGAGAGCAGAAAAACTCCGTTTTCATTACAGGAGCTGGGTCGCTGCTGAGGAGGTGCCGCTGGGAGCGGTCCCTCAGCAGTGTCAGTGTCACTCACAGGGAGCGTTGCTGCTGACACTTGTCTTTGCTGTCAGGATGCACTCTGGGCCTATTTTCGTTTAATAAATAGTTTCCTCTTTCAAAAATTGAGGTTTCCATCACACTGAAGGTAATCACAGGT
>JAYRBT010000010.1:7939229-7988979 GCA_036023395.1 Myiotriccus ornatus
TGATGCCTTTTTGGTGTGAGCTGTCACCGAGCTGGTAATAGAAGGAAGCGACCATTGACAAGATATTTCAAGACTTATCCTTCATACTTTGTTTTTTTCCTACAACTACTCAAACAGAATTTTATTTTTATTTCAATTCAGACAGCAGGAGCCAAACAAATCATATTACTCCATATAAAGCTCAAGTGACTTTTTATTTTTTTTTTTTTCCATTTTGTCAAGAAAGGAGGCATACAGTGGTTTTGTTTTGTCCTTTTATAAGCAGGTTTTGGTTCAGCAGCCAGGAGAAAACCTGTCTCCATCTCATGGCTCTCCAGATGTGGACATGGCAGAGGGGGCTGGAGCAAGTGTGGTGCTCCCATTCCATGGTGCTGGGCAGGCCCGAGCATGTACATGCCAGTGGTGCAACCCTGTGTAGACTGATTCCTTGGGAGGCTAATTGGAAACCTGCCCTAACCAAGTGAGCAAAGAACTAGTTGCTCAGGGGAATATATGTGTCCAAAAGAGATGAGGGGGTTCCTGTTGCCCTGGGGTGTTAAGACATCCAAGCACGGATTTGTTGCTGAAGTACTGGGTGTGCTGTCACCAAAACGGTCTCCAGACCTGCTTAAGGATTCCCAAAGGGGAGATCCTGATATCTTCGTAATGTGGTTGGAAATGGTTTGGTCAGTGACAAAAAACTTAAGTTTAAAGGTGATCTGTGTTTAGGTGGTGTTTAGGATGCTGGTGGCAGCTATCAACAGGTAGAAAAAGATAGTGTTCAAAGCCAAAAGACAGTGATTTATTGCTGTGGACATAGTTAAAGGGATTCCTGCCATGTGACTAAGAGGAGATGGGAAAGGGGAAAAAGATCTGGAGAGGTAAAATTGCTTTGCTTCTTCATGTGACTGGCGAGGAGGAGTCGGGGATCACGGCACTGTCTTAGGCTCCACAGAGTGACAAGGAAAGTCGGGGTGGAAGCTTTGAGAGAGGTTGATCCACCCACAGATCCAAGTTCATTTTCTCACGATACCGTGAGCCCGAACAGTTCCCACCCACCAGCTCATCCCGGCTGCTCCCCCTGTCCCCTTCCCGACTCGCGACACAGTTGTCTGTGGGTCCGCGTTGTGAGCTGGCTGAGGCATCTGATCTTCCCGGAAAATAACCTGGCACAAATGGAAATTAATTTTTTTTCAGCTGCATCAGCTCTGCGATCCACTTGGCAGTGTTGTGGCAACACATCCAAGGGGGGCTGGAGGCCATAATAAGCAGCAGGGCGTGGGAATATCTTAGTTTGATATCGCCTTCGAAGGCAGGAGCCTGCCCATAAATGTCACTGAATTTGAGAGAAAGTGAGCACCAGTTTTCTTACAGGGGCCCTGTGAGAAACTGTGTAAACTTCTTTCAGAAGTCGGGTTAAAACAATCCAACTCCAACATGCCAGCACCAAATACGAAGTATCTGCAAAGCCCACAGGAAAGGGGTGTGGTGGGTGTCTTTTGGTGGTGTCTGGGATGCTGTAGGCAGCACTTAAGTTTTCAAATAGGCTTCAAAAAATAAAAAATTTGCCCGTTTTTTCCAGTATTCTGACTCATTAGGGATCAGATTTTCTACCTAAATAAGAACCCTTTTTAAACCGTAATGAAAATGACTACAGAAGTTAGGGCTTTAAGCAAAATGGAATGTATTGAGACTGACACTAGAAGTGTGGGAGTTGATAACTCCAACACTTTTACTTGTAACTACTGTCAGGATTTTGAAATTCATTTGAGTGGAGAGGTTTTCTAGTTTAGAAACATTTGAAAATGGGTAGTTGTGCCTCATCCCTAACTGCAAAAGGAGAGAGAAGTATGTTTAAAACAACAATCTCCTCTTTTCTCCAGGTCTCAGTGAGGAAAAATGAGGCTTTAAAGAAGACTTTGTTGCAGGATTTCCACTCCCAGCACTTAAAGATTATAACCCCCTGCCCTTTTTTTTTTATTGTTGTACTATGAGAGGAAGGCAGGTTCACTGTAAGTTGAAAAAAAAATAACCAGGCTAGGAATTTCTATGTGCAAAGCAGATGGACGCACACAGCCCTTTTTGGGATACTTGGGTATGTCTCCTTAGCCACCACAGCTTGTTTTGCACTTCAGATCGCTCCACGCAGGCCATTGTTGCCATGCACCTGTCTGTAATTTTGGAGGTTCATCTACCTCCAGCAAACTATATTTAAAAACCTCAGTGCTGATTAGACAGGGGAAAAAAAAGTTCAGGGGAAGGGATTTCCTAGTTCACAAATAAGAATGTGCAGTGGAGCACTCACTAAGTAAACAGAAAACATGGGCAGCTGAGAGAAATCAATTTAGCTGAACAAACAATGTTCCATGTAATGAACTACTAATTATCCTTTTATGCCATGTCAGTCTGAGTGATTACAGAGCTGTGCAGTTTAATTTGACGTTTGAGCATTGCCTTGCTCCATTAGCCTCATATAAAGCTACGACACGTTGGGAAGAATTGAAAAAAAAAATGGTGGTGGGTTGGGGGGGAAGGGGGCTGCATTTATCCAGAACTAAGTAAGCACCTGTAGCAGTCATGAGGAAAAGAGCTTCTTCATTTTTTTCTTCTTTTAGCTTTTCTAATTCTTGGTTGTGGTGAAAGGGGCAGCGCTTGGGAAATGAGAACGAGTATGTCTGATGCTCATAGAAAACTCCTTCAGTGTGTTGATAATGTCCCAGGTCTTTAGACCCTGCTTTAAACGATCACTGAGGGCTTGAATAAATAAATTGCATAGATCAGACACACATACAGATCAAGGGGAAAGTGGATGGTAAACAATACAGTGTGGGAGCAAATATATTCTCCTGGATACTTTCTTTTTACTGGTGATTTGCACACAGTAGGTAAATCGAATCCCTAGGTGCTTGGGAAATCTCATGGTTAATCTTGGACTGAAGGACATGTATTATAAATACTGCTTTATTATCATACTGTTTGTCCAACTACCTGTACTGATAACAGGATTAGAGGGAATTAACATACGGAGAAAGATAAAGGCAGTTTGTTAGGATATATGTTATGGCTATTAACTCTAGGAGTACCAGTGAAGTACCTGTAGTCTGATCTAGAGCTACATATTTTGGGCGAGATTTTTCTTTCATCAAAGGTAAGTCAAGCCCAACATCACTGAAGTTCTAGGAAAAATTTCCATGGGAAAGGTGCAGATGCAAGGGGGACCATGCCCTGCATCTAGGTAATACAGCAACATGTGAAACAGTGTCATGAGGCATAAATATGACCCCAGTGTCCACTGATAATATTTATGGGGTTGCATTAATTTAAGCACAAATTGAAAAGCAAGTGTTTAAGAACCGTTTGGTGTAACTACCTGACATCTCTGCTATGCACACCACTGAACATTGTGCCATGATACCCCCCAGGCTCACTCTTCTCTCCCTGTGACAAAGATGAGAACTCCCAGGTTGGGATAATATTTGAAGAAATGCCTTTTTCAAAATTTTAAGTTTTGTTAAAATTTTATTTTAAATCTGAAGAAGAATGAATAGCAACTTGAATGGAAAAAGAAAGAAGAAATAGGAAAGTAAAAGCCTCCCCAAAATTGAAAAACTCAAAGATCCAGTTGACTATTTTGGCTCGGATGCAACTCATACGAGGCCAGATCCTTGGCAGGGGCAAGCTGATTTCAATGAAGAATCCCTCTTTTGTCCACTAAGGATGGGCCCTGAACGCGCACACAGAGGACACGGTGGCCCCTCTCTCACACTCGCTGTTGACACACAGCCTGCTCCTTTTGGCTGTCCCCCAGCATGTCCTCAGGGTCTCCATTCTGCCCCACTTTTTTTTTTTTCTTTTCTTTTTTTTCTTTTTAGTTTGGTTGGCAAATATCATTTCCACAGCCTTAAAGACTGGGGGCTTTTTATCTGCCACAGAAGTACCACGGAAGGGGAAAGGTTCCTGCCCTGTGGAAGGCCAGAGCCCCGGCGCTGTTCAGCACGGGGGCGCAGCGAGAGCCTGCTGGTGGTTTGGGCACCTGTTTGCTGCACGTGCCATGGCCCTCAGCCTGCTTGCTTGGCCATTTTACACAGGACTCAGCCACCTGCCAGGTGACACTGGTTTCTTGTTTGCTTGGGGTTTTTTGTGGGGTTTTTTGTTTGGTTTTTTTTTGTTTTGGTGATTATCCCACTGGGCTGGATTGAAGCTGAGTCGGATTTTGGCTCTGCTGCAAGGCATGACCGAGCTGCAGGCTCTTACCCCAGGGCTGAACTGGCCCCTCTGTTCCTTCCTAATGCACGTTAGACACATTGGGGCCTTTCTCCGCTGCGCATTTGTAACTCCCATTGACGCTAATGGGTGTGACATGTGTCTATCCCGCGGAGAATAGACCCCATTGACTACAGCAGTTCCCCGGCCTCGAGCGGTGCCCGTCACTTGATTAAGCCAAACTAATGAGGCACGACCAGGGCCAATGGGAATGTGTGGGACTCAGGCATTGCAAAAGCTGATGGAAACCTGCAGCTTTGCTGGGGGCTGGGTTTTGTTATGCCAGGCAAAGACACAGGATGCCATGGGATAGAGTGCACAGGAACAGGTGCTGTCACAGACAGGAACTGTGCAGAGAGGGTTCACACTGCTGATGACAGCACCCAAAATTGCCCTCTTCAAGTGCTAATTACATATGAAAGTGTCTTGTGTGCTCAGCATGGTTTAAAACTGGTTTGGTCTTGGCTCTTGCTCCATGTCTCTATACACTTCAGGATCTGAATTTGGCCCTGTGGCTCTTTTTCTGAGGAATGTGCACAGGAGCATTTTTGGCTCTTTAGCAGACAGCCCAGCGGTTAAGGCAGGCAATATCCTTTTTGCCAACATTGAACTTCATCAGCTTGGGGAAGGGGAAAAGTGAGGGGAGACACTGTAGGAAGGGTTTCTTGCAGGTTGCCCACCCTGCAAGAAGACCTATTGGAGGCATAGGTGCTCCATGGTGTTCTCCCTCCTGTGCACTGCTGACCACCGCCTCCAAAGTGTGGATCACCAGCTGTACTTGGGAGAGGCCAGAGGAGTGTGCAGGGCTGGAGCCTCTTTTGCTTTGGCTGGACCCAAATCATCTAAACTGGGCCAGATGCAAGAATACAAACTCCAGGCACATACTTGTGAGTTCAGCCTCAATCCAAGTGTGACTGTGCTTGCAGAGAAACAGGTTGGGAGAAAATCAGGAGAGGGACACCTCAAGAACTGAGAGCATGGACGTGGTCTCCCATGAACAGGCACATACCCCATATGGACACAAAATGCTGCTTGCTGAAGGGAGGCCAGGAACTCTGGCCTTCCTGCAAAACACAGCATCATCCTAAACCACTGTGGCAATGTGAGGGCACAACCTGGTAGGCCAGGGCCAGACTACAAAGGCAGATAGGTCAGATGTATGTCTTGAGATAAAACATTAAGCATTAAGAAAAAACTCAGTTCTATTTTAAGACTTGCTGTTTTGGAGAGCCTGGGTGAGAAGTTGCCTGTACTTCCCCCTGTACTTTACCTGCTGGTACATTCCAGGTCAGAGGAGGTTTGTATTTTTGTCATATTGCAATACTTGCCTTTATGTAAGTGCTGCTAAGAATAAAATTAGCAGTGGGAGAAAAACATCAGTTTGATGTCTAAATTTAGAAAACTTGATGAATAAATCTATTAACTTCGTTGTGGGGAGAGAAAAGAATAGCAACCCTTTGTTTAAAGAAAAGATAAAATAAATACAAAATCAGAGCTGATTGCCCCCTTGGTTTTCGGAGGTGTGTTCTTAAACGTTCTCTTGTTCCCTTCAGAGTATAAATATTAATTGACTCAATTTATGGCTTGAGAAGATATGGTCAGTTGGATCTGAGAGGCTTTGACATGACTATCAAACGCTTTCAGTGTTTGTGAAGGTAGAGAGCAAAGGGGGAAGGAGGGTTTGTCCACTTGAGTAGGTGTCCTCCCAGGAAGCAAACTCCAGCTGTTCGGCACCACTGCTGTCCTCGCTGCACGGGCACAGCAGGCAGCCCCCTGTCCAGGACACTAATTAATCAGCAAGGAGGCTGTGACAGGAAGCAGCATGGGGCTCTCTGAGGTTTGGCAGGGAGAATCCAAGCGTGAAACTGCCCCAAGCACCACGAGTTTCTTCCTGTCCCTGCATCCTGGGCTGTGTGGGACTGTGTGCCCCAGTCAAGCCCATGGTGATCACAGTACACATAAGTGTCTTTTGGCTTTGTCCAGAGCTCTAGATGATGCTGCCATCTGCACCTTGCAAGGCAGGGACCTCTTTCTGCCTGCCCCAAACTTTAGCACAGGGTAGTAAAATCCTTATCACAGACCATAGCATTTTATGGCAAGAACCGTCTTCCTTTGCCCAGTATCTCTGGCAGCTGTACCTATCACATTTCTTGGCATATCCAGAACAGGTCACTTTTACCTTTATGGGTAAATTAAAGATTACGAATTAAGAAATTGAGGTTGAAAACAAGAGGTTAGAAATTAAAAGATTTATTCGTCAGATACTAGAATACAAGACAGTCCTTGTCTGTCTTAAGGGGTGGATAGTTTCCTAATCATCTGTTATCCTAATTCACCCCTCTAAATCTTTCTGGAGTGAGAAGCTGGCATACAAATGTGAATGTTCGGTTTAGTTCTTCTTCCCAAGTGGCAGCCTTGGGTGCTTAACCACTATTTCATTCTCTTATTTTGTACTGAATTGGCTGAACAGAGAGAGGCAGTGCACAAACTAAGCAAATAATGTTTATGTTCTTCCTGTAACTGCTCCTTGGACACCTACAGGTCATTAATTTCTTTGTTTCTAGTCAACCTGCCAGCTTGCAGCTCTCCTGCCCAGTGTGATCTGCTCCCTTCGTGCAGGCTGCTGACCCATTCCCACTGAGCCATGCTACAGGATGTGTGCAGGAGGAGGCATCAGGACTCTGGGGACATTACTAGCTTTTTGCTGAAACTAGAAGGGATGTAAGTGATACAGTCATAATACGGATAACCAGGAGCTCTGTTTGTTTTCCCACCCTGCCCTCCATATATCGACAGTGTTAACTGAAAGAGTAGTACCATTAGTTTGGTGGGGACATGGGGCCATGCTAGCAGGTGGATGTCACTGCTGAAAGGGGACTAAGAGCTATGCTGTGACTACAGATCCATCACACAAAAGCCCAAAGCTGTTACTGCAACCTCCAAGAAACAACCTCTGGTGATGGAAAGAAAACCAGCGTCATCTCATGACACTGCTGTTCCTGTAGGTTGTTTAAAAGAATGCAGGCTGAGGAAGGGAGCATGGAAATCCCTGCTGATCAGGAACAAGACTATTTTTCTCCTTTAAGAACATTTGCTCCGCTTTTTAATTTCCAGTGTTTCCAGTTGCCATATCAACCTGAGAAATTTGCCTGGCAATTGATAGATTATTTTTCAAAGGAAGATTATAAAATTTAGTTGCATCAGTTCAGTATTTGTTTGCTGGGATTTCACTTTCTCTTATTTTACTTTATTTCCAGTATTTGATTCCCAAACGAGGATCCCCACCCTCCCTTTGCCCAGGCACATCTCAGGTTCAGCAGTCCATGTGCAGAAGTGAGGTGCCAGGTCAAAATGCCGCCGACATCAGTAACTGGAATAAAGCCTGCAGGACACATCACACAGGCTGGGAAAGGCCACAAGCATCAACAGGAACACTCTGGCTGGAGATAAGTGGTAGTTTCAGGTTTTATGTTGCTCTGAAGAGCAGGCACAGGAGGCACAGTGGAGGGAAGGGAGGTTCCTCCTGGCTTTGCTGTTGAACGGGGTGTTGGTTTTCTTGTAACCTGCATCTGTGTCCAGCACCATCGAGGTGGGCAAGAGCAGGTTGGGGAAGGAGTCTGCACTCACTCCCAGTGGTAGTCCAGAAAATTCCATGTCCTTCCATCTGTCCATCCATTTCCTCTTTCCAGCCCACCGCTGGGCTTTCATGGGTCACTGGTATAAGTGGGGACTAATCTGCCCCAGTGCAGATGAATCTGCAGGGACTTTTCTGTGGTGAATATATTGTTTGGTTTGTTGTGGGTTTGTGGTGGGGTTTTTTTCTTTAAATGGAATAAGAATGGAAAACAAGAAAGTCAAAAAGCCCTGAATCTTTACCTTTTTTAAGTGGAGACACCACCACAGCAGGACATAATGGCTTGCTGTGGTGGTGGTGCTTTGCCTGAGAGCCTGGAGATTTATGTAATGAGAAACACAATTCCTGCAAAGAACATTGTTAAATCTTTTCAAAATTTCAGCTATAAGCCATTTTATTGCTAATAATATGGCTAGATTCTTCTTTTGAAGAATCTGGGAATGTTTGACAAGTGGGGAAAATGGAGAGGACTTGAGGCACCATAATCTGTATTTTCCATTTACCTTGCTTGAAGCTTGAACAACACATGTGCCACAAATGATTTGTTTATTCCTAAGCGCCCCCAAGGAGCCCAGTCTCCATTCTCAGGCATATAATGGCTATTCAAATGAAAGCTTTAATAGGTTGTTGCAGATCTGATATCAATGCAGCAAGAGAAAGAGATATGCAAATATTCGAAATTAAACAAACTAGCTCCTGCCCTTTTCCTTTGGAGGTGCAGTTTCAAATCTGGACGGTGTCACCAATGCAATGAGTTTGCTAGACTCAGCTCTCTGGAGAACTAGTTCCTTTTTCACCTTTTTTTTCCCCCCACTTTGCCTCACAAAGCTTTCACATTGTTTGAAATATTTTCTGTCTGTAGCACTCACGAGGAAGGAGGGCCCCAACTGGGGCTGAAATACATGACGTGTTCAGATTTGAGACTAAGGAACATTGCTGGGAGAAGCTCCTGCTGTGCTGGTTTGTTCCACATCTTCTTAAATCAAGGCCCTTAACCTCAATGCCTTCTCCTGGGCATTTCCCCATGCTGTAGAAACAATTTTGGAAGAGTGACACAGACAAAAGTCCAATTAGGGGTTTCTGTCCACACTGCAAGACAAATCAGAGGCTTCACTGGTTCTTAACACAGCCCCTGCTCCTCTTTTGCTCCATGTAATGTGTGTGCGAGCCAGGCCCAAAAATCACTTCAAAAATGTAAAATAACATCTCATCCACCTAACCACTGAAACCGTGCCAGCAGCTACCGAGTGCATTGAACAGCAGGGAAAAATAATAATTTTACATCAAAAACACCATAAAAGTTTCCAGTGTCTTCCAGGCTCTTGTAAAACTGCTATTATCTTGTCCAACCCCCAAGGCTTTTCGCACAATTATCAGTTATGCTGTGTGGATTTCAGAAGAGGCAGTGCCTGGAACACGGGTGAGTCGCACGGACGGCAGCGGAAGCGCCAGGTCTGCAGGACATCCACACACACCTCGGCTCTGCTGCCAGCTCCCAGCTCAGGGGCAGAATCCCTGGAGCATCCCTGCATCTCTCTTGCCCTCTCATCTTCTATGCCTGATGACAAGGGCTTTGAAGCAAAGCTTGTTCCATCCGTACTGCTGGTAGACCAAACTTTGCCGGCAATGACGAGGGGCGCTCATATACCTGCAAACATATAGAAATCCCCTGAGTTCCAGTGTGAGCAGTGAGAAATTAGGAGATGAAAGCAATGAGAAATGAAGAACCAATGCTTTGGATGGTGCATGTGGACAGTCTCCTGGCTGTAATAGGTACCAGAGTGTGTTGGAAGCACCACGGGAAAGTGGGTTTGCATCCCAGAGACTTGATGCTCTGCCCCACTGGCTTTAGGGGTTTCAACGGGGAGGATCTGATGAGGGCACATGAAGAAGAGGGCTTCAGAAAATAAACCCCCAACTTTAGTTTAGCTACTTCCAGCTTTAATTTAGCTAGCTGTTTCCTTCAGAACCAAAGAGGGAAATACCCAACAGGAAAAGAAGATTTTCCCATACAAGTGTGAACAGTATCATACAGAAATGCTCCCCAAAACTGTATTTTGTGAGAGTGCTTGGAGCTTTGGCCAAATCCCATATTTGAATGTGGCTAGACAGTTGGAATTTAAGGTGATCTCTGGCCATGTTTAAACACGAACTAGGCCATAAGCTTCTTATGGGCTGTGGTTACCAAAAAAAAAAGAAAAAGGCTGACTCACAGTGGGAGAGCACAAGGTTGGAACATTCCCATGCAATCCTCCCTGCTCTTTGGAGGTGTTTGGCTTGTTCCTAGAGATCCTGGACACCCAGTGCTCCTGTATACCTCCCTGAACGCTTGCAGGTCATCAGTATTTCTGAAAGACCAACTTAAAGGCTGCAGATGAGAGGTGTTTCTTTTGGCCTGTCAGCAGCCCAAAACAGAAGAAGACAGAATTCTCCACAGTTTTTCCAAAATGCATGCCCAATTCAAACAGATCCATCCAGCTTCCTTGCAAGTGTGATTCCCAGATCACAGCCAAGTCTAGCACAGACTTCGCCAATCACATCATTTCTACATTGAGCTAAGCAGTGTGCAGAAGCAGATTTGTATTTTTCTAATTAAAAAATATTAATTAAAAGCTGATACCTCTTGTAGGAAGCTCTTGATTTTGACCTACTTCATTTTCAGTTTTAAACATTTTTACTTGATCAGCATTTCATAATGAAATATATTCTTTTTCAAAGAGAAACACTTGATTCCATAGGAAAAAATACTTAAAGGATAAAATAATATTTAAGCATGAAATAAATCAACATCTAACCAGTTTTTGTTTTTTTCAGACACTCCAGTCTTCAGAAATTGAGATTACCAATTCTGGTCCTATTTAAGACGGGGAAGAAAATGCAAATTTCTGAAATGTTTGCGAGGTTGGAAAACAGCTTTCCACTAAGCTCTTCTCAGATGAGATTGCAGAAATTCTTCTGTTTTCTTCTTCCTCCCTGGCTCTGTTACCAAGCAATTCTGTTCACACTGTTCTCCAAGACAAACTCTGAGCCAGACTGAGATTTGTGTTGATGGTGAGTGCCTGCCTTCCGTTTTTTTCTTTCTTTAAATAAAACAATTTCCTAAGGCTTTGAAATGGGGCTGATAAAAAGCAGCTTTTAAAATGCATTTTAGTAAATAGTTTGAAACTAGACCACAAAGTCTCATAACTGTAGGTTTGTAATTATACTTCACTGACAACCCATTTTCCTTCTCCTCTGCAACCAGTCTCCTTTTTCTTTAAGAGCAAAACATATTGTATGCTACTTTTGTAAGATTTGTGGGTTTTCACACAAATCGAACAAGATCTGTAGGTAAACAGTGTCACCTAGTGGATAACTGGCATCGATTTTCCCAAACTGTGGAAGAAGTTTGGCCGTGTGGATTTTCCATTTTGTCCTAGAAAAAAATATTATTTCAAATTGGAAAGAGTCCTGTGCTGAGAAATGGGACTGTTGCCAAGTGACTGCAAATCCAAAGACGCATAAAGCAGTGGCCAGCACTGAGAGGGATATTTGTCATGTGCACGGGCACAGATCCAGTCCCATCAGCAGATACAAAAGGGAAGAACTGATTCTCCAGCTCAGTGCCTGAATAGCAAAAGGTTAAAGCAGCACATCCTGCAATATTTATTTCCTGGATGTGTAGAGGTGTACCGGGCTCCACATCATCTCCTGCACCATCAGCTGCCCCTCTCTTGTTTTCTAACAAGAACACCTCAGTAGGTGCCTTTGCTGTGTGATCAGCTGAGGCTTCTGAGCAGTAAAAGCAAAAAAAATTTGCAAAGTCCTTGGGGTGAGAGGTTTGGCAGAGAGCATCTGTATGCTGGAGAAAGAGAATAAGCTCCATGGAAAAATTTCTCATCCTGAGGGGGTAGAATGATTACTCTGGGGATGTGGTGGCAGGTATCTATGAGAAAAGATGCCCAGAGAAAGCAACAGATAAGATAGGCTTGAAGAACCTTCTGAGTTAGAATTCACAGGTTAGAAAATGAGGATATGATAGCCTCAACCAAGGGTAAAATTCTCCAGAAGGAAGAATATGCTCCTGAAAACTAAAATGAAGTCGGATATCCTGAAGACCACTTACAGCACTTAGGCTTCTGCTTTCTAAGTAACTTTTTGTCAGAATCGCTTGGAGTCAAGATGAATTTGAACCAGAGCACAGGAGGAAGGAATAAATATAAACAGAACTGTGACAAAATGGAGAAATGTTCTTCAGGCTTCTAGAAACTCCTGGGGAAAAAGAAATAAAAAATAGAATTCAAGCAAGAAAGGTGAGAACTCAGGCAGTTTAGTTACAGGTATTCAGCTGGGTTTATGCAGGTTGGGTGGGAAGTGGAGCTTTTATGTTGTCCCCTTCTTCCTCCTCCTGTAACATCAACTCTGCAGTTTGCAACAACTGCATTTGTTTTTTTCTGAGAATCTCACTGATATCCCTACTCCTTTCCTCACATTGAAAAGGAACGTGAAGGAGAGCAAAAGAATGGTTCCAGAGGTGATTCTTCTCTGTCCAAGAGGCAGTAGGTAAAAAAAAGTGAAACTGCCTGTCCCAAAGCTCAGTAGTTGGCCTGCAGGATATTATCAGCTTCTTCTTAACACAGAGACCAGTCATGAAGAAGAGCAGGATTCCTGTATTACTGGACTGTGAGAATATTTCCAGAGTGAACATTTAGATCCAGGTCTTATGTTGACATGGATTTGGTCAAAGCAATAAGCCAGAGCATTTTGAAGAACGTGTGAATGTGTTAGAATTGTAGTCAAAATGATAAATATCTAATTTTCACAGGTCAGGAAACCTGAGCTGTAGCACTTAATTACCTTCCAAATAAAAGGAAAATGGTGATTGATTGTTATGGCAGATTGTTCTGCTAAGTTCTTGTTTGGCCTCTGTTTTCTTCACTTTTGTCATGTATCAAATGGATGGTCTGTCATTATTCTCCAAAAGGGGGAAAGTGATTATTGTGCAAAGCCCGAAGGAGCTCTGTATACAGGCAAGCTAAAATATGCTGCAAGTTGGGACACTTTCTCACCTGAACATACACTCTGTTTCCAAAACAAACACTGGCATAACTGTATTTGCTCAGTTTCGTGCAGTTTTCCTTCAAAGTATTTCATCCTTCTTTTTTGTACTAGTCTTCTTGGTTCTGTTCCCACTGATTGAATCCATGGAAGGCACCACCTTCTACTGGTCCTTACTGGGGGCGTTGGCAGGCACAGACTTTGTTGCATCATTTTAATTGTTCTGTGCCTCAGTTTACTCTTCCAGTAATGTAAGTTCTGCTCTGACTTTCCACAGTGCTTTTATTCTTGGGACCTCAGAGCAATTTTCTTTGCTATCCTCTCTCAGTCAAACCATTACTAAATCAGACACTTACCATTTTTCCCTTCTCAAAGATAAAATGGTAATAATTCTTTTGCTCATTAAAGTGTAAATGGAGAGGAATCCTGTTGAGTTCAGTGATACTATGCGACGTAAAAGCACTGTATGAGGTCAGAATCTTCCCATGTGAGTTACAAGTGCAAAAAATAGTGAGTAAAAAGCTTGAATGGATCAAGGATCCCACTCCTGGGAACAACAGAAGGAAGAAATAGAAGTAGCACCTGGAAAATGCTGCTCTCATCAAGAGAGGCCTCCTCCCCTGCAAATATCTGCTAACTCTAATATTAACAAATAGAAATTTATCTATTATGTGGAATCATCTTTTGCTTTTTTTCACAGAGGCACTTGTAGAACAGCCTGAACTTTATTCTTCATAGTAATTTTTAAATGTAACTCTTGTTCCACCAGGAAATTGTAATTTCTTCAGCCAAGAACATCTCGTCTGGAGTCTGAGGAGGGCTGGCAATCTCTGTAACAGAGTGCAAAGGCAGCCCAAACATCTTAGCATTCGCAGGCTGGATCCAGCCCTGCTTTCAGCAAACCCCTTGGATGCTCTTGCTTGGCCTCCCATATCCATGTGCTCCAGTGGCACCACTCCCAGCCCGGGGTGGGCTGCCAGGTACCCTGGGGGTGCAGGTACTGCCTAAAGAGGGATTTTGCCAGGCAGCCTGCCTAAAACTGAGAGTGCTGCTGCCTGGATATGACATTCCCTTCCCTCTGTGATAGCAGCACACAGGAGAGCTCCCAAGCCCCATTTGGACCCATGTACACACACATAAGCCAAAAGGCAGGAGAAGACAACTGTGAGGGCCAACCTTGAGCCAAAAGGCAAATTGCATCGCTCAAGTAGATGAGGAACCTCTGGCAGCCAGGAAAGGACATGAAAATACAATCACATTAACATCCATCCTTCAAGCTGTCTGGGTAAATGAGGATCCAGGGCAAGCAGCAAGCTGAGGAAATGGGCTGGTTGTGGAACACTCTGTGTGTGTGAGGCCATATTTTACCCATTCAAATGATCAGCACACGAGAAAAGCCAAACACGAGGCTTCCAAGCTGTCTGCATCCTGTCCTTCAAGGTGGCCTCATCTTCTGAGTAGTCACATTCCTGAGTACTGGGGAAATTTGAGGAGCTAATCATTTCCTCTGACGCAAAAGCAAAACAGCAAAGCAAAAACAAAACAAAAAATACTCAGCATCTTTCTGAAGCTCCGTGTTTAAATCTGCTGTTCAGTGCGTACAGCATTTGTTTACCCCGTAAGCAGTTTCTCAGGGTGACTCAGCTTAGGACATCGGGTGGTATGAGGCTTGAGGACTCCAACAAATTTGAAGAGAAAGCCTGAAGAAACTGAAAGACTCCATGTTTCCTCACATTCCCTCCCAGCTGCCCATTCAGATTTTCCAGGAGTGCTATGAAATAAGCTTTTTAACTTCATTACTAGTTCACCATCCACTCCTGGAGGAGTTTGTGCCTTACCATGAGAAAACACTTGGGAGCTTTGGGAGGTGGCTTTCAGACAGGGATCATTGAGAGGCATCTCCAAAATATTAGCAGATCTAGGGACATTTGCACATGAAAAAACCATGTGAAAACCCACCACTGCTTCTGACTTTACTGCTTTAAGGCTGACTGGCTGTAGATCCTAATTTTCCCTATTGTTCCTTGGGGTGGAAAGCAGGGTAAGACATTAACAAGGCAACCAGGAAGAGATGGCACCACTTTTGTATGTGCACGACTTCAGTCTCCAATAGTTTCATTCCAGCACCTTTCCCTACAGTAAATGCAGTGAATATTCTAGTTCCTGTTTTAAAAGCAGCATAGAATGGGATGTTTTAAGCTGAGAATATTTTCCCAGCTCCTGGAAAGGGTTAGACACACAGCCCTGAGGTGGGCCAAGTGTGTGATTGCCATCAAACTAAGCAGCCGTGTTCAGCTTGTCTTGGATTTCTTTATATGAGACAAGGGATGATTCATAAAAGGAAATGCTGAGGCCACACAGGTTGTTAAGTCTCTAGTCTAACCAGGTGTAATGACTGAGGTTCTGCAGTTAAGGCAAAAAATAACAGATCATGGGTCAAATCCATCCCTGATGCAACTCCAGCATCGTCAGTAAGAGTTATCCACGTGTGAATCTGGCCCCATGTTCCTCACTCACACAATAAAGCAAGATCCCTCCTGCAGCAGAATCAATTGGCAAAAGGAGAAGGGAAAAATGCTTCTTTCTTGCCCACATTAAAAATAATCACTTTTTTCCTTGCACAATGGGGCAGAGAAAACCAGTCCTAGAAACCAGAGTACAATTTCCTCAGCATGTCATAGGGAGGAGAGGAGGGGGGAGAACCAGCATAACCAAGAGGTTTCTTTCATCTCTGTTCAGTTCTAAATGATGCAGGGAAGAGGGGAAGGCAAATCTAGATATCTACATCTGTCTATATCCACCTATATCTATATAGATATCTAGTTGTGCTTTCCCCTCATTCCTGTATCTATATCTGTAATCTAAATATAGGTATCTGCAGATAGCCGTATATGTATGTAGTTAGATATATTTGTGCTTCCTAGGTTAAGTCAGCAGTGTGAGATCTGCAGGTATTTAGGAGGAATTTTGCACAAACACAGAGTGATTTAGAAAAAAGAGGGCTATTCTTTCTGTTGATTAGACCTGTTGTTTAAAAATAGTAAAATATATCTGTTTTAATCGCCTGCTAGAGTTTTCACTGCTGCAACATGTCTTCTGTCTCAGCTTTGCCTTCCCATTTGCCAGGTCGGTTGTGTACATGAGCTCTAAGGGAATGCAGAAAAGCCACCTGAGGGAGAAAATTGCTAATCACTAAAAATTACTAATCCTTCTTTCACACTAAACAAACCCCACTGAGAGGTTTTTAGTTACACAAAGGTGGATTTTTTTTTTTTTGTTCTTTTCCCTCTCTTCTCCAGCTAATGATACAGATGTGCAAAATATCACATCCTACTAAGCATTAGCTGCAGAATTTCCAGGTGATAAGATCTGACTCCAAAATAAAAGCACAGTAGCGTGAAAATCTTCTACTGCACACCACTAGCACTTTGCAACCGAAAAGGCAGGAAAAGCAATTCACACAGTCATAGAATAATCTTTCCAAGGTTATTTGTATTCCAGAAGCAATAAGGTCCCCTCTGAGACTGTGGCCCCTGGTGCAGCTGCCCACTAAAAAAAGCATACAACCTGAACAGATGAAGCAGAAAGTTGAAAGAAAAATATACAGTTTGATCTGGAATTCTTACAGCCAGGAAACTCAGAGTATGTGCTTTTCTCAAGGCCACGTGGGACCTCTCTAGGCTATACCCACTTCTGCATCCCAGGGTCTCAGCCAGAGGAGTCTGCTCCCTCCCAACTCCCCTCTCCCAGCACCACTCCCTCGCTCTTAGAAGGCCTTTGCTGGCACATCCAGGGAACGCAGAACTGTTTTTCTACCCATTGTACTTCCACAAATCCATTCACAGGTAAAACTGCTCATTTGTCTTTGCCAAGGATGCTCCTCCATGCATTTCACTGGCTGAAGTTCCTCTGCGTTCCATGACAGAGCGGCAGCAGCAGGTGGGTGGCAGGGAGGGGCTCCAGGTGCTGGTGTACAGCTCCTTCTGCAGGAGGGCATCCCGCTCCTGCAGCTCCCCGGGGCTCCCTCCTGCCGTGTGTCCCACTGCAGCAGCTTTATAGAAATTATGACAGCGGACAGCACTGTTTCCTGAGGACTTTCCAGAAAAAGACGCATTCCCAGGCTAACAGCTGGGTAACTGTCTGAAACTGAGGGGCAAGGAATTTACCATAAAGAAATAAATTAGCAGCAGCCCTGCTATGTTTATTATGACATAAATTTTATATTTTTTTTAAATAAAAATCAGGCTGTATGCCTCTGCTGACTCTATTCCACTTTGGGCCTCAGAGCACAGTTGAGAACCATCTGCTGGCCTCTTTAGAAAATACTCCAAATTTGGATTTCCCGGCCCATACAGGGCAGCCAGTCTTTCCTCAGGCTCAACTGCTATGGCAGAGCTCTGCAGGTGTCATCTCCCAGCACTGCAGCATTCCTGCTTCCCACTTAAATAGGACGAAAATTAAGGTGACAAAATAACCTTCTTTTCAGTCCATCATCAACAGCTTTATTGCCACATGGTTATGGATACTCTGAAGAGGAACTGCTTAATTTATGTTGACACATTGGGGTTTGAATCTCTGGACCAAATTTAGACCCTTTTTTCAAAATATTTTTATTTCTGTCCTGTTTCCCAATGTTTTTTTTCCTGTATCTGAGAGCACAGCAGACAATCATCTAAACCAAAACAAATAGAAGCGCAATGTGGTTTTTATCACTACTCTAAAATAGTCTGAAACTCACCTTTTTGTGTCAGCTGTGCTTATTCATACTGCAAAACACGAGAGCCTCTCCAGAGCATTTTTACTACACTCATAAAGAAATAAGGGAAAACCAAGAACGGTTCCTAGAGAAAGGATACCATGAGGCGTGAGCAATGTCTGGCTACAAGTCCACTCCTACTCTCTTCCCGGGACAGAACCAAATTGGCCAGTGCACTTAAAATACACCTATTTTATAACAAGACCAGTGGCTGTTTTGCTGGGGTGATGAGCAGTGATATTAAAATTCTGTCACTGAGCTTTAGGATTAACACCTTGTGGGAAGCACCTGCCAGGAGCTGGCACTGCTTGACTCTGTCCTGGGAGCACTGCCCACACCAGGACTGCGGGAGCAGCCACTGCCACTGTTACGTTCTTGCAAATTGCCTTGGTTGGTGGTTTCTAAATCACGAAGTATTTTGCCTTGAAATATTTTGCCTCTAGAGAAGACACACTGGAATTTTCTGAAGCAGAACATGGCATTACATAAATTTGATGTTTTGACACACTGATATTTTTAAGCTTGCATAATTCACTGAATTCCACCCAAGTTTTTCATTTCAATACCTCAGACATCATTTGTCGGTCAGTTTAAGGCTTCCTCAGAAAGATTTATTTTTTCTGTTGTTCCATTCCCCAGGGGTCCAGATAGTCTCCAAGGGAGCCTCCATGGAGTGTCCTTCACATGAGAGGCCGGTGATGGCAATGGGTTTTGTCAAAAGTGAATATAAAAACAGTGCTGTAAGTTGCTGTTTTGTGGCCAAAACGTGCCCCTGCAATTATCAACCAGCAATAGCTACTGGCATCTGTGGGAGAACACAGTGTTGCAGTGAGGTGGGTTAGTACTAATTACAAGATGTTTATTCAGTCTAAGTAAAATACACTGTATTTTACTCATTAGCACCCAAAATGGCACATGCAATTGGAGCAACATAGTAATACAAACAGGGGATTACAGCTAAGCAGGGCGCTGAACTGTCTGCAGTTAATTTATAGTTAGCCAAGGTGCTCATTTACCCTGGTAAGAGTATACATCCACCCAGCAGCTCTGCCAGAGAAGGATCTCATCCCCCTTTAGAGAAACATCTTTTCCTACGGCAAGCACATCAATGCCAATAAGGTCAGACAACATAGGAGAAGACTCAGATTCTTTATTGGCATTGATGTGCTTGCCGTAGGAAAAGATACTTTTCCAGATAAGGTTAAAATGGCCTTTCTCAACTCTGCTTTTCTCCAGCTATAATCCAATAACTAAATCACAGCAAAAATACAGTCTGTTTTCTCATGTCTTGTATTTGCTGAATCTTTCCTGTGTCCATAATCAGGGCTGATCCTCAAGTAGTTTATAAGAGATTTATTATGAGATCATAGGCTGGTTTCATAAAACTCACACCCAAGTGAATGGACATTTTTATGACTGATGAAGCTTAAAATGATTAGGAAACAGTCTCAATCCAACATGGTTATTATAATCCAAGACTAAAATGTTTCCTCAGCAATTTGTGCTGATTGAAGTTCATGTGTACATTCATCTGCTAACCCCTTGCTGCACATTTCACCAAGCTACCTGCAAATCAGGTGGAGAGCACTGTCTGCTGGTTGAGCCTTTTAATTGCTCTATTGAAAATGACTGAGGAAGGAGCAGACCAATAGAAAAAAAGGGTGCTGGGCTTGTTAACCCATAGGTGAGATCACTCATTCTGTATATCAGAATGGCGGTGAGGCTATAAAAGGAGGAAATGAGCATGTAGGAGTAATTTGACACAAAAAAAAAGAACTCTGGCATTTAAACTCTTAAAAAGGTAAGAATTATTGAATGGCATGCTTTAATTCACTTGAGTTTGCAGTTAAAAAAAAAAAACAACACAACAAAACAAACAGTTGCTATTTGAATTCCAGTATGTTCTTCCTTTTTTTGACAATGGTTTTACTTTTCTTGATCTAAGGCACATTTCTGGAGTAAACCGCTTTTTCTAGGGATTTGTGTAGCTTTGTTCTGCTCTTTATCATGCAGGCACAGTGCTGTTTCTGTAGGATAACCTGGGCTGTCTGCTAGATGCCCACCAAGCTGCTCTCTTGCTCCCTCTCCTCATTGGGGCAGCGAAAGAAAATGAGATGTAAAAAAAGCTTATCCATAAAGACAGGGAGATTGCTCACCAATGGGCATCACTATTAAAGCAGAAAGAATTAGCTTTTGGGGAAAATTAATTTAACGTATTTTCATTTTAAAAATGGAGAAGGAAAGTGAGAAAGAAAAACACCTTCCCCACCTCACCTATGGTCCCCAGGCTCAACCTCATTCCCTCATTCCAGCTCCATTACCCACTCCACCCATCTGGCATGGGGGGTGTTGTGGTCAATTCATAACACTTTGTCATTGCCACTCCTCCCCTGAACTCTTCCACTGCTCCAGCATGAGGTCCCTCTTGGGGAATACAGTCCTTCAGAAACTGCTCCAATGTGGCAGCAATTCTTCAAGAACTGCTCCAGCATGGACTGCGGCTTCTTTCAGGGCACATGCTCCTACTGCAGTGTGGGTGTCTGTTCTGATGTTGTCCTTCTTGGGCTGCAGGGGAACAGCTCCCTCAGCCTGGCCTTCTCCATGGGCTGCAGGGGAATCTCTGTTCTGACTTCTGAAGCACCTCCTCCCTCCCCTTCATCATGGACCGTGGTGTCTGCAGGGCTCTTTCTTTTGCACTTTTTCCTCACTCCTCTCTATCATAGCTGTTGGGCAGTGTTTACCACCCCTTCTTAAATGTGATTTCACAGAGGTGCCACCAGCATTGCTGATGGGCTCAGCTTTGGCCAGTTTTGGAGCTGACTCTCTCATATGGAGGCAGCTTCTGGCCTCTTCTCACAGATGCCACCCCTTCAGCCCAGTCACCAACTACCAAACTCTCCTATATAAACCCGGTGCAACTGTCTTAATTCATATGCTATGGTTTTGTGAAGGGGTTAGGGGATAGGAAATCCTGAAACCATGTGTATGTCTGTTCTGTGTTTATGCTTGACTATGTTTAGTTTCTTGACTAAACGTATGTTCTTGTGTGCTGCCTGTAAGCTCTTTTTATCTGCTGTTTTTTCCTATTAGGTGTTCATTCTAACAGGTATTGCTATACAGTGAAATCCCATCAGAGTGTTCTGGGCTTTTTTTATCGCTGGTCACTTTGCCCTAACCCTAGATGTATGCACTGAATAACCACATTGTTCATTTATAATGTCCTTGGCTTTTCTATAGCCTTGTCCCTGTGATATCACTTGTGGACACAGTGGGCTGGATTGAAGACAGTAAAGTTAAAAGTGGTGATGTATGCAGCTATGTAACTGTGAGAAGGAATGTATTGATTCCACATACTTCCTTTTCTAACCTGCTGTATGGTGTTTCATCATGTAGGACATCATGGAGATCTTATATTTGTTACTTAACATACATTGAAAGGTCTGACTTCTCTTCCTTGCTGGCTTCCTGAATGGGAAAAGCTGTTGTTAACATGTCTTGCGTGTCAGAGATCAGGCTGCTCATGATAGCTTATGAAGCTTTGAACGGATATAGTAATAGAGAGGAATGGCAAACTGTTATATTAATGTAGCTGAAGCACAAAAAGTGAAACTATTGACCTTGCCAGCTCTGCATTTGGGGCAAATGTTACTGCAGTGAACAGAGTCACTTTAACTGGTGTTAAACAGAAGTTGTTTTGAATTTTGGTTTGTGTGTTTTGCTCTGATATAGATAAATGTGAATGCCTCAGAAGGGTTGGGCAAATTGCTAAAGATAGATAGCTGCAATTTTTCAAACATCAAGATTAATTTTTTTTTGTGTGAAAACTTCACTTTTAGACAAAGAGGCCAATAATGAAATATAAGCAAAAATTATTTGCACACGTTCCTTAAGTTACTGAAAAAGTCTGTTACTCAACTTCCTTCTCTGAAATAATGCTCTTTTAAAACAACAACCAAACAAAGACCCTTTACTATTGCTCTGGCCTGGCATGCAGTTGGTATTCCCCAAATAGAACCAGCAGGTAACCAGTAGGTCATTCAGCACAGCTCTTGACCTCCCTCAGACAAAAGATCCTGTGACTTACAGTGGCTGGTTCCTGGAGTATATAAAAGACACTGCAAAAAGGTATGGCAAGAGATATTAATAAGATTGTGTTGAGGGGTATGTATGAGCTACAGGGAGAAGCGAAGGGAGCTGCTTTCCATTCTTTTCACCCCAATTCAGTATCAAAATCAGTCTTGCAGGGCAGTGTATGGGAAGACACAGCTTATCAATGGGCTGCTTCCAGGCTCAGTGATGTTATGTGCCTGCCCAAGGAGGCACGTCCTATTTTGTGGAAGCAACTCCTGCCCCATAGTTGATTTAGATGGCCTTTCCACTGTGGGCAGCATTACATTTGTTAAGCAGCAGGGGATGAAGAAGCTGCAGGCAGAGACACCAAGGCCCCATACTTGGCCAGCCAGATGTGGGTTTGTGTGGCTTGGGGCAGCCCAGAAAAACTGTCCGTGCTTCTTCCACAAGGGAAAGCCTGTGCACTTGAGCCCTGTGCTGTTTCCCAGTCCCAAGCCAAGTCTCTTGGAGCAGTCTCCACTCGCCCTGCTGGCACACGGCCTCCTCAGGGTGCCACGGCGCAGGGAGCGCTCTGGGGAAGCCCGTGCCATGGCCATTAGTGCTGTGCCGACAGCAGCCTCTGTGGATAACGAGAAGCCCTTCTGCCTCACTGCTATTAAACTGCTGCCTTTTCACGAGAGGAATCCTGAATTCTTCCTCAAACCTAAACAAAAAAGTCGGCCTTTTATTCGTTTCATCATTATCTAGGGCTGCCACATTCAAATGATTCTCCAGCAGTCCCTTCATTTCCGAGTGCACACGTCGAGAAGGCATTGGAAGCCTTTTGATTAAGAATAAGAGGTGATGACACTACAACCAGTGCAGGGTTGTCATCATTACCATGTACCTGCACTTCCACAGAGCTCTCGCTCTGGGTTGCCTCTGATATAAAGCTGCTGTACTCTGTGCCCTAATTGAATGGAACTATTTTATAAACACGCATTCCCTGAATCCCAGAAAAGATCCTTTTAGAGGGGAAGATATGGGGAGGGTGGTGGGGAGGTGAGGAGCTAGATGGGCTCAGTTCCTGGCAGACCAATTTTGTCTGTGAGAGAGATTTCTTTGTTCCCTGTAAAACTGCTTGTCGTCCATGAGCAGATATCGTGGGGTTTTATTCCCCTACAAGTCAAACGAATGATCTGACCACCCACTTTTAATCCTGTGATTTTCTGCTTTTGGCCTGGATTACAAGTCACCTATGGCCACCTTTGGAGAGTAGCAGGCTGTAAGTTTACACAAGGCACCTAAGGGAAAACATCATTCCTCCCTGGCCCTGTTTGTTAGCTGTTCACGTCTGATAATTTAACTGTCTGACTTGGTCACAGTAATGACCTTTTGGAAGCATCATAGGGAAGAAACCTGCTGTCTACCCACCAGGACGCTCTCATCTGTCTCAGGAGATTGTATTCATGTGCACATCCTAAACCCACACCACTGACCGTGGGAGCGACGCTCTGCGGATGACTCGCTAGGCAGAGTTCCTCTTTTCAAGCGCTCTGTGCTCACACTCTGCAATCTCCACTGGTGATTTACTGTTTTCCAGGTTAACTTTTAAGTGCTGATTTTGACCCATATTCCTGTCCTGGCTATTTCTCTGTTCCCATGCAACACAACTGCTGCTGTTGGAAGTAAAGTGCCGTTCCTGAGCCTTGAATGATGCAGGATCTATGCTGGGCCAGTGCCTTCCTGGAAACTGGTCCCCCCAGTTGAAGTTCAGTGGTTAAACTAATCCTCTGCTATTTGTATGTTTAAAGGTGATAGGCTTTTATTGTTAAACAAGCTTTCCCTGGAGCCTACATTTTAGTGAGAATATGCTAAAACTGCTGTATGAAATTATATTAACAGAAAACAAAATTACAGCCAATTCCTGGTACTATTTCAATAGCTGTGTATGAAATTTACTGCATAAGGGATGTTGAGTTAAAAGTGGTCAGAGGAGTTACTTTTATCTTGGCTTACATATAGCATTACATTTACACCTGAACACAGGGTGAATTATCATCCAGAGGAGTTGAGAAGGAATCTCTTTTCTCCAGGAATGGCAATTATATTTGATTAGGTACATGGGAGCTTTTTCCTCTCCTGGCCAAGGAGCTGAGGGCAGTGCTTTGAAGACACCCAGCCTCATGATCAAGGTGTAAAGCATAATGACAAATGTGAAGTTCCTGCAGGGTCAGAGTCTGCTACAATAGTTCAGGGGAGAGGGCATCGGACTGGGACTTAAGAGGCTTGACTTGACTGCCCTGTTCTTCCACTGGGCTGCAGGACAAATCACTTCCTTTCTGTGCCACAGTTTCCTTATCTGTGAAATGGTGGTAATGAGCCTTTCTTCTTCGTTTCTCTTTGTAATCGCTCCAAGAGCTGCAGGTAAAACATGCTATACAAGCACTTGGTATTACTGTGTTTGATTTGTGGGATTTTTCTGTGATATCTTAACGCAAGGAGTTGTTTCAGATTTGCACACATGAGCTCAAGGACTGTGGTGTTTGTCATCCTGCTGTTAACAGCTCTTCCCTGAAATCATTTGGATGTAAAGGCAGTACTCTGAGTTTGTTTTTGTTAGGATATCTGCAGCCTGCAATCTTAGTGCAACAGGATTTGTTAGTCAAGCATAGCCCTCAAACAAAAGCACCCAGAGGATGTGCCTTTTCAGATGCTTTCCTTTGCACAACGAACCCCCTGGTTCTTTTACCTCTGGTCTCTGCTGGTCCCCTGTTGAGAGGCCTCCATGCCTGTGGTCATCAACAGTTTGCCAACATGAGGAGGAGGAGGGGAGGAAAAAAATCCCCTTGACATGTGTGGTAACCTAAGCCTCATTCCAAATGTGTTTGCTTAAGCACTGCTAAGGTTTCCCTCCTTCCCATCCCCATCGCTTCTCCCCTCAACCTGCCTTTGTTTTAAGATGGGAGGAGGCTGCTGGAGAGGTGGGGGGTTTCTATGGCGCTGCCTGCTGTGATCTGGGCACTCTGTTTGACAACGTGTAGAGCCCTGGCCACCGTCTCCTCTTGCTAATGAAATACATTGGGATGCAGAGTCCTGATTGTGAGGTGATACCCCACTGAGTGTCAGAGCAGGTGGGGTGTGCGTGATGCTCTTTAGTGTGGGTCACTGCAAGTGATAGATGCAGGAGGATGGTAGATTAGTTCCTGCTGAAACCCGAGAAGCTGCTTGTGTTGGTGAATGTCACCCAGTACTCGGCAAATGCATTCAGACAAAATCGCTGAAATCTTGGGTTTCAGGCCTAAGTGACCACTACAGGCACTAGTAGTTCCTGCCTGTGGAATAAACATTTGCTGAACACATCTTGGCATAATAACACACTTTGTGCAGCAAGCGATCGCTCACCACCCTCTGCCTCTCCCTGTTGTGACAATCCAAACGTTATGCAGATCATGACTGTGTCAATAACTCCTAGAACTGTTTTACTGATAGGCTGCATAACCTCACTTCCCCTGACCAGAAGTCAGGGTGCAATATTTCCTGGTTGAAAGAGTTTACTGTGCTGGTTTTCCCCTGCCTGTTCCCTGGAACTGAAGAGTTGGGCACTAATAGGAGATGCAGGATGTGCAGCCTTTCCACTAGTGTAATACTCAGATAGTGCTTGGTGCTGTCAGTGACCTGAAATACAAAATAATTTGTCCAAGGTCATATGTTTCCTCTCCTCCTCCACCTCTCCAACTCATCTGCTGAACACCATTAGCATTTTTGGGGTAGGAGCTGTACAATGTTGACAGCTGGGATAAAGTTATCCCACAGTTCTGTGGGATAAAACGTCTCGCTCTAATACAATTACTTTTTTAGTGGTAAATAGATTCTCAGGAGGTCCAATGGGTGGGCCTTTTCCTAACAGAAAACTTCACTTGCAAAGTGATGACTAGAGCCAAGTCTCTTGACTCCAAGCCCAGTATGTCATCTACAATGGGATCTTGTAGGTGGGGTTAGAGCTCCAGGATGCTACTATGCTTTTATGCAAGGGGACTGCTCAGAGTAAGGGATAAAAATGAAACTGTAACTAAATGAAACTCCTGTGTGAAAATGAAACTGTCACTGTAAACCACTCATTACAAAGTGTGGACAATGGAAAATAATGTGGCTGGAAGATTATGAAGATTAGGGAGAAGGGCTCCTCTTGCATTTCATCAGGCCTTTCTGAGGTATTTAACTCTGGAATCAAATTTCTTCTCCTGTTTCCAAAATTTATAGAGCCAACCATGAAATTAAGGACGTGTCAACTGGAAGTAAGGAAGCATTTGACATTGACACTAAAATTAATTAAACTGTTATTACATTGATCTCTGCAGCATCTGTTCCACTTGTATGCAGAAATGCTAGTGTGCTCTATGGGGCCATTTCATACTGGTGGAATTGGATGCTGTGATCAGCCATATGCTGATAAAATTATTCTTTTGTCAGCATGTCTGCCTGGAATTGCTTCAGGAGCTGCAAGCATTCAAAGCAACAATACTCAGTGCTGAGTGCTTAAGATTGCTGATGTGAAAGGGACTTTTGGTCTAGTTCCATATAACACGTGCACTTCATACCTCACGCACAGGTTGGTAAGCCTGTTCCTGTGCAAGCAGCTGAAAATGGGCTTTTAGAGCACTTGAGTTTTGAGACCAAACGTTGTTGACTGAATGGGCTATCACTTGTTTGCAAAGCCCCATCCAACTCCAGTCCAGTTAAATCTGGTTCTTTTGCCACTTTGGGGGGGATTGGGCTAGACCCCAGAGCAGCTGGTGCAGAAGGAAGTTGATGTAACAACCCTGAGTGTGTCAGTTTGAAGGTATTAGTAATTAGGTCACGAAGGACCACTGCACAAATAAACCTGTGTTTTGTTTGGGCAGCTTATACAGAGATCATTCACAGGCACCAGAATCCATCAGAATATAAAAGACTGATGAGGCAAATCACAATTTGCCTTCCTCTATGCTTCGCATCCAGAACTTGCAATGAGTCCCTATTTCACTGTGCACAAAGCCTATGAGATTTGTCAGATGCTGGGAGGGGAACTGGAAAGAAGAAAAATGAACCAGCCATTGAAGTGGTTTGTAAAGTACTGATAGAGGAACTGACTCTATCATCTGCATTCCTCCCCTGTAAGGATTTAAAAAAAAAAAGGTGGGCCAAATCAATCCATGGGTCAAGACACCCTGATGATGAGCAGAGCCTCATCTGATTGTCTGGGTATCATCCACATCAGTAATTAGTCCCTGAATATGCACCTGAAATACAGCTGTTACAAGGTTTTTTAGGGAAAAGTGGTCATTTAAAAATGGGTATTGTGGTGGAGAATTTTCTTTCCTAGTTTCTGTTTACAGTTGAAAGCAATTCTCTTCAAGCCTTTAAAAGGGTGTAATTATTTGCTTATACAATTAAAGCCACAAAAGCAGCAAGCTATTGTTGCATGCTCCTTGAAAATATGCTATCACTTTTGATGACTGTGGTATTATTAATCAGTTAATTATCATCAACGGTTTAAAATAAAAATGCCCAAGTAAACACAAATGCCTTCTCTTTTAAGAAATTCATCTGAACACTTCTGAGTTTGCATGTGTGTTGTTGAGCACTTGTTGGGGCTGTGCTGTGTCCCTGTGCATAACCTGCAGCTCAAAGTGCGCGAGCCCCCGAAAGGTTGGTGCTTTGTAACAACTCCATCAGATGTCACCACAAGGCATTTGTCTGTCAGCAGCGACTAGCTAAGTGATTAGCTGACACAGCTCCTCACTGTATGGGTCACTGGCAAAACAGAGGGGTTCAAAAATTCAGGACATTTGTTCCAATTCCTTCTGCGTGTCTTGCCTGCTTCGTCCAGCTTTAGCTCGGTTGTCTTGTGTGGGCAGAATAATACATATTGGCACTTAAAACAAGCTGTTTAAAAGTAGCCAGTCAGCCCACGGTGGGAAAAATATTGACTTTTTTTTGGAGGGGAATTTTTTTGGCCTTCCTAGGGCTTTTTGCTGCATCTGGTAGAACGGACTGGAGAGACAGCTCCCTCTTCCATGCTGAGGACCGTGTGAGCCTACACTTGCTCACTGTACATGACAACTACATTATTTCCTGACTCTGGCCTCAAAACAAATTCTGTTTTCCCAGTGGTAGGAAAACCCCTATCAGCCCAGGAAGCTGATTTTAAGAGACAGGTATAGGTAGCTTTTTTGTCTCCAGAAGTGCAGCTATCTGAATCCACGCTGAAATGGGAAATTTGTTTTCATCAAATTGTATCTCAGACTTGTCCTTCCCACCCCCTTTACTCAAGCAGGATCTGTGTGAACTACAACAAAGGGATATTTTGGTGGCTTAAAAAAATTAGTGGTAGTGTTGAAGCCCTGTAGATAAGAAGTGCAAATGTGTTACGATTGCGAGCTATAACAAGCCGTATGAACTAATGCCCAAAAACAGTAATAAAAAATGCCAAAGATCTATAGTGGAAATGATGGCTTAAGAAACGGACAGTCCTTTCTTTTTACAGCACAAGGAGAAAGCTGATCTGCTTTGCTTAATTAGAGTTTCATTTGGCACATCAGAGGATTGAAAGTTGCTTTCCATTTAACACTTGATTTCTTTGAGAATTACCCCAGTGATATGCTACATCCAGTTTCTTAAGGGCCTGTTTTCTTGCACTGCCTCCCCTCCACTCAGTGCATGCAATTGTCCTTGAAGTGGTAATGAAAGCTAAGAGATGGGCCCAAGGTGATCCTGCTGGCCAAAAAAGTTGCATAGATGGAGGAAGGTAAAGAGCAGTTTTCATGAAATATAAAAGAGGCAAGTGTGATTGAAAGTCAGGGGATATATTTAGATAGAACAGGATCATGTCCTGTGTCTTGTTTCCATGGTGTCAAAGTCTTAGCTAAATCCTCATATCATAAAAATAAAACTAGACAGAAATGTACTGTTTTAATGTGACAGAGGAGCAGTAGGATTTGAAGATCTTGTCAACAGACAAAACAGACAAGTATTATTCTTTTGTAGGGATGAGCACACAAAAGATACTACTCAGTTGACCACAAATACAAATGTTGAGAGAAACAAGTGAAAGAACGCTTTGTGCCATGTGTGTAAAGGACTTTCTGTCGCTTACACTGGACTTGAAGGCCCACGTTCTTCTCATATTAAGGGTTTAACTTCAGGCTGAGAGAGCAAAGTTATTCAGATCCTGTGTTGGTTGTCTGAAAAAGACATGCAGCATCCTACTGAGAAGCATGGCAGAGGAGAATACATCTACCACTCCTCTGTGCAGACCCCCAGTCCTCAATTTACTGCATTTTTTCATAAATCTTAGCAAAGCTCAGTGGCTGAATATCAAGGTACCCCTCTTTTCCCCCCTTACTGCCCTCCCCCCCCAAAAAAAATTTGAAAACCGTGAAATGCATGAATACTTTCTTTTTTTTTTTAAACCTGAAGAAGAGGAGAAAATTGAGAGGACACATTGCTATTTACTTCCATGGGTGTGTGAGTGTGGTTGAAAGCAAAGATGGCCTTATTTCGATGAAGCTCATGTGTGCTCCACTGCAATATTTTAGCAGTCCTATCTTCAAGACTACTGAGATTCGTTGAAGTTACACAAGTCTGCGGGTGCCAGCAACTCTGCATTAACAAGCTGTGGCTTTACACTTGGGCTAATCACTGCTGAAGTCAGAGGGAACTGTATTATTTCCTGCCAGAAAGTGCTTGAGCTGCAGCAGAATGAATTCTGTGTGCAAAACCATTTGCGTGAGTTTTACTGTTTTCCATCCTGAATCGTGAAACTGAGACAGAGCAGAAATTAAGCAATTTGCCAGAGGCTGAACAGAGGCACAGACTACAAGGGGAAAGAGGTGGGGCTGGTGGCTCCCAAGACACATTCATCAGTTGGCAGATTGTGCTGTCCTACCAGCATGCATTGCAAGGAAAATTAACTACCTAAATGAGATGATTTTGAAAGGACTTTTTTTAGCATCTCCTTCAGCTGGGGTTTTTTTTGGTAGAGGAAAATATGGGAAGTTGGCCAAAACTATGTGTTCCTGTAATGGCCAAATGTTATTCAAGCACCATTACTAATGAGAGCAGGATTTGGCCCTCTGTTTGGCCTGTGCCCTTCTCTCTGCTCTATACTACCTAATGGTGGATCAAGTGTTACCCATCGCTGCTCAGAAAACAGGAGACGCATATTCATATGAGAAGCTCTAAAACTCATTGAATTCACTCTTAATTAAGAAGAGGAAGAGGAAAGAGCCCTGTGACTACACTCCTGCTGAATTCTTGCAAGAAAAAGTCCAGCCTCAGTATATTTAAATTTTTACTGCCAAGTTAAACCCTTGCACAAAAAAAAAAATCTTACAATTGAAATGCTGACAGGTCCTTAACTATAGTAGCAGTAGCAGTCTCTGCTATAATAAAGATGTTGCATGTTATCAATAATCCTCTTTTTGCCTGAATCCCTGTCTTTCTAAAGAGAAAGGGCTTACTGACTGGGCAAATCTATTTATAAATTTTGTCTTCGCACAAGAGGAATGTATTGACAATGCAGTGGAGATCTGGGGAGGCAGCTGGCCTGACTGCACGCAAGCAGCAAGCTGAGTGTCAAAGCAGGGCACTTAAATTTTCCTCTCGTTCCTCTAAAAGAGGGAGTGGGAGGTATTAGGAAATTAAAAAAAAAAAGCTTTCCTTTGAACGAGGCAGGGTCACAGGACTTACAAAAGATTGAGCAAACTGTCACCCTTGGCTCAGTGAAGAGCTTTGAAGGGCTTTCACGTGCTATTCACCACTGGACGGAGTCATCTGAACTGGGAACCAGGGTGTGCATGTATTTACACTGGCCAGGGCCACGTGTGCCACGGCAGCCCTGGCTGATAAGGATTGCTCTTACTGGGGCCTGATGATACTCTGCTTTGAATAAAATGATGGAGGGCTAAAGCTGCAAGGGAAAGAGATAAGATCTCAAGGAGAACACTTTTTTTCCCTTCTCTTTGTCGTTTTAGAAGGGTGTTTTTCTTTGGGTACGCCGTGGTGGATTTTACATCTGTTCACTTCTCAGCGAAGTCTTGCAGAGAAAGATGATGGATTTATTTAATCAATAGTTTAAACTGCAAAAAAAAGGTTGAAGTCCTGTTATTTACCTTCTTTTCACATAAGTGATATTCTACTAAAATCGGACTTTTTCCCTTCAAATGGTAGAAATAGAGATGGAAGTTCTCCTTAATGTTCTTGTGCACCTGCAGCCAAGCAATACCAAATAATTGTCCTATTTCCCCAAAAAAACTGGGCCCATTCCCGTGTGACAGAGAATAAAGCCACCTAGATATTTACTAAGTGACTGTGTTCCTGTGAGAATCAAGGCTTTGTGAATTTATTCTTCCTCCTTTCTGCAGTTATGAATGGTTTTGAAAATCCCACTCTGAATGTATATGGCTGTCCTCTATTACATGGATGTCAAATATTCCTCTTATACCCAAAGGCTAAAGTTTACTCAAAGCAGAACAGCAAGGATCACATTGCTCTCATCAAAATAGCTTACAACATGCAACCAATAAGTAGGTCACTTATCTGAATGGGATACTGTATAAGTAGCATGTTTGCCACAAGAGACTTATAAGCGAGTCCCCTATGGTGACATATAATAGTCTGTCGGTCTGATTCAATTCCCACAGATGTTTAAACTAGACCTTGGTTTAAATGGAGATGGATCAAGGGGTATGCATCACGTATGAACTATGGATATGTCTTTTTCCACAAGGGCTTACTGAAGTCACCGGCGATGTCACAAAAGGCCAAAATTGATTGTATAGTTTCTTTTTCAGTCTTCACAAACTACTTGAATGATCCAAACATATTCCTGCAGAAAATACAGGGGAGGAGAATAATGCATGTGGCAGCCTTAGCTTGGGACATCGATGAACTGTTCAAATCTTGAAGGTGACCTGACTGACCCTTTTAGCGACTAAAGCATTTCTTTTACATTTCTGTCTTCGTTCTCAGCTGGCTTTGGAAGAATGGCTCAAAGATATGGGGAAAATGGTAAAGACAAAATTCCCAACTAAAGCAAAGGAATCCTGAAAATCCTGCTATAGAAGCCGTAATTTGGGCAATTATCTTCTGATTGCTTTTGCTAATGGAGCACATTAGCTCTGTCTTGGAAAAGGAGTCACAATTCCAGGCCTTGAGCTGCTGAGCTTCTCTTCTAGCACTGTGTGTTTTGGCAGTACTACAGAAAATCTCTTTTGCTCTGCAGACAAATTCCATCTGGGGGAAGAGCATGACCCAATGTGTTTAATTTTGACATGGCTTATGTGAAAGATAACCTTTGACTGCAAGGACCCAGGAAAGCACTCGCTGCAGGAGTCATCCAGCTGAACTCCCAGTGATGAGTTTACTTTCCTCTGACTTTTGAAGACCATGACTATAATTAAGAGGTGCCTCTGATGGATTCCACCAACACCTTTTCTCCAAAAGGACAGAAGTCAGACTTGTGTGGCTAGTGGGAGATCAACAGTGAAAGCCAAGACTCCAACTGTATTGCACTGGAAAAACAAAAAAAAAAAAGGGGTCATCATCATCATTAATTTAAAACTATTTACAGTGCTGAAAACATGACACACAGAAAGAATTAGCACTTAGAAAGGATTGTTCTTCAAGGACAAGTTAGTTCTTCTGCAGTTCTCTTTACAGGAACTGCCTTGCTCTGGAGAACTATCATTTGACAGTAAAGTACAACACATTTAAGTGATTTAAAAAACCACACCACCAAAAAAAAACAGTCCTCTTTGCCCTTTGTATAATTGCATATGTTCGAAGTCTGGTTGGTCAATCTGGGGTAGAAGAGTTGAGCACTGAACAAGAGCAGACTGCCTGGCTGTACACTCTCTACAATTACCTGTTGTTTTTTAAGGGAGAGGAGATGCCCCTGGTTATGATATCCAGGGTTATCTGATTTCAGCACACATAAAAAGGAAGAAAAATTAAGTGCCTTGTTAGATGCTCCGTATGTACCTTCCTGACCCTGTCCTCACTCCTCCCCTTGATGCTCTCCCTACAGGCAGCACAGGTTTTATACAGATCTACCTTCTATTCTTGGTCTTTGCACAAGTGCTGAAAAGGTCCTTTCAGTGCTGAAAAATATACTTAACCCACCTGTTCTGGTTAGGGTGTAAGATTAATTGTGATTGTCTCTCTTGCCTAAGATACTTCAAGGAGCATCCTTTCAATCTGTGTAGGGAATCCTGGGTGCCATCATCACAAATACTGTGTATGTGGTCTGTCACAGGGCAGGAACAGGTGACCAGGACCTTCATTAGATGGCAGATTTCCACATTAAAATGAACATGAGCAATTTCAGCCTTAAAAATACTTCTTCCAAAAACGGTTAAAAGTCACTAAGAACAATAAAGTATTTATCACTGGCAGTTTTACAAAGGTAAAAGCATTTTCCAAGGGGCATCTTGAGGTGCTACAGCCTTGCCTTATGCACAATTTCCTATCTCTCACTTCCTTCCTCATTAGGTTGGCATTGGGATAAAAGAGCAGAATGGGTCATGAGGTCCTGTTCCAAGTAATTAGAGAGTTGCTTCTTTTGTCTAAGTGTACCTTGTTAAAGTATATCAGTGTCAGCCAGGTTAATTGGAACTTTAATACATAATTGATGCTAATTTATGGCCCTTTTTGTTCCAGGATGCTGATGCAGACCCCAAAGTCAGGATACAGTTTTCTTGTTATTAATTATATACTGAAAACCAATATCCTGTTGGGAGGAGACCCACCACGTATTACAGTTCCATAGATTTTTCTGCCCCTAAACTTCTTGGTTCTCTATTGTTTTGGGTGTTTTTTTTTAAATAGCACCTACTTAGCCTCAGCATAAAACAAAGGTAAATGTTTATTTCTGTTTTCCCCAGTCAACTTATTCAGTGGAAATGTCCCTCAACTGTGCTATTGTAAGGAGGGCAGGACTCCAACTCCATAGCTGACACTACTGTTCCCACAAAATGCTTTTCTTCCTCAAATTGGCAAAACAATCATGAAGAGAAAAGTAAATGCTATTTCTGCATTTTAATTAATTTTAAGAGTGAAGTCAGGTCTGTGCATTGGTGGACGCTACTGAGAGAGGAAAACACCTAGAAAAGGCAAATGAGAGCTGAGCACTCTGCACCTTTGAAGAATATTGTTTTCCCTGTCTGAGGTTCAGACTGCCCAGGGGATGGGGGCAGCAGTTCTCCCTGAACAGTAGTATTTAGTGTGGCTGGAGAACTGAAATTTTCATGGTGATATTTTATCTGAGGCAGCTGGGAGCCTGAACCTTTTTCCCTCATCACACAGTGACCAGGAAGTAGAGGAGAGGAGGTGTGGGTCAGTCTGCAGATCCCATGTAAGGTACGGAGCTGCTAAAGAAAATCAGGGAGGTGTTGGATGGCCAGTTCATTCATTTCACTCATAGTTTGCACATCTCAGATTCAAACATGAGGAATACTTTTCCTTCTTGTCAGTTTAGGTGAGATTTTAGTTAGATTTTCTCTTAACAGGGTTCTCCTAGCACCTAAGTGCAGCAGTGATTGCACAGATAATATGGTGTTATCAGATATCCCTGCTTGGATGTATCCAAAAATAATGCCATTTCTGGGGTTAATGATGGTTCTACAAGTTCACCTGCTCCTGTAATTGCCAGACATTTGAACTGGTTAGATCTGATACAAGTACAACTGGTTCCTCCTTTAATTTGTCCCTTGGTTCATTTTGTTCTCTGGAAACCAGATGTGGCATAACATGATAACATACCTGTAGTGGGTTATGCTGGAACATGACACAACATGTGTTAAGTTTCTTTTGAACCTTTCTGGGATCAGGTATCAGTCAAAAGGAGGTCATTTTAATTATCAATGATTAATTAATTAGATGATTGTTGGACAAATGAATCCAAAGATTATGTAGCACTCTCGATCGGTATCTGTAACCTAGGAGAAAAATTAGGATTCTTTTAAACTGAACAAATGGAAAGATTGGTTCTCAAAATGTCAGTTACTCATGTGACATTTTTGTGTAGCATTTCAGAGGGTCGAAAATTATGAGGTGAAGTAGCATCTCAGTACAACCTCAGGAACAGTGGCAAATAATTAGGAATCACTCTGCATTTTAGAAACTACCTCCTGATTTAAATATATTCCTACCTCATTTTGGGGTGTTGATGTCCAAATTGGACTATTTTTGTTCATATTTCTATTTAGGGATTTGAGTGCTGTGCGAAGCTGGTCTGTGCCAGCAGTACTTGCCCAGTTATCCCACGTGGATTCTCCTGCTGATGCTGCCGGCGGGTTTGGCTGGGGACCTGCGGGATGAAGTGATCCTGGTCTAATCGAAGGCAGCACTGATCACAGAAGACAAGATGCAGACATTAGAATGGGGATGTTTTGGGAGCAGAAAATCCTTTTGGTCAGACCTGCTGTATTTGATGCACCTCTGCATATGTTGGGGCCCTGAGGGCACTGGTTCACCTTGCTGGCCTGGAGCAGCTCAGTGACCCCATTTCAGCCCAGCTGTGTGTACTCAGCTCAAGCACTCGTGTGCCCAGTATTGTACACAACCTAAAACACGGCCAGACTTTGACACAAGAGCAGTGCCTTTGATAGAACAGCCTTTTGGAGACCCGTTTACCCAGGGAGGAGCTAAGGGGATGTTAGGACTTTGCTTCCTTCAGTGCTTCAGCATTTGCTCTTGCAGCATAGGAAACGTCCACATTAGACAAAGGTTTACCACTGCCCCAGGCACGGTGCAGGTCACAGTGAGAGGGAGCACGAGGAAAATCTGGAGGCCAGTCCATTGGTCCCATCAAGAACAGAGAAATACAGAAGTACCAGTGAGCTGCAAAGTGATGAGGAGTTTGGGCCCTTCAGTAACAAAGCTGCATTTGTGAGCGCCCACTCAAATTGTGTTGGCAACTGCGGCAAAGAGGAAAGAGAAACTGGCAAGTTGATTAGGCTCATTGTTGCCTGGATGGCTCCAGGGGCCAGTGTTTAACACACCAATCTCCATGTGTCTATAACCACTCAGAATGGCTTCCTCGCACTTGATGCTCTTTGGGTGCCACACTGTACAAGGTAAATCTCTTCACAAAGTTTTCGGAGCTCAAATGGTTCTGATAACTGGCATGATGTTGCACTGTACCTTGCTGTGTAGTATTTTGAATATGGCAGAGACTGGGTGGTCTTGGCAAGTTAAAAGTGCCTTTCAGTATTTGGGTTTTTTTGTTTAAGGACTAATGTAAGTATTTTGCAGCATGCTTTCCAAGGATGGTGAGATTGAGATAAACACCATTAAAAACTGAAGCAATCCTGGGGCTGTAAGGATTGCGTGAAAATCTCCTTTGGCTTTTTCTCTCCTTATTTTTTCTTGTTCCAAGAATTTCACAAGAGAGGACTGAGTGGAATCGATTAACCTCACAGAAACTCTAGCAAGACTTAATATTCTCAAAGGAAGGTCACCAGGTTTCAGTTTGTGCCAGCACTCACTGTCCTGAGGTATTGAAGGCTGGGGAGCTGGAAGTGAACCTTGGTCTCCAGCAAAAGAACTAGAGAATTGTGCCAAGCGATTTGAATAGAAATTGATGTGGCAGGAATTTTTTTTTCTGGAAGTTGCTCCAGTTTTCAGGACTGTGCTCACCTCAGAAAGGAGGCTGGGGAATAAGGGAATAATGCTTCCCATGGCTGATTGTCACTGCTTTGGTGGCACAAAATAAACAGAATGGGGAAGGCAGCAAGTGCATTAGGGCAGGGGGAAATAAAGAAGCATTTCTAACCTCTCGCAGCAATAGGCAGCAGGGCACATAATGAGCTCTGCTGCACTTGTGTGAACTAAGGGAGTTTGTTCTTTCCCACCTCCCTC
This sequence comes from Myiotriccus ornatus, assembly GCA_036023395.1. Classification (NCBI taxonomy): domain Eukaryota; kingdom Metazoa; phylum Chordata; class Aves; order Passeriformes; family Tyrannidae; genus Myiotriccus; species Myiotriccus ornatus. Next base: position 7,975,853 of record JAYRBT010000010.1, read on the forward strand.
CTGATGGCACATCTACTCATGCCCTGTGGAGAGCAGTCAGCCAGGGTTAGCAGCAGATAACTGTCTTATTAAGTGCAGTGCCTGATTTTAGGATTTTTTTATTGGGATTTGATTGGAGGATTTTATTCTCCCTAACAGGTGGCTGAATAACCTGTAGGCCACCAACTTGGATGGAGTTGGCTGGGTTTTTCCAAAGTTGGGCTAGAAACTGTCCCTTACCTTCATTGTAGCTGCAGCAGGGCTGCTCAGGTGAGGAGCCAGAGCTGGAGTAGCCCTTAAGAAAAACAAACACCCTTTTTTCCTGCAAATGCCTGCAGTAATTATAAACAAGTGAATCATGAGTTGTCTGGAATACCAACAGCTTTGCAAGCACAGGCTTGGTATGACAGACAGGCTGGTGGTGGGAATTTCCTTCCTCTCAAACATTTCTCAACTCTTTCTGAGACTGCCTGCTTGTCCCTGCTGCTTTCTGCACTATATGTACTGCTTTGCATTAACTGAATAATGGTAATATTATTGACTCATGAGTCTCTTTAAGACAAAGAACATGGAAAAGATACTTGAAGGTCACCTGTTTCTAACCAGTCCCCCAAAGAAGTCCACGGATTTTTATTTTTTATTGACAGAGAATGTAGAAAACAAGGTATTTCACTTATTAATAAACAGTTGACTCCAGCAGTCACTGAACAAAACCAGCTAATCAGAGCTCCCTCAGGAGGGCCAGCAAAATTGGGAAGGGTACCACTGCTCATACCAGGAGAGTAGCTGCTTCTATAGCTCCATCACCTGCTAGAAACACTTAAACAAAATGAGAAATACCCTCCTGCCTGGTCCCCAACCCTGGGAGCAGACCTTCCCAACCATCACTCCACTTCTGGAAGTCCTTACAGGTTTTGATTTTTTTCCTCAGGGACACTTGAATTACGAGGCTGTGCTTGCCACGCAGCAGATGCTGTTCCCTGGGGAGTTTAGCTGCTTGGTTTTTAAATCACACTGCTGTTGCAAACCAGTTAGGTTTGGTTGGTTGGTTGGTTTTGGTATTGTTTTTTGTGGTGGAGTTTTGTTGGTCACGAGAGTCCAGGAGTGTTTCTGCTTACCTGTTGCAGGCACTGATTGCACTGACAACGCCACAGGCATCCGAAACTGCCTTGTGCTTTTCTGTGAAAGGGTAATGTGTGACTCTAAAATATTCCAGTGCTATACATCACCCGTTCAAAACTGTTCACGCTAAATTAGTAGAGATGTACCTTATTTCAGACGTGTCTCTGTTGTATCACTGCATGTGGTGCATAGCTGTGTTTTTAAAATCTTAGCCTTCAGAAAGACATGAGCAGGACTGGGAGTTTATTAAGTCTCTATTGACAGCTTAGGCTGTAAGTACTTTTTGTATCTATAGCAGTGTTCAGCTCTAAAATACAATATATCTTGAAGATACCCAGTGAAACGCTGTACGAGCCTCGCGCTTACTCCAGGTGTGCCCAGTTCCCCGAAGAGTTTGTAGCTGCTGTACTGCAAGCCTAAAGTGAAGGAGCAGATTTACATTTCTCAAACGTCCCTGTAAAAACGCCCCCCGTAATTCCCAGTACCCGGCTAATGCGGGAGGAAAGCGATCGGGTTCGGTGCCATCCGAGGCGGGAGGCAGAGCCGAGCTCCGAGCCTGGAGCTCCCTTTAGCGACCGCGGCGGGCAGTGCACGGCTGCGGCTCCCGGGGCTGCGCCGGCCCCGGCACAGCTCAGACCCCGCGGAACTGCTCACGGGAATCCCGTTTGTCGGCAGGGTTGGCACGAATCTCAAAGCGAAGTCTCAGTTCGAGACGGAGATAGATGCCAGCGCTCCCGACCCCCCCCTGGTAACCAGAACATCAGCCGGTCCTTCATTTACTACAGTCTGGGCTCCTTCGGTGGCTGCAAGTCTGGACTTGAGCCCCCAAGCTGAACTGGTTCTCCTGCTTGATTTGGAAAGAAAGTGCCTATTTAGTGCTGCACTCTTAGAGCTGGGACTGCTGAGGCTTGAAATGGCTTTTTCCTTCTTTGTTCAACTGGGTTGCAAAAACAAATGTGCTGTTACTGTGTGGCTCCAGCCAAGGGCAATGAAAGACCTCAGGACCCAAGTATTTATCTGTGGAGATTTAAAGAGGCCAGATGGCCTCTTTTACTGATGAAAAGCAAAAGATCGGTGGAAGGGAAGGAATAGTCTCCTCTCTCCACTGGGTGTGACTTGCCCTGTCACTACAAGGACACATCATAGGACTGTCCCATCTTGAGTGCTGAGTGTATGACTTGCCTGCTTGACCTTCCCTCTCCCCACTTACTGAGGTGGCTGCACCTTGGGCATTTGGAGCACTGTATCCTATGGTCTCTCTCTCTCTTTTCCCCTGCTTGACCCCATGAGCAGACTGTGCTGACTTCTCTGGAGAAGTAGGACAGGATGTCGGGAAGTCAACAATGAGTCCTTGGAAATGGACGGTTATCTCTGGCCTGTGACCTCTGCTTACCTAAGCCCCTGCTTTGCAAGTGGGTGCTGCTCAAGCCTCTCCTGTACACCATGGCTGTCGATGTGGTGAGGGGGAGCATTTGTATTCCAACCTGTCCCCAGCAACTTGTGTACATTGTCATTGAGTCCTTGAGTTGATGGTGCAGGATCCTTTTGTTATAACTGCAGTGTATGGCATCACTGCTTTTCACCAAAGTAATCTATAGCACTGGTAATAAATATTCACAGGGCAGAGATAAGTGTCTCTTCCCTGAAAATATCTCTTGATGAGGTGAATGGAAGTCCAATCTCCATATCCACTCAGTACAGACAAATGAAAACCAGTAGTCTGAGTTGCTGGCAGGCTATATTGAGTTTGGACTGATGAGCTGGATGAAAAATGTTTGATTTCAGTATCAATTGCTTTGGTTGTCTGGTCCCTGAAATTTTTCTTTGCCATCCTTTACAGTGATGTCATGGAAAAATACCGGTAACATGCAGGGATATTAGAGTAAAAATGTGAATTTGAACCCCCAATATTATAGGATTTGTTGTGTTTCAGAAAAAGATAAAGAATGAATGTCTTTCTTGGGTGCAGGAGCCAGTGTCTGGCTTTGGAGGAGAATCAAAATTCTGTAAGTCCCAGGAGTGGTCAGCTCTTGTGTCAGAGTGCTCAACTTCCAGTGCACTTTGGGGAAGACAAATTGCATGTGGCAGCACTTTCAAAAATGGGCAGGAAATCAGCAGCAAGTCTAATTGGTCACTTTGAAGGATGGGAAGCTGGTAGGAGAGAGCGAGGGATAAGATCTTGACAATGTTGCAACTTCCCATAAACTTGTTTTGTTTAATTCCGTGGGTTTGAACATATGGTCCATCAACTTCTCACAAGCATTTAAATTACATTTCCTAGTGACACTGAGGGATAGTTATTAATGCAGGATGGTGGAAGGTGTGTTCACAAATCCATTTATCAGATAATGGGATTAACACGCATACCTCTCGAGCACTGCTTTAAAAACTTACTTCTAAATCTTCATATTCAGCGACTAGAGCAGCCACATTAGGGCACAACAAATGAAAGTGCTGGACAAGCATTTTGAAGGCCTTCTCTCACAGTTCTGATAATACAGCAGTGGCCCGAGAGGGAGGACAAGCTCTGTTACCGAGTGTGTTGGAGGATGTGAACTCCTCCACTACTGATAAAGCGAAACAAAGGCAGGAGAGATTGCAGCTGCCTTTGAAGCAGAAAAGAGCAATGCCCAAACACTGAAGGACACTGTCCTGGCTGTACCAGCATCTCCTTTGCTTCTGATTCCAGCAGGAGATAGAACGGGATGAGGCAGAGAAGGGGAAATGCAAATGCTTTAAAAATAGGATCAGACCTAAACTTCACAGCTGTGCCTGTGTCCTATATAGGTCTGGCCATGCCACAGCCTATGTCTGTTTGCATGCACTGATGTATTAAGACTTTTTGTTGTTTCATTTCTTTCCTTTATTCTTTATAGTTATCTGCTTTTCTAGTACTTAAATTGTGGTTTAAGTACTGCCGAAACGTTTCACCTCTAGAAACAGATTTTGAGTTTAGAATCTAATCAACCACTACATATTTAGTATTACAAGCATTTTACTTTCACTGTAAAATAGAAGTGAAGGGCACAGGTTCTCTATGACAACAAGTGGAACAATGTTCTGTTTCTACAGGGACAAGTACCTTACTTAATGTGAACTTCTGTTTTGTCTTTGGCCTACCACAAAGCTTATAAATATTATTTCCGTAGGCACATACAGTTTAATTCAAACATTAAAATTTTTCTCTCTTTAAAAAAATTCCTTGAAGAGAAAAATACTGTGGTGGTTTTTATTTCAGGAAAAGAATTGCAAGTTTCTCTTTACCTTTGCTGGTAGAGATACGAACAAAACTCAAGCTGACACTGCTGAACCTGTAAGTGTTGTAAATACAACCTGTGGCTTTGTAGCACCAGCCTTTACAGTTCTCTCTCTTCTTATTTCATTCTTGCAAAGCAGAGATGAAGGAGCAGTTTCAACATGCAAAGAACATTCACCATTCGCAGAATAAGGTGGTTTCTAAGAGATGCTGGTCTCTGCATCTCTAAAACCCTGGCTTTGGCAGGAAAGCCCTGCTAAAAATTCCCTCCCCTGTTGTATCTTACTGTTGTATCTTACTCCCCTGTTGCAGTTCCCACCCCAGCCTCGTGATGCTGGTGGTGATGGTGGGGTGGGCAGAGGTGGAGGAGACTTGTCTTCCCCTGACTTTGCAGCTGAAGGCAACACTTCCAGCATACCCTAAGCCTAATGCTCTCACAGTGCATGTGTTAATGTTCACCTACTGAAGAACATGCACAAATTTAAAGATTAGCAATATCACAGCAAAGTATATTGTGAGATAGGATATGGAGTTTTATGGAGGAAAAGGATTAGTAGATGCTGCAAAAAGCTGCTGCAGTAAAAGAAGTGCTGAGATTTTAATAACCTAAGGTATTAAGTTTTTATCTCCGTTTTTCTAAAGCTCTGCATCACAGGTTTTTGGAGCCACAGGGAGGATTTACACACACACATCATCTATTAATGGAACCTGGAAGTCAAGCAGAAACTTGAGCCATCTTGAGACAAGTCAGGATCAAACTCAGTGGTTCTTCTCATCATACAAGTCCAGGGTGCAGGCTGGGCCATGGCCCTGTTAGGGTAGAGGTCACTGTTCTCTTTTGGCTCCTAACTTTCAAATGTCAAGGTAGACTGGATCTGTGCGAGTCCAGCACACACATTTCTCCCTTTGCAACAAAAAGAACATAGAATCCATTTGTTCTTCTTACTCACAGAACTGTTTACTCTTCTTTGGCTATAAGGCCAAGATTGGAAAGAATTAGCCTGGCATCAGTATGGGATCCAGAAGAAAACACCTTTATAGCAAGCACTGATCTTAGCTGTGTGTGACTGTGTTTCCCCTCTGTAGATCTTCATCTCAGCCCTTAAAAGACATTCAGGCAATGGCACTAAATAGGTGTAACTACTGGAGTACACCAAGCTGCTGCTGTCCATGTCCATGATGAGACTTCCCTTGCTGACTAGTTCAGGGAAAACTTGTTGGCAAAGCGAGAGAAATATATTCAAAAACTCTACCGTTTCATGACCCAGTGCTGAAGATAACTGGTCCGACTTCAGGCGTAAAAGACATGTAGTAACTTTGTGAAGCTAAAATACAGTATTCTACAGATTAATATTGTATTAATCATTGGTTTATAAACTGGTACATATGCATTCTGTGTCCAAAAGAACCAGTGTGGAACATTTCTGGGGGAAAATCTTTGTTTTGTTGGATTTTTTAATTAAAGGTAGACGTTTTGAAGTAACTGAGGATCTTAGCTGAGTGTCTTGGCCCAGTGAGACAAATTCTGCAGTAAGCAGAGGCGACAACAGATGAATAAACAGAAGCATTGGCCGTAATTCTGCTGGCTTGGCTCTCCACATCCTGCCAATACAGCATGGATGGGTGTTCCTAATGCCATCTGGCTGCAGCCTCAGAGGTCTCCATCTCGGACCTCTCTGTTGTGACAGCTGAGCAAGGTGTTTGCTGCCACTGTGACTGTGTCCACTGGAAAACCCAACCATTGCTTACAGTCCTTGGTACCACCCTCTGAGGAAAAGGACAGCCCTGGCCATAAAGATACATCGAGAGAGCCTTGTGCTGTTGGACCTTGTGTGTGCTGGGAGAACAAGGCCAGTGACTCAGAGACTGTGTCACTGCGTGTGAAAGGGTGGTTTTCTACCCTGTTCTGATATGGGAGCATGGAGCCAAATGAACAAAAGCTTTTCCTTAACCCCTCTTGGTCCTGCTGGCATGGTCAGCCTGTCAGCACATGGTCTCTGACAGGGCAAGGTTGTAAACAGCAGTGAGCACATGTGAGAAGCTTAAGGTGGATATGGCAGGAGTAATGGAGAGTAAAATATATGTGCAGGAAGCTTAAATCCTTATGCCCCAGTAGGTAATTAGGGTTTTTTCCTTTTTTTTTTTCTAACTCCAACTTGTTTTCTCAGTTACGATTATACCCTGACTGCCTCCGAAAAGAAAACATTCCCTCCCAAGAAATCAAGTCCTTACCCGGGTTTATTTCTTTTTGCTTAGTGCATATCATTCCCGACAACCGTGTCTGTCCCAGTCTGACCTTACACGGATTTTCTTCCACTAGATGGAGCTTGAGTATCTCCTCCCCGCGCATCCCTGCAGCTCCCTGCATCCGCGCTCTGCCCGGGAGCCCGGCGCAGGGCTTGGAAACAGCCGCATCCAGCAGCGCAGTCATGGCTCTTGCCCTGCACTGTTGCCATCGTGCTTGCCACACCGTATCATTAATAATACATTTCTTTTCCTCTGCTGAGAACAACAAATTATTCCTTAGTGGAAAGCCAGGGACCCCACGAGGTAATTCCTCAAGAGGATTCGTGAAGTCAGACGCTTGTTTGTAGAGCACCATCATGCAATTTGCATGTCTCACAGTCCTCAGTGTAGCTCTGTCCCATCATAAGCTTTGGGCTGTATGGTTTGGGAAAGTAACTTCCAAAATCTGGCTGGGATCTGTTCTGGTTCAATGTTATTTGATGGCTGAATTGTCTGAATCCACAGACCTCTAGTGATGATATTGTGGGGAGAAGGATCCATGCAGGCTAATCTGGCTGATCTGAAGCTCAGTCACAGTAGATTCATGTCAGTACTAAAATTCACTGCAAATGGTTCTAGACAGATATGAAAACTATTCCACGAGGGGCTCTGTGAAGACCAAACAGATAATTATTTTATTGTATTTGGAAACTGTGTTTCCAAAAAAAATAATCTGATTTCACTGCCCACAAAGAAAAATCAAGAAGAGTTTTTAATACTGTGTATGTGCCCTTCTCAACCCTGGTATATGCTAATTTCAGCTGCTTTTATACTGTGTATTTGGACTTCCATGAGAAATCTTCAAGCTCTCTGAATGGGAATTTCTGTTATCGAGGGAGGAGGGCACTACCAGCTGCAGAAAGAATTCAGTGCTTAGGGGAGTAAAGTGAAGTTGCTGATTTCCTCAGACCTGGGACTCTACATTGCTGAGGGAATAATATAAATAAGGTGAAGAAACCATGTCCTTTCTGCATGATAAAAGCTGAGAACTTGTTTAGTTCACCAAAATATTCCTCTCCTAAACATTGCTTCCTATACAGTTAGAAAAAAATTGTTATTCATCTGTATTAATCAGTATCTGTATTAAATCTCTGATATAAAACTGAGGGGAAGCAATGCTTTTGTAATTTTCAGCAATTCTGACTATAGGATTGAACACCCAGAGCAGCACTGGCCTCACCTGGGTGGTCCTGTACAGCACCTAACTCAGCCTCAAATGTCTTGTAAATCACAGTAATGCCAACAGGAAGTGTACAGAATTGCAGGGTGCACTGAGAAAGCTGCATTCCTTAGGGAAACATCAGACAGTGATATTATTTCCAGGCTATTTTGTTCTAAATTGAGGCTTTAGCTACCAGACAATTTATCAGCTGAAAAATTCAAGATGCATCTCAAGCTGAATTTTGCTGACCGACACTAAACTCTGTAGAGGAGGTGTTTTCCCTTCTCCTGAACAGGGGAGTTGGAAACTTGCTGTTGACATAGCAGTCATTCTGCTGCAAATGAAGATTTTGGCCAAACTGCACTGGTCATCCTTGAAAGCCCAGGCACATCTGTGAGCCTGACAAGCTGCTCACCCCGAGCACTTCCTGGGCACCAGCGTAGCTCAACATGGGTGTGGGTTTTCTGACTCCCCGTGCAAAGTGCTTGATGGTGACTGAGCCCCAAATGATCAGTAGATTGTGCACTGTCCTCTCCAGCAAAGGGTGTCCTCGTAAATGTCTCCTCTTACATGAGCTCCCCCAATGTACTGATTACAGGGATAAACAGTGGATGCTGGGAACTACCCAAAGTGATGGGTGAGCTTTTTAGAGCCTGCCTCCGTTGCAAGCTTCAGTCACAAAAAACATTGCCTTTTTTCTCTTGTTCTCTGGTTATTTTGAAAGTGTGTTTGGTTTCCAGAGCTAATGGCGACATTGTTTGCTTGCCAGTCAGCTGATTGGCCATTGTACTTCTAAATAGGAGAGATTTAAACTAATGCTCTATAACTGTTCTGGAAAAAATGTAACTTTACAACTGGGCTCAAATAATGACAGAGAGAAATGCCACTCACTGTTGCAGGAGGGCTGCTTTCAAAATGATCTGTAGCTGCAGTGGGGAAAAAATGTTGACTGGGAGCTGGTAAAGTCATGATCCATCTGATGTCTGGATGATGCTCTTATAGGTGGTTTGTCAAGGGCACCTGAAGAGTCAGCTATTGCACTGGAAAAGCAATGGAAAAGTCATCCTGTGACTGCTCAGAAACAAACATATCACCATGTCAGGGTCATCCCCGCAGTGTTGCTTTGCATTTCCAAGACTCGTTTCTGAAGGGAAAAGTTCTTGAATCATATCGTTTGACTTTGGTGATTCCAAAGGCATCTCAGATCAACAAGACTGAGGCTGGCTGTATAAGTCCTGTCTGAAAGTTGGGGAGACAAGAGCATTTAGGACTGAAGTCAGAATTTGTTCATAGGGAGGTAAAGTCTTATCACATACCCAGAACACATCCTCCCCACAGAGCACAGGATCTGTCAGACAGACATCTCCGATCTGGCTATTTAAGGCATTCTCACACTCCTGTTTTTTCCTATTTGTATGCTCAGAGAGGGACAGAGAAGGGTGCTTCTGCTTTCAAATGAGGCTGTAGCAAGAGAGAAGAGTGTGCCTAGTGCTCCTTTTAATCTGCCATCTTTCTACCTGCCTGCCTGCAGTAATGATAATACCCACAGGGATTTGCACCTCTCAGCTGGAGCACGAAAAGTTCTCCAAGGAGGGGGAGGCACCGTTTCAGTGAGTACCATAAATAAAACTGCCAGGCTCAGGGGAGGACAGACTGGAGATGTTTATTCGAAGAGTTAGGAGGCGGGGAGCAATTCACCTGTGGGGATTCAGGATCCAGATACAGGGTAACAGCAGTGCTAAGGATGAACGTGGAACTCAGAGAGAGGGGTAGCCAAAGCCACGTAGCAGGTTTTTGGGCACTGGGCTGTGTTTCTTCAAAGACTGTCATCTCCTCAGGAGGGGAGAGCTTCACCTCGCAATCGCTGCGTTAGTTTGTCAGCCGCCTTCACACCCTGCCCTCCCACGCTCAGCAGTGACTTCCTGAACTCTCTGATGCTCCTGTTTTCGAATGTATTTCCTTATTATTTTCCCCAGAGATAAATCTCTCCTGTCACTGCACTTCAAGCTATGCTTTAAGTTGTTTTTTTGTTCTGTTATTCTCTGTAAGTGCTGGTGTAAAACTGAGCTGTCACAGAACAAATCGGAAAAATAATTGCCTCTGACGGGGTATTCACATCATGTAACTGCCAGGGTCTGACACAGATATTTAAACTAGCCAGAGAAACTGCTCTGAAACACAGAAAGGCTCTGAGTTTTGAGTGTGTTGTAGGTCTGAGTGTTCACTCCCCCATTTTGTCTCACCCTCAAGGTCCCACTCCTACCCCACCTCACCCCCAGTCTGGAGGAAGCCTTTGCATCATCATCATCATGTCCAACCTGGAATATTAATTGAACCTGTGGAAGATGGAGAAGTCATAACAACTGTCTCAAAACAAGCCTCCCCCTACTTATTCCCCATAGTCCTGCTAGGTGGCTCCAACTCACATCCTGGGGATGGGGTTAAGGATCTGGCTGAGTCCAGAATGGCTTTTGGGGTTACTGCTGCTGCCTGTCCATCCACCCCTGCTCCCAGGAAGCTGAGGTGGTTTGTGGGTGAGCTCCAGCCCAGCTGCAGCCTCCAGCTCAGCACTGCAAAGCCAGGCAGAACTGGTAATATCATGGCAGAGATGGGAAACTCCATTTCTCACGTGGGCATCTTATTTAGGCACACAAAAATAGGCTGATTACATGCTGGCTTGTAATTTATCCTGCTCTTCCCTTACTTTGATCTTAGAAAGAATAAAGACTAAATTTTATGAATTGTGTTCAAGTACTTGACTATGCAATTAGGAAATGCAGTTTGAAAGTCTCACTAATTGCCTGTCTACACCATTGGCCATTTAAATAGTTTTAAAAAATTTATCCCTTTGTACTTGACCCTGTTTCATAGAGCAACTTCCTTCCACTTGGACACCCAGCCAGTACCCTGGGTGCAAAGGCAAGTGAGTGACACGGTGCAGGGGAATCTGCCTTTAAGAAAAGGAATTTCTCCTGCAGCCATGGAGTTTCTTTCTCCTCCCATGTCATCTGCATCCTCACTCCTCCCACTGCAGACAGACTGACACTAGCCATGAGTGAGGGAGATAAGTGGCAGTAAAACAGGAAGTGTATCTGCACTGGAAATGGGGGTTAGGAAATTTAGGAAATCAAAAGCCCTGAGGTTCCTTTCACTCCCACGTAGCCAAGATTGGTTTCAAAACCACTGCCCTGCAGAATACCCACAAATGACAACTGCAATGTCCAAATATACTGCCTAAACACGACATCAGATTACAAGGAGGGCTCCTTGAATGTGTCCCTCATTCTTAGTCTCTTTTCCTAATCTGATGCTTACTATTTTGGAAGTCTGAATGACTTCCAGGCCAGCTGTTCATATGTATGTACTTATATACATAAGTATTTTCATCTGTGATTGCTTTATGGATATCCCTGATAGATTCTAGAAAGCCATCAACTCCAGATAATGTTTATTAAATTAGCAATTTGGTTTAGATAACATAAATGTTGCTAATAGTATATGTTGATGAGGAAAGAATTGTACCCAAGACTCATGGATGAAGACATGTCATTTCAGACTAGCCCAAAATTTGTTGCTAATATCATGTATGGAGATAAGTAAAGATTTTTTTATGCCTTTAGGTAGACTTTAGTACTAGAAAACTGCAAGCTACTAATTATCACTGTTATTAAATGTCTGCCTTTAGTGCAGAATACAGCTTATGAGCTTTAAAGCTTACACTAATCAAGAAGCATGATCAACCACTGATGTAGGTCACTCACAGCTCAGCTGATTCGTAGCTGCTCCTCATCAGTGTTACTACTTAAACATTTATATTGATGAAATAAAAAGTTACAGTTCTACAATGTGAAGTAGGGGAATGATTACATTTTGATTATTAGGAAGTCAGTCACCAGTCCGATCTTCACAAACACTCAAGCTGGTAGAAGGACAGAAAACTAAATGGATTCAGTAATACACCATCTGAATTACATCACTTATAAAAAGTACTGGAGCTTCCATGTACGTCTTAAGTGCTGTAATATTCTTATTTTAACCATAATTTTTGTTTTACACTGCAAAGATACTTAGAGGCTTATAGTCACTATAGTGACTTATAGTCACTGGGCTGTGGACTGTTGAGAGGGAATCTTTCTAAATCTCTCCTATGCTTATGTAATGCAGAGATGTCCAACACTTCTATGGAACAAGGATCCGGACATGCCTCTCAAGTGTGTATCTGAACTACCATGTGCTGTAAAGAAGCCTCTTCCTCTGTTTCCCAGTAGTTACTGTTTTCATTCACAACAAAACCATTTCAGTAGGCAGGCTGCATCCCATGGAACACTGTTCCTTGTTAGTCAGAGCTTTATCCTAGAACAGAAATTAAGTAGATTCGGGTCTGCATTTCACTCCTGGCTCAGCTTGCTCTCTTCACTTGGTTCCTAAGGATATCCACTGTGAAGTGCTTTAACATGCTCAGAAGGAAATCCTCGTATTGAGGCTTAGAAAAGAGAAAGAAAGAAATCAGAGTATGCCACCAACTCTAGAGTAACTCTTCATCCTGTGAGCTACTGACCTGCTACTGAGCTACAAAATTCCTACTGATACTGGTTCCCAGGGATGCAAATGCATTATTTTTACGCATTCTTCATATTATAAAAACTTTTGCCTCAGAAGGTTAGAAACTTTTGTGCATGTTAGTCATCGTTAGTAGTTGATACTTATATCTTGGTTCTCCTTTCACTCACACTGGCGTAACTGAGGAGTGGTTTGTTTAAGAACAGACGGAAATCAGCACATCACTACTGATTTATAGCCATGGTTCATAGTTCATAGCAACTGTGGCTCCTTCCCAGCACAGTTATAACAAAGAAAAGCACTACAATTCAGTCCTTGAATTCAATGCCATAATTGACATCTAAATGCTTAAAAAAACTGGAGGCAAGTAGTCCATAGCTGTGAGGTCTAGTGCTGCTTAGCACAAGTACAGAAGGGGAATATTGCAGGAAGAATATGAAAGGATTGAGAGTTCATTCAAACTTAGGAAGTCATTCACACTCTCTTTCTGGATTACTTGGACATGTATTTTAATACATCTCCTTTCTAGTTTAGGTAGCATTGAGGTCATGAACCAAAGTAGCAAGAAACTTCACAGTTAATGGTGACATTGTCTTTAACTCGTCTGGAGCTGGAAAGGAGCCTTCATGACACAGCAAAGTACTCTAAGGACTGGCAGTGTACAGCACAAATGTGAAATAACTTAAATAACTTGGTTTCAGTTGACAAACATTATTAGTGAACAAATGCCCGAAATGGGCTGCTAGGGACAGAGCCAGTTTT
>JAYRBT010000010.1:7989079-8002392 GCA_036023395.1 Myiotriccus ornatus
AGTTAATGGTGACATTGTCTTTAACTCGTCTGGAGCTGGAAAGGAGCCTTCATGACACAGCAAAGTACTCTAAGGACACGGCAGCAAACTTAACTGATGTTTTGGCTCTGGCAGTGTACAGCACAAATGTGAAATAACTTGAATAACTTGGTTTCAGTTGACAAACATTATTAGTGAACAAATGCCCGAAATGGGCTGCTAGGGACAGAGCCAGTTTTTATCATCAGTTCTTTACTTAGTGGTGCTATCCTGGATTTGCATTTATGTAATAATTTGGCCAGGGCTAAAGAATCCTGCAACGGCTTGGTCTGCCATTCCTTGTGCTTACCAGTGGATGGTTTTCCATGGAGTGCAGTGAATACTGGGTTAGACCCAAAACTAATTAATTTTCCAATAGCTCGTTCTAGAAGATATTTTTAGTTTATCCTGACCTCGCTGCATTGTCATTTCGTTAAGAGCACTTTGGTAAAGTAATTCAATCGGATGCACTACTACACAGAAGAATCCATAAAGCAACATCTTGCATAACACGAGAGATGTAACAAGAGCTATCAGGTAGGAGCTGGCCTTTCCATCAGCTCATCATGTGAGATTCTGTACAACAGTCAACGATCATGGTTTCCTAATTGAAACAATCCATCAGTGTGAAACTAAACACTTGCCAAGGATGACAAACCTTAATTCTTGCTTTTAGCTGTCTCTGGTGTAAGGGCACATCCATGGCTTGGTGGAAAATTCAGCCTTACACCTTTAAACAATTTGTTTGGCCCACAGTTTTCAAATCCGACTGCCCAGACACAGCTCTCTAACATATGTCCTTTGAAACCATCTGCAAGGATATAAGAAGCAATTGCCCGTGTGTTGACATGGTTTTCCTGACAGGATACACCACACATGTTGAGGAGGGCATGAGCCCCTAATTCAGAGGCTCCAGTTCCTGCTGCCATACCAACACAGGCAATCTAAATTGATGATTTCATTAGGATCAACAGAGGGAACAACAGAGCTTGAAGCTGAGCATCTACTCGAAGTTCTGCATAATACCAAACTGGCACCTTAAGTCTGCACTGAGGCCTCTTAACATAAAGCTGAGTGCCTCGGCAAGGTTATGTCCACATTAATAATAAACCCTGGTGACCCAGCCTGTTTAAAAAGAACAGTAAGAACTGAAGCCTCCTTAGTGGAAGCAATCTGCTTTGTTGTGTTTCAGTGCAGCCAGAATACTTGGAAGATCTTTCTATCTTATTCTGTGCTCTCTCTCATTATCAGTTTTTCTAAAAGCAGTATGGTTCAGTCAATATTCTTTTAACTAGCTTGTTCCTTTATCTGGCTAGTCATTTTAAGAGCTATCCACTTGCCTGGGGAAGTCTGTGTGTTTTGATTTTATTTTTACTTTGAATGACTGCAGTCATCTGGCTGTTTGTGTGAATGATTAAAGTCTTTAAAAGCCCTGATGGATTTTACTCCCTTGCTTCATTCTATTCCAGATTTCTGCAAACACAGACAAATGTATGTTGTTTTTAAAAGAAAAAGCTGTTAACAGACAGTAAATAAACTAAACTCAACTGGACTTCTATTAGAATGGCAGACTAATGAGCCGAATAATTTGAGTGGTATAAATAAGGAATGGCCAGAAGCGAGGGAGGCTGTAAGAAAGTCTATTGTAATAAGAGACTGGGTTTACTGAAGCCTTTCAGCAGAGTGATTATTTTATAAAGAGCCTTATAAGCCAAGGTCTTAGGCTTGATCCTGCTTGTACCTCTGTATTGCTGACAACAGGGTAACAGCATTAGTGGGATCTGGTTTTCTAGAGTTCCAGTAGAACTGGAGGGGACTGTGGTCTCACTGGTGATCCAATATGATGCATTTGATATGTGTACATATATCAGTTTTGCAGAGCTTACTAACAGATTTTGGAGTATCACAGTATAAGAAATAAATAGGCACAGGCATTGGACACGGCACTAAGGTGCAGTAATAGATGAGCAGGACACTTTAGGGATCATCTGTTATTTGAAAAAATGAGTGGATCTCATTCCACAGCACCAAGCCCTTTACAGACATATTCCTCGACAGAGAAATGTTTCTATTAATCAGCTTTCACAACTGCTTTATGGATATCTTCAAGGCAGGGCCTTCCTTGCAGAAATCCTGCCAAGGTGTGGATATAGCCAGGACTTCTATTTGTATAGAATGAGCTGAAGATGTGCTGGTAGAGAGTAATCCCTGCTATCCCCACATGAGCTCTTCCTTAGAAAATATTAAACATTTCTCCTAGTGTATTGGCTGCCAACAAGTGGCATAGGACATTATAACTACTTTTCACTCCTGTCTCATACTTTCCTGACTATGATTTTTGACTGTGCTTACTTATGGCTGTGTTGAAAGAAGACAATGCAAATCAGAGAGTTTTAGTTGTTCTGTTGTTCCATTCGGTGTTCAGGTTTTAAATTACTATAATCTCATGCCTATAAAGGTGTTCTTGTTTCCATCACCTATGTTTGGCTTCCAGGCTACATTCTGAAATTTATGGATATTGTGCAGCTTACAGATGCTTTATGGAAGAACTTTGTTCTCCATGGGCTTTGAAACTGAGACTGTATTTGAGTGGAGATGGTGTTCAGGGACCAGAAACAAAGAACAGGCTGAGCAAATGCCGTTTCTTGTGAGCATAATGGTTGGAATTTTAAAGCCATTCAAAAATGGCTGGAAGAGACTCCTGAGTTATTTCAGGCACCTCAGAGTAGATGATCATGCCCTATTTGTACAGTCTATGATGTGATAGGAACAGAGATTCATCACCTCAGTCCTGAGGTGTTGGCTGATGCCATTAATATTCATATTAGCTTTTCAGGATGCCAGGAATCATTCAGTGCTCCTGAGAATGGTCCTCAGAGAAGGACCACTGAATGGCAAACTGAGAGCCAGTGTCTCTTTTCGGGTTTTGCATTCCCCAAAGCTGACTGTTGTGTCATCCTCTTCTACTTAGATGCTGAGTGACACTAAGCAGTGATCTCTGCTGCACACAGGGAGTGGCTTGTCCTCCTGTGACATTTCTGAGTTCTCAGAAATTACCAGAGAGCTCTTGACACCTTGCTGGGGCAACCAAACAGACATCAACACTTTTACAAAAATACATGTGATTGGCACTGTGCTTTAAACTGAAAAAAAACTTCTTGCCGTATTATTCAGGTATTTGTAGCAAGAATCTGAAAATATCACCTGAAAAATGCTGATAAAGCTGATTAGTCCAGCTTATAGCACAGTATTGGTAAAGCACAAATATTTCTGACCACTCTTCTCTGGACTGGTTCAGCTTGCTTTTGATTATATTTTGAATTTCCGTCGTGTTGAATTTTTCCCTGTAGCAGGTGCAGATGAGTATAAGAACTGAAGCAGAGAGCAGCAGTGTGCTGCTTGGGGAAATGGCAAGTGACTCTATAATTTACTCAGTGGTGTGTTTCTACTTACAATTATTGCTAATTCAAAAAAAATCAGTGCAAATTGCATGACAGCACTGTGTAAGATGAGTGCAGAGATAAAACATGAATACAACCCGTGCCTTGTAGGCTGACAAATGAAGTGTGAAGAGCTATTGTTTGTTTACTGACTGCCTGGGCATGAGATGAACGATTATCTTTGCCTCGAGAGGCAGCCCAAGGTTTCCCGTGGTATCAGTCTTCCTGTTTGTGATTCATTTGTGCAAACAGTAGAAAGCTGAGCATGTAACTGTGAAGGCAATTACTCAATTACTTCTCTGCCCCTTAAAAATTGTGTTGCTTCTCCGTTCCCTTTTGAAACTCAGGGCCGCGCTGGAGCGAGCCAGGGAGGGTGAGCCCCACTCCAATGTGGACATGGTAGGGCAGGTCCAGAGTCGCAGCTGTGCCTGTAAAACCTCCCCACTGTGAACTGCTGCTTCCCAGCAGCAAGGTGTTTCTAATGAGCTCACACGCAGTAGGAGGATGAGCCGGATTCACCGAGGTACACCCAAGGCTGCCGGGGTGTGGGAGCAACCTGTCGTGCCTCCCTGGTGGAGGTTGCACTTGTGTCGGTGTCAGGAGACTGTTGGGCAGGGTTGGTTTTAGGGTGTGACATCCGCGTTGTGCTTCCTGTGCGGAGGCGCGAGGAAGCCGCAGGGCTGAGGGCTGGCCCAGCTCACACCGCGGCTGCAACGGCGGGAGGGGCCTGACATAGGTGAAGTCCTGGGCCTGCTATGCTGGCCCAGCTAACAGCAAACTCAGTGGGGAAGCTGGTCTGGGCAGCAAAAAAGTAAATAAATAAGACAGTCAGGTGTGAGCCTGATAGGTGTTTGAGTCCTCTTCCAACCCCGGTGTAAGATGAGAGCAGAGGGCATCTCATCAGGGCACCTCCTGCCATCTTCCCCTGCTGCAAAACCATCACACTGTGCTTGTCCCGGAGGGTCCAGCTCACAGCACCTCAATGGGTACTTTGGGAAGCTTGCCTCCCCCTTTCTCTCTCTCTTTTCCCCTACACCATGCAGAATCCCAAAGAGTGTTCCCCCTCTGAACTGCTGTGGTGTGAGGTCTCTGCAAAACCCCCTCAGCAGCATGTACCACATGGCAGCTGGGTCTTGGCAGCACAAAATCCCTGGTCTTGCCAGGACATGCCAGCTAACATGACTGTTTCCCGACACCAAGCATTTAAATGTTGTGTTGCCTTCACATGTGCTTCTTTCTTTCTGGTTTTGATCTGTAAATACTTCATTCACTCCACTTCTGGCCATCTGACTCCTCACGAAGCACTGCTTGTCTGCAAACCAAGCTGGAGGAGTAAACTAGAAAACAAACAAAGCTCCCAGTGAAAATTGTAGAAAGCTTAATCTTTTTAGTGGATTAACACAAAGGCAAAGCAGTGACTAGACAGTAGTTTGTAAATATTTACATAAATATCTGATAATAATGGACTCTAAAATCCAGTGGATACCTTAAAACTGATTAGCAGTGATGTCTTGCCTCCGTTTTTAACAAAGATGTGATTGAACAATGTAAGGGAGGGCTGGGCTGCTTCTTGTTTGAAGTCATTAAGTAAATAATAGATTGTCTTTTTTCTATCAAAGACTAAAAATACCTACTTTCACCAAAAAGTAGGGTCTGCATACGGCACATACTGAGTGAAACTCCCTGGCCTGTGACAGGAGGAAGTTTAGACTAATAGATCTGATTGGTTTGTGAAGCTACATTATCATTAACCACTAGAATAAATGCTTTAAAATTAACTTTGCAGTTCCTCAACTACAAGCTCTTGAAGAGAGCATTAAAAAGTGAACAGTGGAAATATAATGAAAACAACACCATGATGAGACACAAAGCCCTAATCTCCCAACTCACTAGGCCATTGAAGACCCTAAAGAGAAACTGAATCACTTCTTGATGTATGAGAAGTACCTCAGAAGAGCACCTCTGTGTAGCAGATCTGCTCACTGGGGCAAATAAAACACCAATAACTTAAAAATGTATTCTGTATTGTCTATGTCAAGTATTGTTAACTTTTGTCAGAACCATCTTTTCTTTAATGGCAGTGTTGGAAGGATGGGGACTAATTGTCCCTCAGGAAATGCACTGTTGGTACAGCCAACTCACAGCACTATGGACTAGTTTTGAATAAAAAATGCAAGCAAACACAAATCATTATTTGACCATACTGGCTTTTCTCCTGAAACTCAGTTTGGCTGCTAAAATAATGTGCACCCCATTAACTTTGGTCCTGAATGCTCCTGGTTTGCCCAGTCCTTGTTTGTGCAGCCAAGGGCCTGCAGGAGCATCACTGGAGCCTGATGATGATGAAAGAGGTTCATTTCCATGAATCTGTTGGAACTGATCTTTCAGATGATTGACTCTCCCTTTCCACACATCATTTCCTTTCTTCCTTCTCACCAATTCAAACAGTGTTGTTCAGCTTTTGTTAAAAATGGGAGGGGGGAAAGGGGAAAAAAAAGATAAATTATTCTGCAGGAAATAGGGATCTTTGAGGGACTTTTTTTCTTCTTTTTTTTCTAATACACTTAACCCAGCAGCATCATTACATTGCTAGCAGAGTGGAAGTGTATACAGTACATGCTGCTGCCTCAGCTATCTGATCTTATATAGCACAGTCTATCCATGTACCAATTTGTAACATGTCCAAAGCCTTGTGAAAGCATCCCCATGTGTAGAATTACATTTGTGTCATATTTATTTAATGACAGATCTGCTAATACAGCACCTGCTCAGCAGAGTTGCAGACTACATTGAAATCAATCACCGTATGCAAACGGCCTTTAGCAAATGGGGTAGGTTATCTCCCCAGCTGAACTGTGCAGATCTGCGTGTGTTCATCTTTTTTAACACAGCTATTAATCTGGAATGTAAGACTTTTTAGACACGGATTAAATGTTTTTCTGTTTCTACTGTGTTTAACTGAAAACTGGTGCTCTCCCTAGACTTGGAATGAAGCTGCTGGAAGTCAGTGGGTGTCAGGAGTCAGGGCCTCTGCATAATTAGGAAGAAAATTCAATATCCAGCTAAAGCTCTCTTGCTAAAGCCAGAGTTTCTTCTAAGTCTTTGTGTGCATATCCTTGGAGATGCATTTAGAGATGTTTGAGCTTGAAAAGGCCACGTTGGGGTTACCACTTTCTGGAGGTGCCTTTCTGGGATGCTTGTGGCTGCAGTGAAGTATCATGAGCTCTGACCTGCTGTCAGACTGGGGCACGTTCTGCTCGCCCTCCACATCAGATATGCCTCAGAGAGGGGAAATCCCTTTCCGCTGTGATATGTTGACGTAAAGCCCAAGGGCCCCATCCTCATTCCATTTACATCCCTGTTGTAACTCCACCTTTACTTACCTAGACTTCTTCCTGGAGGACTACCACTCCTAAATGCCTCCAAAGTACAAAAATAAACATTCATCTCTATACACTTCAACAGAGTTTCCTTGCTTTGGAAAACTGTTTTATTTAATTTGTGGTTTTAATGCTCACTTGGAAACTGGAAGTACTTCAGCTATAAAAAGAGCTTTGTGTACTTGATGCATCTGACTTGATTTCCATCATGAAAAATATATTAATCCTCAGCTGCAGCAGTATGTCTTGAATGTTTCTGATTAAAGTGTCCCCCAGAAAGATGTTCTGAAAGTTGAGGTAACCAAAAGAAATCTGGTTGGTCTTTTTTTTAAGGCACTGGTAGGAATTATAACATAAACAATGTTATATTAAATAAATATTACATTTTAATTAATGATTAGTGATTCAATAAATAAATTAATGACTCTGTATACTATCAAAGACTGGCATGGGCTTAATTCTGGTCATCAGTGGAGGGAGAACCAGAATTCTTTCATGATTAATATAAATGTATTTTATTCATGGTTCTGGATGAAAACTACAGTGGGTATAAAAACTGACAGTGTTTCTTTAGCTTCAGAGGCAGCTTTCATATTGGTGTTATAGGCCCTCAATGTCATAAATCAAACAAGATGGTCCATCAGCTCCTTTCCATACACACTTCTTGCTTTCTGGTTAAAAGATTATTTTTCAGACCTGCCATGACAGAAATCTTTACCCACTCAAATATTGGAGATCTTTTCTATAGCAGGAGATACCAACAGAAAAACTGTTTCTCAGCTGTATGTGTGCCATCATTGTCACTCTAAAGGGCACTGGCAACTGAAAAATATCTGACAAATTGACAGCTTGACAGCGACCCGAGATGGTGAATTAATCCACCTTGGCAGAAGGCTGTTGATGAATATTTAAATAGGTTAATAGTCAACATCAGAACCCTGAAACCAAATACAGGCTGGCAGCAGAAGGGAACAGGTAAATCTGATATCTAAATTATACTGTTAGTACTGTGCTTCAATCTCAGAATGAAAATTAGATTCTCAAATCTGAAATAAAAGAGTTAATACTCTTTCATTACAGATATTTCTCTGAGCAACAGCCTTTTCTATCAAAAGAAACTGCTTGCTTCCCTTAATTTACGTATGCCTTCACACAGGCAAATCCCTAGTTCCTTACTCAGCTCAAAGACACACCCGTTCAAATAGGAAGGTGGGTAAGTTTGAGAAAGAAAAATATATTAAGAATAAGTAAATTCTATCTGGGTTGGTGTTGATAAATTTTGAACATGTCCATGAGTCCCTCAGTTTCTCTGGTCTTTCTCCCAAAACTTGATGAGAAATACTTGCTAGTTTGACCACGTATAACAGACAGACAGACAGACAGGAACACATCTCTTTGGGATGGCTTTCACTGTGGTTTTACAAACAAGATCTGTAGTCCTGAGGACACCATCAGCCCAACACCGGAGCTGGAACTGCAATAAAATGAGGACTGAGAAAGGAGCATAAGGAAGCTCTGCAGTGATGTAGACGCTCTGACATCAGCTGTTCACTGCTGTACTTTCTGGGTCACCTGCAGTATCTTTTTGGCAATATGCAGAAGGGCAAACTCAGCTGGTACTGTATACATTTACCTTGCAGAATATCATTAAAAATGTACAAGTTGGACCATGCACTTTGTCCGTATCTCTTTCGGGTACTTGCGGGTGGCATTTCTCCAAAGGGCTAATGCAGTTCGATAACAATTGTTTGAGCCATCTGTGGGCTCTGTAATGAATTCTTTGACTAACCCAGAATCCTGTTTGGCTCCAGAAAGGCTCCAGGGCAGCCATGCAAGTCAGGTGCACTGGAAACTATCTATTTTCTAAGGATAACTCAAATCCATGTTAATAATGAGAGCTAGTGCTGGTGAAATCCATTTTCACTGTGCAAACTGAAGAGTGATTCTCATGGGAATCTGTTCTGGGTCCAATACTGATCAGCATTTTCATTAAGCATTCGGATTAGGGAATACTGTGTTATTATATTTGCAGATGATACCAACCTGGGAGGCACTTCGAAGGAAAGAAGCCAAATTCAAAACAATCTTGGTAAAACAGGTAAATAGCCTGGGCGGTTCTAAAAAAAAAAAAAAAAAAAGTCAATGAAAAAATAGGAATTACCTAAGAATAATTGCATGAACATTAGATATAAAGTGACTGATTTGGCCTGCCAGAAAAAAAAAAGCATGCATCTGCCAGGAGTCCACAGTGTAATAGCTATAGGGGAAAAACACACCATATCTTGTTATGGGTTATACAAATACATGTGAGATAAACGAAATTATTTTTCCACTGCGTGCAGCACAGATAAGGCCTCAGTTAAAGTACCAGCTCTGTTTGGTACTTGTCAATTCAGAAAGGAGGTGGCCAACTGGATAAAGTCCAGATGAGAGCAACAAAAATAACCACGGATTTCATCAGAAAATCTTAAGGAAACTGGGTGTTCTTCAGGTTAAAGAAGGACTATTTTCAGATAGTACAAAGGTACTGCTCACTATTGTTCCTCATATTTGGGCCAGGATAAGAAGCAAAAAAAATTTACCTTCTGGTGAAGCAGATCTAGGTTAGAGGTTCAGAAGAACATAATGCTTTGGGGAATATTGAGCCTATGTAATAGATTTTTAGGAGCAGCTGGATGACCAGGATTGGCTGGTGCAGCAGGCCTTGGGCAGGAGTGTGGAGCTGGAATACTGCTGCCCATTTTATTTTCTAGAAAACAGTTGCTTAACTCACAACTGATGTCAGTGATATTGAAGTATTTGAATATATTTTTTGTGGAAGAAGCAAAACTGGGGATAAGCAAAACAGAAGGAAATATATTAACTTAAAAAACATGAAATGCTGTTGTTTTGCTTTCAATGGCTCGTCATCAAATAACATAAATACTGTATGCTGGGCTGTTCTCTTACATTCTAGCAGGGATGGTAGTACCTGCCATGGAACCTGTAAATTATCAAGTGGCTAGTGAATTCATCAGTCAAGAAGCCTTACTGTAATCATAATCTCACACTAGATTTGAAGTCTTCATATAATTAATACAAGCAATCATGTCACTACCATTACCATTGTGATGCTTATATCCCTGGTTGTGAAAGAAGCCTGAATTGTGTAGAATGCAACAGCAGTAATTAAACTGATCTCTGTAACTGGAAAAGAAGACAGACACCTGAGATTTTATTTCCATTGACAGGCACTAAGGTTTGGACTGCATGTGTTCTTTTAGCCTCTGACCAGATAATATTGCCAATTGTGTCACTGAAGGTTAGTTATGCAAGGCAAAATTTAAGTAATCTGTGTAGGTTCCACCCCAAAAAAATTACTATAAATATAAATTTCAATTTGTAAATACATTTACAGTGATTGTGTTGGGTTTCGTCCAGATATATTTTAGCAAATAGATTCATGGGAAGTATGAGAATAAAAAAAATAAAATAAAATTGGAGAATATTTGTAGGTCTCATTCACCAATTTATAAATGTGAATTTTCTCTGCTTAAGAATGATTTCTCTTTTAGCAAGCAAGAAATAGAAGGAATAATATGTCAAATGTGAAATAGCTCCTTCTTTCAGTACTTCCCAAGAATAACTTCAGTAAGATCTACAGAGGAGGGATAAACCTCCAGTGGCCTAGCATTGTTCCCACTCAAGTCCATGAAAAGCCTGCTATTTATTTCAGCTGGACGGTCTCACAGCTATTTTAGCAATTAGGTTCACATAAAGAATTAATTACATAAAATTATAAGCAATCTGTAGACAAATACAAAGAAATTAAATTAACTGGATAAATTATATGCTATGAACCACTCAGCTGTAATAGTTATCTTTTGCTATTGTGCACCCTTAGAAATATTCCAAATAAAAGATACAGCTCAATAAAAGTGATTTAGAAGAAAAATAATTATAATTGACATAAGATTATTTAATTGATATGAAAAGTTTTTGATGAATTTATTAAGCCATTAAATTCCAAAACATCTCCTGGAAATGTATCACAAAACAAAATCACTAGCACTCCCTCCCTTGTTTTTCTGAGCCTAGCATTTAAATCTGCACTGGATACTGTCCCTCCTGGCCATTTTTCATTGAGCCTATGAAATAATTTCATATTATACCAGTGGCACAAATCCTAGAGTAAAATCAGAAACAGGGTTAGGTTGCCCACAGGGAATTTAGTGTTCCGAAGCTAGAACTGATTTATTACCAACTGGTTTGTTTATAGATCTCTTTGATGTCTTCTGGCTACTTTGAACTATGCATTGTTGACATACCCTCAGCCAACTTCTACTGATATTAATAAAAAAGTGAAAACAATAGATATTCAACTAAGGACAGAGTAAAAAATATTTAAAGACCTCTCGATTTGTTCCAATAGGTGTTTCAGCAGCGTGAGGCTTAACATCTTATAGCATCAGTAAAGGACCTTTGCTGTGATCAAACATACAGCTCAAGAAGCTGGCAGAAGGCTTCTCATTCCATTAGAACCATTATCAACTAGAAATGTATGCCTTCAGAATAAGATAGGAGATTGGGAAACAAAAAAATAAAAATATGCGAGGAAATCACAAAATATGGGAGATTTATAGATTTACAGCTGCAGCAGGCCTAGATGGAGAAAGTGAGACAGCAGAAAAGGGATTAGGATTAGGATTGCTTATGCACTTATATAACATTTGTTCTAAATTTGATTACAGTACTCAGTAAAATGAGAACTCAGTATTCATCATGCACAGCAAAAAACTTCACGTCAGCATCATCACTTACATTTGCAAAAATAATTAGGAAACATTTGTAAAATGCTTTAATTATGTTAATCAGCCAATGTTTTGCTACACTTTGAAGACATAAAGCATTGTAGGAACTTCAGACGGAGCAGCCATATGTTTGTTTGTCTCATACGGCTGCAGGAACATCATCTGTCATGTTCACAGCTATTTTTTTTTTGTCTGCAGAGACCACAGACATCCCTGCATGGTAGATTATTGTATCCTACTTCTAGAATAGTAGGCCACAAAGGGATTTTTAAAAAATAATAAATACATACACACACACTCTCAGATTTTGAGTATCCAGCTTCAGATTTTGAGTATCCAGCTTCAGATTTACAAAGCTTAAGTGCTAAACACTTCCTATGCTTTTATTCATTCTGTAATTAGTTCTGAAGTTTGACTCTGAAATTATAGACAGGTTTTCAAAACCCAGAGCCTACATGACTTTTCTTGAAGCTTAGCCAGAAGTGAAATGTGAAGCTGTTGTGGAATCAGTGGTGCCATGATTTGTCATTACTTTACATATATTCTGCCTGTATGATACGCAACTTGTCCTGTTGTCAGGAACTGCTTGGAGCCAGCACAGCATTGCTGGTGGACACAACTGCACGGGAGATCTGCCTCAATATAAGGAGTGGGTTATAAGACCACGGTTAAGACTTGGTTTAGGTAGGAAGGATGGTGGTTAAAGAAAAGCTGGTGAAAAGATGGGTCCCATCATAAATACCAGCCAGAGATGTGATTCATTTACAATTTCTGAAGTGCCCAAAACTTTACTGTAAACACTGTGTTGGAAGGAAGAAGTGGTTTTGCCAGCTTATTCTGTTTGGTAAATGCTTTTTCTAAATCCTTTTGCTGTATAAAATGCATCTCTGTTAGCAAAAAATTGCTTTTACAGCTGTACTAGTGAACAGCCTCACCAGTGTTGAGTAAGTGCAAGCTAGAGATTTTATCTTGAGACCTTCTCCTTCCCGCTGATACATCTGAAACCTGTGCTCATGGCCAACATTGGCAAAGATCTTCTACTTTGTCCTTTACAGCCCAAGGTGGCTGTATCAGTTTTAGATGAGGCACTGAAATTTTCTGCACTTCTCCAAAGTGTCTGTCTTGCCCCTCAAAACTGTCTCTGCCTTGTTTCCCGAGGCATTTTGTGTAACCCAGACAGGCCACAGCCATGTCCACGAGTTCAGTCTCTCACACTATTGAAAAAGGGACAAACACTGATACTGGGTAATACCCAGCACTTAACACTGATACACATACTAAAATGGTGGGGGCTATCTGCTTCCCCATTTGGGAGTGCTGAATGAAGGCTCTCCTAAATTCTTTTGCCTTTACTCGTGAGGGAGGAGCCTTGAAAAGGAGCCTGTGTAATCACAGCTGGGTGCTGCTCGGAGAGGTAAGATCGCCTGCACCCAGGTTAGGTTTTCAGCATTCAAGCTGGCTACAACCCAGCCAACAGCACAGCAAGCAACACCTCCAGGAATATCTGCCTCATAACTGGAGTGCAGTATAGGGACATGTCAGCTGGCTTTACATGAGCTAGCTCAAATACTAAAAAGCTGGAGTCTCGAAACATAAAACATAAGTTACGTTTGTCGTGGTTTTGCCCTGGGTCAATTTGCTTACACACCCCCCACACAATTACTATTAGTTGAGAGAAGGTTTAT
>JAYRBT010000010.1:8004697-8117164 GCA_036023395.1 Myiotriccus ornatus
AAAAATCCAATGCGCAGGCTGGAAGGTGTAAAGACCTTCCCCGGTTCTTCGTTCGCGAAGACTGGCCATTATGTTATGTTAAAATACTCATTTAAAGAAATTACATTTAATTAAAACCAAAATAATGACCGAGATGAATTCTCCACCAGGAAGACAGTACCATAAGGAGTATTACTGCTCTTTGCTAACTAACCTCTATCCCTGCTCCACACCTCTTAGGCTTTGCTGCTTTTCTGTTTGGCCCCGAAGGACAGAGGCGTTTTTCAGCTGCAGCACAAGACCTGAGCTGCCCCAGTGTCAGAGCACGAGAGCACACCATCCCCTTTGGTATCAGATGCCTTGTTTGCACTGCAGCAGTAACCTGGGAACCTGGGATGGGGCTGGTTCACCCAGGGATGTGACAGGTGAAAAGGTTCAGCTACCAAGCACTTCAGAGTTTCACAGGCAGGAATGCTGGGGGCAGCTCACCCTCTGGTGTCAATGCTTCACTTTCATCTCATCTCATCTTGTACTAGATGTGGTCACACAGCATGACAGCACTTCACCAGCTCCTGCTGAAGAATGGCCCCGAAACACCGTTCAAGAATAATGGAAATGCGTGAATGTCTTGCACAGGAACAAGATCAAGGAGTGACATCAGCACCCCCAACGTCAGTTTGACAGTTGCATGTTCAGGCAATGATTCTGTGGTTACCAATGCTTAATTTTATAAACCTAAAAGTAGCAGCATTGATTACATAACAATTACTCATGAACATCTAATTAAAAGCTTGCTGGACCTAACATTTAAGTGTGTGTTTTATGTTTGTGTACACATTTTTGTATCAGAAAACATTTGTATCCTGATCTTACTAAACAAATATCTGAAATCATTGCTCTCATAGATATATAACTGGGAAGCTTGGAATCTCATCAAGAGAGCCTGAGCAATGGGTTAAATTTAATTTTCATATCAGAAGGTGACTTTTTCTTTAGCAGTTGCTTTTTTTTTCTATATAAGCCAGCTGTGTGAATGCAGGTGAGGCTTCAGGGCAATATTTTAAAGTGGGATCTCTGATGTGGGAATCTTAATACAGTTGACCTTTGATTTGAGAAGTGCTGGAGTGTTACTGTCTAATCAATATCTGGCTTGGCTGGTCTGCTTCAATTTTCTCCTCCGAAAACTATTTATCTCTCAAGGGTGAGATGAAACTTCATAAATGTCTAGTCTGAGCTTTTGGACAATTTAAAAGGTGCAAGGTTTTACTGGGCAGGATGATTGGAAAAGATGTTATTCTGGTGGAATTTTGCTGCTGCAAATTTCTTGCACACAGCGAAGTAATATCATCCTATCAATATACTTTAATTCACTAAGATACGTACTTCTTACAGTGAAAAATACAAACTGCAGGGTTCAAATCCCTTGCATATTGCTTCCAAGTTTTGTCTGCTCAAACAGTATCATTACAGTAACGTGGAACAGAAAGCGCAAAGCAGCTTTATGTAACACAACTGCAAGCCATGGAAACAGAGCCTTGCAGAAAGTGCAACTCATACTTGAATTTGGCAGGGACGGAGTGACAAATATACTTGCACTTCAGAGAAATGGCATATGAATTTTAGTGTGTAGTGGTCAGGACCCTGTTCTACATCTGATGATAAAGAAGGAGTATGAATATTGAGTGTATCAGTTAAGCTTCTGGCTTAAGGCCACTCTCCAGGCAACATGCCATAGCTATGAAATCACTGTTATTTTCGACTTCACATTAGATGAATAGGGTAGTGCAAGCTGTTTGAAACTCAGCTTCGATGTATTTAAATGTTTTGAAATAATGCCTAGCATTTGATACAGAGTTTTGTTAACATTAGCTTTCCAAAATGCCTGATAAAAATAGTTTTATTCCCCACTGGTTTAATGTTATTTTTCTAATTAAATGCAGATGCTTAAACCATCAGTATTCACCACAAGATTTAGTTGTTCAGACATTATATCATCTATTTTAATCCTGAATTATGTTCTAAAATTTTAACTGAACACTAAACACTATGGCAGATACGATTATGGCTCGTTGCTGTATATCATAATTCCCTGGGAACAAATGAAAACATAAAACCGCTTCTCTTTAAGTCAGTGTCAAAGTTGTCATGGGCTTCACTGAGAACTACATTTGGTCACAAATGCCCAGGTTTTTGCTGCTTAAAATAATCTCCTTTGGCTCTTAAGTCACACAGGCCCAGAAAGCTGCAGACTGGTATCAGTGTGTTGTGAGTGTTTGGTGCTGAACAGAGTTTTGTTTTCTTAAGCAGCAGCTGTTTTCAGAGCAAAATCACAGAATCACAGAACTGTGATAATCTAATCCAACCCCCCTGACCAAGGAAGAGTCACCCAGAGTAGGTGACACAGGAACGCATCCAGCTGGGAAGACTTTTTCCAGTGGAAGATCTCAAAGAAATCACTGCCTGGCAACACGTTTGAACACCCAATTTCAACCAAGCAGCAGTTCATGGCAATTGTGCCAGCCGCAGGAAGGGAGCAGGGCGACAGGTCCTCCCAGCACCTGTTCCTTGCCTTGGGATACCCACACGCTGAGCACTTGCATTTTAACTTCAAACCAGCGGCTATTTAGCATCTTTATTCCAACACGTGCGCGCTTTGCATCTTTTACAAGAAAGCAAATAGATAAAACAACCAAGCCGCGAAGCAGCTTCGCTCCGGTAGAAAAGGGGGGAGTCTCAGGCGCTGAGGCTCTGCCTGAGGCCGCCGAGCCCTGACAGGGAGGTGGAATTTCGCCCAAATCCCTGCAGGAGGCTGCAGGGACTCGGGCCGCTCGGGCCCACGCACCGCGCTCGCAACCCAGAAGCGGCATCTCGGGGCGGTGAAGCGACGGGGACCGCCACAGCCCAGGCCCGGGGCTGCCCACCACCGACCCTGCTCCCTCCCTCCGTCCCGTCCCTCCGGCCCAGCCCTCACCCCGGCCCTCTCCCCGCCTCCCCCGCCCCGACACGTCACTTCCCCGGGCGGCCGCAGCGCCGGCACGGCCGGGTCTGGGCGGCCGCGCTGTGATGGCGGCGGCGGGGCGGCGGCAGCCGCGGCTCCTCGGGGCTGTGCCGCTCCTGACTCGGCCCCGCGCCATGGGGAGCAGCCGCGGCGGGCGGCTCGCCTGAGGCGGCGGCGGCGACAGCGGAGGGCGCGGCAGTGCCGAGGGAGCCCCGCCGCGGGGGCCGCGACCCGCGCCGCCGGGGATGCTGCGCTGGGTCCGGCAGCAGCTGGTAGGTGCCTCCCCCGCGGGCCCCGGCCCCGCCGAGCCCCGGCTCGGCCCCGGGCCGCGGGGAGCAGCGTGCGAGCAGGGCCCGGGGTGCGGGAGGGAGCGGAGTCCTTCCTTCCCCCCCCCCCAGGGGCTGCACTTGGACCCTTGTTGTCGTTTTTAAAAACATTACTTTTATATTTTTTATTTTTATCGGAGGTTTTGCGGTGCTTGTTTTATTTATTTATTTATTTTTGTTTCCTTTTCTCGAAACCCCCCTTGTCACAGGGGACAGCGCGCTCCCCTTACCTGTGCCCCCCCTCGTTGGGAAGGGCTCCCCAAAACTTCCCGGAGGAATGACGGTGCCTTTATTCCCTGGACCGGCACTTCGGAGATTCGCAGCTTCTTCCTCCTTCCCGTTGCGAAATCTTTCCAAGGCTCTTTAACCCGGCGTGCTTTCGTCTCGTTTATTTTCCCGGTCCCTGAGAGCTTTGCAGCCGCTCTGTGCGTGCAGAGGCTTTGGAAGTGACGAGAAATGGAAGGAAAACGTCCGTGAAATGCTTTTGGCGAGAGTGAACACTTGGAAAAGGCAGCGGGGAGGGTGCCTGTCCCCCCGCACAGGCACTGCTTGCTGTGCAGTGTTAGAGCGAGCGAGGGAAACCAGGCGGCCGACGCTGTGCTGCCTTAGCAGGGAAGTACATCGGGTTCGGCTGTTTTAATTTGAAGTGTTGGCCCGTTTCCTGCCACGTCCAGCATTGTTTCTCTTGTGCATTTTCTCTAAAAGAGAAATTCTTTCTAAGTAATGTAATTGTGAAATAACTTTTTCCACTCATTTGAGTTTACCTTGCATCACAGATGTTGCCCAGGTTAGTTAACAAGAGCTTACATTAGTTAGGCTTTTGGATTTTAATGGTTAAAGCTTCTGTCCCACTAGTGATTTGTTTAATTTTTTGCATCATTTTTTACACAAAAAAAAAGGATAAAAATTTTTGTGTTTTCTTTTTTTCTCAGTTTCTTCTCTGACCTCGTTTCCTATGGCCCATAGATTTTCCCAGTTCTCTGTCTGAAGCACAGAGCTTGTAGTGATGGTCTGAGTGCCAGCTTGACAGTGCTCACTAGTTTGGTCCAACACCAAGAGTTACTGACCTGGAAATTAATTGCTCTGTTTGAGCTCTGCCTGCACTCTTCTGTTGCAGTCATACACACGGTTTTTAGAAGAAAGCCTGGTTGGTGTAACATAGCTGTCTTTTTTTCTACTCGAAGGTGGCTTGAGGTTTGTGTTTGTGGTTTTCAAAGCAGCATTATGCAGTCTTCTGTAGAGTTTAGATTAGGACTGTATCAGTGCTAGGAATTCATGTATCAAACATGGTTGCTTTTCTCCCTGGGAGTACACTGACCAGCTTTCCAGAAATCTGTTTGCCCTTAATCGAAAGTAAAAGCTTAGTGTAATAAGATGAGCAATAACCTGGCACTGGTTTTTGTGCTTCTAAAGGAAACTGATGGGAAAATGATTGTTTAAAGCTTGCACTAGTTTTGACAGGGAAGGATTAGTGTAGTAGAAAAACAGGATAATAAAGGTCAAGTTTCTTGAACAGACCTTTAAATACCGTACTAAGGGGAAAAAAATTCTTGCAATGATACATGTTTTGTGTTTTCTGGAAACGTCAATGATGTTAATGGCTTGGTTGTTTCATAGCTCATAAGGATGAAAAATGTCCTAAGATAGGTATCACACTGCATTTTCTTTCTAAGAACACCCAGACAACTCATCCCCGTGTGTAATCTTTGGTTTAACACAGATCCCACCATGCATTTGGTTCTTCTCATGGCTGTGATGTTTAGGTTCTGAAAGAATGTCAAAGGGCTGGGAACACGGGGAAAAATGCTGACAAAATAACCAGAGTGAGTGGGAAGAGTGGGGTGACAGAAATATCTGAATCAAAGGGTGCCAAAATTAATGTCTGATAGGAGAAGAGAAGAATGTGTGGGTTTGGATGCCTTTAGAGCGTGCATTTGTACCTGTGCTTGATGTGGCAATGGGCTTTAAAAAAAGTGTTCTCATCCATACAGGAGGGTTGGAACCAGGCAAATATGTGGGAGTGATGTGAGTGGGATGTTGTAGTAATACAAAAGAAAAACGTTGGTGTGCAGAAATGCTCGAAAAGTAGTAAGAGATTAGGGGAAGGGGGAGGGACTGGTACTTTGCTGAACGTGCTTTTAGGTAGTTATTAAATACTCTCTGCAACTTCTTATTTGTTTAAGAGAACAGTATTTGATGTACCAAGTGTCCTGAGTGTATATGGTCTTGAGAACTCACATTTTTGAGGGTTGTAAAACGGACAGGGAAAATGAAGCAGATGATCTTAAAGTAATGAGAAGACCTGGTATGGAGTTCAGATTATTTCAGCTAAGTTTTTTAAGTGGTGATTTCACTGTGCTTTAGATCTGTGCATGCCTGTAGACCTACAGAAAGGGATGACAAGTCCTCTGAGAAGGGGAGACATGCTGAGAATGTAAGACTTCCTTCATCTTTGTAATGGTCTTACAAGTCCGTAACAGTTTTCTAACTGAGGTGTTACATGTTTTTTTCAGTGATTTGTTGTATATCAGGAATCGAATTACAGTAATTCTGTTGCTCAGTCTTCAGTGCCTTTGTGACACAAATTGTCAGGTTGTTTGGTTTCTTGGCCCTCAGTCTGTTTTTTTGTTCAGAAAGAATTCATACCACTCTACAAAGACAGTTTATCAGTTTTTCTTCATCTGTTGCTGTCCCATTCTAAATAGACTGCACAGTAATTCATTAACTTTCTAGTTAATATTAAAAAGATATAATTATCTAGTTAATAGTTGGATGTACTTAAGTTTTAGTAATGAAAAATGTAGAGACAAATGGAGTTACAATTCATGGCTTTGAGTAAAATGCCCTGAGGTACTTCAGGGACAAGCTTTGCACAGGAAAGATGCTTGGCTTCCAGCTCTGTTACCTTGAGATCTCAGAAAGGCAGGAGGCATGTGGATTTGCTGAGGGTTGCATAACACCATAGGCACAGCCAACTCTGCTTGGAGAAAGCAACTGGATAAACAACAGTTGATAGGAAGCATCACTAATATTCAGGAATAGCATAGTAGGTTTTATTTGCATTTCCAGATGGGATGGGTTAGATGACATAGCTGATCTGTGTACAGCAGAGGGACGTTGTGGCTCCCCTGGTCAAGTTTGTGCAGCACCAACACAAAACAAGAGTGCAAAGTGTCATTTGTAACGCTCGGTGACTTTCTGTTCCACTTCTAGTTTTGTGGGTTTGTGACAGTGTTTGGACTGTGCTGGGGTCCTGGTGGTGCACATGGAGTGTAGGAGCTGTTGTGGTATTGACAGAAAGTAATGACACCTTCAGTTGTCTGCTGAGGTGGTATCCAAAAATTGTTGTAGAATACCTTTGTTAGTCCTGTCACGTGAAGAAGGGTCTCTGGTTTTTCCATCTGGTTCCTACTATGAGGAGTTTGAGCCTTTTGATCTGTTATCTGTCATCTCAATGACGTACAAAAGGTACTACATGGAGAAAATCTAAGGGCTGCCTGCCTGGTCCCTCTTCTATACATGATAAGTTCAAGACAAGCAGAGTTGAGCTGTATTTGACAGAGAATCTTTACAATTTAAGAACCTCAGTGCTGTTGTGGACTGACAGCTACTTTTACGTGAGGTATTCAGGCAAATGCAGCTTTGCTGTTTAACTGTAAGTCAAAAATAAAATGTATAGATCAACCAGAAAACCTAGTTACCAGACTCAGTTTTATTTCATGGTTGTAGGAAGGCTCAGATTGGGAGGAAAGTTTAGAGTCCATCCAGTCCAGAAGTTCTACATGGCCTGCGCTGAGGGCTGACCACAGGGAGTGTTTTTGACTGTTTTGTTTTGCTTGTCCCTGTCACATCCCTTTTGCTTCCAGGTGTTGGTATCTGTTAAGATGTTCTGAGAGAACAGATGGTATTTTGAGATAACTTGCAGTTATTGGCATTGTGAGCAAGGTGGACAGCATTTGATCTCATTGTTTGCACTGGCATGTGTTTATTATTTTCACTTAATCATTTTGTTGAATGAATTTAATCAGTACAGTTACCCCCCCAAAAAAAAACCCAATTCCCTGAATTTTTTGAATGCTGAAAATAGTTTAAACTAATTTAATGACTGAGAATCTAACTTCTTAAATCACCTTGCTTTTCTGGAGTATAATTTTCCCCCTCTTATTTGTCACTGAAGCCTCTTACCCTTTTTGTCTAAAATTAAGTGGGTGTTTGTTATTGTATACTAGAAAAATAAATGCTTATTTTCTCAGCAGAGTTCCCGTGGTTCTGACTGCCCAGCTAATACCTTCTGACTGTCACTGCAGGATCAGCGAGGTGCATGTTGGAACAGGCCAAGGGTGGCATTGCCTTGGTAGAGTAGCTTGAGCACTGGGAGTTGGTGATTCCCCTCATGTAACTTTGCACAGGAGAAAACGTGGCCTGGTTTTGTGGGTTTTTTTTTTTGCTAGAGATATTCTTTGATCTGCTGGACTAGTCCTCCCATTGTGTTTGGGCCTTCTACCCTTATTTTCTTTTTGTATTCTGTGACTGCTGAAGGCTGATACAGCATGCAAGAACCTGGCCCTGCCTTCACCCAGCTGTCTGTTCCAAATGGAGACATCCGCTCTGTCCTGGGTGTGATTTTTAAGTCTTACCTCGTAAAAATGAAACCCTAAATTTAAAAATTGCCTACCCCAACCTCATCAAACCGGTCATGACACTGTGCCTTTCAAAGGCCGTTTTAAAAATGGGAAGATCAGCGTTGTCCAAAGTGCTGCCTCGCTGTGGGACTTGGATTTCTTTTTTTTTAAGCAGCAGATTTTTTGTTGTGCCAAATTTCCACTTGTCACTCAGTAATATGACTATTTAATTGACTGTATGATATTCCTGCACTAACAGGTCCTCTTCCCTTACTAACGACCGTCTATTTATGTTTTATGTGCCTAAGGGAGAGAAATATTATTTTGTTGGCAAAGGGCAAAAACTTTTTGTGTTCTGGTCAGTAGGTAGTATTTGGTAGGATGGGGGGATGGTTCAGGGTGAATGCTCTGCTTAATGCTAAGAGATTGCTTCTGACCTCTCATCAGAAGGTAAATTCATAATCTAAGGCAAGTAAGTATGTGCTGAATTTAATAACATTCAACATGTGTTTTGAATACCATTGGTATTTGTTTTTCTAGTTTTAAATGAGTTGGCTGACTTCATTAAAACTGACATTTTCTTTCCTCTGGGATGGAGAGATAGGAATTTTAAAAGAAAAATATAATAATGCATTTAAAATTCATTAAAAGCATCATGACTTGTGCCTTTCACTGGTGATCTGCTGTCTCTTTTTCTTTGTTGTACTTTAATGCCCTCAGTAGTTACAACTGGTTTTTTAACTGTTTCGCCAGGAAAAGGGTATCTACGTTATACCTCTCCAAAAGATCTTCTAATTTCTAGTACAAAATCTGTTTGTTAAGGCAGCAGATAAGAACTGCAGCAAGACAGATCTGACCGAGTGCCTCTGTAAATGCAAGGTCACATCTTCCAGCAAAAAAACACAGGTGACATATTTCCAGATAGACATTTTTTTAATAATACAAACCTCTTTTTAGCTGCTGTTGAAAAAACCACTTAGCAATAGTAGGGGCCATGATAGAAAAGATAGAAAGTGGGACCGACAGCTACACTGTGATTTGAAAAACAACCCCCTGCAATTCCTTGGCCTCCCACATGCAGTGACTTAAGAGGATTTTTTTTTCCTTGTTTACTTTGAGCAAAAATAAGCATGGGAAAGGAAAACTTTACTGTAAATGGGAAGGAGAAATAATGGTGTAGACAAAAGACGCGCTGTTTGTTTTCATCCTGAAATATTTTACCAGGGGAAGAAGTTTCAGATGGTTTAAACCAAAAAAAAAATCTTGTTATATGTTGTTTAATTTTGTTACTCCTTTGCACATTTTTGTGCTTAGTTTATGGGTGGCTGTGCCAGGTTTTGTAGATATTTTACATGTCTGTTTGGAAAGGGAATTGCAACAAAACGGAAAGGAAGCTTAAGATTTAGCAAGCTTTAAGGATAAACTAGTTTGTACACGTGTGAAAGCAGGACATTAAACTGATACTTAGGTCATAAATCATATTTTAAATGGAATTAAAACTTAAAGTGCTATGTAACTGATGGAGCAGACTCAGAACTGTAATGTTTTTACAGAGCAGGCTTTATCCAAGCGTGCTAAAAGGAAGAGCTGGACAGTCCTAGCTATGAACTAAATTCTCTTCCTCTGAAATTTGTTGAGCAGCAGCTGTCAGCAATTGTCAGTATAATTTTGGCACACAATTTGAAAAAGCCTTAAGATTTATTATCTTGGGGTGATTCTAGGGAAGGGATATTTGGAAAGAGTGGGTTTTTTTTTTCCCCCATGCTGAAGGAAAATGTGAATTCGACTTGCATTGGCATAAGTAGCTATTGCCTGCTAGAACCAATCCAAATACTGAAAATGGTGATTTTCAGTATTCTTACGGGATAATGGTTGTATGAATAGCCCTTCATGCTTGTGTAAAATACTTTTACAAATGACTCTTCAAAGCAGCGAGTAAATAGCATTTCATTTTAGGATACTGGTGCATATAGGATGCAAATACGTGAAGGAATGCGTGATTCTTCTGTATTTGTCCTGTCATGGACTTGACAAATGTAATGTTTTTATGGTGAAATTGCTATCTACAAAATTGGAGCTGCTTTCTAGTTCTAAGTGAAAGTTCATAACCTGTCACAGATTTGAATGCCTTATTAAATATTGAAAATCTGCTATAACCTGACTTAAATGAATACAGGGAATGTGCAGGAAGGATGCAATTAGGGTGCGGGGTTTTTTGTTACTTTTTTTCGAGATACTATGGTTATTGGAGGTAGATGAAGGATTTGTATTTTAAATGTTTCATTTACTAGATTGGTTCTGTATTTCTTAGGGTGACCTGTTTAGTAGCTGCTATTTCTGTCTGATGATTACTGCAGAATTGTAGCACTTTCCGTATTCAAGGTACTATATATATTTTAAGCAGTGTTCTTAAAAGTGGTTTGTGATTCTGGGGGATCTCAATTCTTACTTTATAAAATTTGATGCCCTGTAGTTGCCTCCTGATCAGTGTCTGAAATCTCCCTTCAGCTTGGAAAATCTTGCCCAGTCTCTGTTTGTTCATGCTTGAGAGGGAGATGATACTGCAGATAAGAACAACTAATTGCTGGAGCCCACAGAGGCAACCGTTTAGTTCTGAAATTTAAAAACTGTGTATTTGGAGCTTCAAAGGCATTTTTGTTTCCACTGATGGAATGGGCTGCTTTGGGAACCGTGGCAAAAGACCAAACATTTTGGACCACAGATACTGTCAAACCTCAACT
Source organism: Myiotriccus ornatus (assembly GCA_036023395.1). Taxonomy (NCBI): domain Eukaryota; kingdom Metazoa; phylum Chordata; class Aves; order Passeriformes; family Tyrannidae; genus Myiotriccus; species Myiotriccus ornatus. Next base: position 8,015,364 of record JAYRBT010000010.1, read on the forward strand.
TCTCTCAAACTTCTTCAACTTTAACATAATGTATTTTTTTAAAGGAAAAAAATTAGAGAGCACTGACTGGTCTGGAAGGGTAGTGACCAGCGCTGTCTGAGACTGAGACTTGCTTCTCAGAGTCTGACTGTTAACTGAGTTTCTTCCTTCATTTGAGTTGAAGACACATTTATTGTAAAGTCTGTTTTCTGCCAAAAAGCATCTGAGCAAAAGTATCACTGGATCTGTTATTGATAATCTTCATAATCTGTGTGTCTGACTATGACAGGGAGCATCCTAAAATAAAGCAATGAATGAGGAATGTATTACAGGCATTTGGTTGGTTAAACACATCCAGGCAAGAGGATAAGCCCCATCCAACCTGGCCTTGAACACTGCAGGAATGGAGCATTGGCAACTTCCCGTGCCAGGGCCTCACCATCCTCACAGGGAAATTTCTTCCGTATATCTAGTCTAAATCTGCCTTCTATCAGTTTAAAGCCATTACCCTTTGTCATATCAGTACGTGCCCTTGTAAACAGTCCCTCCCTGGTTTTCTTGTAGTCCACCTTAGGGTGCTGGAATAGTAATTCTGTAGGACAAATGTGAATATTGGCATTCTCTTGAAGACAGTCACAAAAGAGTAGCTGTTATAAGGCTTTAGGTTTGTTTTGTCACATGAAGTCCAAAATGCTTTGTAAATACTGTGATTTGGATTGTAGGGGAGGGTAAGAAAGCCATTTCCTTCACTGATTCAGGTCGGACTATTTTAGAATTAAGCATCAACCTGAACCTCTGTTAACGTTCTTTGCTGCTCACAGGAACTGGCCATGCCGTAACAGTCTGCAGAGCACTGTGTTAGAAAGCATAACTTGCCTGCTCAGCTCCCTCTTCCTTTCTGATTTTATTGATGTTACAAGACCAGTATGTTTGGCATCAGTGACCGGAGTAAAGAAACTGGCTCAGGGAAGTATGTTAGCAGTGAATGAGGCCAGTTGACCTGGCTTGTTATGTTTGCAGATAAATAAAGAGAAGAAAGATGATTTTTTGATTTTTTTTTTTTTAATTTTAAGTGGGATTTTCCTAACTTGAGCTCTGTGTAACCAGAACTTGTCATGAGGACCAGTACAACTTTTCTGAATACAGTACGAGGCAGATTTTTAAATGTAGTGAAAGGACAGGTTATTGCTTCACGATTTCTCAGGCCTTGTTTCCTAGAGGGTGTGTTTTCACGAAATAATGTAGTCTGGTTATAGGTCTTTTAGAAGGTTACAGCATGATTTATTGTCAGATATTTTAAACAACTGTAGATACAGTAAGTGGGAAGAGGAAGTTGCACGAATGGTGCATGACTTTTAGTACAGTTTTATTTCTTTACTGCAGTGATATTTAAAAGGGGAGGAACAAACTATGTACACGTCAGGGTGCTTCAGCTGATTCACTACTTTAGTTGTTAGAGCAGTGTTTAAAATTGCTGTGAGAGGCTGTTTCCTCCTTCATGCTAACCTTTGATATGGCAAATTCAGTTTGACTGGTGCCTAGTTATATGACTGAAAGAATTATTGGCTGACTGTATGGAGTACAAATTTACACAGACTTCTGAAAATGGGCATGGAGTGTGAATAGATCATCTTATCTGACAGAGGGAAAAGTATTCTATGTATATTCAGAGGAAAATCCAAAGCAAGAAAATCTATTTCCTCAAAACGCCTTTAATCAAAATATATCTTGACAGCAGTGTAATAGCAGACTTTTGGGCTGTCTTCCAGGAGATGTGGTGTTCTGCTTCTGCAGCCACGATCAGTCAAGTCACTTCCTAAGGAAAAAGGGTTTCTGAGACCGGGTTTTCGTATCTTTATTAGTTTTATTGAGTAGTACTTGGTATTCAGGTGGCTTATGGGGCATCTGCTACTTTTTCTAGCACTGTTCAGTGTGGTTTTTGAAATGAGGAAGAGGCTCTAAATGAGACTTCCTTCTTTCAAACCCCTTTCACTGAAAAGTGGTCACATAGCAGAAGTCCTTTTGGCAAATATGTTTGCTTTTTTTACCCCTGTAAAAGCTGTGAGGAATGAATAAGAAGCCCTGGGAGATGATGTTAAACCATGCCAGCTTTATGCAAGTCACAGGCAAAAGCTGCCTGTCAGATGACTTGTAATTATCGGTGCTTGTATTGCAAAGCTTGACACAGCGATTGGTTTGTTGTGTGCTGGTCTCATGTCACTAATCCTTGCTGAAAGATCCACGGATTTCTGCTGGCTCACTTCACAGTGCTGGGGAGGGCGTACGTGCTCACTGCCCCACGTTAATAGTGGTATTGAAGCATTAAAAGTCTTGCAGTAGGTGTGTATATAATATCAACAAGTTGACCACAGAAGCTGTTTTTCTTTTCTTCCTTTACACTTGCAGGTGTTGGGAGGGTCTCTTTTTGTGATGCTGGTTCTCATTTGCTTACCATGTGGTTGCCTAATTCCCTGTGTGTGTTAATAGTGCTTCCTCAGCAGCAATATAAAACTCTTCTTTCACAGTAAAGGGTTTTGTCACAGGCAATTGGCATGACCATGCAATTGTTTTAGGGAACTGACACATTAAAAAAATAAAAACAAGTGGGAAAAATGGTGGGGGTTTGGTTGGATCAGTTTTCCAGTCCACCTTACCTGATGGCTGTGTGGGCAGTTCTGGTACAGTGGTTGAGATGGAGACAGAATGTAGGAAGGGGTTATTTGGGGGTGGCTGTTGAATCCCATTTCTTTCATGAAATAAATTGCATGAAATTGCAGTCAAATATTTCTCCTCAGTTCCTCGGGGTATGTTTTCTGCGCTGTTTTAAAGGGACCTAATTATTGCACAGAGGATGTCTTTGTCTAACTTCTACAACAGTAACAAAATCACTGCTGAAGGAATTTAGTAAAAACTACTTCAACTTTGGTTAGAGTCACTGCAAATTTATAAAAAAGGAAAACTATGAATCACTTATTTCTTCTTTTTAATTTTTTCCCAATAAGTTACTTTCATTTGTGCTGTATAAATCAACTTCACTCTGGCATCTGTGTATTGTATTTAAGTGGCATGTGTTTAAAATATATTCAAAAACAAACATGTCAAGTTTTGTCTGTGTGCAAAACTTCTTTTGGGAATGTGTGGATTGAAATTAAGTGAGAGATGTATTCCAAGGGTAGATAATTCCTGGTTTGTGTTGATAAATCAGCTGAAGGCCTGAACTTTAGCTAATCTAGATTTAACTTGCAGCATGAAGGGGGGAAAATCGGGTCACTTTATCTTATGGTCAAATTTTATTCAAAGCTTACTCATGTAATATATGTGCCTGTAATATACCTGATAGAGAAGCCTTAAATATCAGATTCTGAAATAAACTCAGCATCATTTGTTATGACATCAATTATCTGTGCACCTGGATAGAAATCACTTCACGAGAGAGCTGCAGGAAAACTAACTTTTGTTGAAAGATATTGGTGACAACTTAATCGTTTTGCAAGACTCAAACTTTAATTCTGGGATTCTCTGCTCATGCTGTTCAGCTGCAGAAATCCTTTGACAAGGGCATGTTACCCTACTTCTGCAGCTGAGTTAGAGAATGACGTTAGAAAGAGAGAGAACTGTCTAATAAGTGAAATTAGGAAACAGTGTGCTTCAGCCTGCTTTGCTGGCTGGGTACAGTTACTGTGCAAAATCCCTTTGCTGGGCAGAAATTTGGACCATAAATCAGTTTTGTGTCAGGAGCAGGCTCAGTGACCAGTCCCACAGTTAGAGAAGTGTTCAAGACATTTTAGCTCTTGAAAATTAAGTTCGATGTCTGGGCAGAACTTTCCTTGGACAGATGTGTAATGAAAATTTCTCTGGAAGATCTGCTTGGTTGTGATCTGATGAGCTAATGACAAGGTGACAGGGGTGTTGGGTAATTTCAAATGATCTTTAGAAGTCACAGTCATAAAATTTAAGAAATCTGGGTTTTGTTCCCAGCTCTGACACTTATTTCCTGCTGTGCCTACAGTCAGGTCACTAAGGTTGTCAGGGATGTCCTTTTCCAACCACAGCTCTGACAACTGAAGGGTTTTTGTCCCCAGCTTGCCTTGGGTGTGCTTTGTGATCTGCTGACTGCACAGCTTCTGAGCTGTCTCTGTGGCAAATGTCAACAAAACAGAATTAAATGTGTAAAGACTGCAATTTTAAGCTGTTTTAGCTGCACAACTGCACCTGTAAACTTCTATGGCGAGACATTCTGATTTGGAAAATAGATTTCTTTTAATCAGTTGAGTCTGCTCTAGCAGATGTATTCTTCTCTCCTAGAAGTGCTTGTGCAGTGAGGCTGGAATTCTACAGAGGTCTTTACTCTTCATAATAAAAATATCATCAAACTCATCAACTTTCAGGTGCTCAGGTAGTTGCCTAAAAAGGGCATATAAAAAATTCAGTGGTACCATAGTCACTCTGAAATCTTTCATTTATCTTTTAATAACTTCCAGCAAGTGGCATGGAGATTAGCATTTTTCACTGTCAGAAAGAAGACTGCCACTTGTTTTCTTTGCTTTTTCTGGTTTTTCTCCTTGCTTTACATCTGTTTGAATTTTTCCAGGCTGTAGAGTATGACTTTCCAGAGTGAGAATGTCTGGCATTTTGCGAGTGCCAGACATTTTCTGAGATAGAAGAGAGCTGTGTACCTCGTCTTACTAATTAGGCACATTTTTTCTTGCTTGCAAAACCCCTTTTATTTGTGGCATCTTCTGGATTGATATAGAAATAGTGTGTCACTAATGTCAGGTATCCAAAATGCTTCTGGTGCAAATACTGTTCTCTTTAAATTTTGTGTCATCATTTAACAGGTACTTTTTTTTTCATCTTACTTTCATGCTTGTATTTCTTAAAGCTGTGAACAGTTCCTTTCTTTTTGCTTTTGGCATCCTATGTATTTTTTCTGTCCTTTCCCCTATCTACTTCTTGTCTCCCTTCTCCACTCTTATCTTTAAACAAGTTTTCACCCTGGAGCTTGTGACTAGACCAGCCTTCCACTGCTTGCCATCTAAAGTTTGTTCTCCTTCAAATCTCTTTGAAAAATTCCCCTTCCTTTCTTTCTCCTTTCTCTTTTCTGGACCTCTTTCTTTCTGATGCAGAAGGTTTCTCTGGTAATGATGTCAAACACGAAAATTTGTATGATTGAGAGGATTCTTTTTATTATTGCATTACTTTAAAATGACACCGTCCTGGATGTGAACAGACCTAATGGCCTGTGTTAGAGATATTAATGGATTAAAGAAAATTCTTGATGGGTTATACCAACTATTTTTTATGTCACTCATTTTTATGTCACTGTTTATCATCCGTAGTTAACTGCTCCTGAAGTATCTTCTGGAGTTCTGTGAAGTGTCAGTTTTTATTTAACATGGTTCAGGGTCTGAGCCTGGTTTCGCGTGTGAAGCAGCACAACCGCAAATGTCATTTCCTCACCTGCAGGAGTGGAATTGGTAATGCCCTTTCCAGGTGTTCCACCAGTTGTCCTTTCACGTGACATCAAAGAGCAAGGAGATTGTGGGCACAGTGCAAAGTCAGTTCTAAGTTTAGGAATGTGTGTGACACTGGTGCTGCAGTTCACCACCTCACAGACAGTCATTGATTCCTGGTCGAACAATTAGCAGTTCCAAATTTAATTTCATTGGTTTATTTCATGTCTTAAAGCTTTTCTCTTTTTATTTTAGTAGTTTTCTTGGCCTGTTGTCTGAATTATTACTGTTTTATTGTGTTGTTTGTTGTCTTTTGGCATCACCTGCTTGTCCAGGTCAGAAAATTATTGCTAGGAAGAGTTCTGGTGAGTCATGTAGCCCCAGGAAAGGCTCTATTAAAGATAGACTTGAATGACCTAGATACAAACCCTTGTGTTACAGAGACATTACAACCTTCCCACATGACTTACTTTTGGTTTTTAGTTCTTCCTTTCCATAAGAAAGAGGAATTTTGGTTTGTTTTCCAATACCCAGACTAAGTTTTCCTACCTGCAGCTTAGGCCTGCTTGTTTCTGTTCTTCTTTGTCCTTCAAATTACCCATTTTCTCAATGGAACAGTCTTTTATGTATCAGAAGATTTGCTAGGATGTCCCGAGTTTCCTCTCCTCCAGGCTAAATGACTCTTAATTTTTTGCTCTTTGCCTTTTAGATTGTTCAGCCTTGCGTTGTATGTCATGTTTTTAGGATCCCTTGTGGCTCATGTTCCAGTCCTCTGGGTGGTGTTCAGTTGGTTGTCAGTGCTTCAGCTGTGGTTCCCACTTCTCCAGCGTCCTCAGCACTGAAGGCCTTTTCCTCAGTGGGATAACATGGATGACTCAGAGTTGTTGGATGAATTTGGTGGTCATGACAGGAAATCACATTTGAGATTAGACAAATCGTTATTTCTTGGAGATAAAACCTGTTTGGAAAAATACTATTGTCTAGTCAGATGCATATGCTTTTGGTTTTTAGCTGGTGAGAATCTTTCCCAAATCCAGTTATCACAGCATAGTAGTATAACTTGTTTGGTTTGACCTTTTATTTTTCTCAATAATCGGTTTTATGGCAACAGCTGTGAGGTTTTGTAATTTAATTATATTTTCATCTCCGTTTCTGTTTCTTCTTTTTTAAGTTTCGCAGGGTTTCAAGTTTGCATCTCTTTCTTTCTTGAGACAGGATTTTTTAATTTTATTTTTCAGAATGAGTACACAACCCAGAATTGAGGGAGGGTTTTTTCCCAATTTTTGAAAATTCTATGGACAAAACAGACTTAAATTTTATACATTAATTTTCTTTTCTATTCAAAAGCCATTATTCTAAAACTGCTGCTTGATACCGGTACATTACTTTTCAGCACAAAGTTAACAGTTTTACAGAGCAGCAGCTAATAAGAGCCTTTCTTGATCACCTCTTTTTTATTTTGCGTTTTAGGGTTTTGACCCACCACATCAAAGCGATACAAGAACTATTTATATAGCAAATCGTTTTCCCCAGCATGGCCATTATGTTCCTCAGAAGTTTGCAGACAACAGGATCATATCATCCAAGGTAAGGAATCAATTTCTCACGGGAAAACCACTTGATACCTTATTTAAGAAGTTGTGTGGTGAATGTGCACGTGTGTGTCATGTCTAGTGGTGCATATACAATATTCAAAATGAAACAAACTCTAAACTTTTTTGAGGGAAAAGCAAGGTTGCTTCCTATGTAGTTTTTGTCCTCTCATCCTTCTTTCCTCAAGGCCTGTTAAAGTACAGAATAATTAAGGCTGTTGGTCAGGATTTCTGAAGGAAAATAGGCTTTAAACCAGTGCTGGTTATGTCTGGCTGTGATGCACCAAACTACTTAAAAGGAAGGGTGAAGCTGCTTGTGAGGGTTTTTAAAGTAGCCAAATTGCAAGCTAATACTCTGCATAAAATAAATCAGCAGTGGACTGCAGTTGCACATTCCCTCCTAGTGTGTCCTTGGATTGAAATCAGTGGAGCTGGGGGTGGGATGTGCCTTGTTGCTGTGGTGTTGGAGAGAATGTTACAGCTGCACGACTTAATTTCTTCCCTGCTACCCAGGGTGCAAACAGCCAAATGACTCCAGCTGCCCCTCTCCCAGTGGGTAGGAGAACATTTAGAACTTGGCTTCTGCTGGCAATGCAGTTGCTACCCCTGCTGCCCTGCATAGCTGTGCTTGAAACAGAAGGAGATAAAAACAACAAAAATCGGATGCAGCAGCTCTGTGTGGGAGAAGACCAAGACCAGGAGCAGTTTTGGGGGAGGAGAGATGGAGAATGAAAAGATTTAGGTTAACAGAGTTTAATGGGATTGGAACTGAATTTCATTGAAAAATTGTTCAGTGTGTCATAATTACTCTTCTGTCTTTTTCCTTTCAGTATACAGTGTGGAATTTTGTTCCAAAAAACTTATTTGAGCAGTTCAGAAGAGTAGCCAACTTTTATTTTCTCATTATATTTTTGGTTCAGGTAAGTTGAATAATACTCAGGAAATTGCAGTTTATGTTGTAAATCTGCCACTGATTCTCGTTCTGTGAATTTAACTTCTCTGCTTACATATTCTGCCTATAAAAAGAACACATTTCCAGGTCCTCTGGGAAAAGAGCATTACTTTAAAAATAATTATGTCCAAATTTAAGTGTTATTCTTAGGTTTTGTCTTTATGAATGCCAATGTATTTAAGTCTGCAGCTTCAAAACCCATTGCACTGACAGCACAGAGATTCAATTGCCTCAAAACATGTTTTTAAATCTCGTATGGTAGTGACAAAATTCCAAATAGGCTTCTTATTTTTGTGGGTATTGGTGGTGTTTGAATAAACCAGGAGTTTTACTCTGTGTTTTTAAGTGCCTCTTGGACATCAGTGTGCAGAAATGCAGACATTCAAGTTCACTTGCACCAAACTGGGCAGTTGTGCTTGCTCTGGAGCTGAGCAGAGATCAGTGTACATTCCCAGTGTAGGTGGGATCTCACCTCTATAAATCAACAGACTACTGTCACACAGTTCTAAGATCCTCACATTCAATTTGTTCTGGTAAAATGAACCCACAGGTGTTACAGTTTGGGTTGATGGTTTGTCAGTTTTGAAGACACCAGTTAATGCTGTTATTGTTACAGTGCAGGTCAGAAGTACTGCTGGGGCTTTTATAGCTTTTTTGTTCTTTTTTACTGAAGAACATCCACGAGTATATTATGGCAGTGGGTACATTTTCAGTAATCTTTGCACCCCCAGCTCTGTAATCGTGCCCGGATTCTGTGGAGATATTGTAGGCTTAGTAGGTGAAGGGAGAAAGAGTCTAAGGAGAAACAGTAACTTTTGAAAGACAAGATTTTGGGGTACACAAACTTTCCTATCATAAAATAGAATGCTTTGAACGTGTACAGTCCTCCACAGTGATTAACCAACATTTATAGTATGCATCTGGAAAATAAGGCACGTTGTTTGACAAAAAACAGGCATAGTGGGGAGTTCACAAAATTTGTCTGTGATTGTACAAGACATCAGTACTGGGCCACTTCTGTGGTTTTGAATCCGTAGCCTCCTGTGTCCCTTGATCTTGTTCTTTCCCATTTAGAAGGAATGACCTTTCTAGGCTGAAAATTCCTGTGTTGGGAGTCACTGAAGTCATACTGTTCCAACTTTGTCTAACAGAATGTGTTGTCCATCGCATTTTCCTAGTTAAGAATATTGACTGTGTCATTCCTGTTGTGATGTTTCATGCTGTTTAACCTATTGTAGCTTGAGGAATATGGGGACATGCTGGAGACAGAGCATAAGTGTTACTTCAAGTAACCACAGCCAGCATTGCTTTTATTTCTTCTTAATGCAGATTTACCCCTTTAGTTCAATTTTGTGTCACGTTTCTTTCAAAGTGTTAGGTATCAGTAATATATAAATGTGATGTCCATGAACAAATACGGGTTTAAAGGCATAACTTCTATTCTCAGTGTAATCCTGTTGTCTTAGTTCGTGACAAGTGGATGCCCTCGTGTATGGAAATGTCTTGTCTATGTGTCTGCATTCTTGGAAATAGAACAGGAGAAAAGCTGCAGTTGTTCATTTGTTAGAATGTTTTTATTCAAATCCCATTTGGAAGTTCATTAAGATCTAATTTTTATTTTTTTTTTATATAAGGCAAAGGTGCCTTTTAAAGTTGATCACCATGGTATATTCCCTGTCATACGAATCTCCTGTGACCAGGATGCAGGATCTGTCATTACCACCTTATTCCACTGGGGATGGCAGAGCTGGGGCAAGGTCTCGGTGTGGGATTTAAACTTGCAGCACAGTCCAGTCCACGTTGTTCACCACACATGTGCATGCCCAAAACATGGTGACAGACTGCATTTTGGTCACACCAGGTGTGTGATGGATGTGTGTCCAGCTGTGTGGCAGGCAAAGGACCATGGTGTTCTGGTGGAAGAGGCAAAGGGAGCAGGCTGCCATGACAATTCCACCAGCACAAAACCTGCTTCGTTTTCATATCTGAGCCTCTCTTGAGAAAGAGTGAGAGAGTACAGATGGCAGAAATGTCATCTGTGTCACCTAAATCAGGTGCTTTTGGCATGGGTTTTCTTGAACAACGTGCTGCCAAGCTGAAATTGCAGTGCTACAATTGAAGAACAATATTGCAGGCCATGTCTCATTCTTGTTCTGTTCTATAAATTGTTTCAGTGGCAAAAGGAATAAACTCATCCATGCGTTGTAAGGCGGCATAATTTGTTTTCTCTGTGAGGTTCTTGGCTCTTCAGAGAGTAAACTCCATGTATGATTTTGTTTTTTCTTCTTTAATGATTCCCAAAGCAATGCCATAGGTCTCAGGTAAAGTGGATCCAATCAGTGTCTGTGGTTTTGAATAGTTCCTGTGTACGTTTTCTTTACAGCACTTGACCGTGTTGATGTTTCCTGCAGCAGAGGAGAACCACTAACAATCCCCCACATACAGAATCTTAGTGTGTACACTGCACTTTTGGCATGCCAGCAAAAATAGCACAGATTGTAAAAACTGCATGTTAACTTGGGGGAACCGGAAAGGTGCAGTCTGAAAAAGAAAATGTTCTCTAATATCTAAACCGTTGGAAATTACTGCTTTTTAACTTTATTTTCACTTCTAAAGTGGATGATGTTATACTTCACATTGCTGGTAAGCAGTAGATTGTATAGAATGTTGAAACAGGATCATGAAATGTAGATTTCTTTCCTTTGTAATATACTTTTGAGTTCATCTTTGTAGAATGAAAGTAAATCTTCCTTTTACTAAGGACTCTTAAAATTGTCACATGCAGTACAAATGTGACTAAGGCTGCTCTGTGCCCTAGAACCTTCTATTTGCATCGTTATTGACATATATTATTTAGGTGTCAGAAACTGAGTTTTGCTCCAGAAATACTGCAGGAAATGCAGTAAAAATACTCACAATTTATAATGAGATGTTTGGAAAATAGTTGTCTTACTTCATTAGGGTGGGTTTTTGTTGGGTTTTTTTTTTTTTTGAAAGTACAATTGTAAAAATAAAATTTGAGCTAATTTTCATATTTTCTTCTCTTTTAGCTCATGATAGATACCCCTACCAGTCCTATTACCAGTGGATTGCCATTATTCTTTGTCATAACTGTGACAGCCATAAAACAGGTAAAGGGGAAAAATCTTGTGGCATGAAGCCTTTTGAAGGTGAAGTTACTTAACAAAGTCTGACCAAGAAAATGCTTAGACGCTAAAAATACATAAAATAGTGTAATTTTTAGAAAGGATTTTGTATTTAATGTTTCTTGTTAGATGCTTGAGCTTCAGCATTTGGTTAGTTGTCGAGCGCTCGGTGACTCACTGCAGTACCCTTAAATGGACAGTGAATGATGTCAGGCAGCATTTTTGTCTAAACATTACATGTCACTTGTTATAAGACCTTTTCTGAAAGCTCCTCACTTATTCCTTTGGCACACCTCACTGCATATCAAAAGCAATCCTTCCACATCACACACTGAGAAAGGAGCTTGGGTAGATGGAGCAGTGGTGCAGTCCGTGTTTGTCAGTAGTTGAAAGGCAAGTTTGGCCCCAAGGAATGTGTTCCATGGTGTGAAGTATGTATGAAATGTAATGCTGTACCAGGTAAAAGCTCCAGTTTAGAAAGCTTCTGGTTTTCTTCTTCTTTGGTGGCATAAAACATTTTGGAGTGCTTTATGGCACTTGAAATAAGAAAAATCTTCTGAGATCAACAGAAATCTTGTTCAAGCACCATATTGAGACCTAGAGCCCCTGGAATGAGAATGCAGAAATAAAAGAAAAAGAAAGGAAAAAAAAATCTTATGTTTTCTTTAAACTCTTAAAGCAAGAGGAGAAAGAAACAAGCTCATAAATAAAGAGGTGATATGGATAGAAATTATAATCTTTTCTGCAGGGAGGTTATTTTCAGGAACTATTCCCTTCAAAGGGTTTGACAGTGCTGTCTGGGGAAGAGATGCAGTCTAGCAATGGAAAAATAAGCAGGAGACTGTTACAGAGCTACAACTGGAATTTCAATTTGCCTTCTGTGCTAATAACACCCAAAGGCACCCAGAAATAGGGCAAAAGTAAAAATAGTTCTAGCTTTCAACAGGGTAGAATGGGACAGAGGGGTTCTTAATGCTGGAGTAGTATCTGGACTAACAATTTCATCTTGTTGCTGTGCAGTTTGTGTATGTAGAGTGCCCTAATCCTGTTCAATTGCAGTTTTTACCATCACCCCCCCCCCAAAATCACGTGTTCAAGAGCTAGAATCATAAGTAGGCAATGGATAATATTCCTTAAAGCTGTGTGAACTAAATGAGATTATGAAAGAGAGTTATAAATATTAGATCACTTTTTTCCAGAAAGAAGTTGGACTTGTGTAAGTCTAAAATAGGCCAAAATAATCTAACACCACCTTATTTCCAAATGTCCAATTTTATATTGGGAAATTTAAGTATCTTATCATCAATTGCAAAGAATAGAGATTCTGTCATTCCTTTCTGGAGAAACTTCAAATCATTCATGACTTGCAAAGCATCAAGAGGTTTCCTGGCTGTCTCAGTATCTCTGCAAGGAATATTGGAGCCACCTAAACTGATCTGATGGACTCTCATGTTTATCCTACATGCTGCAAAGAAGGCAGAAAATGCTCACAAGCTGTTACCTCGGAAGGACAATTAAGTGTGCTATTTCCAACAGGCTGCCTTCAGACAGGGAAGAAAAGATAAACCTTCTGTTGGAATGCAGAGGGGAAAATGCCCAGTACTGCCTCAAAATCTGCTCCCGTTTTCTGTCGTAGGAAGCAGATTTTAAGGAAAGAAATGCCTTTTTGAAAGCTGTGGGGCACCAGTTCTGTACAAAGTTACATCAGGATAAATGTTAAACTATAATTTAATATTCTCGCAAAAGATGAAGGTGAAAAATAGAAGCATTAATCATATGCAGGTTTGAGAAGCTTAGCAGTGGGTGGAAGAACTCTCCCCTGCTTCCAGAAGACCAGTTAATGTGGCACCTCTAGCAAACCTCAGGACTCAGCCTTATTTTAAACTCAGCCAAGGAGACAGAACTTTTTCTTAGAAGTGTAATTGCACCTAGGTCAGAAGAAGGACGTACTAGACTGCAAAGTGGTGCAACTCATGCTGTGTCATTTTATCTGTCCTGTTAGCCAGAGCACTTTCCTCCTTGTGCCTGTGAAGGTCTATACACAATCCTCAGAGGAGTCCAAAATTGGCAAATAAATAAAAATAAAAAGTTTTTTAAAAAAATGCCAAGCCAAAACACAACAAAATAAAGGTATTTCCCAAGGAACTTTAGGAAACTCAGTCCATTTCAGTAAGTTATAGGTATTTAGCTGATTGAACAGAGATGTTTATTTGACTGTCAGGTAAATTATGAACAACTACTTTGAAGGTTTTGATTAATTATAGACCTAAACTGAGAATGAAAAACCTGGTCATATAAAATGCAGACTGTTTCTCAATTATATTGATGAGGTTATTTAAACAGGACTTAAGAATATAATTTAATTGAGGGATTTTAATCTTAGTTTCTCTTCACACAATTTTCAAGCAACATTCCTTGTATTCCTATTGCATCTCTCTTTGTCACAGTATTTTTCCAGTAGTTGCAAGTGAGGATAAGGAACTCTCAAAAATGCCGCAGTAGGTAAATTTGGGGGGAATTTGAACTGACCACGTTAAGTTGGCTCTTAAGAATTCCCTGGTGTGAGGTGTCACCCTTGGGTTGTAGGCAGTGGATGTCAGATGGGGAAAGCGCTGAAATCTGTACTTTCTAAAGACGGTAAATTTCAGTTCTTTGCCAAATGCCCATATTGCTCAGCTGTTCAGGTCTATGAGACAAATGCCCCAAGGTTACTGCACGTTAGTTAAACCCTTGTTTTCTTCTGTCAGTCACCTTTAACAAGGAGCTGTAGGTACTGACTCCTGTTTTTTTGTACTGATTAGGAAGGATTCTTAAAGGAGTCTTAGGAGCTTTAGGATTCTGATTTCCCAGAATCTCTGTGTGTGGCTGCTATTACTACACACTTCCTAATTATTTATTTTTAAGCATTTGGCATATAAAGCTTCTTTGTTTTTCCCCATTCCCTCTCCCCTTTCTTTTCAAAGCCAGGTAGTGCAGTTGTCCTGTCGTTATTTATTTGTACCAGTAACAGTGGAGGTACATGAAGGTAGAGCTCCAAAACTGTACTTTTAATGTACAGAATTCATCATGTAACTTCCCTACAGACTCCAGTCAACTGCAGAACTCTCCAAACTGCATCTGCATTAGTACTCTTTGTATTATTACACTCATATAATCTTTGTAGAATGAGTTGGGATTATGCCTCCTGTTTCACACAGCTCCTTCCTTCTGTCTGCAGACTTAAAGGAAGTGTTTTTAACTCTTTCACAGGTTTTATACCTACAGAAAAGCATTTTAGGAAATCTCTCTGTTATTGCAAATGAGTTGCAGGAGTTTTGCCAGGATGTGAGAGGCAGTTGATCCACAGATTGATCCATTTCTTGGGTTTGCTTGTGGGGCTTTTTAAACAGTACCTAGACTTGGGGATTAGAGGTTATTATGCTATTATGATCTAATGCTATTAGATTAAATAAGCAATGTGTAAATACTTTAGGAAAATAGGATGGGGATAATATACCTGGATTCGCAATCAGGAATGTTTGCACATTTATGTGCATGGGGTAAAGAAGGCTTAAAGAGGTGCAGAATATCAATTAAAGAAAAACTGCTTAATTTATAAGTTAGAAGCTCAGTTGCTGCAAACTGTTTCATTAGGACTCACAAAGAACTAAAACCTTCTCAGTCATCTTCTCTTGCTATACAGAGCTGATCTGTCAACAGCATGTCACACAAAATTAAGAAATATTAAGATTTCATGCATAGGCTATGGCAGTAACTATAAGAAGTGCTGTCTGGTATGACTTGAGGAAGTAATCTCAGTCTGTTCCTTTTTTTTGAAAAAGGAATCCATAAAGGAGCCTGGGGACTGACTTCCCAGACTTGTGGTATAATAATCCATACAGATCAACGGTTTAATGATTGCTCGGTCATCTGATCTGCAGAAAATGTCACTGCCTGTTTGTTTTCAGAGAATATGGAACTGTTAAGATTCTTTTCCACTTTTGCTGCTTTATGTGTATTTACTTGTTCCTGTGAGTGAAAATAGAGAGGTTTCCCAGGTTTTTGAGTAACAGCTCTAGTAGACATTCAAGAGAAGTTAGTGACTATATTCAGACTATGCAGGAAGTAATTTGAAGCACCTTTGCTTAGGAGATAGTGAGCTTTTTAGGTTTACTGCTTAAAAAGTGAATTTCTGTTTTCCACAGGGTTATGAAGATTGGCTACGACATAAAGCAGACAATGAAGTCAACGGTGCTCCAGTTTATGTTGTTCGAAGTGGTGGCCTTGTGAAAACTAGATCTAAAAACATTCGGGTATGTGGTTAAGGACAAACTGAAAATTGTGTTTCTGTCACACAGATACAGCTCTTGTTTCGTTACTGATCACTGTGGCCTGTTTGATCGTGGTTAGGTAACAATGCTGAAATGAATTCTGCTCTTTTAAGACTCCCTTTGTGTTCACTTCATTAGGTGGGGGACATTGTCAGAGTAGCCAAAGATGAGACTTTTCCTGTTGACCTGGTGCTTCTGTCGTCTGACCGAGTTGACGGTTCATGCCATGTCACCACTGCAAGTTTGGACGGAGAGACCAATCTTAAGGTCTGGGTTACTCCTGTGAAACAGTTAATTTGGGATGCCATTTTTAGTCCAGCCTGTTGAAATACCCCCTCCTGCTGCCTGGTGTTGACTTCAGGGGCACTGTTTTACAGACACACGTTGCAGTCCCAGAAACAGCAGTGCTGCAGTCTGTTGCCAACCTGGACAAACTGGTAGCTGTTATAGAATGTCAGCAGCCAGAAGCAGATCTGTACAGGTATCACTGTAGTAGCAAATATTTTGAAATTAAATCAAAATGAGGTGTTTAATGTTATGAATGTTTTTTGTCTTGCTGTGATTAAAATAGCTTCAGACATCTGCTTGAATGTTAGGTTTTAGTTATTAGCTCGTGTTTATACATATGCACTTACTGATAGCTGGAAGTGGCAAGTTTTAGCATTTCAATATTAAACCAAAAATTATAGTTTAGATTTATCTTTTGTATTTTAATTACGTACATTTCTGTTCTAATCAGTAAACTTGTTTCCTGGTTTAAAAAAATTAAATGGCCTATGAATTTGATCAGTTTGGAGAATGAGTTGTATAAGGCTCTGCCAGGAGATTTCAGTACTATATAGGATATTTTAAAGTGAAATTAACTCAAATCATAGAAAATTGTTGTAAGCTTATGTTAATTCCAGAGATATGTGCTGACCACGTTTATTTTGCACGTGCTCAAGATTTGATCTCCATTCTTCAGCAGTAAAACCTTAGGTTAAAACCAGGGATGTCCGAGTGTGCTTTAACATCAGCAAGTAATGTGCTGGACATTGTGGGGAGCAAAAGTTATATTCCAATCCAAGTTTTTTCTGAATTGTGTGGTGGAAAATGACAGGTGCTAAATAATAGCTTTTAAAATCCAAGTATCACAGCTGTTCTTCAGTAGACTTTGGGATCTTTGAGAAATATTAAATTCATTAAAACTAAGATACTCAGTTTGAGCAGCAGTTCAGGTATCTGATATTTAGCAAATTAAGGTACAGTTGCTATGGAAGTTTATGTCCTTGTTTGTAGCTGGGGTCATGCTAAATATGTAAATGTCAGATTTTAATGCAGAATAGATTTGCTTTAGTGAAAGAAAAATTACTATTTCTTGTTGGTAATATGCTAACTTACATTTGTTGAGGAATTATTTCTTACTGAATCATCAAAAAGTCACAATCTGTTTTGGTTGAGTAGAAATATAATCTTTTGTGGTTATTAATGAAACCTTAATAGGCTTTCTCAGATGACTGTTCTTTTGAAGGATAAATGTTTCTGTTGTTAAATGTCTCTTGTAAAATTAGTGCCAGTGTTGCCATATTGTTTTATTTTGTACTTGTGAACCGTTAAAGACTTCTTTGTAAATACAGACTTTATACATTTTTGAGTGTTTATGTAGATAGTTCTAAAATGTTCCCATCTTTCTTAGATTTGTTGGAAGAATAACTGTAAGTCAACAAGCTGAAGAAATAGTACGGTGAGTCAAATTTTCTAAGATGGTTATTTAGAATACAGGAAGGTGGTTAAAATCACGACCATCACAAATAAGAGTTACTGTTGAATATGTAAAAGGGGAGTGTTATTTTCAGATGGAGAAGAGACTCAGGGGAGAGAAAATCAGTGAAAGAAGGTTCATTACTACCCAGTTTTTCAGATTTAATGCAGCGCTTCTGGAAGGCTTGGCCGCTCTGAAGTGGGTCATTTTTAGGCTCTGGTAATCAGCTGGTAACTTTGTTGCTAGTAGTTAATTAAAGCTTTTATTGATCTGAAACAATTTCCAGTGGTGTATTATGTAAACTACAGCAGATGCCATCATCTGTTTACCAGAGGGACTGAGGAGGTGTTTTTGCAGTTGAAATTCCTAGAAGTTACAGGTCTGTTTGAACAAAAGCCTCTGCTACAGATTTGTAGCTTTCAGTATGTATTTTGAGCTGCTTTACTAACTGGACTGTACAGAGAAGTGCTTACATCTGTAATAGTCAACACATAATTGTGTGCACATAATGGTGTGCTCACCACCTTTCCTTGTGCAGTCACAGCAAGCAGCATACACCTAAACGTGTGAAAAGAAAAGAATAAAGATGTGAAGCCACTTACAGACCTACATGTGGACTTCCTGAAAAGACTGCTAATTGCTGGGGGTTGCTGATTGCTGGCCCCAGCTAACCAGCATCCTCACAGCTGCTCATTCGACTCCCCCCACCCCAACAGGGCAGGAGGGAAAATAGGAAGAACAGGAGTGAGAAAGGTCATGGTTTGAAATAAAAACATGGAACTTGCTCACAAGAAATGGCCAAATTTTCAGGAGTAGATAGCATTTAAGTTATTTAATTATTTTACGATGAGGGTTGTGGATAGTCACGCTTCCAAAAACCCTTGTCAACTCCTCTGAAAAGGTGAAGTGCTGTGTTATGATGTATAAATTTGTCATAGAAACAGGTAAATCCATTATGGTTCTTTCACCTTTCTAGAGTCAAAAATATTATCTACTACACCCTTTTTTTTTGTGAAATTTCTACTTGAGCTGTTTTCCATATAATGTGTGCTTCAGTCTGAAGAACTGAAAGTCACAGTCTGAGAGACTTCTTTGAGGCTTGCAAACATTTGTCAATTTTAGATAGGAGTGACCTGGAGTTCAGAGTGAATCAAGGATTTGTCAGTATTTTTTGCAAGAAATATGGGGGTGTAGAAAGCAGGTCGCTTGGCCCCAAGTCCACTGCCTTGGCCACCCCCACAAAAAAACACACTCATACCATCTCCAAAACCCCACTCAGCTGTTTTCTAAGGTTGGTTTATGTTCTACTTCACTTTGAGCTCTTCAGGATCCATTACTCTAAAGATTGAGAGATTCAGCTTTGGGATAATCTATCAAAATAATTTAATTGATAACATAAACCAGAGACAGTTTAAAGGGAGCGTGGAAAAAAATTGCAAGTTCTGACTTCTAGCGAAGCTTATCTTCTGTCTCTCAAAGATAAACTTGTCTAGACTGTGCTGCAGTGATTCAGGTTTTGTATTTTGGGTTTGTCAGACTGGTTTTACAAACTTGGATCCAGAAATAGAAATTATGTTTCTCATATGAAAAGTTTAAACGCTCGAGCATTTAGTCCCTTTTAGTTCAGTTTTCCAGTTGAAGTTTGAGTCTAGCCTAAAACATTAACATATGTATGTGTAATTTAAAGAACCCACCATAATCTGTGTGTATAATTGGTGCACATGGTATTTGTGATGGTAACTGTCACATTTGCAGTAACATTTAAGTTAAATTAATTGAGTTAAGTGTTTAACTGTAGGAGGTGGATTGTGGGTTTGGCTTTTGGGGTTTTTTTTGAGTAACTCCAGGTTATGCTTTCAAAGGAACTTCAAGTATAAGAGCTTTGTTTATGTGATGGTGATCATGGACTGCTTGTGGCAAAGCTAAAGGGAAAGTAAGGCAAACCCAAGGGCTTGTGTGCCAGCACTTGGCATATGAACTTTAATTCTTTTGCTTATATCTGGTATGTCAACCTGTCCACTGCAGTTGTAAAATCTGTGCTTTCATTTGAAACACTGGCAAAAATGCATTTTTTTAATTTCAAACCAACCCTGCAGGCAGTTTCTAATGATCATAGATGGTACAACCGCTGGAGTAGAACATATGGCTCTAACCTTAAATTAACCTTGTTCTAATGAGACCTTTATTGGCCCAGCATTGTTTGGAGTTAACTTAGCTAATGAAATGAATGTATTACTGCATTGTAATAGATGTGAGGAAAAAACATTTATGGGATTTTACTCTTGTGTTAGGAAGCAAAATTTGCACTGGTGTGGTGGTGTGACCATCTAGTTGTTTGTCTCTGTTTGGTATGAAAAATTTTGAACTTTCTAGATCATTTCAGTTTGTCAGAGGGGTAGAAGTAAGATGGGTAGTTAGACAAACATAAAATAGCGTTCCTGGTGCACTGTGAGCTCACCTGGCTTTTTGCCTGCTTGCTTCTGAAGTAATTTGCAGGGCTCTCTGAACCAGCCATTTGGAATATGTAGCTCAATCGGTAATTATGGGATGTGTAGCAGTGGTGGGAGAGGATGGCAGTGTCCAAAGGAGACATGAAATGAAACAGAGAGCTCTGTGGAGATGTGTGGGTGTGGCGTGTAAGATGATTGAAGATGGACCTAAATGAGGATGGGGTTGAAGTTGCTGCACTGGGAATTCATAGGGAATATAGGACAGCTTTGCATAGGAGACTGGATTTCATTAGTTTTACAGAATACAGAACAACTGATTTTTAAATGGTGATATTTCTATTTCTTTTTAGACCTCTTG
Organism: Myiotriccus ornatus; assembly: GCA_036023395.1. NCBI lineage: Eukaryota > Metazoa > Chordata > Aves > Passeriformes > Tyrannidae > Myiotriccus > Myiotriccus ornatus. The sequence continues at coordinate 8,035,345 of JAYRBT010000010.1, forward strand.
GGCCTGAAAGTCTCTTACTTCGTGGAGCAAGATTAAAAAACACTAAAGAAATATTTGGTTTGTAGACATCTAAATATTTAAAGAGTATTCTCTTCTTAAAGCATGTTGATGAACTGTGCTTTAATTCTACTTGCACTGAAGAAATTGTAATAATCTTGCTGACTGTTACCTGAGGGGATATGATTATAGATGAAAGTAATGATATTATGCTGAAGACTCTCTAAGGATATAAAGTTCCAGCTCCGCTCTGTGAAAATATTTGAAGTGGTTTGATAAAGGAATAACTTAACTTCAATGGATAAATGACTGTTCTTACTGCTACCCATTGTTCAAGACTTTCTCCTGAGATTTACCATTCTGATTTCCATAAAATACATATTGAGCAGTACAGTCATAATAATGAACAGTGTTAAAGTAGGTGTTAAAATTACTTCAGTAGTAGTTTTACTATAGCAGAATACTGCAAATACCTACAAAATACCGTCTCACCACTGTGCCGAAGTAAACACAAAAGTAATACCAGCTTTTGCTTTTATCCTACGTCTGTCAAAATGAAAAGTTTTGCAACATGTAGATGGAGAAAGTAAAGTATAACTCTTTCCCCCCCTTCCTTCCCAGGTGTTGCAGTGTATACAGGTATGGAGACAAAGATGGCATTAAATTACAAGAGTAAATCTCAGAAACGGTCAGCAGTAGAAAAGTATGTTTATTTTCTAATATCTCTCTTATTCATAGAGCTTTAACTTAGTTTTTCCTCTGTAACTTTAAAACCCTGATGGGTTCACTGGGTTTTAGGCAAGGGAAGAGAGTGTTGATTGCCTTGCCTTTGGTAGGAAGCTGTAAAGATAAAATTAATTTTTAATATTGATTCTTTAGTCATGTGTGAAGTGGAGATACCCAAGCTTACTCAAGGTTACAGGATAGGTGTTACTGTAGTAGAGATTTATATGTTGAATTTCATGATATACTTTAAAGGGAAAAGTTCTGATATATGTTGCCTTTATTCCAGTTGCTAAAACTCTGAGAGAGCCTCCTGGAATTCCTAGGCAAGCGTGGGATTGACTGTTCCTCTGTAGCTCCATACAAACAGAGCTGTAGTGTGCACAGGAAACCTTCAGTCATCAAAGCAAGGGGTGGAAAGATGGTCTGGCTGATGTGACAGAATATAGAGACAGGTGTGACTGGATCCTGGTGCAGCATGGCCTGGGTTAACTAGTCAGGTGCACATGGCAGTGCTCTTCTGACTGAGGGAAAAGGTGCAGCCTTGGGTTTCCAGTGTGGTTGGTTGTACTGCCTTCACAGCCTTGCTAGAAACTCGTGGAAGAAGAGAATGATAAGTCAGCCCCCAAAGTCTTAGACAGCAGGTGTGACAAAAGTTGGCTGTTGGGATGTTCTTGCACCTTAATCTAGTCCTCATATTGCTATATGGAGATTTTATCGTAGTAACATGTAGGATTTCTTTTCTGTTCTGTTGCTTCCTTGTCACATAGAAAATTTATATTCTTTAAGCACAGGATATGTTTTTTAAAATGCTGTCCAATAAGTTAATTCACGTAACCACAGTGTGTCAACAGATTGAGTGAAATAAGCTGAAGTCGCTTTTCTTTTTTTGCTTCTTTGTAGGTCCATGAATTCCTTTTTGATTATTTATCTAATAATCCTCCTGTTTGAAGCCATTCTGAGCACTATCTTAAAGTATGCATGGCAGGCTGAAGAGAAATGGGATGAGCCCTGGTACAATGAAAAAACAGAGCATGAAAGAAATAGCAGTAAGGTAATGTAGTTTACCCAGTTGCTTATCTGGGGAACACTCAACCAAGATACTGAATGTGTTACTCATTATGTCTCTGTTCTTGGATATAGGTGTAAGTATCCCATGATCCAAGTCTCAGTGGTTTTGAGAGTGTTAGTCCTATGTAGCCTCACTATGGTGTAGGAGTCCCTCTACCTCTGTTACTGGTTGGGCTTTTTTTTCCTTTATGAAAAGACCAAGCTTTTTGAAAATTTTGGGCTTTGTTAGAACATATTTCTGATGTTCTGTGCTCTTGTTACTGTTCTTTGGGGTGTCTTTTGTCATTCCATAAATGAAAAGAGGAGGAGGATGGCTGTTCTGGTGTGTCCTATTACAGTGATCTCACAGTTCAGGAGTTTTACGTATTCTGTGATGTTGAGATGGTTCAGACTATTTTGCAAGGCTGTAATCCTCCTCAAGCTCCTGCCTGCCTTCTCACTTTTCTGTAGAGATTGGAGGGATACTTCAGAGTGTTCCTGAAATCTGCAGTTGTAAGAAGTATCTCTTTTTCTAAGCACTCTGTATTTTTTTGCTTTCTGCATAATTTTTGATTTCTGTATGAGTGTACTTTTGTCCAACGCCGTTCAGGAGCTTAATTTGAAGTTTTGGCTATGCAAGTTAGACTAGCCTGTGGAGCCCTTCCAGTTCTGAAGAGAGCAGAGAGGAGTATTTCCTCAACCTTTCCATTCCTTTACCTTTGCCATCAGGAGCATAGAGAGCCACGTACTTGTGCAGTGTCACTCTCCTTCTATGGTGTCTTTGTTTTTCTCTCTCACTTGTTTACTTCCACAATCTGCTTTGCATTTCTCAACATGCTGATCTCCTTACTTGGAGCGCTTCTCTGTCCATCTGTCCTGTGTGTGCAGATTGTTATTTCACAGATAGCGCTTTAAGAAACTCTATAACCTCATTAATTGTCACTTCTTCTCTGTGTATCTTCTCTCATATGAATTATGCTCTTGGTTTCTGTCTGTATTTTCTGGTTTACTTTGGAAGATCTCTTTAGGCACAGAACTTGATGAGTTTTTATCAGACGCTTTAATTACTGACTTTTATTAAGTAATAATAGCAACACTCCGTAATTGGGAAGAACAAACATTATTTAGCTTTGCAAACTATTTACTGCTTTTATCTTTCCTTTATTTAAAATGTTCTTCTACACCAGTATCTGGTAGAGTTGAATGAGATGGCCTGTTTTTTCTCATCTCTGATCTCCCTTGCTCAATATTCAAGGGTTGGTAAGAGTCTTCCCAAAGTACAATTCAGATACTGAGTTTGTTGTCCAAATGAAAAACAAACTTCAGAGAGGCTGTAGTGTTGCCTTTCAGAGTTTGTTAAAATTTTCATACCTAATAAAGAGTTTCTGCCCTGTTATGTAGGTGTTTGCCTCAATTGTAATGTTGAACACAGTGATTTGAAGAGGCATAAACGGGGTCTGTGCCATGGAAATCCACATGGTCCCTTGTCATGTAGTCTGGATCACTGGGGAATGCCAGCAGACAGGAGCCCTCTTGTCACTCTGCTGTCCTAAAACAACACAGAGCCCTTGCAGATTGCTCTGACAGCAGGGAATATCAGTTGTTTGCCTTCACAATTTATGGTTCCTTAGATAAGCCTGAATGAGTCATGCTGTTTGGAATGGGGGACACGTTACTTTTTTCAGACCCTCTTTGAAAATAGAATCACCATGACAGTTAATATTAATTGGCAGCCCCTCCTGACAGATTCAGTAGATAGACAAAGATTAATGAACTTGAGAATTCAAACATCCAGTCATTGCTTAAGGCAGACTTTTTGCATCAGTCTGAAGGCGTGTTACTGGGGCAACCTGGGAATGCCTGAGTTGTCGCTGGGTGTGTTGTCTCTCTCATGTGGATGTGGGACTTGGTCTTCTCTGGCTCTCTCAATTTGTCACTTTTCATGCATATTGAAACATAATTAAGTCCCTATGTTTCACCTGATGACTGTTGTAATCTTCACATCTTTTCTTTTTCTCTTGTAGATCCTGAGATTTATTTCGGATTTTCTTGCCTTTCTGGTACTTTACAATTTTATTATACCTATTTCACTCTATGTGACTGTCGAGATGCAAAAATTTCTTGGATCTTTTTTTATTGGCTGGGATCTTGACCTCTATCATGAAGAAACAAACCAGAGAGCACAAGTAAATACTTCAGACCTCAATGAGGAATTGGGACAGGTAGAGTAAAAAATGAATTGTTTCCTTTTTTTTTTTTAACCTGTTTTCTACTTAGTTTTTAATATTAAAATTCATTACTGCAGGCTTCTTATTGGTTGTGCTTTGATTAATTTTAAAATAAGGTACGGAGATGTGATGGCAAAAGCTAAAATTCTTACGTGATCAAAACAACATGTGTAGTAGAAAGCGTGAGTTGAGATTATTTTATTTTTTCTTTTAACAAGTATATGCAATTACAAGTCTGGGTTTTTTTGTTTTCTTTTACAAAAGGTAGAGTATGTGTTTACAGACAAAACTGGTACATTAACTGAAAATGAGATGCAGTTTCGGGAGTGCTCCATTAATGGCATAAAGTACCAGGAGGTCAACGGTAAACTAACTCCAGAGGGATTTTCTGAAGATTCTCCAGATGGAAATAGGCATGGTTTGGTAAGACACTTTGCTTTTCCTACCATTAGTCATTCTAGATAGAAAGTGGTTTTTATTTCAGAGAAATATTCTTGCACCGTTAGCATGAAAAAAAACTCAACATAAATCAGAATTTCTGAGTAGTTTGAAGCTAGTAAATGTTACTGAGCAAATAATATTTATTAAACATGTTGAGATGAGATTATTTAACATGAAATACTTGGCAGATTTTCAAGTAAAAACATTTTTTTTGAGGGCATTCAAAACTGAGTTGATACATAAATGTTACAAACCAAGATTTTCCTTTCTTACAGCTGAAAGAGGAAGAACTGTTCTTGAAGGCAGTTTGTCTCTGTCATACAGTGCAGATCAATGCTGATCAGACAGATGGTGCTGATGGTCCCTGGCATGCCAACGGAATAACATCCCCGTTGGAGTATTATGCCTCTTCTCCAGATGAGAAAGCTTTGGTTGAAGCTGCAAGCCGGTGAGCTGGGCTGCCAGAAGTGCCTAACACAGAAATTGCTTCCCAGGGCAGGCAGTCCGTGCTGAAAGCTGCTGTAAAGATTGCTCGGGGTGTTTCTAAAGCCCAGGGCCTGGCACTGTCAGCTTCCTGGGAAAACATGGAAATGTAAAATGCGCAAAACCCCAGGTCCTGGAATCATTTTAAACAGTTATGGAAATCCTTGGGAAATCCTAGTGATCAGAGCATGTTGCAAATAAAATACTGCAGAAAGTGGGCATTCTTAATTTTCTCTAGAAGTAGAGAAGAGTAACGGAGTATAAGAATGTCTCTTTTTCTTCCCTGCCACCTTTCCCTTCCTGCATCAATAGGCATTTTGTCTAAAGTGAAAATTAAATGTCTCTTTTCTTTTCCTTTTAGGGTTGGAGTAGTATTTACTGGAATTAGTGGAGACACTATGGAAGTAAAAAGCCTTGGAAAACCAGAGAGGTTATTTGTTTTTATTTCTTGTTTATTTTGAAGGACAGAACAGTAGTGATGCTTAATGTAAAGTTCTCTTCTCAATCCTCTGTTCATAAGCAAACCTTGCCTTTCCACACCGTGCTCTATTTAATGCTTTTCCCTTGGTGTCTTCAAGACAGCTTGCATCTTATTCCTTACCAATTGTAGCTGAGATGCAAGAATTTTGTGAGTTACTCTGTGTAGGTGTGTGTTGTAACAGTTTGTATCTTTTCCCATTCCTCAAAGGTTGAGACTGTAGTAGAGCTGGAAAACTGAACTGCTTATTCAAGTCCTAGAGTTTCTGCTTTCAGCTCTAGAAGTTTCCAGAATCACTCTCATCAGTGCATAATCTAATTATATATTCCAAACTTTCACAAAATGAGTAGAAATATTATTGATAGCTGTATATCTGCAGTACCTCATAACTCCTTTTACCCATTTTATCAGTGTCAGTTGGCAGTACTTTAAAGTTCAATGTCTAAAATTAATTTTCTGAACTAGTGGTAACATAAAAAACTATTCCAGTTATTAGGGCACACGCACTGTTTTTTGACAGTGTAGATTGTTTACAAATGTTAGAAACAAAATGTAGTTTTCAAAGTTACACTTGAAATAATGACAGAAGGATAAAGAAATAGGAGCTGCTTATAATCCCCAGGTATCACTTTAGTATTCAGGAGACTATTCCTATTGGTAGAAGAGCCTTTTATTCTTACAAAATGGAATAAAATGATGAAAAGCAATGAATTGCACAGTAAATAATGGCAGTGATTGGTCATCAGTGGTAGCATCGCTTTTAGAGTTTCTATATAAAAATGACACTTTGAGGAAAGGTCTGTGCTGTAAGAGTCTATTTATAAGTAATTGTCTTTGGAAAATTATTTCTAAAAATGTTTTCTTGCCCTTCCGTCTTTTATTAAAACACAAAATACAGGTACAAATTGCTTCACGTGTTGGAGTTTGATCCAAATCGCAGACGAATGAGTGTCATTGTGGAGAGTCCCTCAGGTAGGTCATCAGAAAATGTAAAAGCTGCAGTTGAGAACTTCTTAAATGGCATTATTCTTAATTTCTATTCTGTTTTACTTCGTAGGGGAAAAGCTTTTATTCACAAAAGGAGCAGAATCTTCCATTCTTCCTCGTAGTAAGAGTGGAGAAATAGACAAAACAAGGATACACGTGGATGAATTTGCTTTGGTAAGTGCGTGTGCTCGCCCAGCTGATCAGAAGAAAATTCATCTGCAATAAATTCTGTGGCTTGAAGTGAACAAGTTACAGGTGACACCTTCTTGTAAGATCAGAATCTTGTCTACTCTGAATGTAGTCTTTTATTTTCTCACAGAAAGGACTAAGAACTTTGTGCGTAGCCTACAGAAGATTCACACCTGAGGAGTATCAAGAAGTTGGCAAACGCCTTCATGAGGCCAGGACTGCCTTACAGCAACGGGAAGAAAGATTAGCAGATGTGTTCAACTTCATAGAAAGGGATCTGGAATTACTTGGGGCTACAGGAGTAGAAGACAAGTATGCAATGGAGTTACTGCTAACTACACTCAGTCCCAGCGAGTTTAGGATTTATTCCTGAAATAGGATGTGTGAAAAACTCTCCCAGTATCACCAGAAGTTTTGTGCTGTTCTTGTTTAGTATGTTTAGCACTCTTTGGATTGAGCATTCAAAAAACAAGTTGTACCAATTGATTTTGGCTTAATAACAATGATACACAGCTGTGTTTCATCAGGAGAGATTTCCTGTATGTGAAATGGAATAGTTGCAGTAAATAATTTAAATCAGGGTATGCCTATGACAAATTTTCAATCCCTTAGCAGGATTAAGTTCAGTTTTTGTTTCATCAAGGCCTTTGTTTTATTGATGGTAACAGAGTATCATCTGCCAGGCTGTGATTCTCTGACCGTAGATGTGACATTGGAAATGCAGTCTTAACTTGTCATGGCAGTGGGGTTACAGTGGTAACATGGAATTACAGTGTGAGCTCTTTCTTAGTAAAGTCTTATTGGTTACTGAAGATTTTTCTTGTTTCCAGACTGCAGGAGAAAGTCCAAGAAACTATAGAAGCCCTCAGGTTGGCTGGTATCAAAGTGTGGGTGCTCACTGGAGACAAGCACGAGACAGCTGTTAGTGTCAGCTTGTCCTGTGGACACTTCCACAGAACCATGAACATCCTTGAGCTTGTGCAGCACAAGTCAGACAGTACCTGTGCAGAACAACTGAGGCAGCTTGCCAAGAGGTAAAACACCTGAGATGTCACTGTCTCAGTGATGGTCTCAGCTTGGTTTTCTTTCTTTTTCAAATTTTACGACAATCTCTTTTATGAATGTGCCAAACAAATTAAGTTGCCTTTTTAGAAAAATTATTAATAACAGACTTGAAGAAGCAGTCTGTCTGACAGATTAACTTCTTTGATTACTGTCTGGCCAACAGCACAGTTTAAAGCAAATTCAAATTTTTCTGTGACACCGATACAAAGTTAACATTTTTGTCCCTGAATAGAATAAAGGAAGACCATGTTATCCAGCATGGACTGGTTGTGGATGGGACCAGCCTCTCTCTTGCACTCAGGGAACATGAGAAACTGTTCATGGAAGTTTGCAAAAACTGTTCTGCAGTGTTGTGCTGTCGCATGGCACCCCTTCAGAAAGCAAAGGTATGTGCAAATATAATCAGGATTTCCTTTAAAATACTTTGATCATGCTTTGAGGAGGCATGAAACTGCTTTGTTTGTTTGCCTGAGTTCTGAATCCTTGTTAAAATCAGTTTATCTGGAGTATTTTGCTCAGAAGTTTTTTACATGTGTGTTTAAAAATTTGCAAGTGCATGGAAGAATCAAAATCCTGCCACCATGCAAGCAAAAGGCTCATCCTTAATCTTCCCCTTCAGTGCTGTGTAAGGCAGCAGCTGTCCTGACCACCTGCATGCTTTTGCCTTGCCTGCTACATCTCTTCTCCAAACCAGAGAAGCCAAATGGAAAGTTCATGGACCTGTAAGGAAGAAGTGTGCTTCTGTGAATATTAAAAAAAATATACCTAAGTTTGAGGATAAAGTAAAAGAGAAGAGAAGCAGAGGCCTAGTCTCCAGGGGACATTTTTCCTTCATGCTCTTCTAAGACCATTTTCCCTCACATGTACTTAATTTTACTCAAATATAAGGTGGATGGAATTAAAATTCAGGTTTTATGATTTTTTTTTCTTTTTTCAATCTGGAAAGCTAAGCTCTGAAGGACTGGAATATTTATTCTTTCCTTTTGAAGTTTTCTCTCTTTGGGAAAAGACATCTTTTCACCTTAAAGCACCAGGAAACCCTTGTGTGAGGTACTAGATGTGCAGAAGAGTGCAGGCTGTTTTACTGTGGCACCTGTTTTGAGGTCACTCTTCCTGCTTCCAACAATTAACAGAGTTCTAATGCAGTCTTTAGAATCCCTTCAGTATAGAACTCTTCACCTGGTATAGTATTAGTTTCAATAAAATATTAAAAGGAAATTGTAATTACTCTGAGTAAAACTGTTTGATTTGTCCACTTCTGTCCATTCTTTTAGCTGAAATTTTTGCCATCCCCTCTCTTTAAGGTACAGTTATTTGCCAGTGTTCTCTCCTTGTTCTTATTTTGTCATTTAACTTGTACTGCTTTCCGTAATTCCTATCCTGTCCAGCAGATAATGGAGATTATTTCCTGTCTTTCCTCATGAAGTACTGTAAAATGTAACTTTGATGGCAGTGACTTTTTGATTTCAAACACTGAAGTATATAAATCACTGAGACAAATGCCATACAAGATGAAGGGTAAGCAAGGAAGTCCAGGGCAGTTTAGTCTAGCCTTCCACATGATCTTTTGCTGTAGGCATCCTTTTTGTGAGATTTATTCCAAGGTTAAGATGGAACTCAAGCTTAATATTTCCTGCATCTTTTACTAACTTTAATGCTTGTTAATAGATGGCTGGCAGTCTCACTACTAATTTTAGCATGTTTTATAGTTTGAAAACCTTTTTGAACATCATCATGTCAGTCATTCAGAGCTGCTGCTGATTGCTGCTGTTAAAATTTGCCAGGGGATTTGTCTTGACCTTTTCACATAGATGTTTGTCTGTCTGAATTACCCCAGCCTTGGGATCCCAGGAGGGCTGATTGGGTGACACGCTGCAGCCTTGTTACTTCTCTAGGGCTGCTTACTAGGATCTAATGCTAAATGTGCTTGAAGTAATTACCTCTTAAAAATGGGGAACCTTTAAGCTTGCATATTAATACCTGCAATTAGGGAATGTATTGCCACAGTCAGGTGGATTTCTCTGAGCTGTGGACTGTATTTCGTCACTGTTGCATTCCCCATGTGAAGTGAGTTCTGCTCCTGTGAGTCAGTGCCCTGCCACTGCCAGCTACAATTCAGTTATTCCAGTACAGGTTTTCATGTCTCCTTACCTCCAGCCAATGTTGCTCTGTTGATATTTCCACCTTGGGCTTTCTGGAGCTTCAGGGGGAAAACGTTTTTTCATACATGTTTATTTCCTTGGTTTTGGAAAGCCTCTTGAGCTGCATTCCTACCTTTATCTCTGCAGCCTGTTTACAACTGAGTTAGTGAAGCTTCTGCCTTAAGCTAGAGCTTTTCTGGGAGGTTAATGAACTCCTAATTCTCCTTAACCAAAAGCCTCATCTAACTAACTCCTCTGTATTTAGAATATTGTTGGCACTTACTTAAAGATCCGATTCCTTCCTGTAAAGAGCAGAGTTTCACTGCTCCTGTTCTGATTATTTTACGACCTTATATGTCAACAGCTTCTTGCCTTGTTCTGTCATATCTCCTTCTGTGTCTTTTCCAACTGAAATTACCCCTTGGTGATAATGAAGTTGCTTTAAAAAGAATCTGCTTTCTTTAATGACAGCATATTGATCTTTTAGCTGATGCATTTGCTTTTTCAAATTCCTCTTCTACCTGGATTAGTTCCATTAATTACAAATATGAAGACTCTGGGCATGTCTAGTAAAGGACACTAAAACTGTATTACTCCATAAGTAAATTTTTAGTTCCAACTTTTACATGACTGTTTCATATGATAAAGCACCAAATTAAGCAATGTAACAGAATATTGAAATAAGAACAGGAGAATAAGTTCAAGACAGGCATAATACTTAGATAAGTATTATATGCCCCAAACCAGCAGCTTTTCTAAGGAAGGAATGAATTTGTGCTTGTGATACGCCAAAGACGTTTTTTTACCCAAGCATTCAAGCTCATAAAATGTATTAATTATATTTACAGGTAGGGAACTAATTTGCTACTTGGGAATTGGTGACATGGTTTGTGGGTGGACTGTCTAATCTAAAATTTTAATTTTTTCTTTCCAGGTAGTGCGACTGTTAAAAACGTCTCCAGAGAAACCCATAACATTGGCAATCGGGGATGGTGCTAATGATGTGAGCATGATTCAAGAAGCACATGTTGGCATAGGTAACTTTCTTCTGTCTGAAGCAATAAAGGCTTTTTTTTATTTCAATCAGCATCAAACGAGCAGTTGCCCTTAGTTGTAAGTGGGAGGAGCAATACCTTCTGTTGCAACAGAAAGTTGCTGAAGTCTTTATAATGTTGAAGTGCAGGAAAACTGTAGCTTCAGATGTATGCTGCTGGGGTTTCTAAACTTTAATTTTTGTAATCCTTAACCTGTTTTCTGTTTTGTTTCCCAAACATTACAGGAATCATGGGCAAGGAAGGAAGGCAAGCTGTGAGAAACAGTGACTATGCAATAGCTCGGTTTAAATTCCTCTCCAAGTTGCTTTTTGTTCATGGGCACTTTTACTATATTAGAATAGCAACCCTTGTACAGTACTTTTTTTATAAGGTGAGTTTTCCAAGAGTGCCAGAGAAGTTGACAGAAACATGTCATTTTTTCTTTTCAACTGTTCCCTTTCCTTTAAAGGCAGCATCACGTTGTTAGGTTTTGGTTTCTGCTTTGTCTGCTCCTGTAAGCTCACGTGAGCAGGGTATAACTTTCTTGAATGAAATGTGGAATCTATTTTGCAAAGAAATTCTTAAAAAGAAATTGAGGGGAAAATGAATGGATTTCTTCTCCTTTAATGCTGCTTAGACTCCCACAGTGAGATGTGTTCATCGGGCAGGTATAATTAAGTTTATACTTTCCAGGTTCATTGTCCCGAAGGACAAATAAACAAAATGTGCTGTCAAGTAAAGAATCTTGCTTCACTTAGCCCTGTAAAATGTTGAAATGCTTTATGGTCTTCATGTTCTTTTTACCAACTTGTAAGAGTTAGCAGTTTCTGTTAGAGTTGTGAGGAATATACTAAGGATTAACTATTTCCTTCACTTTTCTTTATTTCAGAATGTGTGCTTTATTACACCACAATTTTTATATCAGTTCTTCTGTTTGTTTTCACAACAAGTAAGTATTGGCTGCCTTACATCTTGGTAATTGTACTAATATTAATTATTAATGATAAATAATAATAATAATCAATAATATTAAATACCTAATAAATATATCACTAAGTTAGTTAATAACTACACAGATTTTACACATAAAAAATATCCAGCTGATTTTCTGTATTTGGTAGCTCCATGTTACTAGGTGGTTACGAAAGTACAGTTTTTCCCTAACAAGTAAATTCCTATAAGTGATGATTTGTTGCTGCTGTTAGTGTGCACAAGCACCTTTTTTTTTCTTTACAAGACTTAAAATCATTTCTGTTTTCCTTTCCAGACGCTCTATGACAGTGTGTACCTGACTTTGTACAATATTTGTTTCACTTCCCTGCCTGTCCTCATATACAGTCTGTTTGAGCAGCATGTGCATCCGCATGTATTGCAGAGTAAACCCGTGCTCTACAGGTACCTGCATCTTACATGAACTCTCCCAGTAGCACATCATTTACAGCAGTAGTGGCATCTGCAGAGTTCTGAACTTGCTGTTAGACATCTGTGCAATATTTTAGCTGTGATTCAGGGGTTTTTGGTGACTGTCTTGGTGAGGAAGAGCTGCTGCTACATAGCTTTCATCCTAAATGTTAATTGACAGGAGTATTTTAAGAGAAGGATATTTTTATGTCAGTCATGTTAACAATGTAAGAGCATTGAGCACTTGGTCAGCTCACATGATTGGCAGCCTTCTCCTCCATTACATGTAGGAGGTGAAAATGACTCAGACTTGCAAATGAAGAACTAGGACACCTGATTAGGGGAATCACCACAGAAAAATCCTCTACTGGGAAAAGAAGTGATTTCCTGTAGAATTAGATGTCCTCCCAGTGGTAGCATGTTGCACTGCATACTGCTTTTTGGAGAAAAAAAAGTATCTATTTTTGTAAAAAAGAGATGTCTCTCAGATGTTTCTCTTGTTGTAAAGGTCTTTTAAGCAGAACAGGAGGTAAGTATCAGGAGATCTTTTTCTTCCTCTTGCAATTCCACCTCCAGGGACAAGAATTCTAGTATGTGCTGTTGTGAATTTGACCCATTAGAGACCCTTGCCCCTGGTGACCACTGCTTAAAGCAGAGCCAAATCATGAGAGCTCAGAGTTCTTTTTTTGCCCATGATTTATGTATTTTTTTTGTATGTCAGCATTCGTTAAATGTGTCTTGCTGCAGTTGAAAGTTACATTTATTCAAAGCAGTAGCTCTAATGTCATGTGAATAACTCGTGGTTTATACAAAGACACTATGAAATCCAAAATCTGTTTTATTTCTGCAGAGACATCAGTAAAAATGCCCATCTGGGGTTTAAACCATTTCTTTACTGGACTATCTTGGGCTTCTTTCATGCATTTGTTTTCTTTTATGGCTCGTATCTTCTAATGGGAGAAGACACTTCTCTGCTGGGAAATGGCCAGGTACAATATCATAAGTATTATTCTACCACTGTGTTTTTGGTGATATTTCTTAATTTATTTTTTTTTTTAAATCCTCTTGTGTCTGAAAAATTTTATTTTTATGGACTATATAATTATCAAAGATTCTTTGTCAATATTAGTGTGTGCTCTCAAGAGTGACATTTCTCAGTGTGGAAACTGTAAGACATTGTCAGAAAGTGTATGTCCCTGAAGAACATACCTTTCAAGATAATAATTGTATCATGGTTGTCTTAGACCTTGTTTGATTTTTTTATACTGTTTTTGTCAAAGTTGTATTTCATGTCAGTAAATGAGTATTTATATCCATTCATTCAAAACTCATTTTGAGTTGGACTTAACTGCAGTGTCAAGCTATGGCTTCTCCTTAGTAGCTGCTATAAAGCTAGGCTTAAATCTGAAAGCTGACAGAAGTCTTAAAGCTTCTCCTGAAAATGTATTATTTTAGTTATATTACTCAGATTTTTTTTAAATTTAGTGGTGCAAGCTGCTTTTAAGTTACACTTTTTATTCAATAAATGTTTTTAAGACAGTAAGTTAATGAAATCATCAAATACTAATTTGACAGTTTATTTTAAAGTTCACAGGAAGAATCATTCAGAAAAAAATTCCAAAGCTTGGATAATGCCATTACAAGTCTGTTTCCTCATTTCTCCTGGTTCTGAGTTCTTTAGCTCAGTTTAGAACAATTAGATACTGATTTTTCCCTCATAAAACATGGGTAGTAATGGGAAAATACATTCGCTTCTCATTATGCCATTCTTAATACTGGCATGGAGCACTTGCTGGTTCTCAGGTAGTGCTTGGCAGAGTTGTAGGTTATGGCACAAGGTACAGAAATAGCCTCCTGCTGAATTCACAGTGCTCACCTGACAGGGAGCTCAGGAAGTTTGGTTAAAAATACAGTGATGTGCAGACAGCAGACAGAGTTGTCCTGAGAACTGAAGTCAGAAAGCTGGTGGTTCTGAGCATCCCTACAGAGAGGAGCAGTGGAGGGAGAGTGGTTTTCCATTGTGAGGTGTTTGATAAGGACATTAAAATAGTTGTGCTTTAGACTAAAATGTCTCTTCCAGCTGAGGTGTGAGAGTGTCATCTCTTGCCATTTGTTACAAGCTGTGTGATTTGAAATTCTTGTGAATTGGTAAAGGTCCTTCAGAACTCTTCTAATGAGGTAATTTTAGACTATGAATCAGTGTGGTTTGGTGCATCCATCTTAAATTGTCAAAGCACCTCACTTCAGAAATGCTTAGTAAATGTCCACAAGGCAGGAACAGACTTCTTTGGTTTTATTTAGTAACAGCTGTTTAGTTTGGGGAATTGACAGATGCTCTTTGGCTTCTCATGGGATACGACTTCAGATAAATTCTAAGATTGTGGAGTTTTTTGTTACTCTGCCTTCTGTGTTTGCTAAAAGATGGTTATTGCAACTGGTAGAGCTGTGCGTTGCAGTAAAACATCCTGAGTGCTTAAAGTTTCTTGCAAACTAAACGTGTGCCTGAAAAAGCCAAAATTAAGGGCGGGAGAACCTAGTGTACTGCTGGAGTAAGAAGTCCCCTAGAAGTGGTCACCTGTGCAGATCTCTGATACAGGGTAGTGTTAGTGCAAGGCCTCACATTTCCATTCCAGGTTCTGAGCTTGGAGCACTGCAGAATAGAGGAGACTGTAAATAATGTGTTAATCCTGGTGTTTGTTAGGCTTACCTCAACCCACTGTGCAACTACTTGATCTTTTAGTTCTTTTTTCTCCCCCCTTTTTCACGCTGTGCATGTCGTCAGATATTGAAACCTAACAGGCAAATGGTAAGAGTTTAGAAGAGGAGGAGATACAAAATATTGTATCTGTTACTTCATAGGATTAAAGGATGCAGCATCCGCAGTGTAAATGTGTTCAAAAATAAAATGGTGGCAAGAACCTGTTTGTGTTTTGTGTTCTAACTCTGTGACCATTGAGAGCAGTGTTAGCAAAGACACTTTCTTTCACAGGTCACTCAGGAGCAGAAGTTTAATTTCACTTTTAAGGTTACTATTGCAGCAATTAACAACAAGCACGCTGTGACAAGTAAATTGAAGGCTTCGAGAAACGTGTTGTAACAAAGATCTTTAAAATTACCAGTAAATCCAGACTCATAGCTGCCTCAGTTTTGTAACTTGTGTACAGATGAGAAAAGCAGTTGTGAGATCTGTCATCAGGCTGTTGGGATTTTTCTGTCAGAACTCTGTAACAAGAACTACAACTGTGTGAATCCCAGTTCCGTGCCTCTGTGCCGTACTGACACATCAACTCTAGGATGACTCTGCCTGTCTGCATGTGGTACCTTCCTCCTTGCTTGCATAGTCTGCTACCAGTAAATACAGAGTTGAGGATCTGGTCATTGTTGAGTTTGTCTAGTGGCAAAAATAGCTGCAAAATAGCAACATCTTTTGTTTCAGCAGCCAGCCTGCTTCCAGGAGCAGAGCAGTCGGACCTGTTGTAGAAAGGCAGCTCTGTGTGAGCAGCATGTGTGTAGATAGATACAACCTCAGCATCCCTGCTTGGTTGTCAGAGCTGAGATTTTATTGTTGTAGACCTTGTTCAGAGTTTTGATAGCTTAATTTTCATGCACAAGAGAATACGAAAGTGACAGATGCAGTGTTTTAGAATGGAGGCTTATTTTTGGGTTTATTAGCCTTGAAACAAAGTGTCTTTTCCTTAGAATTTTCTTTGTAAACTGCAATGGCACCATTATTTTTGAATTGTAAAATTGTGCTTGGGGTAAAAAGTGAACCTTCGGGTGATGCTGCATGTTGGAAATTATCTGAAAATGTTTAAACTCAACAGTGTTTTGCACTTAAGTTAAAATACTTTCCACCCAGTATTTCCTTTCTATTGGATGATTATCAAAACTGATCAAATTGACATCTTCATTTTCCTATCATTTCATATTACTATTTTGGATTTTTTTCATACTTCATGTAGCCTTTGTGGTGGTTTATTTTGAACCAATAAGAAAGATGACTTCTGGGTTGTTAATTTTGCTCTTATCATAAGCTGTACTATTTTCCTGGTAGTTTGTGTTGTATCCTCCTTGCTTTTTCATGATGATTACTTGTCACGAGCTTATGTCCACTGACTTAATTCCTTTAGTGTAGCTGACTTGAGAAGAATCTTAACTTACTGTGAACGCTCTTAATTGATTTTTTTTTTATCTTCCATGATTTTTCCTTGCCCTTTTCTCAGATGTTTGGAAACTGGACATTTGGTACTTTGGTCTTCACCGTTATGGTTATAACTGTCACGATGAAGGTATGATATTGCGCTGACTACTCTCTGTGTTTGGGAAGATAGGCAAATATGTAATAAAGCACTGATTTAAAATTGATTCAGAAGTTGTACAGAAGTAATTGATTCCTGGGGTTCCAGATAAGTGACTTCTACATTTAGTTTCAGTGGTGGTTAAAATGTTTCTCTAGTTTTTGTGTGTCACAGCAATGTTTAGTGTTTGGGCTGGAAGTTTGTATGTATGTTCAGACTGGTATTTGTAATTTTCTGTGAAGTTGGTGGAAAAAGGAAGCTCACTGACATTTTCTCTGTTTCAGATGGCACTAGAAACTCACTTCTGGACATGGATAAACCATTTTGTTACTTGGGGATCCATTGTATTTTATTTCATATTCTCCTTGTTTTATGGGGGAATTATCTGGTGAGTGATTCTTTTTTCCCTCCCTTTCTATATAGCACATAAGATCTGTGAAACTATGAAAAAAACACTGCAGGATTATCTTGTACCATCTTGCTCTGCATTTTATGACAGGGTTTTTTTTTTTTTTAAAAGCAGCCACTTTCTTTTGGTGACCCTTTTACAAGTTTGAGCAATGCTGCTACACTGTCCTGTGCTCGAGGACAGACAGGGCTTGTCTCTGTCAGCCTGTGACTAGGAAGGCATTTTTGCTCATAAGAAGTAGATGGGTTCCCAAAGGTGCTATGTAATAGGTAAATATTTGCAATAGAAATGAAGATGCTGGGCTTGCATCAGTGAAGGGGGGTATTTTTGCCTGTATTTTTGGGGTCTTGGGGGGATAGGATGATGATTGATTTCTTGCAAAACAGTTTAAAACTAAATCAGAACCTTTCCCTCCAGAGTTAAGTTCCCTCCCTCCCCAGAGTTTCTTTGCAGGTCAGGTCCAACATGTTGCTGGACTTGTACATGGACACCATCACTCGTGACTCTGCATTCTGAGACACTCTGTGCTTGATGGAAAATAGATACCCTGGAGACAGCCTGTGCTGTACTTTTGTTTCTACAAGTTCCTTTTAGTAATTGCCACTTCTTTTAACTTTTCAGGCCATTTTTACATACCCAGGACATGTACTTTGTCTTCGTTCAGCTGTTGTCAAGTGGCTCTGCTTGGTTTGCCATAATCCTCATCGTAGTTGCTTGTTTGTTTATTGATGTTGTGAAGAAAGTGCTGTACAGACATCTGCAACCAACAAGTACTGAAAAAGCTCAGGTAATACTATGCTTTTGTACCAACTTCACCAGCAGTTATGCTCTTACATTGCTGTCATGTTTAATGCATGGAAGTGTTCTCATTTCAGAATACAGTTGTTAATTTAAAATTACAAAAGTGAAGGCACCATTTTAAAAGGCAGTAATGTTTCTGTTTAAGTAACTGATAATAACAAGAACAGAATGATATATGGAGAGGTCACTCAGTCTTTCACATCTCAGCTTGCAGCTGTATGAGAGGATCATGCTGCACATATTTGTCCTGTTTTAAAGATGGTAACTTGTTCTCATTTTTGTCTAGGTATTAGAGGCTACAATTGTGATTGGCATGGACTAGTTCTTAAAATGTGATGGAAACAATAATTTTTAAAATTACTTCATTATGACTTTTTAAATTAGTATTTCTTAAATCTTGATCCTGTCATATGCTATGCATTTGACTGTTGATCCTGTAATTAAAGCTAATTACCCATGTGGCAGTTCCACAGGTTCATAGACAAGGTCTAAAGATATGCTGTGATAATAAAATCTCCCTTTTGCCTGACACAGGCTACAAAAAATGCTTTCAATCATTCTGTTGAAATTAGGCTGTCTTTTAGGTAAATATCTCATCTCTGGGTGTTGCTTCTTTTTAGTGACAGTTACGGAGAAGTCATCCTGACCCATTGTTCTCATAGTGGCTCTCTCTCTGGTTTCAGTTTCCAGCTTTTTATCTTTTTAGACTTTTTCTGCTAAACTGAGAAGCCTTTTGTTACAGTGTTTTGTTTATTCACAGTTAGGTTTGTGAGCAAGTTCATTTTCACACTGATAGGTGGACTGGACTTGCATCTTTTGTCAGAAAGGTTGGTTTACAGTCTTTTCATGAGTCTTGTTTTTCCTGTAATCTTCAACATTCCTCAACCTCATCTTGAATTTTGGATTTCACCAGGGGACAGCATATTCCATCACAGCAGACATCAGGGCCAAGTATGGAAATAATAAATCCCCCAGCTGTATTCAGTTTACATCAATAACCTTTGTCTTCTACATCTTCTGCTCATCTGCAGGGGCTGGTGTTGGTTTCTTTTGGGTTGTTGATGAGAGGTCAAATAGCACAGGGCCAAAAAAGAGTGAATGAAGAACCCAGCTGACAAAGATATCCCATACACAGCTCTGGTCTGAAACCTCTTGGCAGCTTTTAGTCCATGTGTGCGCCAGATTGATTTTGTGGTGTCCTACTTGCTTAATCCAAATTACTCTGAGCTCCGTGCCATGCAGAACCCCTGACTGCATTACATCAATGCTGTTATCTTTAGCATCTAACCTTGTAATTACTTTGATGTAAGTGCATGTTGATTTACTTAAATTATATTACCCTTCTAATTTGTCCGTTTAAAAAAAAAATCCATGTGCAACGTTCTCTTACTTTGCCTCAGATCAGCATCGTCCTGACAAGCCTATTGCTGTCCAAAGTATCCCATTATTCCCTTTTCAAAACTGGAATATTAGCTGCTTTTTTCTGTCTTGGAATTTAGTAGCTAAAAGTCAAGGTAAATAACCACTGGCTCGCAGAAGACCCTTGAGTTAGGCCTGATAAGACTCTGGATTGCACATTATTGCACTTCTTGGATTAAAGGATCTTGATTTAGGAAAAATGCAATAGGTAATGATACTTACTTGTGTTTTCCTCTGGAAAAACTAGTGGCAATATTTATCAAACACTTCCCTTTCCTTCCTTCCTGTGCATCAGCTGTTGCTGTTTGGCTTTGTATCCGTGTGGTTGTTGAGGTTTCTCATGTTCCTGAAGTGCTTGAATTAAAACCCGAAAAGCCACATATTTTTTCCCTGCCTTTATCCATATACTTCTTGCTGCATTCTTTCGCTTTCTGAATCAATTCTAAAGAATTTCTGGGTTCAATTTGCTTCCATTAGAGTTGTGTTGTGAAGGACACAGTAGGACTTCTTATTTTTAAAAAGGGATCTTGATGAATGTCTGTCATCTTTCCCGTGGCTATAGCTTGATTCCTAGCCATGGGGATTTTGCTTTGTGCATCTCTGTTAGGTTTGGTTGGTTGGGGGTTTCTTTGTTTGTTTGTTTTTTTCTTATTCCCTTTCTACATTGCATTTGACAGTCAGCAGTAGGGTGTATGTTTACCAAAATACTGTCTTTTTTTCTGAAAACTTAATTCCTGATGCTGCAGTCTGATTTGACCAGAAATTCTTCAGCAGCCATCCCATGGCTTCTCTGTGTGTGTCTGATAGTGAAATCACAGCTAAACATGTATTTATGAAAAGAAAGCACCTCTTTGTTCTTTTCTCGAGGTTTAGTCTGTTGAGATTTTCCCACTCTTAATGATACAATCAGCTCCATTGAATTGCATTTACTATTCTTGAAGTGTGAAAGTACAAATAAGTGAAGAGGAGCGGATGATCAACAGCATTCTGTCCCTTCTTGACAACATTTGTGCTTCTTCATTACATGTGTTTAAAATTTCTAGTAAATATTTTTCTTTCAGTTTCAAAGCAGAGGAAGAGACTCTGAGATAGAAAGGGTTTGGAGAATGTCTTTGTCCCAAATGCTAGGGGTGTTGTCTAATGCTGATGAATTCTGTCGAAGTCATCAAAGAGCAATTAAAAGAGTCATTAAAAGAGCAAATGTGGAACTTTGTATATTGCTCTATTAAATGCTGTTTCTCATAGTGCAGATGCATCCTGTGTCTAGCTGAATATTTTTAATTATTTTAAATTGTAGGACTGAACTAGTATATTTTCATACTGGGGGAAAGAAAAAGGTCACAGTTACTACAGTTTTTATCATGGTGAGATAAATTGTTATTGAACTAGTCACTTGTTTTTAAATTGCAGCTATTTCAGTTGTCTCTGACTGCCACCATTTAAATTCTAAACTCTTCCCAGGAGCGCTGAGCAAACACCGGTTCCTCAGCTGAAAATGAAATGCTTGCCTCTATTGTTTGAATTTTTCAGAAACCAAGAGCACGTTAGTTGTGCGACTTACCCGAGTTACTGCTCTGAATTCACTGTGTCTGCAGGCATCTGCCTTACCCCACTTAACATATAAGGAACTTGATTTTATCTTTTTGTTCGTATAAGGTCACAGAATCAACATTCAGTCTGTTTTTGATCAGCCAGATGTCACATGTAGCAAAGTTATTCCTAAGAAAGCAGAGAAATTTAACTGATGTGAGAAACACCTGATAGACTTTTAAATGTAAATATTGTTCTGTCACAGCAACTTATATCTCACCCTTTCATTTTGGGAAATAAGCAGATTAAAAATTTGACAGGCAAGTATGAGTTGATTATTATAGAGGGATGAATCTTGTTAACTTTACCTTCCTTAATGCACTTAAGGCAAATGTGTTACTTTATTTTATTTTTGCTCTGTTCCAAGGGCTTTTTGCTGGCCTAAAGAAAAGCCATCTCATGTTTAAATGAGGTCAGTTGCCCTAAAGTAGCTTGTGGGCCATTTCTCACTCTAGGCCTGTTACAGAATCATGTAGGAGGAAGTGGACAGCAAGGTAAACATGAATCAAAATATAAATCTTGGGGTAAATATAAATCACAGCTCTATTGAGGGGAGAAAGTAATGCAGAATAAAGCACGAATGTAAAAGTGCATGGGCCTTTTTTATCAGTATTGAAAGCACAAGTACATTAAGATTGGTCCTACCAAACAGTAACTGGCTGTGATTATCCCAGGAGCTGTCTTGAAGGTACCAGGCTTGTGTTCTGTATATGATGTGTATTCCACTTTAAATAACAATGTGTTGTCCTGTGTCTTTCTCTTAGAAAATTACTGCTGCTACTTACTGACGTGTATGTTCCATCCCTTCTCTGTCCAATTGTAGATGTACTCCAACAGAGTTGCTTTAAGTGACGAGTTCATCGCACTGCAGCCATTGTCCAGGGCAAGGAATCAGCTGAGCAAAATTAGGTAGAGTAGGAGGGACAGTTCCTCATCAACTCTTATGCATGCTGAAGGTGAACTAACCAGTGCTGAGAGAGATGGGAAGAGGCATGAATACCAGTGGGTTGAGAGGGCAATACCTGTAGTGCAGAAACATTCAGTTTGGTTATTTCTTGGCTTTGCTCTGTGTTTTTTGAGCCAAATGCTTCTCCTAAGTAGCATGGGTTGGACGTGCTTTTTTTTTTATTTTTTCAGGAAGAAACATCCCTAGCATGATGCTCAACTTTCAGAATACAGATCTAGCTGTTCTTGCATCCATTGTTAAATAATCCTAGTTTCTAGCATGGTTATAATGCTTTTAATTTCTTTATGGTAAAAATTAACAGTGCTCTTTGCATGCTGGATAATTTCAGCTTCATGAGGCTGTGACAGGAAAATCCATGTATTTCAGGCAGCAATTTCTTGCGAGTTATTTGTCCATTTTAATTTGCTTTTCAATTGTGTTGAAAGAGCGGAAAATGTCTTAAGCTTGGGTGCTTATATACCCTTGTGCAGCTAAGGCTTTTTGTGTTGGTTTTGTGCAGCTATAAAGTGAGTGTTGTTTGTTTTCAATGTGTGTAGATACATATTCCTAAAGGCATTTGGCTACAAAGTCCCAGAAAATTATTCAAAAAAAGGTCAAAGTGTACATGTGTCTGTGTAGGTAAAACACGATTCTGAAACTCTTCAAATGCACCGACTTCAGTACATGAAATGCTGTCAAATGCTGATTCCCTTTTGTAAGACCTAAGCGTTCAAATACATAGCAACTGTCTCAACCTGCTCACTCCCATCATTATCTACTTCTATATTCCACAGCAAGAATTTAGGCCAAGATCTGATTACTTTTAAATATTTTTTTAAGATGACTTTGTTGTTAAAAATGTGCAAATAGGTGCTAGGAGAACCAACTAACCTACATTTTTGGGACTTAACTGCCGTTCGTTGAACCAAAAGAGAAGAGTTTTGTATTTCCTCTGAGAATGCACTACACCTTTGCAAGGCAAAACTTGACATGGCCATTGTGTTTGGCTGTTAGTGGTGCCACTGTGAAACACATCACCTTGGATTTCCAAACACCCAGGGAGGTAGTGGTGGGGTGGTTTAGTTTGGTTTTGGTTTTAATTCAGCTTTAAAACAGGCAAAGTGCTGTATGTTAGTAAATGATTTAACGTTTGTAAAATTAGCAACAGTGTTGGGGAGTTGCTCTGCAAAAGCCTTTACAAGTTAGCTTTTAAATTTCTTGGTTTATCAGCATCATCTAAATATGTTACTTTGGACAAATATATTTTCAGAAAGTCTCTCTTTTCTCAGTGAATTATTAGAGTGAATGGTGCATCATATCTGCACCAAAGGTTTTTGTAACAGAAGATTCTGTTAAACTTTCCAAAACTAAACACATTTTAAGGGTTATGCAGCTGGATAGTCAAAGAAAAATAAAGCTGTCTAGGAATGCAGCCCTGTGGTTACTAAAATGCTAAAACCAGGAGAATTCTTGCTAACTTGAGGTGATTTTCTTCATATTACACTTAGGGAAGGGGTTAAAAAAAATGGGAAATTTGTTTTGTCCATGAGTAACAAATGATTATACAAATCCAGTTCTCTTTATGTCAGAATTTTTGCACTTGAGTATCTAATAATACCTGAAATACAAGTATGAGTGCCTTATACTATGCAACTGAACTTGAAAAGTGCAACAAGAAACAAAAAAGATTTGGGTTTCTCTAGTTCTTTATTCTGTCTTTGGCCAAAGCTCAGAAGCAATCCTGTGGATCCTTACCTAAAACAGTAAAAAAGGAAAATCAGTTAATAGACAGAAACTGCTGACTTCACTATACTAAATAAAACCTATTTAGAGTGAAGCCCACGGGTTAGTTTCTGTGGTGTCGAGGGCAGCTATTTTCCTGAAGCAGTAGGGCAGAAAAAGCAAGGAAAACTGCAGGAGCAGGAAACAAAACAGCTGCTCAGTGAATATGTGGCTGTAAGCAGCTCATCTGTCACACCTCATTTCTACATGCCCACCCAGTAATCGCATCCTTTGTGATGCAGAATGCATGTGGACTGAGGAACCGACTTTGGCAGTTTTCTTGTTGTTTGTAAATATGTATTAAAATCCTCAAAAGGGCCGTAACTCCAGGTTAAACCGAGTTATGCCTTGTTCTGCCAGTGTGCTTACTGTTCTGTTGAGATACAAAAGGAGAATCCCTTTGTGAATGCAAATTAAAAGACAAGTTTGATGTTACAATAATTTTTTTTTTATGTCTGTAGTCTTCACAGTGTGCAAAAAATGTTCAAGTTTATATTAAATACATTTGTGATGTAGAGTTAGAAGTTTTGAAGGGGGTCTTCTAAGTGTCCATGTGATTCCTGTGAGTCAGAATTGCAGTCTTGTGTGTTAAACTTTTGCCTCTGAACTTTACTGTCACTTTTGTAACTTGGGATAAAAAGGGAATGAGGCAGCAGAGCTCAGGTGCAGGTGTTTTCCTCAGCTGGAGTCTGGCTGAGCACTGCTTTCCTCCATAGCTGTCTCTCCTGTTCTTGGAATGTGTGAAATATGTATCTTAGGGGACTGACTGGGTCCCATTGTATCTTCATTCCATTTTTTTTATTTGTAAATAAAGTTTTGTGTCTGCATGTGTGTCTACATGTCTCTCTGCTTTATAAGAACTGTCAGAAATCTTGAGCCACCTGTGAGAAATGTTGCTGGGACAGATGTTTTGCTTCTGCTTACTGATGGGATTAACTGTGTTTATAGTGTTTTTACCTCTGGACAGTGTGTTATGAACTGCAGGGAAATGGAAAACACAAGAAAGGGGTGTATTTACAGAGAAGGCTGTCAGTGCATAATGGCATAGCTGGGACTCTGTAGCATTTCCCTGGTCACAGCCCAAGCCCAGCTCGTTCCCCATCTACAGGCCCATGAGTCTGTTGTTGCCTGGTTTTCCCTTCATCTCTGTCCAGATCTGCTGTCTCCAGAACTCCAGGCTCCTGGCCCTGGCTTTAAGGCCTTCATTACTTGTTTGTATTTTTAACTCTAGTTCCTGTTTCATAGGATTCCCCTCCTGACAGCTTTCAGATCTGACCCAGCCCAGCTGTGCCAAGTCGAGAACAGACAGGTCTCTGTTCCTTTTACAGCTTGTTTTCTGTAAGGAACATGAAATTCCCAAGAGGACTATCCAAGTGCAAGCACACATTTGCACTAGTGAGGTGTACTAGGACACCTTAATGTTCTAAACTCTGATCAGGGGTAATCTCTTGCTTTACGGGTTTGTACATTTTGTCAGCATACTTTTGTGCTGATCCAGTAGCTAATCCATAGAATCTATCACAGGAGGAGGGAATAAACGAGCGAAAAATGCACCATTTGTATTTATCTTCAGTCACAAAAGTGCACATTACTTATCTAAAGATACTTTTGTCTGATGACTTTGAAATAGTGAAATAATTTGGTGTTTGTAGGTTTATTTGATTCAAAGAGACAAAGAGTAGAAAAATTAGAGAAGTGTCGAAAACATAAGTGCCAGGGAAGTTGTTAGATGTCAATATTCTTATATTTTAAAATTCTAAAGCTAATTGTTTGGGATTTTGTTACACAGTATATTAAGGGTTAAAGACAGTGAGCTTTACAGTAGGGAGCAAGTTGTAACTTAACTGTGGAATAGTAATAATCAGTTCATATATTTTTCTGAAGTGTCCCTGTGGCATCAGACATGTTGGCAGCAAGAGCTGGGCTCAGGAAGATATGCTGCAGTGCTCCTAACTCGGTGTCCAGGATTAAATACATTTCCACAAAGTCCCAACTGCACATCTCGGTGTGATTAAATGTTGAGTTGAAATGTCTTGTGGCACGTAGAATAACCTGTAATAAGGCAAACAAGCTGAAATGACCCTTTCTGTTAGAAGGGGGTAAACAAAGTGCAAAAATCTGCAAATCTGAAATAGATTTCAAATTTGTTGGGTTTTCCCCTTTTGTACTCTGTGGTGCACAAAGGGACCAAACACTTCTGAAGCCGCGTTTGATCCACGGATTAACGTGAAGAAATTGCCTCTTTCCCTTGTGAACGTGCCTTGTTCTCTCACGAGCAGATCTGTGACATGGAAGTTCATGTGACTGTGGTAACTGTTTTAAAGCAATGCGAGCGTGGTGCTTTATAAGATTTGTTGCTTTTCTGTCCTTCTAGATGGAAGAAGATAAGGGTTCAGTCAGCTCAGCAGGTGACTTTGCTGAAGGCAGGCACAGAGGGGAGGACAATAGGCAACTGCTAGACCCAGCTAGCCTGCCCGACAGTCCTTACGTTCACTAGGTAGTACTCCCACTCTACCCTAATGTGTGTTCTGTATATATTTACATATATCATAAAGAGACAGCCATGGAGCCATTCCAAAATACCCATATTTTTGGCATCCACAAGAAAATCTGCATCATAGTATGATTTGGGTTTTTTTTTCTTTATCAAGCTGAATCATTCTTTAATTCTGCACTTCAGTTGCTTTTTGATTTATTACATCAAAGGGGCCATTATCATATGAAGTATTATGTTTATTGAGATCCCAGATCTTACCTTATGAAAATACTTTATTTGCAGGACAATTATTAATAATATCTTGTATTTCTCTATACGCATTAATTTTTTTTAAAGCATTGTCTCTCCTGCCTTGTGTTTCCTAAGGGTGTGTATTAGGTTGTCAGAGAACATTGTGCTTTACTGCCTTGCCATGCCAGGTTTTACTGGCGTATAAAACTATGGTCATAATGTCCTCCACAGAGAGAAAAGTGAGAAAAGGGATTCATGTGTATTTTCCTTCCAGGTAGTGGATATAAATATAAAAATCTGTGTTCACCAGGCAGGAGCTCACCCAGTGTTACTTTACACTGAACTCTGAAGTTGATGAAACACAATTGTTGTTTCCAGGCTTATGTAAGGCTTAGGTAATGTGTTGTTTTGTGGTTGGTTTTTTTAAGTAATATTAATGGTTCCATAAATTGTGGTTCAAGTATAGTCCTGGTTTTCTGTATGTAACTTGTGAAGAATAAAGGAAACAGCAACCCTCTAAAATCAGAGCTGAGGCTTCACTCTTTAGAAGCAAGTTTGAGCTACTCTTGGTTCTTCTTTCTGACAGTCTTTGAACAATATGTAGGACTGCTAGCTCTCAGCAGATTCTAGGGAAAAAAACTGTATGGTTCATCTGATCCTATGTAAAACCTCTGTAATGTGACCTTTTGCAGTAACTTGAAAGGTGTTAACTTGTTCTGCTTCAGGATAATGGATGGACTAAATATTCTTTTTGAAATCCTGAGTGTAGGAATGCTGGGAGTTACTGCTGTGAACACAGCTGTGAAGATCACTGCCATGTGCAGCAGGGAGCTTGTCTGCTGACCTCCAAACAGGAATTCCTTCTGCTCTGTGTAATTCCTTGTCTGATAACTCTGTGAGCACAGTCTGATCTGGCTGTGAAGGTCACATTTGCTGGTACTGCAGTGCTGCGAATTGTGCCGTTCCTGATTTTCTGTGACAGTGCAGTTGTGACCAGGTGTGATGGTCATCAAATGAGGGTGTTCAGGGACTCAGGCTCTGAGATGTGTTTTGTTCTGTTTGTGCTTTAACCAAAACCCTTTCTAGACCTGTGGGTTGCAATGTTTCTGCTCCTCTCAGGAGTTCATTGTCATAATAAATGTTCCTTTTTGTGTCCCAAGACCTCCCAAATGAGTGTTAGTGTGTGTTCTGCCTGTGCTCATTCATGGCCTCCCAGGTGCAGCATCCACAGAATCCAGGGTTCCAGTTTTTAGAGCTTTCTGTGTGTTCAGACAAGTGTTGACTGACAATCCTGTGAGCATCACTTTGAGCAGAGTGATGGGAGGGTCTGGAGGGACCACGGGGGATGTGGCACAAAGCTGAGGAAGGGGCAGGCCTAGGGAAAGATGCATGGAAACACCAGTGTGTTCCCTCCTTGTCCTACCAGTTGGGATTTTTCTCTTGGATTTCCAAGTGCTTCGTTTCTGTTGCTGCCTCTTTTTTGTTGTATAGGAATTGTTCTGTTATGAAGCTGTAAATGTGTCCAGATGCCTATTTTGGGGAATTAGGAAGGAATGTGTCCACTCGTAGTAAACCAGTCCCACAGGGAACTCTGAGGTTCTTTGCTTTCCTTGCAGTGTTCACCAAGTGTGAGTGCTGTGAAAAAAACTGGGATTGGAAACCAAAGTTAAGACAACAGTCAGTGACCTTCGGTCACGCCATGAAAAGTTGTGGGAAGCTCTCAAGTGAACTGTATCCTATCACAGTCACAGACTAAGATGCCTCCTCCCAGAATCTTCATTCACTGGTGTGAGGACAGGATAACGGATGCTTAAGTTGGTGTGTTCAATATTTGTTTGACAGGATGCTCTCATGGAGAGTTACAAATTAAATTAAAAAGGGTCCCCACACTCCACATTTGCATTTTTATTTCGTTTTGGAAAGGTTACTGGAGTCAGTTTAGGCTCTTCTGTCTAGAAATGCAAGATTTCAGGGAGATTTCAGGTTGCTGTAGTTGGCTGGTGTGCAGCAGTGCTATAGAGGAGCACACTGGTAGGTGGCACTGACACCCACACATCTCTGTTACTGCTTTTTTTTCCCCTTTTATTCCTTCTATTGCTTTTTTTTCCTCACCTGCAAAAAAAATCAGCTGTCGAAATTTTATTATGCTAATATTGGATTATTCTTAGTGTTGGCATGAACGTGACTGAACCTTTGTGACATCAGCCTTGTTTGCATTTGGATAAACTATGTTTATAAAATCAGGAATGTGCTTTTGTTCTGTACCAAGCCAAGGGTATCTGTGGTAGTGAAAATCTGTGAATTATTGTAGGAAGTTGCATTCTACACTTCTTGAGGAAAAATTATTACATAGGATCAGGTTGCTGCATTATGTTCTGCAGCCCCAGCCTGAGGCTTTCCCTTGATTTCCCTCTAAGTAGGACAGAGCTGAGCTTGTACAAATTGTTGTACAGGCACTGAGGTGAATTGAGACATCCCAGCTGGAACTGCATGTGCTCTGCTGTGGGCTTTGTTACAGCTGGAACACAGAGGATTCCGAACCAGCTCATTCCCAGCGTTAGGCCGATGTGGGGTTAAACCATTTCCATGCACTCACCAAGGCTGCATTCAAACCTTGGGAAGATCAAATTTTAGTGTATCTAAGCCTTGGGGCGTGGTAATACTATTGCTCACTGTAGTTCTCCTATAAAATTGAAAAATATTCAACACTCTAACTTTAAGAAAACCTGCTTTTCCTAAGTGTTTTCTGATAACATCTTCATTGCTAGAATTTGTGAGTACTGATTTTATTTTTACTTGTTTTTTGTTTGTTTGTTTTGTTGTTTTGTTTTTTATTTTTTTTATTCCTTCCTTCCAGCTTACTGAGGCAGGTTCAGGTATCAACTGCTTGGACTCCATGTGCTGCTTCTCAGATGGGGAAACAGCATGCACACCTGTTAGAAGAATGTTGGAACGACTAATGGGAAGATGTAGCCCAACCCGGGTCAACAGGTGTGGCATTTCTCTCAATAGCCTTTGCTGCAGACGATTCTCCTATAAACTGGAACCCGATGAGCCTGCAGCAATAGATGTCTAGAAATCAGCTGCAGGTTTTGCTTACCTGAGTAGGAGATGCAGCTCTTTATTGTACTTCTTTTCATCCTAAAAAAAAATTAGTTTCTTGTTTCTTTTTGAGTGGTTTCCTTTGGGATGGGGAGGGGGGAAAACGGTTTTCAAAAGATTTCTGTTGAAGTGTTTAGTTTGGCTTTACTACAAGTTCTTGTGTTGTATCTATCGTAATTTCTCTTGATTTGTACATTCTTCTCTTTAGAAAATCAAGCCTTGCTGCTGTTTTTGTTCTCCTTTTTATGATTTTTTTTTTATTTTGCCTTCACAAATCAGGAGTTGTTTGTAAAGTCAAAAGCCTTTTCCCTTTGGTTCTGGATGTACAGCCTCCAAATATTTACCTTGGAGCTTGAATTGCTCCTGAAGATATACAAAAGGCTCACACTCACCCCCTTAAATATAACTTCATTGTTAGAAGGAGAGTCTTTAAATCTTTCAGCCATTGATTGATATGAAGATTAAATATTTTTGTAGTTTAACTTTTATAAGCTATTTCTAAAATCAGAGTAATTGACAGAACAGAGTCTTCAGGTTCTAAGAATTATAAGTGTTTTTTTCGGTTCTAGAAGGTATATTGTCAAAATCATGTGTGCCATTCCAAAGTATGTGCTAAATAAATCTTTCCTTCACAAACCACGTGTGAAACAAACATCAGTGGGATAAAAGCACGTTGGAGTAATGAACTATGTTCTAAAGAGCAATACTGCTCTTCTGGACAGAATAACTGTGAGAGGAGCTCTCACTGAATCCCCCAGTGTGCCATCTCCCCACGTCCTAATAGAGGGATAGTGAACAAACATGGAAATATTTGGGGGTAGAAGTAAAAACAGTCTTTTGTACATCGTAATCTCTCGGTCCCTGAATGATATCATGGTCCTTCACTGGTCAAAAGGCAAACCTGAAAACATTGAGCTTCACACATTTTCAAGGGAACCCATTTTGTGTTCGGACAACTTTGTCTCTTTCTGTTAAAGGCTGTGATATCATTCACCGGGCATCACGTCTTGTGTGGGTAATTTCCACTGACAGCTTTGTCAGCTCCGATTCTGCCTTTAGGTATTGCCTGGTCTGTAGCTCATCTCTGTTGGAACTCTTGTGTTGAACACTGTGTGTCTGTGGTTTCAGTCAGTCTCTCTCTTCTGGCTTGCTTATGAAATTTATTCAGTGTTTCTACAAACCTAGGGTATGAATATGCAAGATGTTTCATTCCATATGACAAATGAACTGTTATGACTAAGTACATTTTTAATTCAAACTTGCTGTATAGAAAGCGGGCATGATGTGTAAAATAAACAGTTTAATAGAATTTTTAATCTACAAGGTGAGCATTTAATTGGTCTAAAAATCAACATTTTGGTAGCAGTTGCTCTAAGTTTTTTGGTGTTTTTTTCCCACTTCTCTGTAAAACTGTGCTTTCCAAATGAGGAATTTCTCATGCTACTTCTTTTTCGTTTATTGTTACCTAATTAATATTTTTAGTTAACAATTGCCTTAGTAACCTGTAGTCTTATAAGGTAGGTATTCTGTGTTTTATTTAATGCATTTACAGTTTTACAACTTTCTCTTTTGTTCCACTGAAATTTTCTTTCCTTAAGAACTTACAAATATTTATTGAAGACAACTCATATTTGACAGAATATTAAACACTCTTTGGCAACTGCTTTTTCTCAGGTTTCTTGTCTGCTTACCTCATGTAATTTTCCGATGAAGTTCCATCAAGCCAAATAATTGTAGAGTTCTTAGAACACAGACAGTAGGATTATGTTTAATGAATATGCAAAACTATCTTGGTGCTACACTAAGGGCTTGAAGTTCTATGGGTTTTGCTGCTGCCTCTGGTTGAAATTGCTCTGAACAATCTTCTAAAATTAAATTTCACTTAAATTTATGTACAGTACAACTAGAAAAGAGATTTTTTTAAGTCTGTCAAACTTGCTTTCTTCAACGACTTCAGCTCCTTCCACTCAGCCCTGACACTTAAAACCAAGGCTAAAAGTCAGTTTTTTCCCTTACACTTTCATGGTAATATAAGAAAGTCTTTGTTCATTTTTTAACGTATTAATTGCTTAAATCACTTGAAGCAGTTCCAAGCTGTGAAGTGCTGAAGGTACAGTTAAGAAATCTATTGGGTGGTGTTTTGAAGTGCTTGTAAAATTGTTTAGGCTTTGTTCACGAGCTTGAGCTGCTTTGTTTTGTATCTGAATCTTCAGAAAAATTGTGCAGGATGGTCTCCTTGAGCACTTGTGCTGTATAAAGCAGCAAATTATTCAACCAGGAGGTAGCTGCAAATTGTTTCTGTTGAATGAAGTGATGCTGATAAATACCTTGTCTGTGCAAGTGCTGTAGAATGAAGAGCACTACCTTAAATAATGTTGCTGTAGCAGCTTGTGTTCTATTCTGTGCTCCTGATATTCTGTCAAATATGATAATTGAACATGAAATCCAACATGGTATCAAATTTTGATAGAAGCTTTGATGAATCAAAGTTGTACAAATGCTTGGAGTAGTGGGCCACAGGAGTATAGTTCTCTTGTGTTTAATTTACTGCTTGTAAAACGTATTTGAGAAGTATTTTCTATAGCTCCATTCACCAGTTAGAATATAAAATGTGTGGTGTGGTATGTTAAAAAATGCATTTTTGTCTGTCTGTTCCATTAAATTGTCTGTCAGCTTGTCAGTCACTCAGATATTAAGAATGCTGGATCACATCTCTTGTACAGGAGGATTCATTGCTGAATTGCTGGATCTCCCATTAGTGGTACTTGTGTCAAGGCACTGCATGTAACAGTTGTAAAGAAACAGCAGATTTCTGACAGAGGCTAATTTGGAGGATAAGTTCATTATGTTTTGATTTCCTGCCTTCCAGCCTTCTGTTTTTCAGCATTTCACATACAATTTTCATAACACTGTTCAGCCAAGAACAGTATTTCTTCCCAAGCAGTAATTTGTCCTCAGGTGAAAGACATTGTGAGACCCCCATCTCAATCAGAGGCTGTGACAGCTTAGGTAGTTTTCCTGGTGTCTTAAAACTTAACAGTAGGATGAAGTAGATTCATGGCTGTGGATCAGTTTTGCCTGTCCACAACCCCAGCCAGCATGGATGTTTCCCGCTGGGACACGGCTGTGCTGGGTTTCCAGGGGGAGCTGTGCACCACAGGGCGTTGCTGGAGTGGCCTCGGTGTACACGGGCAGCATTCAGAGTCTCCCTGAGGCGCACTATTGAAACTCTAGTGGCAAAAGGGGCATGTAAACCTCAGGCTGTTTTAGTTCATAGTGATGAAAATATCCGTAGCTGTGAGTAAATTGTTCCTACACAGCAGACATGAGTTGGCATCTGTTCTCAAAGGTCTGAATGAATTGCAGGTGCCTGCATGAAATTAGTAGATTAGTCTTTTAAAGAGGTACATTTCCCTAACCTCGTAGCACTTCTATCCTTTGCTCTCCTAGACTTTTCTCCTCACCTCTACAGAGTGTAAGTTCCCAGTCAGCCAAACTTTTCTTTTATTGTTACTTTAGATCATGGAGTTCCTCGGATCCCTTCTATGCCAACGACAGAAGCATCTTGACCCTCTCCACAATGGACTCAGCCACTTGTTGACAGGGACATTTGTAAATGCCTTGTGGAAGCCATGTGGTGCTCACACACCTGTAGGTTCTGAGGCGAGTCCAGTGCCCGTCGCTGCCCTAGGAAAGAGTAGGAGTGATTCCTGAGCACAGACCTTGTCTGTGGCCTGGCATGTCATCTGCACAGCAATTGCTTCCAGTATTTTTTTCTAATTATATCTACAAATTGCTAAATAATTTTTTTGGAGGTAAGGAATGCTTTTACCTCTGACTATTTGATCTTTTTTGTTACCGTATGAGCAGATTGGAATCCTGAATTTAATACTTGAGACGTCACTGTAGCGCAATGACAAAATCTTTCTCCTCCCAAATTTGAGTGGTCCAATTTGAATCAACTTGAATTTGTACAATGGAAGTTTTAAAAGTTGTGGTTTTTTATGATGACCCTTCCCTTTAAACACACACACATTGATGTTGAGCTGTGTCTCAGATGCTGTCTTAGCAGTTTGCAGATCAATTTTTTCATTTCTGTGGACGGTTACCATATTCTGTGAGCAATCAGTTTAGTAATTTTTGAGAGTTAAATGCAATTCAAATATTTATGCTGGTGTATGAGTGGCAATACCGTAGTCACTGCTTTGAAAAACACTGTTAACTGTGACAAATCAATAATTTGGAATACTAAGGGATATAACAGTTCACTGTTTTCTTAAAGTATAATTCAGAAGCCAGTCATTTATTATGCCATGTGTGGGTTTTTTAACAGTTCTGGATCCTGACATGGAAAAACGTTTAAAGAATGGGTGGATTGTGCAGAAGTCTCACTAGCATAAATTTTTTGAATTATTAATCTTTTAAAGTTGGGGAATTTTTTGCATGTTTTGTTCTTTTTCATGTATTTATATTCGGTCATGTTGTACTTTGGAGATATAATTAATGCTTAATTATCTTCGTATATCGGAAGGATCCGAGACCTCGATGGCAATGTTTTGATACCCGAGTATGCCAATAAAAGCAAATTGCACAGTTGGAGGTTTGAATGGTGCATCTTGCAGGTACTTCTGTTGTCCCAGTATAAACGTGTCTGCAGGCTTGGGGCTGGGCAGCAGCAACATCTGCGTGTTCCTTCAGCCAGGACGGTTGTCCTTGGAAGGGGGAGGTGAAATGGAGGTGCTGCCACAGGGGTGGCTGCAGAGCCCTGCCTTGGGCACAGTGGTGCTTGTGGCTGGAGCCTGGTGAAAGTGCTGCTGCTTTGGGACATCCCGTTCTGAGTCCCGTCAGTAACTTCAATACTCTCCCTGTCAGGCAGTTAAAGATGTAAACCTGTGTATTTAAAATTAACTCGGGGTAGAATAAACTGTAGATCAAACACTGACTGTAAATAACACCAGAACTTCTTCAGTAAAGGTGTGGGGAAGTGTAGGGTTGGGACAAAGCTGCTTTCCCCTGCCTGGGTGAGTTGCTGCCATTGCCCTCAGTGCTGCCCCCTGAGCACATTTCACAGCAAATCCTTTGTATTCCATCATTCAGGCAGGAACATCCCACCCTCCTGGTGACGTCTCAGTGGGGCCTGGGCTGCTGCCAGAGGAGTGTATCCCTCCTTCTCAAATCCCTCATCCCAAATTCTCCCAAGTTCAATGAGAAGTGTTGAAGAGGTCCCACTTTCCTTGGATCAGATCCTTCGCACGTGCCTTTTCTCAAAACAGCTCTGCTGTTAAAATTACTCCTGTTTGTGACTTAAACTGGTGTTATTTCAGCTCTCATCTTGGAGCTTTATTTTTGCATTAGTGATTGGCAGCTTCACTCCAAGCTGAAGGCTGGGGGTACCGTGGGGTTTTCAACATCCCAGTGCTCATGGCAACGTTTGTGTACTAAAGAAGTTGTCATTGCAACCTTGTTGTTAAACTTGTAGTGCCTTGAACGTGCAGCACACGAGGGTTTCGTCCCAATGTTAGAGATAAAGACCAGTTCACAATTTAGGAAGCTCTGAAAATAAATTACAAAACAGAAGAAACAAAGTACAGCAAATTTTCCTTTTAAGCAAATGTTAATTCAGCACTCATAGCTCATTTCTGTATCATGTCTTCAAATGCTTGAGTGCAGTGAAGCTTGAGCTTGACAATGTCAGGTGTACAGTAGATCCCCAGCGAGTGTCCAGGTGATGAGGAATCACTGAAATTGAGCCTTGCCTTCTCTGTGCAGCAGGTATGAACATGTGACTCATCCCCCTGCAGTCAGCTTGAAACCTGGATCCCATGCAGAGGTGCAAGAACCTGATTGTTGTGCCTCCAGTCCCCCAAAAAACCTTATCCAGATATGCACTAGTAGGAAAATACACTTGGATTTCACCTACTCCTATAATTTTATATTTCATATCTCTCATATTAAACCTGGGTTTAAAATCATTTCCTTCGTAGCAGTTTCTCATTCTCGGAGTCCTCCCGCTGCCACGGTTACCTAGGAAATGCAGAACTCCGTGCTCTCATCAGATATCTGCTGTTTAGCTGTGTCTCTTACACCTAAATCACAGTGTTCCACCTTTCAGCAGTCCTTGTTTGTCCGTGTCAGCCACAGCATTGTCCCGTCAGTGTGTGTGACTGTGACCTCATCCATCCGTGTGGCTCGTGTGTCCTGGACCAAAACACAGACTGGGGTTAACTTTGTGCAGTAGGAAGCAGAGGCCTTGTACAGCCCCACTCCAAGCATTTCCACTGGCTCAGCTCTGGGGGTGATGTATTTTGGCTTTTACCGCACAAATGTGTTGATTATATTTGCACAACAGCAGCGCAGTCCTATATTTGAAGAATAATTTACATTCATTATGTGTTTCTTTAAAACCTTCCATCTCCTCCCCTCCCTTCCCCCCCTACTTTCCCTCTTCCCAGTGTTTGTAAGGTTACCGAAGAAACATGCATTTAAACAATTAAGGAGGAACTTAAGAATCCATCTGTCTGCCAAGGTATATTTTTCTATTTGCAGTAAATCTAAGTCACTAATGTCTCATTCAGAGCATAGACACGGTTTGCATTAGAGCAGATTTTTTGGTGTGACAAATACTTTGGATGGAAGAAGTGACTGGGGTTTTGTGTTGATGTCACAAAGCTTTTAAAAATGCTTCTATTCAAGGAAGAAGGACTTTGTGTATTTCTTTGACAGCTGAAGTGTGGGAAACCATTCACTGTGCATTGGGCACGGTGCAGAATCCTTCGTGGAGAAGCCAGGACAAAATCCAGCTAATTCAGTGTAACGCTGGCAATCGTCCCCGAGTCAGAGTGGGAACGGGTGGGGGACAATTTGCCACGGGGAGGAAACGTCTTATTATTCTCACTCAGCCTTGAAATCCATAAAAGCCTGCAGTAGGTGTTTGTAGTTCAAAGCAGGAGTGGTGTACACTCTGCTTTACTATGCAGTGTCTCTGAAGAAGCACCTTCTCCACAGCCCCTCCCAAATGGGATTGCACCCCCAGCAGGTCAGTTCTCATTCTGGAAAAAACAGGGTCTGGTTTTGTTACTTGGGAAAACATAATTTTAGTTGCCAAGCTTAAGCTTTTAAAAGGATGCAGTGGAAAAGACTTCAGTGGGAAGGTGTTTTGAATCGTTTCATAAACTAAAATGTAAATATTCTGCTTAAAAGTATTCTGTATATTTTTTAAGGTTTCCAGTGGGGAGGGGGAACAAAAACTGCAAAGGAAGGAATCCTGAAATCTTTGGCTTTATATTTTCAGAGTGATTTATTGTTTTCAAGTGCAAAAGGTGATTTGAGAAAAGCTCATGCAATTTAGAATGCATATTATGCACCTACAATTTCTTACTGAAAACCTTTGGTAGTGCTTTCAAACATTTTTTTTTATGACAGTATACCTTCTATATAATTGGAATAAAATATCATTTTCTAGTGACAGAGGTGTCTCAAAGCTGTAGTCTAAATTATTTTTCATAGTTTCATACTTCTGTACTTCTAAGGAGTTGTGATTTTGGCGAAATTCAGTGTTAAAGTGCTCAAGCATAATGTGCTTCTGAACCATTTATTTTTGAGCTTATTTTTGGGATTCTCATTTTTTGGGTGTAGAATCCCTAGTAACTTGCCATCATCACTGGACTCACCACTGCCTTGTTTGTTACACAGATGTCCCTGCTTACAGTTGTTCTTAGAACTGGGCAAAGCACTCACTAGGGACTCATTTTAGCCTTTATTCTGCTCCTAAATTAGTTCCCAGCTAGACTCTCTTCTTTGCAGATCTGGGTTGGGTTTGTTTTGGGGTTTTTTTTCTGCAAACATTTTTACTGTTGGTTGTTTTGTACGTTCTTTGCTTCTGTTGTTTGCTTCCAGCGGCATGATTTGTCTGGGTTCTGCTCTCTGGGAATGCCTCAGTTTGTAACAGGAGGAGGAGAGATGCTCGTGGCTCTACCAGCTCTTGCCATCAGTCGTCCTGGAAGTGCATTTGCATCGGTATTTGCGAGGCTTCTGCTTGCCGTAGATTTTTTTTCCTTCAGCTAAAATCCTGCTCCCGGGGGCGTCGGGACAGTCCCGGCGGAGAGCGCGGGCGCTGCTGGCTCAAGGGACGTTCCCATCGCTCCCGGCCCGGCTGCAGAGGGACCGATGGGAGCGGAGGGGCCCTGGGCTGAAGCTGGGCCTGCAACGCGATGAAGTGAACCTGCTGCTGTTTGTGGCACAGAGTGGGACTTGTCTGAAAGAAACCCTGGCCTGGCCTGGCCTGGGGGCGGGGTGGATTAATTTTTCCTCAGCAGGTTTAAAGGAAATTACTTCATCCATCAGCAGGTTCTCAACCTTTTTACATTTTGACAATGGGCTAAAAGATAATCTCTCTGGGGCATATACAGAAAGGGGGAAATGGTTAAAAATGAGGCTCACCTTGCTGCAGGAATATCTTATTTTTATCTCAAAGAATAGATTTTACAATTCCTAGTTGCAGTCCCACGAGAGATTTTGGGTCCTATGCATACAAAAACAACAGACCATCTCATCTCCTGTTTTTTCACTGAAGTGTGATCAAGTCCTGCTTTTCTGAAGAAGAAAAAAAACCTGGAATGATAAAATCTGTGCAAGAAGTACTGTTTGAAAGATGTTGATCCTTAATTATAGGCAAATGAGGGGCATTGCCAACGGGAAACTAGCAATAATTAGTGCAAAGAATTTTGGACCTCTGACACTGTGGCTGCCTCATGTTGGTTTTGCTCCTCTGACAGCGAGGCTGTGTGCTTGCTCCTTGTACAGCTTGGTCAGTAGAAGTTGTTTTGAAAATGATTTATGAAAATTCTATTTATTAAATAAAACTTTCACTTCTAGCTGAGTCATTGTTTTAATTATGTGTTAGAGGAGAATATGGCAGAGTTAAGCCAGGCTTGCTGTGCCACAGGCCCAGGATCAGTAGATGCATTCCCAGCAGTCTCAGGCTGGAGAGAAATCCACCAGGAAGAAAAGCAAAACAAAACCAACCCCCTCCCACAGCTGTACAGACACCCACACTTACACACACCCCCAGCTGTGTGTGCTGGGGGATGCAGGGGTGTCCCTCCAGCGGCTGAGCTCAAACAGCTGACCCAGGAACTCGCTGGCCCTGGAGCCCACCATGAGGTGATGAGTGATGAATTCCAGCCTGAGTGTCATTCCCATTTCTCCAACAGCAAATGTAACCCAGTGTTCACTCAGCTGCCCAACCACAGCCTGCTCCTCTCCACACACAACCTTTACAGTCCCATCATTTCCCACCCTCTCAGGTTCCTGGGCCTGCTTTGATTTACAGGAGTCGCTCTGACTCCTGCCAGTTGTCCTTTGAACTCCGAGGAAGGCTTGGAATGTTACATTCTGAACACATACAACTTGAATTTAGAAAAGGAGTTTTAATTTTCTTGCAAAATATTCAAATTACATTCAGGCAGTTTTTGTTGAGTCTGAGAACTTGAAGACATTTAGCAGAAGAACTTCCAGGTTAAATGCCCAGACTGGGGCCTGAGTTACAGGTGCCTTTTTAAACTGTGAGGAGCAAAATTCTTGATCTTTACTCAAGCAGATACCTGTGCTCGTTGGTACTGAACCAGTTACAGTTCTACAAAGCTTAGGCCTGTTTCTGCTAGATGGAATTATAATTTCATCAAGTATTTAATGCTGTGGTCAACTCTTGGACAGCTCAGAGGACTGAAGGGCACCACGGTTTAAAACCCAAACACAGTCACTGTACCATACTCAAACAAAATCTACAGAGACTTCTGGCAACGGTATTTAAATAAAGTGTGAATGACAAAAGTTTATTAAATGCATTCTTAAAAAAATTAGATCTTTCTTAAATAAGGATTTCTCAGCACGGATTTCATTGTAAAACAGTTTTGAAGCAAGTCATAAGTTACTTATTAACAGGTCGATAAAAAAAAGTCACTTCACTACTGTAGGATGGTCTTCAGCCACATTTAAACCACTGCAGTGTGTGGTGTCTTCCTTCACATGCTAGGGAATGCCAGTGCTGAGGGCTGGGAACACCGGCTCCAAGGGGACTCGTAAACAGGGACAACAAGCAGTAGGCAAGGTGTTGTAGCAGTTTTTTTTTTACCCCAAACCTACCACAAAACTGTATTTTATGCAGAAATATTCCATGCTTCCCCCCCCCCACTCCTTAAAAGAGCATTCCAGAAATTAAGTCTTAAAATAATACACTGAAACAATGCAGGAGAAGCCTCAGTCATGGCAATTTCACTGGAGCTTTATTGCCTCTGTTGGTAATGAGAGGGATTGTAAGAAGTTACATTTGAACTTACAGAGATATGTAAATGACTTTTTTTTACTAAATCTCAAGATTAAGTGTTTTATGTCAGGGCACTTCTAATTTTGTACATATTTAATGTATAAAAACAGGTTACAAACTTGATGGGTTTGCCTTTTTTTTTTTTCCTTGACATTTGGCAAAATCAAATCGATCCATTTGTGGGGAGATCATCGAATTGAAGACGTAAGCACTTACGAATTAAAGCAATCCAAGGAACCAACTGGCTGCATTCTTAAAAAAAAAAAAAAGAGAAAAACCACACAAATATATAAAGGAAAAACACACGTGGCCACATCCAAGCACGTTTCAGTACAAAATATTCCCTGTAACCAGGCATTTTTGTCATTAAAACAACACCCTGTTAAATCAATGTTTCTTTCAACTTCAGTCATTTGGAAAAACTTTTTAAGATGCCATGATAGCACAAATAACCCCTTTTCTGCAACATAATAAGTCGAAGTTTTATGTATTTCTTTATAATTACACAGTAATTATAAGTATGTAGTACCAAACTGATGACAACACTATTTTGTTGAAAAGATCTCGCATTCAAAAGGAACAGTCTTTAAAACACCACGGCATTTCGCCACTGCCCAATCTCAGACTTTTTGGAGGGACAAGTCTGCATTGGGATAAAAAGCAAGTCAGTTCTCTCCAAACACAGCAATACTTGAACTAATCAATCTGAAACGGTACCAAAACCCTCAAGACAGAAACAGCAGGCAGAGATAACCTTGTCAAGTTTTTTCCACCCCACCCACCCCCGTAATTTCAAGTCCCTGTTTATATTTACACAAAAGGAAATACTGAAAGCAGCAAAACACACAATTTTTGGCATAGCCAATTCCAGTAGCTGGAGCAAGTCTGCAATGTTTTTGTGGAACTGTATTTTTGGAATAAATGCACAAGTGAATTTGCTAAAAGGAGAGCCAGCCTTAAGGGCAACTTCAGAGAGTACAAATTAAAAAATTTCACCCATTTAATATTTTTCAATTTTTCCCTAAAATACTTTTAGCATCCGCATAAAAGTGTGCTGCTGTTTAGTGCAAGTACCAATGAGTCATCTCAAAAATAATTCTGGCCTTATCACGGCACTGTTTAGAGCACAAACTCAACCCTCTCTCCTCACTTGCAACTCCGGTCTGTCTCCTCTCCTGGAGCTTCTTTTACAGAGTAGGATTTACCAAATCTCTTCACAAGTAACTAAGTGAGGAGTAAAAGACCACAAAAGCAGCTCAAGAGTTCTTGTCATATTAAAGAATAATTGCATCTGATAAAACCTGCTTTGAACCAAATGAACTTGATTTAGTCAAACACAGTAGGACAGTAAAAAGTAGTGATCAACAAAATAATTTAAACAAACAAAGCCAGTGTAGTAGTTTGTATCTGATCTGTGCTTGTTTGGGGAAACTTTTAATTTCTGTATTTGGCAACCACAGTGATATATCAATTTAAGGAAAACTCAACAAAATAACTGAAAAAAGGGTGTCATCCGTAACGGCAGTACCTCTATGTTACAAAGATTTACCTTACTTATCAGGATAATGGTTTCAAAACCTAGATTCACATCAAACTCGCCAGCTTCTTGTACAACAGGGCCGTTTGCTTCATCATACCTCAACCATAAAAGTTACACATCTCAATTTAAAATACTGTATTGTGTAGCAAACAGTTAAGACACAAATTCAGTATATTCAAGTTTTCAATTTCCACAGAAATGAAAAACCTTTCTCTGACAGACAGATAAGCATTTCAGAACTGCAGGGAAATCTGGTTTCTTAGACAGTAACCTCGGGAATATTGGATGCCACGAGGACACACACAGCTCATCGCACTGATGCCACTGAGCGCTCTGCCATCGCACGTGGGTGCTGTAAGTGCACGGAGCTGTGTCGTAGCTCAGCTGCCCTCACAGCCAGCTGGGGCACGATCAAACCAGGCAGGGAGGCACCCAGAGACCCCAGGAACAACCACCTTGGGATTTCTGGCTTAGTTCTGCATTTGTTTTTTCCAGATACTCAAACTCACTTAAGACAATACCTGCACTTTTCCAGAAAAGAAAAAATTCGGACCCAGGACACTTAAATATATCACTCTTGCAGGAAGTGCTCTCAGTACGGTCTTTGCAACCAGCCCCAAGTGTATATTTAAGGAGATTCTTTGAAAAATGGTTTCGATGTTGATCTGTATAGTTCAGATGCCATACAACAGTTGTCTCATGATGACCAGCATTGTGCTTTACGTGAAACCAGAAACCTCAAAATAATTATAAAGCTTCTAGGACTCATGGGAGATGAAACTAGGGTGATCCACCAACAAAAAATAAATCCATGATGAAATCCACAATGTTGGAATTTTAACGGGCAGGAGTGGTCCAGACTAGAAGAAAAGCCCAAACCACCAGGAGAAGAATGAAATATGATATGGTCCAAGATGTATCCTTAAAGGTTTGTCTCAACCCTCAGCCACATTGTGAGGATTGATCTTCAGTTCAGTCCAGCCAGCAGAAATTGACTGTGCAATTTTCCATTTCAGGTATTTGTACAGACTATGTACACTCTAGAAGGGTCCTTTAGTGCTACACTGTCGTACTTTTTGTCCCAGCAATTTGAGGGCGTGCAAATTCCACAAAGTCATCAATAAGAACCGGCCATGCCCCTAAAAAATAAAAACACCAGAACGTAAGAACTCTGTTCAACAAGCCACTCTTTCAAAAGCTTCAGTTCCAAACAAGCTCTTTATTTTCCAGTTTTAAACCAGGCAGAGTTTCTGGCAAAAAAAAAACAAAAAAAAAATTTGATTTTCTTACTTGAAATTTAAGAGCTGGTTAAAGATTTCTACTTCCTTTAAATGCAGTTAATACACATCTCTTTCAAAGGTCGTCTTCCTGACCAAATAAAACAAAAAAAATGCCACCCCCATTAAAAAAACCCAACCTGACAATGGCACCAGGACTCCAACTTGACCTGCAGGATGGCAGTAGCTGCTTAAGGGTGTTGAACACTGGATGGAGCAGCAGCATAACAGAGCATTCCACAGCATTTACCGCTCACAGCGTGGTTTGCATGAATGCAGAGCTCATCATCTCTTAGAACCAGCACACTCAGCCACACCTGAGCCCAGCCAAGCACACCCTGGCAGTCTGATGCCCCAGAAGGCTCCTGTTACACTCCGTACACTCCTCCACATTCCTTCCCAGGAGGCACTTGAAATACATAACAATTTTTCCCACACTATGGGCAGCCATAAACCAGAGAGTCCCCAGTCTTGCACATGATGGTCACGTGAAGGTTAAAAATAATCATGGGTAGGGTTTTGGGGGGCTTTTTTCTCCTTCAAATATTTTTATTCCAAATCATTCCAACATATTTTCTGCCTTTAGTCTTTCTAAGCTACACAGATTGACCACAGGCAGCAGCACTCTCTCAATGGCAGGGGAATGAGAACTGTCCATAATTACCAGATGAAGTTGTAGAAGTTTGCTCCCCTCTGCTCTGGAGCTATCACAAGTTTACAGTTTCCTCCCCTCACTGAACTGATGTGCTGCCAAGCACTGAGGGTGATCAGCTGTTCTTGGCTACAGATGGGACTGAGAGAGGACAGATCGAGATAGAAGTTTACAAGAAACACATTTGGTAGGAAGTGACTTCTGCTTAGCAATCCCTGTGTGCTGCCAGCTTCACTTCTGCATCCTTGCAGGGCCAACCCTCACGTGAACTGAGGCAACCAAACTTGAAAAACATTCCCAGCTTTGAAATGCAGCAACCAGAGGACCCTACACAGAACTGCCTGGGCCGGGGGGCAGTTCCCTGGATGAAGATGCCCAGAACTGCTCCCATCGACAGAGAATTCACGGGTTTCAAAGGCACAAATATCAGGGTTGGTCTCAGTAAGACACAATTTGTGCCTGAGCTCAAACAGAAGAACAAAAGAAAATGCATTCTAGGAGAGTTTCAGCATTTCTTTTTTAAACCTGCAGTAAACAAACAGATGTTTACAACATGCATTAAAGCAGCTCTGAGTGGGCTTTAGATCACTGGGGACATTGTAACTGTGCTGTTATTAGACAGCTGTGCCAAAGCAGACACACATTAATGAAGGTAGCATAAAACACAGTTAGAAGATAATGAAAGAAAATGGAAATGTTTACCTTCCTCATCATAGTTAGACATATCATCTGCTATCATTGTACTAAAGTCTAGAAGAAGGTTCCAGGTATCCTTAGGAATTGATCTTTTATGATGTTCCTGTTCAGAGGGGTAGAAAATTTATATTTTTAAAAAAATAAATTAAAACCCTATTACACATTCATTTTTACTGTCTTAGACACATCCATATCCCCAAAGCATATTTCTCTCGTACATACTATGAGTATCTGGGATTTGCGTCAAGACAGTCTATTTCATCTACTTGATAATTTAAACATGTTTATCTCCCAAGTTTTGAAAATACTGCAATCCAGCTTATGTAAAGATTTAAACTTACCAACAAAAATTTGTTCCACAAGTCTAGAAATTTAAATCTTCCATTAAGTACTAAATTCCAGTAGGCAATGGCCATTTCTAAATCTGTAATATTAAAATATATTACTTTTAGAGATATACATATCAAATATATAATCTCCTCAAGTATCTAACACCAGGATGAACTATATATTCATAAAGGTGAAAAGATTAAACTAATGCAAATATACTCATGGATCCTTTACAAAAAGGAACCATAAATAAAGTGTTACACAAGTATTTTAGATTTTGATGCTATTCCTTGAATATAGAACTGAAAATACCCTGTATTAATATCTAACATACCCAAAACACACAAGGACATTTCATGTGCCTTTTGCTATATAGCAATACATAATTAAAAATCAGAGGAATACTTTTGGTTTAGAAATGTTACTGACTTGAAAATTTGCAGTATTTTGTAGTGAGGTCTGCTTTAATTTTTTTTAATACATAAAATACAATTTACATAAAACTGGCCTTTCATAATTTCATTTTTAGAGCAACCTTATTACAGGTACTGCCTTTGTAACATGGCTTTTGTCAAGTGCTCATTTCTGCAGTCAGATTTCTCTTGGGGGAAAAAAAATAAATCTTGAAGTAGTGTCTTTAAGCAGACAGACAGCTGGTAGTGTGTTTGTTGATGGCATTGTTTTGGTTGGGCTGGTTTTGGTTTTGTTTTGGGGTTTTTTGGTGGTGGCTTGGGGTAATTTTTGCTTGTTTTGTCGGTTTTTTTCTTCTGTTTGTTGGGAGTCTCTGCATGTTGCTTTTTTTGTTGTTTGTTTTGTTTTTTTCCCGAAGATTCCTGTTAAATTTCTGCTTG
This sequence comes from Myiotriccus ornatus, assembly GCA_036023395.1. Lineage (NCBI taxonomy): Eukaryota > Metazoa > Chordata > Aves > Passeriformes > Tyrannidae > Myiotriccus > Myiotriccus ornatus. The sequence goes on from JAYRBT010000010.1 coordinate 8,080,307, forward strand.
CTTGGAATCAGTTTCTCAGGACAACTGACTCATTTCAGAGCAGCCCCTCAGGCCCCGGGTGCTGTTAGGAGGGCAGCAGTTAAAAAAAGAGCCCGGTTAGTCTGGCATGGAAGGGAAAAGAAAGACAACAAACCTCCCTGGCACGTGCCAAGGGCTAAACCGACACGCATTTACTGTTTAGTAGTGGCAGACAGTACCCTGTTAGCTGACAAAGGCAATTTAGAACCCAGCTATGGAACTCTGTGCCCAGTGTCACCTGCGTTACCGGGAACTGCCAGCAATTCCTCTGCGCTGCAGAACAAAACACTCCTCACTGTGAATTCCCAAAGTCAGTATCCTTAGCCAAATACACACAGTGACCCCAAAAGGCTGCCCATCTAAGTGGCCTCTTCGTGTAAAAAATGCTCTTATATATTTTGCAGTCTAGCAAATTGTTCCTTGAACAATCCTCTTGTGAAAGGAGAAAGAAAATGCACAGGATCAACTGCACCTCAAGAGAAAAGAAAAAGAACTCCGAACCAACAACCCAACACCACCACTCCCTTCCCCCAGGATGCCCAAATATTTAAAAAAACCCAAGGAGGCAGATCTTGGAGATGAAATCAACAGCAAACAAAACAAAGCATGAAATCTGCACTGCTGAAGGGAAAATAGATGGTGATTGTGAGTTTCTGAATTGTTTATTATCTGATATTAAAAGTTCTTTTCGAACAGCAGAGTCACATTAGAATGCTTCTGAATAAAATTAATGAAGGGTTTTCCAGCAACTGCAAAGGGGTGTGATTTCAGACAAAAGTGTAAGTCTGAGCCTCGAGAAGCAGAGACAGTTCAGAAAGACAGTCACTGCCCCTCGGTAAATAAGCTGTGTGTGAAAATGGCAAACATAATTCATGACTGCAGAGGTTTGGTATCTCTCTTTAAGAGAAGATTCAGATACAAAAACATGCATTTTAGCTCTCAGCCAAAACTACTGTCTTTCTAAAAATTAACAGATACAAACTTCAGATGCAGCTGGATCAGTTCCTCGAGGAGACAGCTTAGAAAACTAAGTTTTATTTACCTGTGCTGCATTAATGGTGTGCACACAGAAATGCAAGGTCTGTACAGTGATTTGTAAACAATCACCATAAACAAACTGTGCATTTTGACATGCTTATACAAACTTGAGATAATTCCTGTGGGTAAGCACAGGCTGTTAAAAAAATCTCAGGATACTGCAACCTCAAACTTGCTGTATGAGTAGACATAATGCCCTGGGACAAACGACGTGTTCGAAAAGAAATTTTATGAAATAACAAAATTGGAAGTTAAAGATATAGGTTTTACAGGTTTTCATAACTGTAAGAATGCTCAGGAAAATCCTCATGGATCAAACAGGAAAGTCTCCAAGTATATACTCCATTTTGAGTTTTATCCAGAGACACGCAAGAGAAGCAAACAGTGTTTGAGATGAACATCAGCTACAAGGTGTTCTCCAATGATATGCAAATATCACAAGAACTTTTAAGACACCCACAGTACTAACGAATTATGCAGAGGAAATACATTTCCAGAACTGTGCCTGAACTACAGCACAATGTTTGCAACATTAGAGACCAATATACATTAAAATCAATTTGCAAGTTCCTACAAGCAGTTATTTAGACACAACAAAATGAATTGCCTAACTAGGAGCACTTACTTTGCAGCACTGTACTTCTCCCAGTATTCTTTTCCTTCAGGGTTTCCAGAATTGCCCTGCCCTGTTGTAAATTCATGCCTAGAACTGTGTATTTATGAGCACCAAAAGGGCTGGTAAGCATCCAGATTTTAAGCTCAGTTCTACATCACTTCCAGACCCAGACTTGAAAACAATAGCAACCAGAAAACCCACCTTATACTCTGTGTGTGCTACATGGATCTGAGAAAACTACACTCTGTCACTGTTAAGAGCTTAACCTGCACAAAGAAGCTTTATGATGAATGAGAAATAAAGCAAGGGAATTAGTTTGCCTGGTAAGTCATTTTTATGGAAGTCTTATTCCATCTGGGACACTCAACAGATTCATTTCTATACAGGACTTGGGAGGGATTCAGAAAAGGAATGCAAGTCTTCCTTATACCTTAGGAATATGGAAAAGAAAATAAAAGGTAAGTACTAAATCAGAGAGTTCTATTATTCTGAAGCTTTGAGAAAACTAAGTAAAAAGGGTCATGTAATTATGCTATCGTTGCAATTTGTTCATTTTTACCACCTTACAGAGATTCTACAAAATGCTCCTGGTTGTGTAAAGCTGTTTAAAGATTGAAAACAACATACAAATGTTACAATGGCAACCATAAAAAAAAATAATCGAAGAACAAAACCCTGCAACCATTCACACTGCAGAACAAACTCTACACTGACACTTTCCACATCCTAACTTCTACCTTCCCACATTTTCCATGTTGTAGCAGCCTAAAAAAATTAATCTTTGTACAAGACATAAGAATCAGCCCATTCATTTCCTTGCATGATTCAGACCTGACTACAAGCATGCACAAGTATTTTCCTACTCCTTCACAGTGCTCTTAAGCTTCTTCAAAGACAATGAAATTCACAATCCAATTGAAAACAAAAAACAAGGTACAGAAAGATGTTAACCAATGACACAGCTGAAACCAAGACACAGAGAATTTGCTTATTTACTTATTTTAAGCCAAAAGTTGGTCCATAGATAGAAGCCAATAAAACTAAAGCAGAAGGCTCATCTTTACCCAGCCTGTGAGTACAAAGCCGTGGTGGTTTTCTGTGCCAGTTTTAGGGCATTTTCTTTACTGAGGAAAACAAACTCACAAGTTGCCAAGGAAGAAACTACCCGTCCTTTGGTGTTTTACTTTTTCTCAAAAGTAGAGCAGTTAAGAAGTTAACAGCTACAGCATCATGAAATGCTAGTTTATGGCTAATATCCCAATTACACTGTATATAAATTAATGTGCATTCTGGTTTTTTAACATTACTGCTTGAAATAAATTTTTGTTCCCTCATTTTTAAATAGACAAGAGCTCCAGTTTTTCAATTAGTTCCATCTGAACTGCGATATTCTGAAATTATTTTTAATAAGTGACTCTTCCACTTCACCCGTTACATTAACCAAAAAAACAGGCAGCATATGAGCCCTGAAATAATGAAGAAAGGATTCAGTGAAGTGAGGGGAGAGAAAAAAGCTGTAGGTACACACCTATTACCAACAGCACAACAGGCATCAGGCCCAGGATACAGTAACCCATTTGCACTATTCCAATTCTATTTTGCCAAGACACTTGCAAGCATTTATGGTGTTGCAAGAGACTGCACAGGTGTGCTTAAAATGCTTTTACAGCTTCAATTTATCCTAAAAGTAAAAATTCAATTAATCTGTTCAGTGATGCAAATTCTAAGTTGTGCAATTATGTCTTTAATGTAAGACCATAATCCACTGTGCTTACTGAGAACTGCACACACACAGCGAAGAAACCTTCTCTCATAAAATTTTGTAGCCTTTATTAATGATGCAAACATTTCTATCAATTTGAACACCTTAAACTGACATCTATCTTTCACAACACAGAGATGTATTTTATCCCAGGGGTGATTACCTTTCAGACTCACTGGATTACAATAATACATTCAATTCCTGCTCTAATCAGTCATTTCCTATATTTATGAACAAATGCTTATGATTAAGAATACGTACCTAAACCTTTCTGTCCCGGGTTCTTTGCAAAGTTGAAAGTAAACTGATAAAAATCCTTAAATCTTCCTGGCTCTTTTAATTCTTGTTCCATTTTAGGAATCTGGGCCTTCAGTTTTTCTATGCTGTCACATCTGCAGTTTAAGAAGCACGTTTATTCATGAATTATTCATTTTACCATAAAAACATGACATAAACAAAAATCTACTGTTTGTGGAATACAATTATCAAAACAAAACTCAGGATGCCTTTAATGAGTCTGCACCCCTGCAGCAATATTTCATTTCTTTGTTGTTATTTCTTCACATTACATTTGCACATACTACCTGATACATCAGATCCTATAATCCACAAGATTTTTAGAAAGATGTGATAAAGAGAAAACCCAGGTATGCCTGACTGCAAACCAACATCCCTGCTTTACCTCCCTGAGCAGCTCCACACAACCAAGTCGAGCCCGGAATGCTCACACAACCAAGGCGAGGGGCACTCAAAGCTCCCTCCCTTTTTCCCCACGGATCCTGCTCACAGACAGCACATGCATTTTTAGAGAGGCAGACAAGTGGTGCTGGACTCTCAAAAGTCTCTGGGAGGGCAGCGTGACTGAGGATTCCCCAAAACAGGACCCTGGATCACCTCATCTAACACTTACTGAACACTTACCCCAGCTCAGTCATTCCGTCCATGAATTCCAGCTTTGAGAACTCACACTGAGTTGCAGCTCGGAATTTCCATGCAATGATGAGAACAGTAATGCTGGCTGGGTCAAGAGCTAGATCGTCACAGAACTGCTGTATACCATCTATACCAATTTTATTTTCATCTTGAGGATCTTTGGGACATAAAAGTAAGTATCAAGAAAAAAACAGGTATTTGAAAAAGCAAATTTGCTCAAGCATATGTAAGATAAGGAAACGTTTTCAAGAAGCCATTTTGGGGATCAGCCTTTGTAAGTGAGTATTTCAGAAACAAAATTAAATTAGTGTTCTCAATGGTTAAGCTTTAACAATTGAGGCAGTTACTGCAATAAAGCCTCCCATACAATGAAGCTCATGTTATTTTCACTGAGAGACAAAAAAAGCACCACAAACATTTGTTTTCTGCCTAATACTATGCATGATATTCTGACTCATTCCACACAGAGCACAGTGGTTCTCTCCCCCCAGGACACTTAATTATTGGCATCTTTGGTAAGGCTGATGATCTGTGTTCCATTATTAGCAGTTGTGCAGTGTCCCTTAGCAAGCTGTACTAATACCCAAATCTGTCCATCAACCACTACCCCAAACTGTAGTTTTATGCATTTCCTGGCACCACCAGCATGCAGGAGATTGGACAGGGTAACCTCCAAGGGGAAGTTACGCTGCCCCGTTACCGATGATTCCAAGTCAGCCAGCCACACTCCTCTTTCCACGAAGGAATCAACATCTGGTCTGGAAGTGAGATGCTCATATTTCAACTGCACTAACAAAGATCTACTAATGCAAGCCAACAAAGACTTCAGGAAAATGGTATTTGGATTATGCACACATATGAAAACTGGCAGAAAACACAGCACTCAGATTTCTTCCAAGTGCTAAAACACAGGATTTGTCCTACTGCACTGAATCCACTGTACTATTTGTGGGACAGTATCAACGGTTCAACACTGGCCATGTAACAGATAAAGAGGCTTTGTTTTCTGTTACACTCTGTTTGTAATTATCTGATAATAAGCACAAGGTGAATAAAAATTAAGGTAGAACCCACCCCTGGTATGCCACCCTTTATTTTGTCAGGATCAAGTCCTGAGTGATGTGATTTCCCCAAAAGGATCATGTGAAATCCTCATTAACCTCTACAATTTCTCACTACACACACAATTCCAGCTCCAGAGCCTCATCTGGTATAAATGTACTTACATTTGGAGCACATAAAGCACCTGCATGTAATCCCTGTGAAGCAGAAGCCTGCACATATTCCCCTTCCAACTTGTATTATCAATAATAGAAAAACAAAGCTGAAAGAGTCAGTTAAGATTTCCCAGCACAGGAGCGCAGCAGCACTAATCCACTGTAATTTAACTATAGACATACAACAAGGAAATAAGCCTTAAAATTCAGGGTACTCACCTTTGTATCTGTTATATAGTTGTTCTAACTTCTTTCTGTCCAACGATCCTTTAACACTCTCTCGTATATAAAGTTCAGGATTTTGGAAAAAGTTGTCTGTTGCAACATCTAACTTCCAGTCATTCTGAGAGAGACAACTCACTGCTGTCTTTTCACTGGATTGTGTGAAGACCATAAACTGACGCACTTTATCCTTCTGTGATGATTTCAACTTGTTCTAGGGAAGACAGGCAATACTGTAAATACAAATATTTACTGGAAGAAAAAACAAATAAATGACAAAACAGTCCTGTCTGTGTTTTTTAAATCAGGACTTCTATAATTTTCCCAAGCAAATAGGTTATCAAAATATCTGATTATCTCGCTCCAAGGCTGGGGCAGAGCAGGCTGTTGAACAGCTCACCATCACTGAGCAGGAGGCTGGTGTCCATTTGCTCCCCACTACTGCAGCACCAGGGCCAGACCTGGCACAGGATCTCCTGAAGTGCCTCTTGATGGCAACACGGGACTAGGCTGGGATGTAGCTCCATTTCAGGGAGCTACACACCAAAATACCCTAAAGACTTTTTTTGTTTTTTATAAGAGATTTTTCACGTTGCAAGTCCTCAACTCCACCTGCATAGTTTGCAAAACATTCCTGTGAGGAGGCATTGTCTCCATTTCACAGGTGCAGCAACTGAAGCTGGAAAAAAAAAAAAAGAGGGTAGGTAACTCTGCCGCGGGCAGGCGGGGGAGTTGAGTAGCCAAGGTGAGAGCTCTGGAATTCCAGGCCTTCTGCCCAGACCCAGAGACATCCATCCCTCTGCTCCAGCACAGAATGGAACAGAGAACTTGCTGCCAGCAACTGATCGGCAGAGAGGGATTCCCAAGGACGTTTCTGATGAGGAGAAGCACACACAGTACTTCAAGGGTATGAGTTACACAAAACCAAGTGCTGATTAGGAGAGAGCAACCACACAGCCCCTGAGCTACATCCAAATTCAGTCCTGAAGTTCACTCAATACAGTCAAAGCAAACTCCCAACACTACAACTTGGTAAATAGAAGTTCTGACAACATTTTAAGTCAGGATTGGACTTCTTACATGGTGTAAATATTTAATTTCCAGTTTACCTTGTATTGTAACCCAAACTTGCATGTTCTGTTCGTTATTGTAATTTCCATGGCTCCTTCTCAAGGAGTATGGTGAAAAAGGGTAAAGAAAATCCCAAGACATGACAAACTATCCTCAGCCAAAAAACGAATGGTTTAGGAGCAGAACAAGCTCTAGCTCTTCATTCCAAACGATAATTAGTGTCCAAGCACATTATCATTAAAACAAAGAATTAATGCTTCAGAACACAAATTCATCTGTCCTAAAAGTCAGATACAGTTTTCTGTGGCTTGATAACAACGAGTGTGAACACTACTACCTGTAAGAATAGTGAAATTACCAGCGTCAGGGTTATACCATTAAAAAAAAATACAAGAGCATCACATTTGGTTTAAACTGATACCCACACAATACACTAAACACACCAATACCCTTTAAGTTCCCTTTAAAAAAAAAAAAAGCCCCTCCAAACCAAACACACCCTACATCTTCAACATTTTGCTGAAGCCAAAATTTTAGCTGACACTGCAGACTTAACACAGTGATATGAGTTAGGCTACACCATTTCTAAAGTTACGATGTGCTGCTGCTTTAATTCAGTCTCTTGAACAAGCTTCTCAAGCTGGATCTTTTACTACAAACACGTTTCTGAAACTCAGATTTTCCAGAGCGGTTCCAGGTGAAGGCCAGGCCAGGAGAGCAGTTCAAGTGCAGCCCCAGTGCTGCCTGTCTGTGCACACTTGGCTCCACAACAGACGTTCAGCACCTTGCAAAGTGAGCTCACAGCTCCCCAGAAATCACTGCGCTGACAAATCCACGTGGAATGACTTCCAGAAATGACTAATGCATTTTTAGTTGCAGTTTTTAAAAATGTATTGTAAGCTCAGATACATGAAAACAAACCTTTGAATGAAATCCCAAATGAAGATGAAACAATCCCAAATTTAATGTTCTCTACCAATTACCAGCTTCCTCTAATGGGTTCCACAGAGCCAGACTGCTGCATCACCAGGCTCATCTGCACTACAGGGTAGTCACACTTAATTACCTTAGCTTTTATTTTCTTTTTTTTTCCTTTCTTTTTTACTTTTTTTTTTTAAACAAAGCTGGTGCCTTTAATCATTAGTGGTTTTTTGTGTTTTGTTTTTTTTTTTTAACATGCACACGTAAGTATGCACAGACCTTTTAATGGTGAGTATTCTGTAAAACCTCAAGAGACTTTGTTCTGCCCTGCTCCTGGCAAGGGTGAACTCTAACAGCAGTGACATACCACTAGAAGTCACGGAAAAGGTTTGAAAGAGATTCACTCTGGATGCTCAGGACCACAAAAGGTGGTGTGTTTCGCCCGTTGTCACCAAAGGAGAATGCAATTTATTACCAAAAATTGCAGCTTAAATCTCTTTTATGATAAACTTTAAATCCTACCTATGCACATGACCTCTTCCCGTGCTTGGGGCTCCCTAAGTTCATCGTAACAACATAAAACCTTTTCAAAAGAAGATCAAAAGTGCCAAGAGTCAAGCAGCTAATTACACTAATCAGAACAGCATTTGGTAGTATATTAAGATGCAATAAATCACACTGTTCAGCCATAATCTTTTTCTGGAATAATCATATTTTTACTGGTCAAATATGAGGTTATTTTTAGTAAGGAAGTGCCAGAGGCCTTTTGCTGTATTTGATGAATGTTTCCACAGAAGCTCCCCATCCTCAGTGACTGGACACTCTTCCAAGGCCCACTACAGGACAGCAAGGGGTGGAATTACTGCTGAGTTTTTATTATCCTATTATAGCTCTTCCTTCAGCACATTAAAAACCCACACTTCAAGCAGGAACAGGTTCCAAACCTTGTGGACTTTTAAAGACTATTTCTAGAAGCCGAGTGCTAACAGTCTGTTATTGTTTTAAGTGCAACACAGCAGCCAGAGCACACCATAACCTTTAATCCTACAGTCATCGGGCAACAAATGCCTTACACTGCAACTGTAAGCACTGTAATGCAACTCAATCCACTTAAAACATCTCAACTTTAACACCAGCTGAAAAATATATACAAATAAAAAACAATGGAAACCAAATCAAACAAATTCCTAGTCTTACTCTTTGGGTTACGGGTAAAAGGAAAAATTCGTATTTTCAAGTCTTTGATCAAATCTGTGTGGTACCCAAGCTGCCTTTCGTAACACAGATGTCACAAGAGAGAGAAGGTGACCTTACTTTTCAAACACAGAGTAACTTCTCCAAATGAAAAGCTGCATTATGCAGATTAATAAAACTACACTAATTCTAATGAACATCTGATTCTACGACATCAATTTTAAAATTAAAATCTTCCCCTTACCATGAAGTACCAAGTTTGAATATTCTAATTCAATAACCTTTCCTTGATCAGATACTTCAGTGAAAGATTACAAATTAAAAAAAAAAAAAATACTTGGGCTTTTATTTCCTGAAGTGTTTTTTTTCCACAGTCTAGAGAACAAGAAATGCTAGAACTGATCTACCAACTCTGACCACGACACTGTTTTTCCGTATCTTTACACTCAGTTTTTAGTCAGCTCAGATTCAAATATCACCTCTGCACACTCGTCATCAACATTTCCTGGATAGCTGATATCCAAATGAGGGCTCCACTCTCCTGGATAATGTCCATGGGAAAGAGCAACAACCTTCATCCCACACTGCCTGGGCTGGAGAGCTGGGAATCCCTGACCAGGACCTGCTCTTGGACTTTGCTCAAAGGTCACACGCGCACCAGCCGGACAGGCAGTGCACGACCAGTTCTGCTGCCCCAAATTCCTCACGGCCCCCAGAGAAGGCATTCACACAGTCACTCCAGTGACTGCCTGCCACCTTTCCCTTCCCAGGCATCGATACAGCTGATCCCGTTCCTGCTATCCACTGCTCACTAAGGGAATCTGAACGATGTGACATCTGCGCTTTTGTTTCAGGCAGGACTCAAAGAAAAGCCTGTTAAGTTCTCACGCACGTGACAGGTAAAAGCCTTTTCTAAAATAGTATCAACCTCCGCCAAGTCTAGGCCTTTGTACTGCCTGCATTTAAACTCCAGCGAGAGCTCTGGCTGCGGGAAGCACCCCTGCACTTCCTAAGGACCCCACTGACGTCAGGTCAATCCCGGAGTGACTCCAGCCCTCGCACCACGGGCTCGGCATCGCAGAACCTCCCACGGCTCCAGCTCCGTCCAGGCTTTAAGCGGCACTAATGGTCAGAACATCCCCCACAGCGCCCGAATCGCTCCACCTCGGGCCGTATCCATTAAGGGACCCGACAAGACACCTGCAAATAGCCCGGTTTACTGCCTGTATTCATAAATACACGGCTAAAGCCTAAAAGGCAAAACAGGGAGTGGTTTTGTTTGATAAGAAAACAGAAGTTAATCACAACAGAAATCTGTGAATACACTGGAGTGCATTTTAATCCACCAACTGTGATGGCATACATGTGTACTACCAAAAAAAAGAAAAAAAACTCAGTTAAAGACAAAACAATTAGATAGCCGTAGTTTCTGCACAATGTAAACAAACATGTCCTTTAACTACATTTTATTTTCCAAAGCAGTTTCTCTAAGAAGTAAGACAATCAGGATATTTTTAAGCTTCAAGTTTCAAACTGATGGGAAATCCATTTGTCTGCAGTGGAACAGAGTAAAACCTAAACATTTACAAAGTCTGCTGAGATACAAAACCCAAGGAAAAAATCACAAGCAACATAAAATTAAAGTTCTTTTTTACACCGTCTAATGTTCTTTCAGTGGATAAAATCATTTTAGTCCCTGCATGCAGGCAGAAGCTCAATATATAGCCACACAGAAGACTGCAGAAAATGTAATGGCAATTCACATTAACCTGAACAGTGAAGGAAACACCAAAAATCATGGCTTTTCCAAATAAAAAAGGACAAAATAGAGCAGTCAGTTGTTTAGCATTCTTAGCTCTGGTGTGGGGCACAAGCTCTACTCAGCCCTTAGAAGCTGCATTCATACCATCTATTTGCATTGGCACCATAAAACATGAGTAAAATATCAAGAGCTACATAATAAATTTCACACCTTGTTCTCAGAGTAGTTCATATTTCTGAATAATTTTTTCATGGCTCTAGTTCAAAGGGATCTCTGGTAAGCTAAGAGAGGAAACAAGATCATGCACCATCTTGTCTAGCACTCCGACTGCTCTAAGTGCAATGCCAAGAATCTAGAAGTTTTACTACGGGACACCAAACCCCAAAATATTTAATATCAACAAACTGCTACAGACATGAACGTGCACCACAGAAAATAGCCCTGCAGAACAGCCTGTTGAATTAAACACTGCATAACAATGTCATGAAGTACAATAACATTACAGGAGACAGCGTCAGACGTGGAATTCTTGCAGTACTGAATTTTACAACTTCCTGTCAGCTGAGGTTTACAGTAAGAAATTAAGTATTTATCAGCATAGAAATATTCTTCAGAGAACACAAATTGGATAATATGATAGATAATGTAAACAGAGACAAGGTTAGCATTTGGCTCTGGATATAGATATGGATTCTCACAAACTTGCCTGGGGTACCACACATAGTCCTAAATTCCTTACATTATTCTGTACTTACAGAATAGTACAGGTAGAAGCTCTTCTCCTCGGAGAAGATGGCCTAGAGTAAAATGGACCACCTTACTGCTCTGCCTTGGTTTGTGGGCACATGTCCTCATGATGAGCTGAAGCAGTAACACCCTAACAGGGAAGGTGAAGGAGACCACTTCCACAGGAGGTGCTGAGCCAGCTCGAAAGAGTGGGTGACAGAGGCAGATTGCCCTCAGCAATCCCAGCCACACTGCCAGGGTGTCCCTGAGCACCAGACAGAAACTCTGTGCAAGTTCCCTAAAAGGCCAGAGTGAGCCCACCAGGCCATGTGGTGTCCCTTCCAGATATGGGCACAGGCAGTTCTAAGGCAGGAAGCCTCAGTCCTGAAGGCACTGGCCATCTGGACACTGGTGAGACCAAGCGAGAGCCAGCAGTGCTCCAGCTGGCAGTGCTTCAGAGGCAAGGAGGAGCCAGGCCCCAAACCATAACAGCATTTACTGTGCTGGACAAGTTACCTGGTCCCAGGAACCAGGCACAGGAAAATGGGACAACTTTGGATCTCTGTGAAGAAGTCTCCCTATCTTTCCCCTAACCAAGGAGAGGATTTAGACATAACACAAGTAGAGGTACGGAATCCTGTGCCCAGGCACTAGAAGCAATCCTGTATTTACTACTTCTACAAGCTGTAGCCTGTCATTTAGTTCCACTTCAGCATCTATGTCATCCTTTCACCTGGGTGTTGGAGTCAACAAGCACAACCTGGGACACAGTTGTTTGCACAGGGCCGAACAACTCTGCTCGGGGCCATGACTGGAGTATCCACCTTCTCCCTCCAGTCTGATGAATACCAATCCATCAGTACAGAATTGCTACACAGAATAGGGCTGCTGGTTCTTCAGTTTAGTGTTTCCAAGAAGACCAAGCATGAGATAGGATTCTGCTGTTTCTCACAAAAAGCTATTCTCAGAGTAACGTCCCTCACTATTTCTGTAATTTGGCCACTTGCTACAGCATTGCTCAATTTAAATTTCTAACCACGTAGCCAGCCAATAAAATATGCATGTACAAGACATCAACAGTGTATTTACTTTGCATACCTACACTAGATATACTGTGAGACAGCTCTAGGTGATTTTTATGGAAAAAAGTCTTCATAAAGAGTTGTGTAATATTACTGTGTAAGTGCTATTTGAGACAGTCCCAGACCTGAAGAATTACAATAAGACACCTTTACCCACTCTTAAGCTCTCATAAAAAACGCAAGTGAACATCTACATCAAAATATTCAATTAAAAATTACACTAGTAACACAGTGACAAGTTTATTAGAGGTCTACACACCATTAATTTGGCTAACCAAATTTTTATGCCAATGTAACGCCATCAATTAAAGGTGACACTGTAATTTTTTTAATATGTTTTTAACACAACTTGACAGAATAGTATTAACCGCGGGTATAAGATATCCTTATACCAGTAAGTGTACACCAGTAGATCTTAAGACTCCCTCCTACACCCTTCCTAAGACAATACTGCTGCTATAAAAAAGTACTAATTTTAACTGTACAGGTGCAGCTAAAGCTGTACAACGTTTGTATACAGAAAAGGCTTAGAAGTACAACTATAAACTTGTTCCATCTGCTGCATAAGACACTGTGCAAGAACCAATAAGGACCCTTCTTATTTAAAGCAAAAGAACGTATTTTTCTTTTGTTTAGGCAAACAAAAACAGCGAATTTTGTTCCAACCACTGCGGTTTCCCTCTAGAAGAGGGAAGGGAGAAAGTCAGTTGATTTGGGAGTCCACGGCACATCCTCGGCTATAATGAAAGCAATAATACAGAGAAAATGCAAGAGAGGCCTTTACAAGGTCCGAAGACCTTCACTGGGAGGACCTTTGCAAGGTTCTCCTTTACAACACTTCTATGAATAGGAGCCTCCCCAAAACGTAAGAACAATTATCCAGAAATTCTCCAACATAACCCCAGCTTAAGGAGCATCAACACACCCAAGTTTTCCCCGCGAACTGACAGCACTTACTGGGCTCTGAGCCGCCCGAAATCCTGAGGAAGAACCCCAGGCAGCCCCCGGCTCCTGGCAGCCCCCCGCTCTCCCTCCCAGCGCTGCCGCGGGCACAGGGCAGGCTCAGGGCACACACACCGGGGTGCCCACAGCTCGGCCGGCCCGCGCCGTCCCGCCCGGCGGGGCTGAGCCCTCGCACCAGGTGCCAGCGCGCCCCTCCCGCCGTGCGGGGCCTCCGGAGGCCCGGCCGGGATCCCGGCGCCCCCCGCTCAGGCCCCTGCCCGGAGCAGCCCCCGCCGCGCTCCCCGCGGCCCCGGCCCGCGCCCCCTCCCCGCCCTGCCCGCCGGGGGGACGCGGAGCCCCCGACCCGGCGCATCGTGCCGGGCTGCGGAGCCCCCGCACCGGCGCCTCGGCCGCTTCCGGGCAACCCAGCGCGCCACGAGCAGGCCCCGCTGCCCCCGGCCGGCCCCGAGGCGCCGCGCCGGGCCGGGAGGGGCCCCGGGCGGGCGCTCACCATGGTGGGGGCTGTGCGGGCCTCTCCCCTCCCGGCTCGGGCGGACTCTGAGGGCGGCGGCGGCGCTTCCTCCGGCGGCGGCGGCTCCGGCTCCTCACGGGCCCTTCCGCCGCCTTCCCCCGCTCATGCGCAGTGCGGGCCCGGCGGCCCTGGCGGGGGCGGCCCGGGCTGTGCCCGCGGCGGGCCCGGGCTGAGGGGGGGCAGCGCACCGGGGGCTCGGCCCGGGGAGGGAACGGGAGAGTCCCCCCCAGCCTCCTGGGGATGTCGCGGGTGGGAGGTCCCAGCGGCTCCGGGTGTTGTGTGGGGAAAGCTCCATGCGCGTTCTTATTTCTTCAGTATCAGAAGATCAGGTGCGAGCGCCTGTGCCGGCCCCGCCGGGCTCCAGGGTCGTGGCCGCCGTTCCTGGGGGGAGCCTGGGCTTGGAAAGGGGCGAGATGGGAAAATCCCTCGGGCTTTCCAGGATGGATTCGCGAGGGAGGCTGAGGACGTTTGCGGAGCAGCCACGGAGACCTGGGGACGGCGAGGCCTCGGAGCAGCAGCTCTACGGGCATCTTCGTACCGGAGCGCCTCCACACCTGTAAGATTTCCCTGATTTCCCTGCTCCTGGCTGGGATCCCTTCTGGGCGCTGTGGACAGATGCAGCCCTTCAGATGTACTATCAAAAGAGGCTGCAGTGGTTAAATCACAGTTTGTACCAGTATCCCAGACAGTTGTCTGTTTCCCAGGAAAGCTTACTCTACCTACCACAGGCTTTTGGCAGCTGAAGAAGTTTGGGGAAGCAGAATATTTGCTGATAAAACTCACAGCAGTGGCAAACTGCTGTTGTGAAGGACAAAGGTTTGAGATCTGATCTTGTTCTCTCATCTCCTGCTGAGCTGGGAGCTGTTAAAGTAAGCTTCTGTATTTATATTACATGACTGGTATGACTGCACACACTAGAAGGAAATTAAGACTTCAAAAAGACATTCCTTATCATGGTATTCAGGGTTTATATGTGTATTTTTATAGAAAAGGGTCTAATTTGCTACTTGCTTACTTTGTTAAAAACCAAAGCTTAGATGGAGTGTGAGGAGTTAAATTGTGTTTGCTGAGGAAAATCAGGCCTGTCCTGTGAAGTGTCCAGTTGTGCTACTGTTCTGAAAGAGGAAAATTGTCTGGATATTAAACATATGGGAATACATGTGAATGCAGCTATCCTGAGAGACTGAAGTTGCCTGCATACCTTGAACCCTCCCAAAAAGCATGTTTTTGAAACTGAGGATGGTTGCAGAGTGGCCAGTGTGAACAGCCACGAACACCTGCACACCAGCCCAGTCCATGTGAACCACGGCAGGGGGGACAAAGCCAAACCTGAAAATCTATCTCATCAGGTTACCTAATTGGCATCACTCTGACGTGCTGTGACAGCCCTCCTGCGATCTGGAGACAGTTTAGACCTTCTGGAAAATTATTGCGACATGTAACAATAATCTGAGAGATGAGCTGTGATTGCAGTGGATTCCTAAGGACAGAGACAGGATTTTTAAGTGGCTTGTTTTTCCCTAATGCCTGCGAGCCTTGCTGCTTTTCTGTATTGCAGGGTCTCATGGTGGGTTTTCGGAGCGTCTGGGGGCACACTGTGTTTGTCTTTAGTTTTTTGACTGACATGTGCTTTGATCTCCCTAACTTAATAAATCCCTCTATATTATGAATTCCCATTGTGTAAGGTATGGAAAATCATATTTAAATGCTTCTAAGCAGGGCAGATAAAAAGATGATAAAAAGATGATTCAGTGATATAAAGTGAAATGCAGATTGATGCTATTCCCAGTGTGCATGCTACTGGGTTTTTTGTGGTTTTTTTTTTTTCTTTTTCCTGTTCAAGTTCACTTATAAGGCGAAACTATACCTGAGAGGCCACCAAAAAGTGTATTTGTTCATATTCAGAGTAAGGTGTCTGAATGGGGCTTGTTCTGGGTTCCCTTTTGTACAGCTCCCTGCAGGATGAACCCCAGGTGAGAGCAGGGATACACAGCTCTGCTGCTTGTAAACATGACACCCACTGACACAGAGTAGAAGGAAATATTCATTGTGCAATCTGCAGGCAGCATAATCACTGTGATCACAGTAACATGATGACTTGTTCAATTTATTTTAAGGCTGACACGCTTGCCTTGTTTAGCTGTGTGGGCCAATGATGTTTTATCATCTCATGTGAACCCTGGGAGAACCAGGCAGTGATCTTTTTTTAAATCCGTGTGTCAAATGCATAACTCTCAATGTAACATTGAGCTGCTTTACCCAGACAGAGGAGCAAGTCTCATGTTCAGTCGATGCAGAATCTATTCAGTGTAATCTCCTTGCTGAGAACTTCCACTTACAGCACTTTCTGAGGAAGAGGCCCAAAGCTTTATGAAGTGTAACAATAACCTGGGACAGCTTGGCCTGGAAATGTCTTTCTAACCCACACATCTTTTTTGTCAGCTACTTTATGCACTAAAAAGTGAAACCATGAATTCATCTTACACTGATGCGACAGTCATACAGTGCTTTTATGACTGAGGCCCTTTGCCTGCAAACTGACCACATGTTTAACCAAGAGAGAACAAAGTCCCATGAACTGTCCTGCACAAGGAGATTTAATGCCACTCTAAAAGCATGGAATTCCTTGGCATCCACAGGTACAGACCCAATGGTCTGCTCTGTTTTGCTGTTCAGCTGCTACAGATGGAATGTCTGTATCAGCCCATAATGGTTTTTCTCTGCTCTGAAAGAAGCACAGAGGAAGTAAACAGTGTGAGTCCTCCTGTAGGTGTCTGAGCAATTCAAGCTGCAAAGTGACACCACCAATATCAGAAGATTGTTAATAGGTTGCAAGGAAGGGTGTTTACCTTCTATTAAGTTTTTCATCCTTCCTGCATTACACAAGAGGTTAACAAGTTACTACACCCAGTCCAAGGCACTGTTAGGAGCCATGTTCCACATGACAGTGTCTCTGGGTGGGAGCACGACAGATTATTGTGACAAAGGAAGCAAAGTCAGGTCAGTGAGCCTGAGAAAGTCTGAATATTTCTCATGTACTCAACCATACCCTGGCAGGCATGAATAAACTGAAACTTTCCAGGACACCTAAAAGACAACAGAACACAGGACTTCTGGGTTTTGGTTTTTAACTCACTAGTACCAAGATACATATACTAAAATCTAGGCATTTCACGTAATATGGATTAAGAAACGAAGAGCAGTAAGACACAGCAGGTTGATTTTTATGAGATATAGCCATTTTTCAGTTCAGAACTTCTGTAACACAAGGTATGATCTTTGTAGCCAGATTGGTTTGAAATTTCTCAAGCTGTAATCCAGACAGTGCCATCACAGCTTCAAGATTAAAACCTACACCTTTTAACTGTAAGCAGCTTTCCCTTCTCACTACCAAGAATTACGGCTGATTCCAAGAATTTAGGAGACTGAGACACACTTATTTCCCTATCCCAGTGATTTTCTGTATGTGCCATCTTTAGTTGTTCTATTTAGTAAAAATAAGCCATCCCAATTCAGAGCACATATTTTGATAGTAATACACAAAACAGTAATTTACGTTGCATATATGGGAGGTAGAGCCTTTTGCCTTGGAGGTAGGCAGACTGCAGGAGTAATGCAGACATACAAAGTAAGGGTAGTAAGATGACTCCTGTCATACCTGTCACAGGCATTTAGCCTTTTCCAGTCCTCACACTGTCCAGCAAACTGGTTTTGTGGATCATGTTTACACAACCCAGCCAGTTCTCCTACCTAAGCAGCAAACTGTAACCTCCACGCCCACGCCTGGCTATCAGCATCAATACAGTGGGGCAGACTTCAAGGACAACATGCATTAACCACATCTGTATATAACAGTTTGGGTTTGAATTGGTTCATTCTAGTTCATGTTTTATCTCATTTTATAACTCCGTAGAGCAGGAGCTGTTTCTTATGTTTCCGGGATGCTGAACGGGACACTGAGCAGGCCTGGGGTCTTTGGTTGGAGTTCCCACACCAGTACTGATCACTGAGTGTTCCTGTGCATGCCAACGCAGGACAGAGCAGCCCAGAAGATACCACTTCCCTTTTCAGAGAGGCAGTCCTTTTCACCAAACACTCTTTGGAGCTTTGCTGACTCCAGTACTTAACAACTCCCGGTTTCCCTGCTTTTTTAAGTGAGTAGGTTGGCTGCCATTCACAGAGAGCAATTACCATTTCAAGAGCAACTTTTTGGCACCAGAACTATTTATATGGAAAATGGCCTGTCATAGTGTAACCCAAGCCAGCAGCTGAGTCCCATGGAGCTGCTCAGTCACATCCAGTGGGATGGGGAAAGAAGGAAAAGGGGATCTACCGCTTTATAGCTTGATGGCACTGGGGTACACTGTGCACAGGTCTCTCCTAGAGCTTTACACTCCGGGGGTTTGTCTGCCAGGAATCTGATCCACACAGTCCTGTAAACTCAGCTGTCCCTCCCCTCCACCTGGCTGGAAGCAGGGCCCCTCCAGTACTGGTTTTAGGATTCTCTACTTCTTGTATAAAGGATTAGAATTTCTTTCCATAGGATCAGGAGTAAGATTAGCCATTCCTCTCTGTCTTGGAACTGCCCACTGGACACTGGAACAGCAACTTTCCTGGAAGAACTTCCATTTATGATTGTTCTTCTCTGATTCACAGCCAGCAATTCTATCATATCATAAGCCAGTGTTACAAAGTGCAACAGAATGAACCTTAGCCCAGCCCCCAAGAGGTGATAAACAGCACAAAGGGAACACACACACCAAGTAAGGCAATGACGCAAACCTGAGAACAAGAGCAACAACTCCGAGAACAAACAAATCAACGTTGTGACCAGTGACTATTAAATTAATATCATGAATGCTTGTAATAAATTCATTTTACACACTGTGGTCAGATCTGTAGTTATCTCCACCCTTTGTGCCCCACACTGGGTGCCAAAAGGGACTGTCATAGTTTAACTCCAGCCAGCAACAAGGTCTCCTCTGTACCACACAACTGCTTGTTCACTACCCACCACCTCCTGCTGGGATGGGGAGGAGAATGGGAAAGAGCGGTTTAATAACGGAAATAAAATTGAATAAATAATACTACAACTAATGAAAAGCAAGACAAAAAGAGAGAAAGAAATAAAACCCAAGACAGACAAGTGATGCTCACTACAGGTGTTCAGTCCCCACTGACCAATGCCCAGCCCATCCCCAAGCAGCAATCAGTGGCTCCTGGACAACTTCTCCAAGTTACACACTGGGCACGGTGTTCTGTGGTATGGAATGTCCCTTTGGCTGCTCTGGGTCAGCTGTCCTGGCTGTGCTCCCTCCCAGCTCCTGGTACACCTGCCTGCTGGCAGAGCATGGGAAACTGAGAAGTCCTTTCCTTAGACAAAGCACTGCTCAGCAACAACTAAACCAGCAGTTTGTTACCAACATCATTCTCACACTGAACTCAAAACACAGCACTGTACCAGTGACCAGGAGGAAAGTTAACTCCCAGCTGAAACCAGATTAAAGCTAAAATCCAGCTATCACAATTTTAAAGCCCAGCAGGACTCCAGACATGTTTTACTTGCTTATTACTCCTATAACAAAAAATACAGATATTCAACCAGAACATCCGAGTTTATTTTAACATGGATTCATTGTATAATCAAAAGGTTTTAAGATAACATAAAATGTCTCAAAAGTTTGCTTTTAGAATCCAGGCCTTCTCTCCAGAAACACAATCAGTTTCACATAAAAACAAATGCCATGGTTTCAATTATCAATTTCTGCAATATTGTTTTTTTTAATACAGCGTTATTTGTGTGGGTTATTTTCCAAATGGAATTCTTAGGCAGAAGATTTTGTTCCAGTATCACAGAGGTACTAAGTGATATCTACCTGTGAAGCATTCATGTGTAAAAAATCTGTATCTGAGCACAACTGTACAAGCAGTTAAAGTACCTGTTGAGAATATACCTCATGTAAAAGCTGGAAGTTCAGACCTTAATCCGTTGTCATTGTCCAGGAAACACATTCTACACAGCACTGTGCAGCTTTTTACAAACAGAACAGACAGAACACAGACAAGTAACTCCTGATCTGACTGAAAAGAAGGATTATCAACAGGAATTAATATACCTGTGTTAGTGCACTGGTTGGTATGTCATTTGAAACAGTACAACTTGCTTTAGTAAGAGTTGTATTCTCAGATCAACCGATGTTTTTCCCTACCACTGACTAAATTTTAAAGGTCCTGCCAAAAAACTCTCGAATATTTGGTTTTCAATCAGAATGAAGTCAGAAGCAAGGATTTTCTGGTAAGGACCGTGTACAACCACTACAACAAAGGATACAATACACATTGGAAACTTTATGACTTTGGTATCAATATTTGCTGTATAAAAGGTTAAAAAACAACCTACAAGTACAAATTGCCTACATCTGGAATAACAACTTTACCAACAAGCATAGAAAATTATTTATAAATCACTGTGTTCACAAATTGTGAGTGTTTTGGTTGCCATCAACCTCATTCAATAAGAGGAAACAGAGCCAATATCTACCAAGTGACTTACCTGAAGTCACCATGAATCAGTGGCTGAAATAAGAACAGAGTTCTGCCCTCCTGCTTTCCACTCCCTGTGTCCTAATCACTGATCCAGCATGGACTCAGACTCCAGAGCACAGATCTTCCCTAGGTATAAGCCACAGTAATTGGAGAGTGCAGGAGAGACTGAGATCCCACAGGGGATAACTAAAGTTTCCTCAAGGCTCTCACTTTGGTCTGGTGACATTCACACTGCTGGGCAGGATGACCCACACCTGCTCCCACAGGCTGACCAGCAGGCTCATGGAGAGTGTTACTCCCTGATCCTGTCTCACAGAAGCTGAGTCTGAACACCAACACCCTCCTTCTTTCCTGGGGACAATCAGCTGTGGCTGAACTACGCGTTCTGTGACCCGGCCCCCTCTCTCCCATGGCAGCAAGAGAAAATCATTACAAATAGAATCAGTTCAGATTCACTGTTACTGGAACATCCAGTACAGCACGATTTGAAAAGGTATACTGATAACAAATCACAGGCAGAGATGAGCCTTTTAGCTTGAATACTAAAATACTCATTTTAAATAATTACATTTTTTTCTTTCCTAATCTACCACTAAGTGTTCTAGAGACAACAGTTTAGTTCCAGCTGTTACTATCATGTGGTCCTTAGCAGATCACATTTATAACACAAGAATTTATTTGTAATAAAGCAACGATTTCTAAATATTTTATAAATTCTGTGTTACAGGAAAAACCTGACTTTACTCATTCTTTAATTCTAAGTTCAGTTAAATCACATTGCAGTAAAACATCTAAAGTGTGCAAACTGCGACAGTGACTTCTGCAAGAGATTTTATTCTCAAATAAACACAAAATCAACCTCAGTAGAAAAAAGAAGTGAGGGGAAAATGAAAACTGGTAACATTATTTGTCTCCCTTCGTTCCTAAGGGAGGACATTTTGTCAGCTGCCAGGGAACACGTTCTTGTCTCACTGGCTGCACAAGCTGTGCAGCCTCAGCGGGCACAGAACCTCATGCTGGGAGTTTCAGTGTTTTGGTACAGATTCAGTGTAGGAAAGTAGGTCTAGAAACACAGCCCTGTCATGTAGAGAGCAAAAAAAATAAATGCCAGGCTGCAGAGGCTCATGTTTCTATATGCAGATCCAATTTCTAGATAAAACAAGCTACTAACCTTACCTTCAGTGAAGCCCATCACAACTGTCTGGATTTCTGCCTCCCAAATGTGATCTGCAGATTGTGGTCATCATCATCAGATGATACAGAAACAGCTGCTTAAACCCCTCTAATCTAATGCATGGACAGAAGCAACCAAGGAAAGAACAAAATGGAGAAAAATGAAAGCAAACATTCAAAGTTAAGCTTAATTTTTATTTGGCAGTAAATAAAAATCACTGTGGCAATACTCTACAAGATGATCACTGTAATTTTTTGTTAGGTGGCCATAAGATTACAAGGAAAATTGAAAAGTATTACAGTATGCTTTTAATATACAGTCCATCCAAAGCCAATTGTTTTTTATAATGTTTTTCTGCATTGCAGGCAAGGCTGCACAATTATAGAGGCAGATCAGAGAACTCCCTATGATGCTGGATATTGATTCAGAAATGAGATTTCAGATAAGTGTAAGGATCCACTTGCACAGATCTGACTACAAGTCTGGGATCACTGCAGCATCTGATGTGTTCCTTTCTGCAGTACAGACCATATTACTGAATTAAATTGGAATATCAAAACTTCACATGACAACCAGAACACAGTAACTGAAAGATAAAAATAATATTCAAAGTTTGCAACAATTAAAACATATTTTTCTTTCCCTTTTCCTGTTTCTCTGAGGGGCTTTTAAAGAAGTTAAAATAAATCTATGGCAAAATGATCAGTATATGCTTAGTCTGAGTATTTTCTTTGCATATCAAAAAACCTAACAATTTTCCCTTCTGAAACCCTGCAGATACAAAAAAAAATACCTGTTATTCATAGTAATATTTCATGCTGTTACAAAGACTTTGGTGTACTTCACTCCAGCCAATAAGTAATACAGAAGAACATGAACAATATGGGAACACCAATAAGGATTCTGAAGTCAGTATTTTATTTTGGCACATTTTCCAAGTAATAAATAAGCTTATCTTTATGTTACTACTTCATATTTAAAGTTCAAATGATATTTTTAGAAACCAGTTATATTCCAACTTCAGTAAGTGTAGCAAATGTATTTGAAAAATGCTTCATATCAGATGTTTTGAGGTATATTAAAATAATTCTTGAAATGCAAATTTTCACTACTCATTGAGGTAAAAGGGAAGAAAAGATGTAACAGAAATGATTGAGAGGGATTCAGGGCTAAGGAACAATCCTGAATTCCCTGTTAAGGCAAAAACATAAGCCACAATCAGGGATTTTGCCAGCAAATGAATTCATAAAACAACTGTCTTCCTTCAAATCAGTCTTCTCATATCTCAGGGAAAGAGGCAGCTGTGAATGAAGAAGCAGAAGAACCCAACCTGTCTGTCCCTTACAGTCCTTCTGAACCTCTCCCATCCTTTGAGAGTTCCACATCTTTTTCCAGTCCAATGTCTTTCCACAGGCAAACACAACCACTGAACAACAATCACATAGGTCCACAGGTTATAAATACGATTACAGGACAGCGATACCCAAATTCCACAGAAGTCAGCATAATTTACAGTCAGACTAAGCAGGAAGTGCAGAGGAAACCAATTCCCCAATCTCTCATACAAAACAGTTTGCTGAAAATAAGAAGAAGTCTTCTCCTGGAGAAAATCAGCAAAGTATAAAAAATAAAATGCACCTTCCTTGAATTTTATTTTGACTTGGCTTCTTCCTCCATGAATTCCACCAGTGGAGCGTGTCTGTTGGCCTGGGCACCTTCTTGGAAATTAACCTTTTTTATCACTCCTGCCTTTGGAGCCCTTATGGTGTGCTGCACAAAACAGAGCAAGAGTGAACCAGCAGAGAACCTGGTTTCTTTCCTTCTCTCTCTCCCCAGCAATTGCTAATATTACTCTTTGGTGCAATTAGAACTGAAAAACATTTAATTTCTTCCTCTGACGCATATATTTATTTTAAACCTTATTTTAAAACATTATACTAGTCCATTTTAAAGTTTTCTCATGAATATTTGGTAAGTATACTGGGGACAAAAAATGCTATACAATGTTATATATGAAGTATGAACAGCTGAATGTTATTTTACTTCACTAATACTTTTTGTTATTGTAATAAATACCAAACCGAAATAACACAGTTTTAATCCAAAATGTTAATCATAGCAGATTTGTTCCCTGAAGAGGAATCTGCAGATTTACTACAGATATTTTTGTTTTCTGGCCAGGAGGGACTTTACTGAGCAGATATTTGGCAAAATCCAGATAAAATACAAACACAGCCACTAATGACAGTGAAGGAACAGCATGTTTACACACCAACCCCCAAACTGGTCTCCTTGTTATCAGACCAGGTTAGTGTTCCACTGTAGCTTTGTTTCTTGATATTTTTCTACACAGGGCTAGTCTAGTATCAAAACATTTAATACCAGATATTAAATCCTCACATCTAATCTAAGCCTCATGTCTGGCCACTCTGTGACAAGATAAAATGGCCAAAGTGCTGGTCACCTGAATGCCATGTGGACAATTACACAGAATCTTGAGTGTACCCTTGGTAAAACTTTATGTAAATAATAATAATAAAAAGATTATACACAAAGAACCCTGCACATATTTACAAAGTCTCCATTAGCTAAATTTCTGCCTGAAGTAACTGCAGATATTCCATATGCTTGGATCAAATCAGTGAGCAGGAGATACACCTGGACAGTCTCCTGCTAAAGAAGTCAAAGGAGAGGAGGGGAGAGAAGGCCTGACACAGCTCACCACATGCATGTTAAAACAGCTGCAGAATTCCATGGATTATCTAATCATCATTTGTTAGTAAAATAACAGCAAATATAATCCTCTAAAATCTAGTCAGACACAACACTCATTTCATAGCAGATGAAGTGATAGTAACATCTGCAAGCTACATCATACTTTAGTAATGCAACCAAAAATTATTACATTTTGACCAGATTTTTATTATCTCGGTAATTAAAACCTTTATGTCACTTACCTCCATTTTCATAGCTATCATAACCATTAGAGGATCTCCAGTCTGAACCTTATCCCCTGCCTTCACAAACACCTAAATTCAAGAGAAAATTGGGAAAAAAAAAAATCATTCTTGTCAATGCCATTAACAATCATCAGCTGGATCCTGACTAGCACAATCCACAGAGTGACTGTGGTTTGCAAAACAGCCTCATATTATTTTTATTATTGCTGAACTGGGTATGAAGTTCCCTAGATGACACTCAAAGGAAGTCAGAGCTCCAGAGAGAGGTTCAGTGCCAGCTGCCAGGAGGAGCAGGAAGACATTTACCTATCAGAGATGGAACACTAGAAGAGAGGATGTGTATTTGACCCTTTCTGGCTTAAGCACTTCTATTTTGAGAAAGTGCAGGACCTCCTCCTACAGCCAGTCCCTGAAGCCTTTTAAAAAACAACACCCAGAAAGAGGATGGCAGAGCCACCTTGTTATTCAACTACAACTGATTCAGAGTGTTCACTCAGAGTGTAGAGATCCATGTTCAATGTACTCGACTCTGTGAAAGGGTTCATGCCTTTTCACTGCGACCCGAATCCCTTAACCACTAAACTGTCCTGGAAATCTCTTTTCTGGGGAAACCTGGTCACTGTAGAGAGAAATACACATGACTTGCTGAGCTAAAGAAAAAGAAATAAACACACAGCTTAACAAAAAGGCATTTCTGAGGATTTCTTTTTTTTTGCGAGTGCATCTCTTAACTCTCTTTTGTTAGATGAAATGAATCAAACAGCCTCTAACACTTCAGGGACCTTCAACTTAGAAAGTAATTAAGATGAAGAAAAAAGTAGTTAAGCAGTAGCATTAGTTAAATATTCAGAACTTCCAGAGCTCTAGAGAAAGAAGACTGGAAGCCTTAAAAACTCTTGGGGGGCTGCTAAAAACTCAGAGTAAACAAGGCCTTTTCCAATTAGGAGAAATCATCCAGCACTGGCATTTCAGGCTCTGATTCTTTCCTGGCAGTACAGAAGCACCATTTCTGGAAGAGTGAGCTTGGATATCTACTGGAGAATTCCCTTCCCACCCATGTTACTACAATTACCTTTTCCACTGTGCCTGTCATGGGTGCTACAGCACCACTTTGCTCTCCCCCTGAGCTCACTGCAGACAAGTACTTGGGCACAGGGAGGCCAATCTGAGCACTGCCTTCCTACAGGGAGAAAATGCAGGACAGGTGAGTTAACAGCGTAAAATCCCACCACCAGCACATGTTCTGACACACAGGAATGAACAGATCCAGCCTTGTTCTGAGGGTGGCAGAGCCCTGGGGTCATGGCAGCAGGAGGATTGTCAGCAGCTCTGCCAATGTCTGAGGTATTAAAACTCAGGCTGCTGCTGCTAAGGGTCAGCAAGGAAGGAACTCCTGTGCAAAAGCAGCTCCACGTGGATCTTTGTCCAAAACACACCTTGCACCTCCCCTATTCATGCAGCAACAGTGCAGAAGGTTTTAGGAAACATGTAAAGGCTGTTGGTACAAGGGGCAGGCAGGTTGCTGCAACAAGGAACAGACACATTGGCATATTCCTTGCCAGGGAGAGCTTCACCATTTACCATAACATGAATTCAGTGCTATCTCAGTGAAAAATTCTCACCCTTATTCAAATCCCGTAAGTGCTCTCACACCTGGTGCCCAGAATTTCCCAAAGACTCATTCTCCCTCACA
The DNA here is from genome assembly GCA_036023395.1 of Myiotriccus ornatus. Taxonomy (NCBI): domain Eukaryota; kingdom Metazoa; phylum Chordata; class Aves; order Passeriformes; family Tyrannidae; genus Myiotriccus; species Myiotriccus ornatus. Next base: position 8,106,716 of record JAYRBT010000010.1, read on the forward strand.
CCCTACCCATGCCCTGAAACTGCTGTGATTTCTCCTAAATCCCCCCCTCTGACTCCACTGTGATGCCACAGGAGAACTGAGCTTTGCCGTTCCAGCAGGACTTACTTTGTCCTCACCACTGGAGCAGCGAAGTTTTCATTGCGTTCTGCAGAAAGTCTTAAAGGGGCTCAGGGCTAGAGGTTAATTACTGAAACTAACACATCATAATTTACTTATTTAGATTACATTTTTATTGAGTTACTTTAGGGCCTTGCAATCTTTTTACCTTCAAATAAAAAATTACCAGCCTAATAATGGAAATCAGGGTACATCTTCTTTCAAATGCCATTTGCATATATGCAACAGATATAATGCCATGGTAGTTCATAATTCCATTCTTTTAATATTAACTGAAGATATCTTTCCTCAGACCAGTATCAATTTATTTCTTGTCATATAATTTAAAAATGGACCATAAGCAGTGAACTTCTAATTAGACCTATAAATCCAGCAACTATCAAAACATTATAGGTCAAAGTAAGAAACTGAAATTATGATTCACATTCTCTTGCAATTTATATTCCTCATTTTCATAGATAAAATTCTGAAATTTTAAACTTGTGATAATAAAGAAAGGAACTTTACCGGAAAGAAGAGATAAATGGTGTTGTCCAAAATGACCAATTTGGCCTTACACACTGTTCCATTTACTGAAGACCTCAAGTAAAGTGAATCACCTTCATTCAACATCTCTCCAGAAATCAGGAACGTTTTATCTTGAATCTGAAATTTAAATGCTTTTATAAGGACAAAGGTTAACCCTTCATGACCAATAAAACCAAAAGACAGCATCTGTACACTCATAACCTGTGATTTTTCATGGACGATTTTGGAATTAAAAGAAAAAATATTTTTAAATCTTGTGTATCCTTTATTTTTCAGTTAGGAGACTGTATTCTGTATCCAATACAAACAGCTCAGAAAACTGTTCCCTCAGGACAGTTTTTATCCTAAACAAAGATATACTATTTCTCAAAAAGAGCAAAAAAAACCCCAGAATATTCAGTTTAGTGATGCTACTCAAATTCAGTATTTTTGATCTGTTGTGGCATCTTGACTTTCTTCAAACTGAAAATCCATACTATTCAGCTGACATCATGCTCCACGATGCTTTCCAAAACACAAGTAACTTCCTCTACCTTGGAAGTTTGCAATACAAGAACACAGTCAGTAAACCTACAAAGGAGGAGAGCAGTAATGGAAACAGTGTCAATTAGACACCAAAACTGCAAAAGAAAGACCAGATGGAAAACTATTTGTGAGTAACCCTTCATCTACATGAGTGGAAACTGCACCTCTGCTACAACCTCAATACAAAGACGGCAAGAATACAAACATAAGTGCATTACATTTAACTGACATGTTTGTTTTTAAGTCTGCCATCACAGAGCAAAGAATCAGAGACTTGCTGGTCTTTCTGGGTGGTAGAGTTGAAATAAAACTCAGTTTTTATTATATAGTTACATACTGTCCTTCCACTGAAAACATGCACTGAAAGGATACTGTTGATCTGATACTTATCCCTGAGAGCAAAATCGTTTGCTTGATGAGTATCCTGAGCAGGGGCACAAATTAGGGCAACACCCTTGGAAGCACCGAGTGCTTTGCCACATCCATGGCCCAGCAACCTGATCTGGTTGCTTGGCCTCAGCAGAGGTTTTGTAACACTGCAGAGGCAACGTCTTCCTCATAATCAGCTCCCAGTTACGTTTTTCCATGCTTTATCTCCAGCTTCTCTCCATTTCCATCTCAACCCCCACTGTTGCTTCTTCCCTAGCAGTCCACATTCTCCCAGCTGCAGTTCCCTCCACGAATGGCCCCTACATCCCTTCCAGCCTCTCTTTACTTTTGCTGATGCGACTTATATGAGACAAGCCTCGAGTGTAAGAGCTGTGCAGCATCACAGAGGTAATTAATACACCAAAATAACCCGGTATTACTGGAGGGATGTGGGTTATCTCAGTCTTCATATCCATGTGAGTTACCCAAGGTGCTGTTACACCCTCGAAAACACAGTAGTCTTCTCATTATTTTCTTGGTAGGCTCATCTCTACACAGTCTAAGCAGTTCATAAATACTTTTTATTCCCAGTTTCCCTTTTCTGAATATTGGGAACAAGAAGCTGAACTACAGAGACTGCATTCTCCAGCATGCTTTCATTCTGGGTGACAAAGCTGAGAGAAAAAACACTGGACTACAGGTGATGCAAGAAGGACGTTTAACACTCAGCAAAACACAACCCCCGTAAGCCACACAACTGAAGACTATCACATGTGCACACACAATATTATCTGTTTAAAGCATCTGGAGCTGAATCCTATAGAAGCTCTACAGCACAGACAGAGAAGCCAATTCTATGGGGTATCGTTCAATTATCTGACCAGAAGATTCCTCATCCCATTTGGTAATCACTTCTCAATTTCCATCTTCAAAATAAAATAGGTGTTACAGATAATGCTCTAGAAATCTTTTATTTATCCCCGAGGAGATCCATCTCATGCACAGAATAAAGCAGGAGTCCTGTGGAAAACAAGTCCTTTTAAATGCAGATTTAAATTTAAGTTACCATGTTTTAGGAAGACAAATTAAAGGAAAATGAAGAATAAGACCTTTAAATACTGAAAATACAAACACTTTTCTTAGCCTTATTTTCAAAAGTATTTTAGTAGCTCCTCCATGCCAATCGAGCATGTAGCAAAGATTATTTCAGGCTAAAATAACAGTCTTCAGCAATGGCTGCAAGTAAGCCAAAAATAGAATCCTGTATCTGTAATCACCAAGCTACTTTAGTAACAGTTAATACTAAGGTAAGTCTACAAGAAACAGATTCTTTTATCTAATGAAATATCTGAAAAAATGGACTTGTACCTGCATTTTGTATGACCCATCTTGATTGTAACTTACAGCTACATCCACAACTGTTGAATAAAACAAAATATGTGAGTAGATTAATTACAGTATCTAGAGAATGATGACCTAGACACAATATTTAGTTTATGTTCCTTAATAAAAACAAGACCTACCAACGCTAAGAAAAGAACAAGTATTTTCAGGTTAGCTTTGTAGACACTGCAGCTTTCATACTGAATTCAAGGCAATTTGTTTTTCGAAGATGAGCACCTGAAGTTATGCTCTGAAATCTGTATTGTGTTCTCTGGACAGAAAACAGGTTTGTGATGGAAAAAAGTGATGAACTCTTTCACACCAAAATGAAGTGGGAAAAAAAAAAGTCAGTGGCACTCAGCTCTTTTTAAAATGTCAACCTTATTCATTTAAATGATGAACAACAATAGTGTCATTTGAATTTAGTTTACATCTTCTCAAGATCTAACAGGGTGGATTAAGCATGGAATTCTGTGAATTCCCAGCTTAAATTGCATTAAACTCATGCTGGTTCTATTTGCTGTTTCTTAGTCTGAATTTTCAAGCATCAGTTGAAATAATTTTATCCATCAAGTGCCTCCCTTCCCTCCACACACTTTGTTATTAACTTACTGTTTTCCCCATCCAGCAGAGACAGTTTTCTAGTATAACATATATTTATTCTTCTACCAGTGCTAGATGCAAATGGTGAGAATTTATCTAAAACACAAGATACACAGACATGTTACTTTCCTTCTACTTTGACAAAACACAACACTCAGAACTTCCACCATAAAATCACTGTCTTACTGTTATTACCATCATACTTATGGTTTTACATTGCACAGAAAAGAATGGGGAACCACTGCAGTCACTGAGAGTGGCAATCCCTCAGTCTTCAACACTGCGTAAGCTGATGCTGAGTAACCTACACAACACGACATCAACAGCAGCAGTAAGAGGGGGGCATTGGCTGCTCTCCAGGAACACATCCTTGAACAGGACAAGAATGCATGGGAGTTCAATTCCACCCCAGCAGATTCTGATTAACCCTTAGGTGAAGGTCCCATCAAACCCCACTGCTTCTCCCACTCTGAGCAGAGTCAATTTGACATCTGCAGACCTTGGGCCAGCTGTAGGAACAGTACAGGCAGATGGTCACAGTTTGTGCTTGTCAAGAGCAAAGAGCACACAGTGTCACTGCCCAGGAATCCCAAGGTCTTCCAAATAGTGCCTATCTGGAGTGCTGTGGGAAGTACATTACAGTGGGGATACATTCCATATCTGCCCCTTCACAAGTCAGAGTCTGTGTAAATATCTGAGAGAGGCCAGAATACAGAGCCCTGAGCAGGCACAAAGTAGGTCAAAGAAAGAACATGCAAATTAAGTAATTGCACATGAGCTCACAAAATAGAACAAAAGAATGATCCTTACCCTCTGACTGATCTCTAAAAGCATCAGTTAGCATTTTCTCTTTCAGTATAAGCCCAAGAGCTGCCTGACACATAACTTCATGTGGAGTTGCCTTTTTGGTTGGAAATAGTTCATGGTGGTGTTGAGGAATGAAATTAGTGTGCACATTTCCAGCCTCAAACTGTGGGTGTCCTGACAGGCTCAGTAAGAAATCAATATTAGTGCTTAATCCTACAATCTGTAAAGAAACAGAAGCATATTGTAAACTGAAGTTATGAGTGAGCATGCAGCTTTCTGCTCAACTTATGTATAGATAAGAGTATTTTTTTCAGATAGCACCATCAAACCAAAGTTCAGCAATGAAATGTAATTCATTCAACTGCCCTGTTTTATTACCAGTTAAACCAATGACTCGAAAAAGAAAAAAACTCCACACAACAAGCCAACTAAAAAACCCAAAGAGTTGCCTTGCCAAAAGCACTCTGTTTTCTCAACACCACCTTGATGCTTATGAAAAATGAGTTACAATAGTGTCAGTATCCCATATTTGATCTTTTAATAGTAAAAAGTGGGAACAGGGACTTTTATAAATTTACTGGATACTATCCATTTCCTGTACTGCAAAATACCTAAGCAAACAATATAATTATTTTAGAGAAATTAGTGAACCTGGTAACTATGTTAATGCTGTCAACATGTACTGACAGAACTGCTAAGAAAAAGCTCTTGGGTTTTTCCAGAATTTATCTCTTTCCTTTGAAGTAATTTTCATTTGTAGCTAAAACAATAAGGGGCCCAATATTTTCAGTACCTCAGTCACACTCATGTTGTTGGTTTAAAAGTGTAAATTAATTCTGCACAAATAAAAAACTATTAAAAATAAAACTGCACAAGCAGTCTCGTGTCAAGTAAAACCTTCTGAATTCCGCCTTTGGAAAGGTACAATACCTGTAGTTTTTATAGGGGGGAAAGGGAAAGTTTCTTAAAAGGAACTGACAGCATATTTCTTAACCACACATATAGTCTAAAAATTTAGTTATTTTTATAAATTAGAAATTACAAGCAAACATTGTCTGACACAAATTCCACTCCTTAAAGTTTGAGAGAGCTCACATTACAATTGAAAATTTTGGTTAGCCTTACTCTTCTACAAAGCCTCAGGTGCATCATCCAGCTGAAGAGATCACAAACTTAAAAATCTCTGTGTAAAACTGGACTTCACACTTATTTCTACCCACACCACATATAAAAACAGTCTGCAAATTAGGAAAAAAACCCAACTTCTGCAAACAAATAATGAATTTGAAACGGTAGTGGTAATGCAGGCTCCCTCTTAGAAACCACTTTTGTTTTATTTTTGTTTTGTTTATTTTATACACACTTTGTTAGCTCCAGGTGCTGACAAAGTTAGCTCAAGATGTGAAATCACACACTGGGCTCTTTCCACTTACATTGTATTGGTGCAAACTGTATCTCAGCTTCCTCAGGGCCGCTGGCCGGTCCTCAGCCCAAACAACCAGCTTGGCAATCATCGGGTCATAATGAACAGAAACCTCATCACCTAAAACATGTGAGCAAAAGAAATGCTGTAACACCAACCCAAGCATTTCTGAAAGTTGGTAATGCAAAGTACTGGACACCACGTGGTGTCAAACGGGGACACGACTCGTGGCCACATTTCTCCAGAGATTAAAGTTCTTCGAGGACACGACGATGCGATCCGGCATCTGAACTTCAAGGACAACTTCACTACAGATTTTGTAGACATAACACTACTCAAATCCAGTTTTCTTTGTTGCAATCAGAATGCAGGGTTGGTAAATTGTGAGGAGAATATAGGCAGCATGATCCAACGGACTCTAATATGGATACAGGTAAATAAAGTAGCCTGTGACTGGCCAAAAATACATGGACAATCACAAGGAAGAATAATTCTGTACAGATTTGTCTTTATAGCAACAGCCTGTCAGACTAACTTATGCAGGCCAAAGAGGGAAATGCTTACAAAGAAAACATTTTGATGTTAATTATTTCTTACACATCACAGCCCGCAGTTTTACCTTGTCTGACTCCAGTCTCTATCCTGGTGAAACGATCTGCAGGAGGGGTGGATAAGTGCAACAACGGCCCAGCTCCTGGCATGAAGTTATTATTAGGGTCTTCAGCATATATTCTAGCTTCAAATGCATGGCCCTGGAGCAGGATCTCTTCCTGCTTTAGGGGAATCTTCTCTCCTGCTGCAACCTGAAAACAGTGGTTTTTTTCTTTAATGCAGGATCAATATTCCGGAGTGCTGATGTAGGAAATATTAAATATCTTTCTTCTAAACATGAAGTACTAGAAAGCACATTAAAAAAAGCAGAAGGAGAAAAAAAAATGGTAGGTCATAAAAGGCTAATTCTGAAGTCACTCCTTCGTTTTCTGTGGAAGTCACTAGTCAAAGGATTTTGAATTACTATTGTGTAAATTTACTGCCTAATATTTTAGACAGCTGAAACATAATGGAAAAAAAAAACAGTCTAATGTTCTTCTACTGGTTATGTAAAAAAATAATTAATTATTTAAGTTACAACCTGGTCAACTAAGACAAGATTTTATTAGACAAAAGTTGCTCCAAAAGCAGATGATAAAATGTGTTACTGGCAGCCACCACTACCAGCACAAACTGTTGATTATTCTGTGCTGTGGGGCCTGTACATTTAAGGAAAAGTTTCTCTAAGGGGATTTCTAACAGGGAACCTTTTAATGGGAAAGGAAACATCATTATATTACTCAGAGGAATTAACATTGCAAATACAGGAATACCAGCAAAGATCAGCAACACACCAGTCTGAGAAAAAACAAGGCTTTTGGGGACAAAAGAGTAACAAGAAACCTGCTGCAGTTGAGACAAGACCATTTGTTACCAAAATTTCCAGCTACATGGGAAAATACATGTTCCTATTAAAAAATTTGTAGTGACATTTCATCTACTTTTGTAATGTCAAGGATTTTCCACCCTTTTTGGTGGCCTTCTGCCACCAAACTCTGGATTTCAGCAGAGCCAGCAGATTATAACTTAGTCTTCAAAGAAAGAGTAGTTACTATACAGATTTACAAAAATATCCGCTCCAAGAACTGACTTTTTTATCTATTAACTCATTAAGCCACATGCCAAGACCATTCATTGCACCTTTCCACCTGCTTTCTCTTTCTTCCAGTATTGTTTGATCCCTGCTCCAACTCAGCATTCAGTGCTCAATTTCCATTCCCAGATCAGGAAGACAAATGTTCCTTTTTCTTGCATCAGCATTTGCCACTTTAATTTTCTTCCCGATTACAGTAAATACCTCCCCACCCTTAAGCTCACACTACTTAAGCTCAGTGTGGGCTCCTGTTCTCACTTTTGAATTTATCCAACCAAAATTGGTTTCCATTTCTACTTCCCCAAGGTCCAAAACTTGTTGTTATCATTTCAGTGTGTGAACAATCTCTCTGCAAATTGGGTGTGTGAGGAAACTGCCACTGCCTGCTTCCAGTCCACACAACTGTACATTTATTTTAGAATGTGACTCTACTGGTATAACACCAGACACATGATTTTGTGGAGATCTTTTCCTCATACGGCCTGATCCAAGAATGATTTTTGTGCCAAAGATATATTTGAACATGAGTTTTAAGAACATTTTCAGCATAGAAAGGGAAAGATCAGGACCCTACTCCTCCCACTCCCCACATTCTCAGCAAGGTCTCTAAATACACTTTTAAAAAAAAGGTTTTTTTTCTCTACACAACTGGGAGAAGACTTGGTTGAAATTCAGGGCATCTACACAATGCTCCCATCAAATACAGCAGCGTGAGATGTTCCTCTGGAGCAAAGGAAACTGTACCCTGTGAGCTGAACAGGAGATGAGGATCTGGAAACCCACCTGTTCCCTCAGGCAATATTACAGAGCACCATTCACCACTCAGGAGGAACCCTACACGTAAAATCAATTAACACTCACCCTAAGTTGCCATTCCACCAAGTCGGTGCCAGTGATCATCTCTGTGACTGGATGCTCTACTTGCAGTCTGGTGTTCATCTCCATGAAGTAAAAATTATGTTGGGAGTCCATAATAAATTCCACTGTTCCTGAAGTACAGAAGGACACTTTACCAACTAGTGTCTAAGACACTTAATTTAATTATGCCAGGAAAACACTATTATTTCCAAATCTGATACATTAAATTTCATTAAATTCTATACAATTTATCTAAAAGGGTCACAAAATTGAGGTCTGAAAACAGGAAGGTTGTTTCCTTGTACATTTAAGTGGCCTGTGCTGTTTAGTGGCCATTCTCCTCTACAGTAAAAGCTGCATTTCATTAGCACTTTAAAATGCGCATCAAGACTCTCTAAAGTACTGTTAGTATTTACAGAGTGTGTAGTTATTTTTTAAAAATAAGTAACCAAAGAAATCAGTGAGAAAACAGAGTCACAAATAATTCTGGGAGGTTATTTTTCATCTGGGACATGGTGTGGACTTTACAGGGATTTGTGTTTTTCTGTTAAAGGCTTTAGTGTTTGAATATAAAGGATTATCCTTTGTATAATGAAATTATTTTTCAAAGTTACTAACTCAAAATGCTCAGTTTCCAACAGCCAAATTGATTGGATTATCTGCTCTGTAATTTTTTCTTCCTATTCTTCAGCTGGCACTGGTCTTGAGCTCAGGTATACTAATTTAAATTTGGAATTACATCAGAACTAACTATGTGATTACTTGCTTGAACCTCAAAAAACTTGGGGGATGTGTTGTCATGCTCTGAAACAACCAGATGCCATTTGCTGGAGACTTCAAGTCTCATGAAGTTAAAAGCCTCCCCAGACTCACCTGCTCCCACATAATTCACTGCTTTGGCTGCTTTGACAGCGGCTTCTCCAAGTCTCTTCCGAACCTCTGGATTAATTCCTGGCTGTAAATAATAGTAATAGAAAAAATTATAAATTACTGTTAAGTTTGGTGACAGTAAACCCAGTATGTGTGAATATTTTGCAGTATTTAACAACTGTAGTGAAATCCTTATCAATGTTATATTTGACATCTCTATAATTTTTCCTTGAGAATCCTTTCCCCAGAGAAAGTTGCTTTTTTCAATTAGAACATTTTCTGCAGCAAAATTAAAACAGGTCTGAGAACTACAAATAAAGTACTATCAACTAAATAAACTTGATAGGGGATTATTAATTACTTTAAAATTATGTCAGTTCATAAAAAATACTAAGAACTTTCTGCTCACCCCTGGTGCCTCTTCAATGATCTTCTGATGCCTCCTCTGCACGCTGCAGTCTCTTTCAAACAAATACACTGCATTGCCATGCTGGTCACCAAATACTTGGACTTCAACATGCCTGTTCCATAAACATAAATGTTTCAATGTATTTCAGTAAAACCCCAATCCTGGGACTGATTTCACTCAGACAGACTCAGAACTTGTACGTGGCCTTGTACACTCCAGTAGGACTTCTCAAAGGTTTAAGTGTCCGCCCTCAAAGAAATGCTGAAAATATAGAAGTGAGGCTGCCATTAGGCAAGATTTCAATTGTTTTAGACTTCCTTGATGTCCCAAATGAAACAGGATTCTAAATGCCAACTACTGCATTGAAAGCTTGTAAGTTGGGGGATAAACAAGGTACATATCTGAAGGCTGCCTCCGTTTTCTTAGTTATTACTATCAAAGTAAAACCACTTCACTGTTATTTGCTAATGATGATTTCCCCACATTTACTGTGTAGCAATGCACATGAGGCAGCAGCAGCCCCGGCTCAGGAATAACATTGTTTATTTCAACACACCATTTCAAAAGACAACTATTAGGTGGCAGAATTTTGTTCTATGTATAAAGCTAAAAAAATATGCCACCCTTGTGACAATCCTCCGATACTGGCAAAAGAAATCCCCCAGGAATGAGATTTTTCTCATGCCCACCTGACTGCATAAGCAGGCCCTCAGTTTCTTTAAAATAAATGTTTTCTTTATAGTGATGCTTCAAGAAAAACAGATGTAAAGTGAAAGATTATAAAACAGACATCTGCGAGAAGGTCTTTATAAAAAACAAATTAGCTCAGTTTCACAGGCCAGACATGAGATAAAAACTATTCTTCTGTTTTAA
>JAYRBT010000010.1:8117264-8134614 GCA_036023395.1 Myiotriccus ornatus
TTATTTCAACACACCATTTCAAAAGACAACTATTAGGTGGCAGAATTTTGTTCTATGTATAAAGCTAAAAAAATATGTCACCCTTGTGACAATCCTCCGATACTGGCAAAAGAAATCCCCCAGGAATGAGATTTTTCTCATGCCCACCTGACAGCATAAGCAGGCCCTCAGTTTCTTTAAAATAAATGTTTTCTTTATAGTGATGCTTCAAGAAAAACAGATGTGAAGTGAAAGATTATAAAACAGACATCTGAGAGAAGGTCTTTATAAAAAACAAATTAGCTCAGTTTCACAGGCCAGACATGAGATAAAAACTATTCTTCTGTTTTAAATATCAAAATAAAGGAAGATTAAATAACGAGTTTAGGACACCTGAGGGCAGCAGAAACCTCAGTTTGACTCAGGTCTGTAGTTGAAGAATATAAAGTGATTTTTTTTCCTTGATGTAAATCAAGTTCAGAAAGCTCACACACTGCCATGCCTCCCAAACAATTGTACTTTAATTCCTATCATTCAAAACAAAGTCACTACAAGAAATTCAATGCATTATAAAAAGATTTGACCAAATTAACAAACTGCCATAGTGCAAATAAAACATACAAGACCAATTTTCATCCTACAACTAAACCAGTTATGTTTGTTTAACCACAGAATAAACATTACAGTGTTTATATTGAAATATCTGTTTCTCACCTTGGATTATCTACAAATTTCTCAATCAGCATTGCATCATCATTGAAAGACTTCTTTGCTTCTCTCCTTGCTGATTCTAGTTGGTCCAGAAACTCCTTTTCTGAATGAGCAATTCTCATGCCCTAAAACACAGAAAAAAAGCCTTTCTAAATGTCTAAAAATAGGGTATACAATGAAAACCCTTAATGCACACAAACAGCAAGAAATGACCTTAACAATAACTCTTTTCCCTCCTTTCTTCAACTTTACCAAAACTGTGTATCAGCTTCCAGTAATATAACCCTTCAAATTCCCCATGAAAGTGCCATAAAAAGTGTGAAAAATAGATATATCATTCCATTGATAGGGGTGAGTACAAAATTCAATTTTATTCTCAGATATAATAGGAATTTTCCAAGTTTGGCAAGGAAAAACTCATTTATTACAAAACAAATATAGCTATTTTGAAAGTAATTAAAATTCTCTACATGTCATTTTATAGACATCTCAGAGTAAAATCAGATTTAGACTGGGAGTTCACCACACCTTAAAAAGTGTCCAGACGAAAATATTTAAATGGTATTTCTAATCACTTCTTACACAGCATTTAAAATTGATAACAAAAGTAACAGAAGTTATCACAAAGTAACAATTTAAAGTTATCTACTGTCACACAAATCCATAGGACAACTTTTCTGCTTATGTGAATTACTGGAGATCCACCAAAACAAACAAAACTCTTCCAGTTTATTCCAGCTCCTTACCTTCTGCCTGACTGCACAACAAAAAGAAATGAGATTTCATAGTGCTACACTGGACATCAATAACGAATTTTAACAAACAGTACTTTTCCAATTTCTTTGTTTTCCGATTTCTTTTAGAATATTCAGTTGCAGACACTGAGACATGATCACTTGATGGCACGTCATGAACAGATTAGCTCCTTACCTTTCCTCCACCCCCACGAACAGCTTTAATCATCACTGGGTATCCTATTCTCTTGGCCTGTTCCTTTAGGCACTCATCTGATTGATCTTCCCCATGATAACCTTCAACAACAGGAACGCCAGCAGCAGACATTATAGCTTTGGAAGTGCTTTGACAGAACAGTTTTAGATTTAGAATGGCAATAATATTTTTTTCTTACTTTAAGCTCCAAGCCTGTATATGTTCCCAATGGTAACTCTCTCCTTGAAAGCAGTTCCACAGTAGACCTCAACAGGACTACTGGCACAGTTGGGTTACATAGGATTGGACTGTAATTAATCACATGCTTCAAATAAGGATTTCTTTTTTTTAACAAGCCCTCCACATAAAAGCAGGAATAAGTTTCAGTTCTACTGTTCTCTCCTGTCTTTTGACCCATCTTGTAGAGGCCAAACACTAAAATTTTCAAACTACAACACTGTATCCTGCCAAAATTATATCTGAAGTTGTACAAAGGCAAAACACTTTTCATGATACAGCTGGATTCACACCAAACAGTGTAACAACTCAAACTTCAAATACACATGCAGAGCTCGTTAAATTACAGAGGTAATTTATTCTCACATTACTAAGTGATAAAAGATTAATTCTCTCAAATTACTATTATACAGCTCATGTGTTAGTAACAACCTCATTTCCACATTCTTGATTTACACTTCCTACCCTAAAAGCATTTCTTTGATCTAAGAAACTAAGAATAAGGTCCTCTGTGATGAACTAAACTTACCACCCCATTTTACATGAGCCACAATAACCCCAATGATAAGGTGTTTCTTTTCCACTGCTCTTTTGACCAATACACAAAACATCCAATCTGACTGCTGAATGCCCCAGTTATGGAAAAGCAGAATCATTACTTATTTAATTACTGAAATCCTAATAACAAGTTCGACTGTCTCTGTGTCTGTTGGAATCCCATATCCATAGACGTGGAGTTTATTCATTTGAAGAAAGCCATAAAAATAAAATACAATGAGAATTGATAAAATAAAGCAATTATGACAGTGGTCATTTGTTAACAAAATTAGCTCTGCCAAGCTGTAAATTGCATAACCACATAACAAATCAGAAACAGATACCTCTTAATACCCATATCTCTGATAGCAGATGAAGGTGGACCTATGAAGATGATTCCCTGTTGCTTGCACAGCTCAGCAAACTCTGTGTTTTCTGAGAGGAAACCATAACCTGGATGAACAGCCTAAAACAGAATAATGTTACCAGCCTATTTTTGATCAGTTTAGCTTAGAAAACTCAGAAACTTCAGTAGTGTCAAGAAAACTCAAGATGGGTAAAAATAAAGAACTAAAGACATGAAAAGTAAGAGAAAACTGAAGGTCCTCATCTGCTCACCTGTGCTGCTGAGACCTTGGCCACCTGCAGTATTTTCTCCATGGCCAAGTAGCTCTGCTGTGAGGGTGCTGGACCAATGCAATATGCTTCATCTGCCTATTTTAGAAGAAATACACAGGGCACAGACTGTTTATTAGCAAATTTAACTGAGTTTTTTGAGATGATTATATTATTTATCAGACTGCTGGCACACAGCAGTTTACATCATTGCCTCTCCTCATGGAAAGGTTCAACTGAGTGAAACAAATTCTGACTTTCTTTCCAAAATCAGAGTCTATTCTCTAACCCCTGGCTGCTCCGGAGTTAGAGAGCCAAAATTTAATGCCCTTCCTGTAAAGCTGTCAGGTGTTGAGGTTACCAGGCAAACTTTTCATCAATTCAAGGAAAACTTGGCAGTAGCTCCACAGAGGTGAAACTCAACTGCACCAGCACCCAAATCTGCTTCCACATGGAACTTGTCAATGGGAAACGCTGCAGTGAGTGAACATAAGGCACAAGCACAATGAATATACTTCACCATTGCTACGTGCATGGAATTTCTGTCTGCTTCACTATAAACTGCCACAGACTTCACACCCATTTTCTTCGCCGTTCGCATCACTCTGCAGGCGATTTCTCCTCGGTTTGCGATGAGAATCTTCCCTATGCTGTGACCTCCTGTTTAAAAGGACGAAGCACAGTAAGAAACAGATCCTTAAAAAAATTCCTGGAAACACAGCAATTTTTAAATTATGATTTTTCTCCCCATAATTTATAGTTTTTATGCACTTCTTCCAACAACGAAGTTGTTTCACTCAAAACTTCACCCTAAAGCATTTCCATGTTACTCTTGGAATTTTTTCCTTAGAGTCCTTATGGAGAAGTGTGTTTAAGCCTTTTTTTAAAAATTTCCTTTTTAGAATCCAAGAAATACATTTTAACCCTAAAACAACACTTAAACATAAAAGTTGATGCTTATATTTTTGCTGTGAACTCCCTGGACTAACTAAGAAACAATCAACTTCTACTCTCCTTTATATTTTGTTTAAATGCCATTATGACTAAAAGAACAAGTCTCACAGACTTTGCAACACTGGTATCAGCAAAGAAAAATATCACAAAAACAAGTAGTTTTCATTAAGTTCAGTTTACCTATTTATGACAGCTAAAATTATTCAAAATGTTGTTTAAACATTAACTATGATTTCTGCTAGGTAAGCTACAGGCTACTTTTTTTGAAAAACTACAAAGATATGAATTTTTATTAAAAAATCCTACAGTTTTTCAGCAACTAATGCTCCAAAACTAATTGTTAAACCATCCACATTACATAGCAGTCTAACCTAGTAGCCAAAGAAATTAAAATTCATACCTATCGTTGAGGCCCATTTCACAAATCTTTGTACTTGGTTCCATTGCCTGTGCAATTATAAACACACAGAAGTGTTACAAATGCATATGAAGAAGTGGCAACTGAGCTACTTTTATTTGCAGGTGAGAGAAGGACAGCACTGAAATAGCTCTGAAGCTTTTGATACACCTGTTTACATGTTCAGGTACAATAAGGAAAGTTGTGCAGACTTTACCACGTGGCTCCTCAAGTGCTTTCATTTAGACACAATAAAAATTATCCCCTTGCTATTCTAGCAGCATTAAAACAGAAACAGTTCGGGTTTAAGTTTTTTTTTCTTAAAAAAAAAAGTCTTTTAGTGGACAGAACAGCCAACATCTGGCATTTACCAGAGAGGCCAACTTAAAGTATTTGGGAAAGAAGATGTGGACAACAACAAAATAAAAAAGCTCAAAACGGCAATAGGAGCTGTTTCTATAAAGTGCAGGAGAAAGAATGTAAAAGGTAGCGAGAGAGAAAAGCTGTGGAGCCTTTCAGAAACCTTAACCTCAAACGACTAATGCTAATAAAAAGGGGTAGCCAAGGTGAAGCGGCTGGATGAAACTGTGAAAGCGAATTCCCGGGGCTGTTTTGATTAGTACATAAATCAACTCTGGAATCTGGGATCGAGTCCAGCCAGTTCCGAAGCGCTGTCGGAGCAAAGAGGCACCACACAACTAAACCTCGGTTTTAACAACGAGGGAGGGATTTTTGCGCGCTTCCCAAACTTCTCCCTTCCCCAGCCTGTAGCGCGCAGGTGAGCACAGGCTGCGGACAGAGCCCCGAGCGCCGGGGCAGCTTCGGGGGAGCCGCGGCAGCGGCGGCAGCGATCCCTTCGAACCGCGGGGTGGGTTCCCCGCTCTCCCTTCCCACAGAGCAGCCCGTGGCGCCGGCGAACCCCCACACGCCCAGCCGAGCGCCCTTCCCTTCCTCGGGGCTCGCTGTGAGCGGCTCCCGCCGGCCCCTCCCGCCCCCGGCCCGGCACAGCCGCCCCCGGCCCGCACTCACAGCCGCCTCAGCGCCCCGAGGCCGCCGCGGCCCCGCTCGGCCGCCGCCGCCAGCGCCATGTTGTGGGCGGGGGGTGTGCGCGGCGCGGCCCGGCCCGCAGTGGCTGCGCGGCGGGGGCGGGACCGGGGAGAGCCCTGAGGGGAGAGCCCTGAGGGGAGAGCGGGGCTCGTCACGGGGGGGGATCCGAGCCGCCCGCTCCGGGGCAGCGGGGAAATGGCTGGCGGGAGGCGGGGTTGGGTGGCGCCGAGAAAGTGGGCGCTCAGACGGCAGGCAGAATGAATTTCCTACAAACGCGAAGCGACGCGCGCCGAGTCGGTGGGTGCGCGGGCTGAGCGCGCTCCGCCGGGAATGACATCCGGGGTTGTGATGGAATAGCGACACGGGAGCGTGGGGGTTGTTGGGAAGGGCTCGGGGATCCCGGGGCGCCGCAGCATCCCTGTGCTCAGGCTCGGATCCCTGGGTCAGAACTGCGCCCTGTAGGTGGGGCAGGTCACGGAGCGGTGGGACCAGCACATCCCTCGTGGACACCGAGCCGGCTGGGTCCGTGCTGCTCCCTCAGGCGTCGGAGCTTTGCAGTTCATAGATTTGAGTGGGAAGGGACACCAAAGATCATCCAGTTCCAACCCCCTGCCATGGGCAAGGACACCTTCTGCTAGACCAGGTTGCTCAGAGCCCCGTCCAGCCTGGCCTTGGACACCTCAAGGGATGGGGCATCCACAGCTTCTCTGGGCAACCCGTGCCAGGGCCTCACCACCCTCACAGGGTAGAATTCCTTCCCAGTATCTTAGTTTAAGGCCCAGCTCACCCCACTGCAGGCCTTACTAAACCTGGCCAGCCCCAGCGCAGTCAAAATAAGTATTTCTAGCTGTTGTTTACAAATGGCGAAGCAGCCGTGCTTTTTCGCAAAAGGAATACACAAGCTATTAATTGCAATAGTGACAGGGTTTAACATGTCTTACGTGTTCTCTGTACTCTGAAGCATCAACAAAGCTTTTTACATAAGGAGCGTTCTTCATATGCAAGCACTCTCTGCTTGTTCCACTATTGCTATTTTTAATTTTCCATGGTGACCCCTCACACCATGGGCTGGGTGGTTCAAGTAGGTTAAACGGACACCAGATCAGCTTGGGGAAATTGTGCAGTCCCTTGGACCTGACTGCAAGGGGTGTTGGGCTCAGCACTTGCTCTAAGGATGAAATTTTAAAAGCTAAATCATTAAGTGAAGCTTCCACTTTTCCATAATTTCTTCACTTCAATCTTTTTCACATAATGTGCTGACACTGTAAATCCTACTTTTGTCTTTCGAAATCTTTTTAAAGTTGCTTAATTTATCTCTAAACACAAGATGGCACCATTTTATGTAGCTTAACTATTGAATATTGGGAAGAGGTATGGATATTTTACAATACCTAAATCAGAGATGGTGGAGGAGTTGATTCTTTTCACAGAACTAATAGAAATGACAAACTCATTTATATTGCAAATCTGCTTGTGGAAGGCATTCTGCAAGCATGGCTTTTAAGGCTTGAAGAGTCAAGTGGAATCACCAGATTGTACATGCAGATGTTTGAAAGTGCAGTGTAATAACACTGAAATGCAGAAATAATAATTTTCTTACTGACACCAGTAATATGCTTAATGTGCACATACACAGACAGAAGCACTGTGATGAAGCTAGTGATGCATGTAGGTTGGATGGGCAACGTTCTAAATTTTATTGTGGAAGTTTGGCATATTTTGAGAGCTGCTTTGATTACTAATATGAGTAGTGTTCTCATTATCATTTTCTTCCATGAGCAGATTACGTAAACTGTAATTTGAAATATGAAATAATTTTCCTTGAGCAGATGAAAAAAATGTCATTCCATGCCAAAATAAATGAGGTCAAACTTTGGCTGGACTCATGATGCATAATCTTCAAAAATTTTTGTGGTATAGGAAAGCCCCAGCAAAACTGAGATTCAAAACCAAGATCTGTCTCTCTAATAAACACAGATATTCTTCCTCAGACTGTACGCTTTCCTTTTTCCCAACAGCCATTTATTTTGGGTTTGCATGTTGGAAATGCAACCTACTCCTTTTTAAACTTGTGAAGAAAGAGTTAAGTAACAAACCAAGCCAATTAGATTATAATTTAATAAAGTACTTGGGATCTACCAACTTCATAGGCCATAACAATTGCAGAAAAAGAGAAATGTAGTTTTTGTGACATTTTGTGGGCAGCTGGGAAAGCCCAGATGCTCATGAAAGCCCAGGAGTGTTATGTTGCTGTGGCTGATAACCTTCAGACATACATGCCCCTGCCTTGTTAGCATGCAGTTCTGATGGCTGTGAGAAAGAAAGTGTAGTCTGCAAGTGTCTTGTCACCTTAGTCGTGAAGGGTTAACTCCTCAGAAGTCTTTCTCTCCTATGTTGCTCAAACTGATGCTTAAATAAATACTCTTTCTATTTTCTTCTAGACACTCTCATGTAAAGGTTTCTTCAATGAATTCCAAACCTTTGTGCTTCTTGGACACAAGATGGGGGCTTTTTGCCTTAAAAGTAAAAATGGTTGACTCTTCATCTGCCACTAAACTTTGTCAAGAAAGAGAATTTTGAGACATCTGGCAGCCCTTGAGGGTCTTCACACACACCAGTGCCAGCTTTTAAAACCAACACGAATGAGAGGAACCTTGTCCGCTAAATAGGTGTAAGCCTGGCACCAAATTTAATATTGTACCAGACCAAGCAAGTGCCAGAGAGCAGAGCAAACTGCCCCTGCTCTCCAGACAGCCCTGCTTTTCTGCTGAGGGACAAATCAAGGGGCTTGTGAAGTTTTCAACCTGTGGCCTGTAGCCAGAAGTTGTCTATCATGGGGGGATGTGCACTGACATCAGAAATGACCAGTGAAACACAATTCTGATATTTTATCACTGGGGAAGTTACGGTCCCTTTGCTGCCCTCACTGGCCCTTCTCCAACAGCCAAGTTCCTCAATCAGCTGCCAACAGCAGAGAGATGGGTTTTCTCCACTATCTTTACCACATCTTCCGCTTTCCTGCAGTCCATCTACAACCTTTGCTTCTTTAGCCATGAAGAGCACGACATGTGAGACTCCCTCAGGCATTTTGGAGCCTTACCTTGCTCACCACTGACAAGGTCTTGTCCTCTTCCACCCAGCTCTAGAGTGTGACAACCCCCCAACAACAGCCTTAGAGGCATTACAGGAACCTGCACCCCAAACAGGCTCTGGCTGCAGTTCTTCACCAGATGTAGATCTGGACAGGTTTGGTTTGAAGTTCCTCCAAAAAATCTTTAAAGATGAAGCTGAAAAATTTTTGAGTGCCCCCTTTTATTGAGAAGTTTACTTCATGCAGTTATGATATTTTAAGCTGCCTGTTGATGTGACAATCAGCAAAATCACAGCAAAGTCACAAAGAATCATAGACTGGTTGGGGTTGGAAAAGACCTTTAAGGATGATCTTGTCCAACCTGCTTCCTTTGGGAAATTCCTTTTACCACAATAGAAGCTGCTGAGTTTTCAAGTTTATGTGTGGTATTTTCCAAGCAATTTATTTCCTTCATTTCCATAACTGCATGGTGAAAGGATGCATTCTCCTCAAAAGGCTCATACCATAATCTGTAAGATTATTATCTGTGAAACCAGTTTAAACATGAAGTAACAAGCATCTGTCTCATTTTGCTGTGGAGTTATGGTCTGTGTTTATTGGATCAATAGGAAAGAAGAGATCTGGTTGTATAAAGAAACAGTGAATTCAGGTTATCTGGAAGTTGTGAGGAGATTAACAGAAAATCATGTAATATTTTCAATGCCTTTTTTTTTTTAAATAATGCTGATAAAACAATTATAGAAATGTCAGAGGAGCTGCCCAAGCCACAGAAGAAATAATCATCAAAGTTATGGTTAGGATATAAGCATAACTGTCTGGTTTGTGACCAGAGCCCATAGGATCCTCTCTGTTTTTTAGCTTGTATTTTAAACAGTTCAAGTGAAACAGCACTCAGAAGATAAATTAATTCCACAGCAATGCACACTCTAATGACTAAATACAACCTTTATTATAGAAACACCAATAATAGAAAAATAAAGAGCATATCTGACTTCTCATGGCAAGTTATTTTTAGCAACCATACATTATAGCAAGCTAGAAGTGATCAACCAAACCACCTTCAGACACTCCAGATGCTGATCTACATCTCCCTTCCTCTTTCAGCTGAATTAACAGCTGTTCCTTAGTTTGGACTTGTCCATTAGAGAACAAAAAGCACTGAAAGAAATTAAACCTTGTTATAAACTCCTTAGAGATTTGGCTAAGTGTGACATCATCGTGCTGATGGGATGCCCTTGTGTCTGCCTTGGGTGTGCAAGAGGCCACGGTGGATGGTCTGGGGCGGGAGCTGCAGCGGAGCACCAAGAGCTGTCGGGATGTGGGGATGTGCTCACCTCCTAATTCCTGGGATGGCCCCACTGTCTCCTGACCAGCACATGCGTGCATAGAAGTTAAACTTTGCTGCCCTGGGGCATCATGTCATCCTGAGCACCAACTTCTGGTTCAGGGATGGGCTGATCTGAGTCTGCAGCTGGGGGAAGAAATAAACTGAGACCAGCACTGGTCACTCTGGGACCCACTGCAGCCTTGTCCCCTCCCACAGCAGATGAAACTGTGCCCTTCTGCCCACAGTATCACTATTATGGCCCACCTAGTGTCCAACTAGTTTATCATAAGAGCTCTTTTCGTATTATGCTCTTTTAGGGACTTTTTGCTCAAAATGTTTCCTCAGACAAGATATTTAAAAGAGCAGGTCTGGCAAGAACAAGGCCCATTAGCCCTATAGAATCTTCCCAATGGGAGGAAGAGCTCAAGGCAACTCTATTAGATAAAAAAGTACCAGCTAAACATCTACCTAAATTCTGACAGAAAATAAATACCAGCATCAGCTTTAAAGCTGCAGTTAGCAGCTCAGGGAACAGCTGGGCTGTCTAATTCTAATTCAGCATTAAATTTGAAGAGGCAACATTCCCTGCTATGCTGGTGTGCTGACACACATCCCTGCTGCAGGCTGCTTGTATTTTGTGATCAGGAAAAGAGGTGACAGGATGCACATGGGGCCACAGGTGGGAGAAAGGTTGCACTTGGGGCTGGGATCTCCTGATGCAGTAAGGAATTCTCCAATGGATCTTCTACTACTGTAAAACACTAACTGCATTGGATTAATTTTGCTGCATGTTGGCAGCATTTCCTGGGAGCATCCAGTTGTTTCATCGGTTTGTACCACAGGCACTTCCCCCGTGACATTTAGAGCAAGCCCAGAGTATCATTCATCTAGAAAGGTCTATGCAGCTTCATAAAAATAGCAAACAATAGCAATAAAAAGCATAAGAACAAATCAGGTAAACCTGAATCAAACATTGTTCAATGCCACCAGGTTAATTCAGTGTAGAAATAAAAAAAGTGGAGGGGAAAAGCGTTAATCTTGCGATCTCTGGTAATGCCAGAGGACATCACAAGATTATACACAGAATTAGCAGTCATTAGGAACAGTTTTCTCTCCTCATCCTGATATCAGATTTTTAAAAGACTGAATATTAACAGAACAGAACAAGCAAATACTCCATGTCCGCAGAAGTAACACACTGTACAGATTATGCAACCCAGCAAACCAAAGAACATGTGAAATACAACTCAGCTTTGAGTGGGAGAGGTTTATTGATCATTGGGCAGAACAGCTTAGGGTCGGACCAATCTGAGCTTTAAACTGAATACAGTTAAATCACTGTATCTGTATTAAAGGTTGGAAAGTTTGGTATCCCATTTCTTGTGCTTGGTATCCCATTTCTTTATATGCCTTATAAATGTATTCAGCTGCCCCTGTGCTCACAGCTGGTTCTGACTTCTCTCTGATGTTTCTCCAAGTGCAAAAGTGCTGCAGAATTGTCTTTATCTTTCTCATTTATTGGTTCATTCATATTCAAAGGGAATGTTTTTGGCGACTTAATTATTTCCACAGCCATTACCCTAATTCCTTAGGGGAAAGTGTGCTCTTATTTACTGTTATTTTCTCTTTTGCACATGGTTTTGTACATAATTTCTTATTGTTTGGACGTCACTGGCTTCAGTGAGCAGATTGTGTGGTGTGTGCACCATGCATGTGTGTGTATGTGCACATTTGAGCACATGTTTAGCTTTGTAAATCTTTTGTGACAAGGAGCTTTTCCTTGTTACAACAAAGAACATGAGCTGGACTTAACCTCAAAAGCAATTACTACTCTCATGCCTTCATCATTAGTTTAGCAGGAAACAGAATGCAGAGTGTATCAATTAATGTGCTTTAAAGCAACTCCAAATTATTTCCACATGAAAATCCAGCTGCTCAGCTGTAAGCACGCTGGATAACGTTCACTTTTGGACAGAGAGTTTGTCCAAGGACTGTGCAAGCTTTTAGTTCTTATAGAAGCCTTGAACGTACAGCATCAGTGGATTTCCATTTCTCATGGACCTTGTGCAGGTCTGCCACAATGGTGGCCACTGAATCCCAGGCACTTCCAGTTGAGTGTGGCATCTTCCCAGGTTCAGAGAGCCCAGTGCTGCCATCTCAGTAGAGGGGCACTTACTGGGCTCAGTGGTGGTCACTGTAACAGGTCCATGTCTGAACAGGACGGGTGTGATTCGTGAGCTCTCACAAGACTGTGACATATTCAGCTCCAGAGTAAGGGTCACACATTACCACTGTGTCTTTGCAAAGGGCTTAACAGGAAAAAACCCAAGCACTTAGGAAATGTAACTGTTGTAGGACTGGTGAGAACTTGCTTGTGAATGGAGTCACACTGACACTTACCCTGTGATTTTGGCACACACAGTGTTCCCACAAGCTCTAATTTAAACAGGGTTGTGTGTACTCTGGACCTCTGCTTTATTCATTTGCACGTCATATCACCAGAATTATGTATTTTAATGAATCTAAACATTATCATTAACAAACCTGCTGGATTTTCTTGGGGATACCAATACTGCTTTAAGCTGTTGCTAGGAATATGACTTAGGTGGTCTGAATTAACTCTTTTGTTGATAACACAGAGAATTTAGGGTCCTCTTATTGGTCATCTGGGCTACATCTAAATTAGATGCTAAGAATACCCTAAAGTAGAGGGTATGAATTGTCTCCTTCCTACTCTAAAGAAACTACTTCCAGAAATATTCATTAAACACTTGGTGTCATCTCACTTAAAAATGTGGCTTCAGGGCAGTGAGATTGCCAGGCAGAAGCTAAAACTCCTGTGACTTCTCTGCTTGCTACACACATTTGGAAGTACAAGGGCACCTCAGATGCGTTCGTATCCTCTATGTGGCTTCCTCCTGGAAATCAGGAAGGTGACAAACACAATGACAAACAACCCCAGGATACTCAGGCCCACTGCAATGGGAGCTGCTTTGCTGTTTCTATCAGGAAAACATTCTTCTTCTGAAAGGAAAAGATCAGAGAATGTGTTACAGCAGAGCACCATGCTCCGAGACAATACATCTGTACTCCAGAAAACTTCGCCAGTACAAGGTAGATATTCTCAAAACGTTGTTTTCGGGTTTTTTTCATTCTTTTTCCTGAGCTATACTTAAAACATTTTTATCTGTGGTGAACCTTATCTCAAGTAAACCATCCTTGCCCCTTTCACAGTAGCTCCACGCTTCACTAGAGAGTGACTCTGCTCCCTCACGTCTGTGGGAATTGTTGTACCACAGCACACACACACAGCAGGAGCTTTCTTGCTGGTAGCAGATGGGGAGCATCACACTACAAAATGCCAGTCTAAAAATAAAGAGCAGGACACATCCTGCATGGTCAAAAACTGCTCCTGTGTGGCATCTAATCTAATCTGCCCAGTAAAAAGGATCAGGCCAGAGAAGGGAGCCCATAGTCCAAGTCACTAGTTCAGCAAGGATCCTCATTAAGTCAGTGTTTGCTGAGAAAAATCAAATTCTAACTATTCTCCCAGTTAATTCAGAATATTTGTGGATCCAACACCCTCTGCCCTTCTCACTCCCTGTGACTATTCCAAGGCAGGTTTTGACAGCACTCTGAGACAAAAGTCCCTGTTGTTATTCCAGTGACTATGCTGGCACAGATGGTGGCTTGGCTTGGGCTTCTCCACCATGGGAATCTTTACACTGACAGTGGGCATTTTGCCCAGGGAGCATGTGGAGTGCATGACATGATGTCACACCTCCAGAGCCTCCACATGGCTCTTCCCAAAATCTGATCCTCTTCTCCTCTAATCCAGATAGCGATGCCACAAAGCCAAAGGCATCAACACTCTACTAGATGCTGCCTTTTAAAAGCTTTGTCTGGTTAACGCAACCTGCTGTTAAATGAGATGAAAAATATTTGCATTTAAGTATTGTAAAAGCCAGAGATGTTTGAACTGGCCATTTTTATGTGATGAAACCTTGGGCTATGAACTCCAGGAATTGTTTCTGATATACTGAAATACAGTTCAGAAGGCACTTTTAAGCTTTCCAGACTCAAACAAGCCAAGCTATTGATGTAACACTGCTGCAGTCTGTACAAAATCATAAGGAACTTGAAACCAGTGACGATTAATGTTTTCTTTTTCTTCCCCTTTTAAAGATAAGCACACCAGGACGAGCAGAAGTGAAACTATGAGTCTTGAGATACCCAAGGGAGGTGGCTGGTGATGTATTTAGAGTCATTCTTTCACTGGGGATTTTGTCCATCAAAATCTGCATACACAGCCAAGGTATGTAACAGTTTCATGGCTATTTCACGGCCACTGGGGAATTATTTCAGAAGTGATAACTGATTGCTCAGCTCTCTGATTAAGAGCTAAACTAATTTAAATTTGTATATGGTATTGGTTAGCAGAGATCAGCCTGATGTTGAAGACAGAGAGAGAACATCTTTCTCAGCTCAGTCTTTGCTAGAGGTGAGGCCATACCAAATGACATAACTGAAATCACTCATTGTACAAATCTGAATGGGAATGTGGAGACCAGATGGGATATCATGAGTTGTTCCAGCCCAGTGTTATCCCATGAAAAAATTCTTCATGAAAATGAAAGCATAAATTGGGTTCTCAATGTGGCTTTTAAAAGGCCAGTGTATTAAAACAGCCCCAAGTGTCATTTCCCATTATATTCCTTCCAGAAAATGGTGACCTAACAGAAAAAGAACTGATCAAACACAGCCAAACTGAGTCAAAAGACAGATCTAAACTAAAAAGAATACAGGGGCAATATTTTGTAAGCATGCAGAGAGGCAAGTGTCAGAAGAGGAAGTGTTTTTTAGTGCATCTGAAGGGCTGGAAAGTTGGTAAAACCTGAGTTCACCTGAGTTCTTGAATGGAAACACCCTGAGAGGAAGTTGCAAAAATGAGAAGATGTACAATTTGAAAGGGACCACAAGGTTCCACCTAGTCCACCTCTCTGGTCTGTCTTTTACTAAGAGACCTGGTTGTCTCTTTGTGGTGCTTCTCCAAGAAAAGGCAAATTGCAGAGATGAGCATCACGTTTAATTCTGAATCTGTGACTGTGCCAATCGTGATCCTCCTCAGGAGCACATTTTATCATGTCTAGACACAGCTGCTCTGAAAGTATCATCCTGCATTCACAAGTATCCCTTATTAGTTGGCAGTTTTGCTGCTGCAGCTGTGAGACAACCTGAGTGTCAGGAGCTTTTAAAAATAACTAAAATCTGACTATATTTAGAACAGTGACCTGAGACTGAACCGTAAAGTTGGGGGTTTGGGCAGTGCACTGGTGGTGAACACACCTCTGCTTGCTCTGGGAGGAAATGGGTGAAGAATAAAATTCTGCCTGTAGAGCTGAACATTCTTCATGAGAAAGTGAGACAGAAGGTACTGAATGCAGGAGGGAAAGATACTTTTCCATTCTCCACAGGTATTAGCACTGTGATGGAAGTGACTCAGAAAAGGCTGAGAGTACAGCAGTGGACAGCTTACGTTATTTGGGAACAAATACAAAACTGTGATTGTGCTGTAGCAGGATCACCCCATGTGAATGGGTATGATTTAGCAGATATATCTATCAGGCTACCTGAGTGCTGACATGTAGATCTTGGAAAGGTATCCTTCTACTTACCTTTTCCAAACTGGTTACCAACAATATCAAATGCCTGCAGCTGCATGTGAACAAAGAGGATCTGGAAGTTCTTCTCCAAGGTGAAGGTTTGCCTGCTGGCACACTTAAAGGAATTCCCCAGCTTTGTTGTAAACAGCTTCTCATTTAGGGCTGCATAGTAAACCATACCTGGAGGCCAGAAAGAGGCAAGTGAGAATCCACACTGACTCTGCTGGAAGCAACACCTTTCTGAGATAAAAGGGAGGATCCCCAGTTGCTTTGGCAGAGCAGCAGTCACTCATGTGACTAAAGCATGGATATTTTCCCCATAAAGTATAATTTATATTTTTCCAAGTTTAAATGAGTACTTTAAGTATAAATGGGTAACTCGTTGAGGTTGGGTCTAACAAAGTGGCTAAAATGTCAGATGCTTCTCCAAATCATATTTTAACAACCTGAGTCTGCAAAGGGGTTAGAATCCTCTCAGGAGCAGGCAGCTACCTTAGGTCTCCAGCATAGCTATTTCCAGACAAAAAAAGAGATACCATCTCTAGCATGGGAATTTAACATAACTAGTCTGTATTACTTTATGTATTAAATATGTTTTTAAATATATTTTAGTGTCACAATACTTTATTAAAAAATATGGCTCAAGCTGCAAGCAGAAAATGATTTTGTGACCTGGGTATATCCTTTATGCACATCCTCCTTTGAGAGCAGATAGGCCAGTTTAAGACAAAATCATCCATATCACTGTCTCTGCTTCAGTGTATCTCAACCACATCTTGCCAGCACATCATGTGCATATTCTTGATCCTCTTCAGTCAAAATAAGTACACCTGTGTCTGTTGGTACAGTTAATTCAGTCATTTTTATATTAGGAAAATTAGGGACTTGCTCACTGCAGAAACACAGCTGGTGGACTGTGAAATGGCAGCACCTGGCAGAGAGGCAGTGACAGACAGCCAGGGAGAGCAATGTCTCTTGCCAGCACCACTCTGGGGGACACAAAGTATAGCTGAGGGGTTTAAAACATATCATTAAACTGATTAGTTTGTGTGATCCAGGTACTGTATTCGTTCACTTTGCTGATTAGATTGGAAAGAGACCTGAACTGAAGTCACAGCATTTTTGTGTGTTTGCAGATAAAAACTCTGAAGACTGTTTTGTATCTTAAATTTAGGTTTCAAGTAATCTCTGCCCTGAAAGAGGTGGGGCAGGGAAAGTTATTGAGGTCAAAAGGAAAATGTAACAATACTGATGTAACTGCAGCCTGGTCCCTTCTCTTCCCTTTTCATACCATAAGGTTTAGATGAATGACACGCTGAAAGCTAGATAAAACACCTCTTTGCAAAAGACAGTGTTTTAAAAGATATGAAAGCTTATCCCACATTCAGTACAGCTTTATATGAAATTAAGACAGTGTAAAATCACTGACCTTCAGAAGATAACTGTACTCTGCTCTCAATGTTACTGACAAAGTAACTTGGAGCTTGCTGCAAAAGAAGATAAATCTTTATTAATGATATATACTCATAGTTGCAGGGAAAAAGATACAGTTCACCACAGAAGAATGGTGACAGTTTCCCAAAGAAACACATTTCAAAGCATCACCTTCAAGACCCAAGAACCAACTCTTCTGGATGTATTTTTCTTTTCCAAATCTCAGGTGCACACTAATTCTGCTCAGTTCAGTGACACAGGACCATGCAGGTGTCATTTTACACGAACTGCTCAAGCTGGACATTTGTGAGGTATTTGTGATAACCAAAAGTAGGAAGAAGTTCAATCAACAATAATGGCCAGACTTCGCGAACAAAGAACCGGGGAAGGTCTTTACACCTTCCAGCCTGCGCATTGGATTTTTTAGG
>JAYRBT010000010.1:8134714-8162721 GCA_036023395.1 Myiotriccus ornatus
AACTGAGCCCACCCTTTAATCCTAAGGTTCATCTGCCGGGGCCAAGCAAGCTTGGACGGTGGCAGTGAGGTCCTCAATATACACTGCAAATTAACAGACATGAGCTAAGGCCATTTTACTTTTATTCACTTTCATGGAGAGCCCCTACAGTCCTCTCCTGAGTAATCCAGCACTGAATTGAGCTGTGCTGCCCTGCAGTATGACTGACTGAGGGACCCACCCCACACTTTGAAGATGTTCTCGGGATCTTGGAGCCGCCATGTATTTTATGCACAGATTCCCCCTCCCGTGAGCTCACTGCACAAAGCAGCAGCACTTCTGTGGCCATCACTGGTTTGAGCTGGGAGAGGTCAGCAACAAGCTGAGAGCCAGGAGCTCATCTCATGCTTGTACCACTCATTTCCTATTTTGTCTGACAACCAGGGTCACTACAAACCAGAGAACAGCAACCTGGACATGTAGGGGAGAAATAACTGTTCTTTCCACCCTGCTGACAGTGTTGGTTCTGGCTGGCTTGTTTTCATACGCCTGCAGATTGCTGACATGGAAAGCACCTGGTACAACACAGAGCTAAATTTCCAGCCAGGTGTCCTGCCTGCTTGTGCCCTGACACCGGTGCAGCCTGAACACTGTCCTGCCCTGGACTGTGACAAAGGAAGAGCCAGCCCTGGGAGCTTCTCTCTGGTCACAGTGCTGGAATATAATGTAGCATATGTCTATATGTAGCAGCCCTACTACCCAGCTTAATTCCAGCTGTGAGCACACAGGGACTGCTGAGTGCAGCTGGTGCATAAATGGCAGCAGACTTAAATGTCTCCTCTGCATCCAGTTTAAAAACTGGTTGGATGGAGTAGGAAAATTTAAGAAAGAAATGCACCAGAGAAGAGGTTCTCAGCATTATTCCAACTTCAAGACATAAATAGGTCAAAAATGACCATTTTTGGGAGGTAGCACTATGTTCTGTTTGGCCACAGTTAAAACCTTTGCTTGGGAAAACACCTGCTCCTACTTCACTTCTTGTGGATGGGTTACACAACTTCCTTATTTCAAGCTCTCCTGGAGGCCCTGGCAGTGCTGAGCACTGAACCAGCCACTCTCCTCTGCCACCCCTGACCCAGGTCCTCTCCCATGGGGACAGCCAGAAGTGCCACTGCTGCAGCACTCCTGGTTCAAAGCACTGAGAGAGGCCATGGGGGCCAAACACATAAAAAACAGCAGCAACAGGATTTCTTATTAACCCGAATTTCAAAGCAGTCCAAGCCGAGCCCTGCTGTGCTCTTGAGGCTTATCTTTAAGTGAAGGGCAAGCTGTCTAATGCTGTGCCAAACTCACCTTTTTCAGGGCAAGACAGGTCAAGCACCTCCTAAAGGTTACATCACTCTCCTTAGCACTGCTGCAAGCTGGGGCTTTCATGGGTACTTGAATCCCCAGCCTTTCTCTAAGGATTCTTGTAACACCAAAATGCTCCCCTTGTTGCAGGAAGCACAGATTTAAAGCAAATACTCATGGTCTGAACTGAGCCTTTGTTTAAAAACAGCTCCTTCATTTTTTTACCTCACTTTTCCTCTGTAGCTTTTAGAAAACTTTTTTCCATTAACTAAAATCAGGATGATTATTAATTGAAATATGGTCTATGTTCAAGAATTAGCGACTCATGTGTGGTATAATTTGCTGTTCCCTCTTGGACTGTCTATGAAAATTACTAAGCATTTGTACTTTTCTTAATTACCTCTAATTTGAGCTTGGAGCCAGGCTGTAAGATTGACACTTTGGCTTGATTAATTGGAAGGCTTGGATCAGCACTGATGGCCAGATGCAGCTCTGGAGCTCCAGGACATGGCCTTGATGCACATTACACTCATCAGAATTTGATGAGATCCAACCCTGTTTTCCTCCCTGCCCATTAATCACTTTATACACAATATTAACTTCTGTCTCTAGCCTTTTGGCAGTACCACCCAGCCCTTACAGCCACCAAAAAATGTGTGAATTCCTGAGGAAGCAAGAGGCTGGCTGCACTCAGGGATTTCCTCCTGTGGTTGTAACAGCTGTAGCACTCTTGGTATCTTATGTTAAAGCCTCACCACATGCAATGTGGTCCCAGTGGCACCATGGTATCCATAGACACAATGTCAAAGAGAAAGCTCCTTTTCCCCCTGTGCAAGCAGGACCTCCCATCTTGTCCAAGTTTCTGTGCATTCGTGTAGGTCTCCCAGGTGTGGTGCATTTCAGGGCACTTATTTACAATTTTGTTGTTGCAGTTCACTCGTCTGGAATTTTCCACTCAGAAATTAGATGAAATGAGGCTCCTTCAGCTGTGGATGTGTCGTGGCTCCTGGGCACTTAAAACTGCACAGTCTGTCCTTCGAATTTAACAACCCCAGCTGGCTTTTATGGGAAGCAAATGACTAAGAGCAGCTTGACAGTGAGTCAGAGCTCCCTGCACACACACCTTGTTCCTGCACAGGGACTCCAGTCCCAAACCCTTTCCCTCTGTACCACTCCAATGCAAACAGCAGACCTGACATTTACCTATGTAAGAAAAGAGACTCAGATTTTGCTCGAGGCTGTTTGTAGACTTTGTGTTGCTTGATGGGGAGCTTTAACACTGCTCTCTAGCACTTTCTGTCATAGGCACCATGCTTACCCTTCACTGCAGGTATGAACCTTTCCAAACTGAAAGTTCAAAAGCCAAGACCTACTTTGAGCAGGATGTTGGACCAGGTCTTTTTTAACCTGAACTAATCTGTGGTTCTATGACATACCCCTCTGGGAAGGACAGGAATACTAATGCCTTATATACAGGTGGAAAACAAGTGTGGAGAGAGATGAGATGGATCAAAGGGAGCCTAAGTTATAGCTCCCCCATCCTAAACACTCCTTCCCTCTAAAGACAACAATTACCTTTACAAAGGTGAGGTTCACAAATCCTCCACTGAAAGTTAAATTCAGCTCAGACTGCACCATCCCACAGCTTCCAGATGTCTGTGTCCCATTGGGGTTGACAACCACGGACTCCATCTGCTCCTGCAGAGAGAAGAGACATTGCAGGGCTGCTGATGAAGAGAAGGGGAATGTTGTAAGAACACACAGAGATTTATATCTGCTTTGCTTTTTCCCCCACACACAGGCTCTCAGTGGCCAAATGAACAGGCCAGTGGTGGTGGCAGCCAAATTGCTGCCTGCCAGGTCATTCCCCATTCATAAACCAGCATCTGGCACATCACTAAGCTGTGAAAATACAAAAATATTTGGTTTCTGTTCATTCAGTGGACTGATACGATTCAGAGCAGTGTCAGATGAGTACAAGTGGTAATTTATAAGGAGGGAGCAGTGGAAACTTGGTGCCTGAAGGCAAAGATCAAGACAGGAGCAGGCAGGGGTTAGTTTGGCTCCACATATCACCCCACCCTCCTCATTAAGTCCTGCACATCATCTTTAGCATCTAACAACCCATACTGCAGTCTGAAAGGAGAGCTCTGCAGTCCTGAATGGAGCTTTGCTCTTTCAGTCTCATCTCAAACACACTTTATGTTATAAACATCTCACTGTGGTCTGCTGAGGTTGACAATCATGCTCCCTACCTGGCTTCTGCCAGGATGAGGGATGAAAATTACTTTTACCACCATTAAATACTCATCCCATGTTAGAAATATCCATACTCCAAACAAGATTATTTGGATTTGTAATGGGGATGGCTCAAGGTATATGAACTCCAGAGCCTGAGGGTGTAACACCACATATTGTATTAATGGAAGGCTACAAAACCACAAGTCTGAGAGACATAATCACCATTTCAGGTTGTGTGACACCTTTTGCTGAATCATTCTCATTGGATCACTTCTAGGAGAGGGTACCAGCTTCCCAGGATGTTTCTGTGTTCCTAAAATCTCAGTGCATCAGCATCAAGACAAGTCACTTCTGAATCCCAGCCTGTGAACTGGCAATTTCTTGCTTTCATTGTAACTCACAATGTCAAGCCCTTCACTGAAGTCAGTTCAGATTTTAATTAGTCTTCCATTCTAAGAAACACAGGTAATGTTTCAGGCTGATCTGCCACTCCAGATTGCTCCCACATGTACATCACTGAAATCAGAAAGCATGTGTATGTCCCCCTGGCATCATCATACAAGACAAAGTTCAGCAGCTGAGATGCTGGGGCACATGAAGGACCTTACTGGCAGCAAACCACTTAATCATAGAACTAACTTCTGAAAATGGCTCGGAAAGAAGAATGAATTCCAGCTAATGAAGAAACAGTAATTACAAAGCTCAGCTCCCACCTCACCTTTTGTGTGTTTTTACCCATCAGCTGCAAACCCATGACTGCTTTGATGCAGGTCCTGTTCCCACTGGAGACGGTGTATGTGCCAGTGGGGATGGGAGAAGGCTGTGGGGCAGGAGTGGGTCTCGCTGTCACCACGGTAGATGGGATGGCTGTTTGGGTCCCTGGACGGGCGGTTGTTGTGTTGGTCATGGCTGTGGCTGTTGGGTTTCTGGTCACTGTTGTTTGTTTTCCTGACTGTGTGGTGGCTTTGACTGTCTGCATGGTGGCGACTGTAGAGGTGATGGCAGCAGCAGTATTTGCTGTTGTGTGTTTTAGGGACGTGTTGGTGGCTGTCACTGCTGTGCCCACATGTGTGGAGGACACAGAGGGTGTGGTTGTGTTCTTCACTGTAGGTGTGACCCTGTGCATGGCCTGGGTTGTGGCCTGGCCAGCTGCACTGGTGTTGTCTGCTGGTGTGGTGGTGGGTGTTCCCGCTCCTGCCTGGGCTGTCGTGTGCTGGTCTGGAGCTGTTGCTCCCTGGTGCTGCTCCGTTGTCTGCACTGTTGTTCTGTGGCTCGTTGTTTCAAGAGAGACTGTGCTGTTAAAGTGAACGGTGGTGCTTCCATGGGGTGAGGAATGATAAAGGGAAAGTGGCTGAGCAGAAGGAGCCGTATGGTGGAAGGACGTGGTTTCTGGAGACAGTTCAACCCTCAAGGCCACTTCAGCGAGGCAGGAGGAAAATGCTGCAAAGAAACTAAAGTCAGTAGTCTAGAAACCTTTAACATTTCTGTTGATTCCCACAACTAAACTGCACTGTTTTGTTATCAAGGGTGATGTGATATGATTTTATTCTTCATTTGGCTCCAGTCATGACAGGAGAGTGAAGGCAGACACCCTGTAAGACTATCCATAACTTGTCACCACTCCCCCAAGTTTCACATCTCAGAATATCCCCCTTGCAGTGGCAGCACAGTGGCTCCCAGCTCTCCACACACTGAAGAAGCCAGAGGACACCAGAGGTGTGAGCAGACTGGGAACAATCCCCAGGCAGCACAAGAGTTCCCTGCAGGCAACAGTACAGCAGGACTTGCTGGAAGTAAATTACTGAGGTCTAAGGAAGATGAGGGAGGTGTAACAGGCAAAGGGGTTGTTGGTTACTTACCAACAAAGTATAGGGAAAGGGAACATGTGTGTGTCCCAGTTTGGGACACAGGGAAATTCCAGATATTTATTCATGGTTTTGTTGTAGCCACGTCAGCTTCAACCCTGAAGCTCTTCCTCCTGGAAGAACCCAAAGAAACGCCATCCCTCTTCGTGATGGGCTTTTAGCAATGAGGAACAATTTCAGGGTACAGCACCCAGGGGCATTTTGGACCACACTGGAAAATAGTCACAGCACTAAAATTACACTTCCATCTAATAACATTTACGGAAAAATGTCCCTTGCTGAAGGGAAAAAAAAATAATTATCTGGTTCCTAAATGTCAATAAGGAAGTGAAAAAAAAATGGGAAAGTACATTGTAGAATGTCGCAACTCTTCTGCTCAAATCTTTGATTGTGAGCATGCAACAAGGCTCTGGAAAGGAAAGGTCAAGCTAAAAGAAAGCTAAAAGAAAACCCATATTGGGTTTTGAATCAAATTCAAGACAAAAGTCAAAGGAACAAGAGCAGATGTATAGATCTTAACCCACACCACAATTTTCCCTTAAAAATGACTGTGGCTGAGAAGAGCAGAAATGCATATACTCATATTCCTAAAATTTGTGCTGTACAGGATACAGCTGACTGCGAGTGTAGCTGTTACCATCAAAGAAGTGCAATTTGAGACAGTTGAAAAGCCTCCAAAAATATGGTGATTTTTATAAAAATGCATAATTAATATACTGTAGTTCATTTTCTCACTTTCCTCTAGGCTTTACCATAGAGCTGAAAAAGAGATAACTGATTTCCTCTGTGTGCCAGTGGAAAGTCAGAGCAGTTGCCATAAACCAGCTATGGGTAGTTGCATCTGAGTGTATCAGTGTGATAAAAAAAAGAAAGAAGAAGTTACCGTTTTCACTCTTTCTTCCCCATAAGACTGTGAAACAACCCATATTTAAATTTACACAAATAAAGTCAGTACTTATTAGTTGTTAGTTCACAGATTGGTTTTGATTACTGACCAGATAACACTTTACAGATGTGGAGAGAAATATTACTTAACTGACATTGCAATACCACCCATAGCTTTTAAGTGAAACTTTGTTATTCCCAAAGGTAATTTCAACCAAACAATTTTTCATTATTCTGCCTGACAGGGTCACTGAGGGGTAAAGCCAGAAATGTCTTTGGGGTGGACCATGGCTCTTGCTCACTGGGTGATGTACCAGACCACTCCTCCAGGCTCTCCCAAGCATTTTGGAGCTCCTGGCAGTGCATGGCCGTGCTGCTAAACCCTTGGCTTGGACTGTCTTCTCAAAAGGCATTTGGCCACAGGAGCTCCCAGGGATGGGTAAGGATTGCTCTCTGTTTGCACCTCATGGTTTTGGCTCTTTTCTGGTGGCTGTTGGAGGTAGTTCAGTAGCTCTGCTGTGTGAGGGATCCTTGACCTGCCCTCCAGCTAAGGCCAGGAGGGCTTCCCTGTGGCTCCCTCAGCACTGCCACGTTCCTCTTGGGGAGCTTGCACAGCTCGGCAAAGGAGCCGCCTGCAGAGCTCCCACCACCACAGCCCTTCCCATGGCTCTGCCACAAAATGGGAACAGAACAAATGCTGCAGAACAACGAGAAATGGCAGCTCTGCACCACCACCACCCCCTCCCCATTAGTCTCCCTTTTTCTCCCCTCCCATGAAGCCAACTCAAAATTTCATACAAGCAACATTTTGAGGGCTGAAAGAGTCCGGGGGTGTATCTTCCTAGAGGAAGCAGCTGCAATCCCTTATCCTACTTCAGCATCAGTTGTATGTCACAGATGCTGAGGGCTGTGTTTGAGTCCAGGCAGCCTCTATGCAAAGCTCCAGAACAAAACCTCTCAGAAACAGATCAGGGCAGGTCTCAGAAATCCACTGTTCCCAGTCTGAGCCTGGAGATCCCGTTTTCATGCTTTGGTGACGAGTTTCAGTCATAAGGAATGTCACTGCTCTGCTCCCAGGCATTATGGTGGGAAGGGGAGTGCTCAATGTCATGATCTGGCTGTGACATTTCTCAGCTTGCCATCTTGTAACAGGGTGATAGAAACTCTTATTGAGGATTTTTTCCCCTTTTCATCTAACCACACTCATGCTGTTCAGCTGCCCAGTGGGTTTGTTCTGCTTTCTGCTGCCAGAAGAAATGCTCTTGTTTAACTGACTGATTCCATGTGGACACAAAACCTGACCCAGCTCCTGTGATCACTGAAAACACTCTAACCATCTCTGGCTCCTTTGGTTTGCTTTGAGGAATTGGAAAAGCACCAAGATTTTCTGAGAGGTTTCAGTACTGTCATAGCTTCCCACCCATCTGACCTTTATCCCTTAAACTCTAATTATGTTTAATTCCCTGTCTGCACAGGAAGACTTGGCCTTGGGACATTAATAAAACATCACAACAAATCATTAAAGGAAAGATCAAAAATGGATAAGGAGCTGAGGAAACAAGTTCTTTCTGCCCAAGAGTTGTTGCTGACCACTGAGTTATTAGTGTTACTGCTCAGTCGATCTTACCCTTCTTTCATGTGGATGTTTTGGGGCTATTTCAGCAGACTCTGGCTATGTAGCAGGCATGGGAACACAGAGAGATACAGCAGGAGCTGCTCATGGTCGAGTCCCTGGGCAGTTTCCCTGTTCATGCACTGGGAGGAGGACGGGGATTGTTACTGGTGTGATCCCAGTGTGCCGATGGCAAAACCCACCACAGAAGTGCAGTGTCCCAACAGCGAGCTCAGCCCCCTTGGCCATTACACAGAGTAAATCACACTCTGTCCTTCTTCCCAGGGCAAATTTTGTACTGCTGCAGGTGTTGAGGGGTGACTTCAAGCACTGGGAGATGGCCTTGATCTGGCTGGAAATCCACAGATTTCCACAGAGCAGCATTAAGGATCCAACAGTGACTCTGATGTGGTTTGTCATTAAGTGAAACCCCAGCCTGCCCTCTCCAAGCCCCCTCCCTCACTCCTGCTTTCCTGATCCTGCTTCTGCATCTTGCAATACAAATGACTAGAGAGGGCAATGCTTCCTAAGTTTTTTCTTTCCTGCTTGTCTCACTCAAGATTTTCAGTCAGTTCTGCTGGTCTGGAAACTATTTTTAATTAAGAAAAGCAAGGCCAAGAAAGTCTGCTTCTCACACTAGTTTAAGCTGACACCTTCACACGGTCAGAGTTTATGTCACCACAGACTACAAGGAGAAATACAGAAAAAAATATCCAACCAAGTCTATACCAGCTGCAATTCACTGTAGTTACGGTTATTTCTTAGCAGTGAGACCTCACTAAAAGCCCCCTTGGTGCTAGCAACAAAACTGTTCAAACTTTTTAGTCTGTCAGGTGCTGTCCTGACTGCCAGGAAACAGAACTGGCATAATATGTCTGATTTCTCGGATAGAAATGGAGATGTTACTCACCACAGCCGAAGGTCAGCAAGACGAGCTGCCGTGCACTCCTCCCCATGGCCAGCACGGCTGCGGGTGGGGGAGATGCTGCTTCTCACCGTGGAGCGGGTGGAGAGACAATCAAGCTTTCCTGGGGACTGAAAAGTTTCACTTGATGCTGGGAGCCCTCAGTCACATGGCTGGGAAGGAGGTGGAGAGGGAGGGGGAGGCCAGTGCTTCTTGTCTGTAAACTACCACAGAAGGAAATAAGTGATGGTTAGGAAAGAAAGCGAAAACAGAAATGAGTGCTGGGCTGACGAGGGGAGGACAGGCTTGCACTCTGCAGCTGAGACCTGGGGCTCTGCAAGGCCAGGTCAAAAGATCCCTCCAGCTCTAATAACCTGGTGCAGACTGCACCAGCAGAGGGTCACAGCCTGTAAATCAGCACCTCCCCTGTATTCTTTAATAAAGTACTTTTTTTAGGGCCAAACTCCTTCTTTTATGTTAAGGCACAGAAGGGAGAGGTGTGACCTCAAGCCATCTCTACAGAGCACCTGATAAGAGTGAGACAGGGCTGAGCAGAGCCCCAGCTGGGCTCTTGTCTCAGGTGGGGACCATCAGCAGCCTTTGCTGGCTCCAAGGCCTGGGCTTGTTGCAGGTGGATCAGCTCAGGGGGCTCACCAGGAGCGATGTATCCAAACACACCCCTCAGCAAATGGCAACCCCTCACCTCTGTCCCACGAAGGGCCTCCTGCAGACCACGCCGGGCTGGGGCAGGAGCGGCACGGGCAGGTCCCAGCGTGCGGAGCTGCACGCCAGGGATCTGCAACAGGAGAGCGTCCCTCCTGCTCACCCCCATGGCCACATTCCCAGCCCTGGGACACTGCCATGGGGCCAGCTGGGTGGGGGCACAAAGGCATCTGCTGTGCTCCTAATTCCTCTTTCCCTCATAGCAATACTGCACTGCAATAACATGATAGGGTCAGTGATTTGACAATTCAAGTGAGGTGATGTTTGCCCCCAGAAATCTGGGTACTGGCTGAAATTAGTTCCAGTTTATTGTGCTCGATTTGCATTGTGTTTCTGCATTCTTATTTTTTCCTGTTTGCTTTTCTACATGATCCACAGCACGTATTTGGCTCAGTTACTGCTCCCTAATAAACACTGGTGGCCAAAGGCATGCAGATATCTTGGGGATAAGTATAATAAAGCCATCCTACAACTTCCTCTGAGTTGTGTGAACTTATCCAAAAAGTCCCAGGGATTCAGGAACATGACTAAAGGAGGTGGGTAAACACTGTGTCTTTTGTGACATGTGTGATGGGCAAATTAGTTATACTGAAGAGGTGTGTGGGTTCTTTGAGCTGTGATGGTGTGCCTTCACTAACATGCATTTATTTAGAATAGGAAAAACCTCATTTGACTTGTTGCTGCATATAGAGACATCAACCACAGGATTTTGTACTAGTTATAATTTTTATAAATTTCAAACGAAGTGTGGTTCTACACAGGTCAGAATGGCCTAATTACAGGAAGTTCATTTGCACACTTTTTTCTTGTAATAAATTCATACATTCTGTCTTGACTGGAAAAAAGGACAGGTAATTCTGTGCTCTTTCCCTGTCTGATTATCTCTCATCAATCACAATATACAAATACATCATTATCAACACCATGGAAATCATGTAAGAAAAACAAACTGTACCAATTCTCAGCTGGGGAGAAGAAATCTTAGCAGCTATTTCAGCTCCAGCTGCAAGAAGAAATACAC
This sequence comes from Myiotriccus ornatus, assembly GCA_036023395.1. Lineage (NCBI taxonomy): Eukaryota > Metazoa > Chordata > Aves > Passeriformes > Tyrannidae > Myiotriccus > Myiotriccus ornatus. Next base: position 8,145,295 of record JAYRBT010000010.1, read on the forward strand.
ATTTTGGCTCTTTTTTCTTATTATTCTTATATTTTTCTAATCATATATATATTTGAAGTCTTTGGGTATTTTTGGAAAGGAAGCACATGGCCTTTCTCATACCCAATCCTGTTTGAGATATCAAGAGTCCAAGAAAATCATAGATAACAAAATGGCTTGTCATCACACACACAACCAGAACATAAGACACACACACACAGCTTTGCTGTCACTGGCAAGAGGAGCCAGAGCTCAGACGTGGTGGTTTGGCTGCAGCTGTTTATGATCAAGACAACGACCATTGTGGTGTGATTCTCCACCCTGTGGGGCTCGAGGTGAGAGGAGAGGATCAGGCCTGATTAAATGTTAACCTGGTTTACTAAAAGCAGGACTTGTGTGTCGTGGCACCTGCCCGGCCCTTTGCCGGGGGGGAGGAAGGGCTGTGCTGCCCACCTGCACCTGCCCGAGCAGGGGGCACTTCTGAGGATGGGAAGTTCCAGAAGAGCAGCAGAGCAGAGGGGACCCTGAGCCCCGAGGGCAGGTCTCACCAGCACAGGCCCAGAGAGCAGAGCAGGCAGCTGGCACGGACTCGCTGGTCCAGCAGCACGGGCACTGCTCAGCCACGAGTGCTGCTACAGCCCGGATTTACTGGGATCTTGTGTCTTCTACAACAAAAACTTAGTGGCAGCTGTAACTTTAAATTACTTTCTGGTCACTATATCATCTCCAAACAACACTGAAATGAAATCCATATTTGAAAACTATGATTTTGAGGTGTGTCTACCTGGAAAGGATGGTGTCAAAGGCCTACATACAAAGTGTACCTTAACATACACATTAGTCTTGCTGGACATTACCAAATCATACTCTAGACTGTACATGGAGAGTCATTCCCGTAATTATCACCTTGCTGGACAGAAATACACTAATTAAAAGACTATCCTGTCTACCATTAAAAAAAAAAAAAAAAGCAAACAAAATGTCATCAAACCCCATCTTGTCTCATCAGCAAAGCCAGAGGGTTACTTCTTGTGGACTGTTCCTGGACTTGTCAGCAGCTTGATCTGTCCCTGAACTTCATTCTTCCTCAAAGCAAACCCTGTCTCCCTGACTGAGGGCCTGGTCCCTGCCCAGCAGCAGCTGCCAGGGCTGCCGTGTGCCCTGGGTTTGGAACGTGGAGACAGAAACAGGGAGCTGCCTCTGGCTCACCAGCACTGCTGGAGGGTTAAAGACACAATTACTGGCTGTGGGCTCCCTGCTCAGGGTCAGTGTGTCTGAGCAGCTGTGGCACAGTCAGCGCTCAAGGAGCAGGGTGCTGTGCCACTGCTGCGTGGCCCTGGGGCAGAGTTACCTGTCATCCTCAGCACACTCGTGGAGCAGGAGTGACTCGAACTTTGGTCCAGCAGGATAAAACATTTTGTTGGGGGGGGAGGGGGGGCAGTGTTTTCAAAAGCAAAGTAGGGAGGAGAATTATGATAATCCAGCCCATACCTTTGCAGTTGTCACAACAAGATGGTGAGCTGGGAGAGGAGACATTTCATGAGCAATCCTCTGCCCTGCTCCAGCTCTAGACTGCTCCACAGGGTGCTGCCACTGGCACTCATGGAGGGCACAGTGGGACATACGGGGTTCAGTGCTTGGCTTTCCCCTGAAGGCTCCCCAGTTTTTGCACACATGGTAAAATTTAGCATCATAATTCAACAGGAGGGAAATTCAATAGCTCCCATTTTACAGGAGGGTATCGCAGGGATATGGGGGATACAGGATTTGCACACTGTCACCCTGCTCACAGCAGAGGTAGGAAATGGACTGGCAATATCTGATTTCTCCTCTTCAGTTCAAACAGAGACTTCCCACTGCCCTTTCACCATCACAATGAGATTCCTCAAAACGAAAACTCTGAAGTGCAGGTTTTCATCATTCCATCTCTCAGCAACAAATCTTCATTTTGGCAGTTTCATGTACCCAGGATAACCCCCATCTCTCTCTTCCTCACACAACAGTTTACTGTAATTATTAATATGCAATCAATGCTCCCTACCCCTTCCCTGTCCTGTGCTTAGGCCAGGAGTAGACACCAGCACTGCTACAAGAAAACATCACTGCATGTTTCCTTAGGGGACTGAAAGGAATCAATTCTTCCCTCAAGATGCTGATAACTACAGTAGACCAAGAGGATTCATGTTCCTGAGAGCCTGTGTGTCATTTCTGAGGTAAATGACCAGCACAAAACAGGTAAGCTCCACTCTCTATAGGACAACATCATTTTCCAAAAAGGTACAGAACTCTCAGGTCCTTTAGTTGTGAACGGAAAATGTCCAAAATCACAGGGTTTAGATATGGAGGGTTAGAAGAGCCACGGGAATTAATCACCACAGTGCAAATCATAATCAAGCAATGGCTTCACAGGCAAAAAAAATCTGAATAAGCCTTTACCTACTCGAATGGGACTATCTACCTGCATCACAGCTATCCTGACTCACACACTAAGTTATTTGCAACACCAGCCTCCACTGAGACAGAAAGGAAAACATTCAGGTGCCTGCAAAGGTGATAGCAGAGATGAGACAGACACCTACTGTTTTGCTTAGAGGCTCAGTTAGTAAAGAGTGGGGTTTGGTTTTGCTTCATCTCCTGTTTTAGTGCTTTCGTCCCCTTTGTTATTTACATAAAGCACCACTAGTCTGAGGGTTCAACCAAACATCCATAAGAGTGAAAGTCACTCACTCATTCTTGAGCTTCTTCTAGGGTCATTTTTACCAGATTGATCTTGGCCTGTTTGGCAAACCTTAGTCAATACTTATCTTTCCTAAAGTATTAGCAGCTTTTGTGGGACCTAAGACCCAATTACCATCAAAATGCCTTCATGCCTTAACAGCTGCTCTAAATGAGCTAATGGCTTGTATAGGAATAAACATCTCTAATCACTTTATATTATACATTACATCCTTATGTGGCAGAGATTTGGTACAGTCCTTTAATCAAATGTCCTGGAAAGAAGTATTTAACAACAACACTTTATCCACTCTAATGCTCACTGCCTATTTGCAATGCTTAAGTATATTCCAAAGGGGGGGTGAAATGTATCTACTCATAGCCCAGCACACAAGGAAAGCATGCAGTCTACTCAAACATGTGACAGTAAATGGCATTCAATTGAATTCTCGGCACCAAATGCAAAGGGTTGTGATCCAGCAACCAGAGACTGCAGAGGGGGCAGAGGAATGACTTAGATTGTAAAAACAGTTCAAAATGTTCTTTGTCACAGTAGCTGTTACACATCTTTACTTCCCTGCTAAGCCCTGCACCTCCACGTCACAGCCAGGAGCTGCCACCTGCGTCATTCCAAGGTGTGGAATGCTGTGGGCAGCAGTGCCATCGCCAGGGAGTCACGTCACTGCTGCACACGGAGCCTCTCTGATGGTCCCAGCCAGAAGGTTCCTTTCCCCAGCCACCCTCAAGTTGGATGTTTTTGGTGTTGACCATAGCAAAAAGGGCACGTTTGTGATGAAGTGTCAGCTGGAATTAAGGAGGACAGGGAAGGCACAGCCAGAGGCAAGCAGATGGGAAAACCTCCAGGAGACCCCACGGTAGAGCAAGAACTCGTAACCATCACGTGCCCCGTGCAGTGACGTGGTGCTCAAGCAAAGTTGCCAAAAGGTGCGTGCATAGAAACTCTTCAGCTCTGCTGTCGACCTAATTTAGGCCACATCTTCTGAAACAGTTTGATAACCAATGCGAGAAGCATTTTCCTCCTCTAATACTGAAGGTAGGTTTGATGTTTTCTGGATGTTTAATGCTCCTTTCAAGTTTGTTTTTTCCAGCTTGCCAGGTGGACAGCACAGTTCTCATCTGTTCATGGTGATAAAGTTTTAGTGAATTGTGAACCTCAGAGCTTGTGAGAAAGGCAACTTTGATCCAGTGTCCACCCAAAATAAAGACAGATGGATGGGGTCCTGAGGAAGGCTGGTCCTGCTGTTCAGCTGCCAGCCCTCTGTTCTGCTGGGAAACTTTTGGCCACCTCACTTTCCTTCGTGTCTGACTCTACTGAGGCTGTACTGCAGGAATCGTTGTACATGTCTGAAAAGGAGGACATGGGCATTGTCACTACAATATGTCTACAGGATTTTCCATCTACAGTCTTGATGTTCTTTGTTAAAAGCCTGAAATAAAATAAAACATAAATAATCACAATTCCACTGTTCTCCTAATTCCTTCACTAAAGGCAAGGGAGGCTCTTTTGGCACATAATGAACTGTAATGTGTGTGTGGCTTTGTTTTTCTTTTGAAGCGCTGGACGTGCCAAAGAAATGAGAGCTATTGCTGGGCACTGAGGGTGAAGACACAACTGACCTGCTGTGGAGGTGAAGGAGCAGCAATTACCAAACTCCCCTTAAACCACAGCAAAGAATCCTGAGGTTCAAAAAAGGTTTCCTCCACTTTAACAAACTGACCAAAGGAAAAAAAAAAAATCAGGAAAGACCAGTAACTCAGAATAAAGTGCTGGCAGTTCTCTTTTGCAGGTTCCCAGGGAATGGCTCTGCCAGATTTTGTTGTCCTCTGTTACCAGAAGAAAAGCAGGACACATTTTGGTAAATTATATTTAAGGATGGGCAAAAATTAATCTAAAATTGTAAAACCTTTGATGTGCAGAGTTGCTGAGATTCAGCTTTTCCAGTGCAACCTGTTTGGGTGTTAGGTCAGAACCAAAGCTGAAGAAAGGACGACTTTTAGTGCTGATTTGGCTGAAATTGTGCCAGAGCAGCCCTTCCTCCAGCTTTTGGAGCCAGCTGTGAAATATGATGAAAGCAGTAATGGCTCATGAAATTCTAATGTTTTCAAACCTAGGCCAGAACCACAGCCCTGATGCTGATCTCCATCCAAAACGCTATCCCTGTCAGGATCAAAGCTCTCCTGCGGGCACACCCTGCCATATGACACACTTGGGCTGGCTCTAAAGGACTGGTAGCCACAGAAGTTTGGTGGGAGATTCAAGTTCTGCCCAGGGAGGGGTAAACAATTAAAGCATGCCAAGGAAAGCTGCTGTGCCTGACTAGTTCTGACACCCAGGCACCAAATTCAGGCTGGCTTGGCCACATCACCAGAGACTGCAGCACATACACTCAGGTGAGTCCTTTAAAACAAAAAGTGCACTTTTTTGTCACATCTTTTTTTATCACATCCTTTTCCAGTCTGAAAATAAAAAATAAATGCCAGTAACACGTTTTTTCTGTTACCTGCATTGCTGTTCTTAATTATGTTGTTACTGTCCCCCTCTGCTGGCTGCAATATACTGGAAGGAACCCAGTCACTTTTCTCAGAGACCAGTTTCTTCACTAACCTGAAACTCAAAGAACAGTCAGTGAATTTTCCTACATTCCCTTTCCCTGGGTTGTGTTTCTTAGAGGTGCATGTTGGGCAGCTATTTCCTAAACTAAGGAAGAAGGCAGAGGACCCAGGGGAGTCCTACAGGCACCTGGTGACTGAGTTTCTTCAGTCTCAGATGGTGGCCCAGGATCCCAGATCAAGCTCACCTTCAAGCAGACTGTGTGACAAGGAAGCAGAGCCTTGGCCTGTGTTTGACACACTGACTTTGGGCTTGGAAGTGCTGGGTTAATGGTTGGACTCTGTGGAGACTTTTTCCAGCCTAAATGATTCTATGATTCTAAATTCAGAGCTGAAGAAAATTAATATTTCATATTATCCATCCCCCTAGCTGTAAATACCACCCAGGGAGGATGGGTTTAGTTCACTTCCCAACTACTTTACCCTATGGAAATTGCTCCTTTCTCAGCTCCATGTCAGTTCTGAGTGAAGGGTCTGACTGCATAGGCACTTGAGGAGATCAGATCTTCTTCCTCCAAGCCACCATGCAGGGAGAATTCAGATGTCCAGGCAGGTCTGGACACTAACACTCACTGGTTCCTAATACTTTGCAGTAAGAGAGAATTAATGCACCAAAACATATGTGAGTTAGGGGAGGCCAGACTCACTCCCCTTTGTCAGTCACAGCTTATATCTAAACCTTCCAGGCTAAAAATGCTCTCAGTGGAAGGTGTGGGGATTTTATTGATGTGTTCTATAGGGGGGTGCTGCCTTTGACAGTGCCCTTGTGGCTAGAAAGTGTCCAAAGTCTAGATAATCCCCTCCATTTCCTTTAGACAAACTTCTGTCCTCTTAAGCCTCCTGTCACAAGCATTTGGGATGGAAGCCAACCAGGTGGAATTAACCAAAGTTGCTTGTGTGTTCATGCCTCCCACTGCCTCTTTCTGTTGTGGTCAATGGGGTGAGGGGATACGGATTGATTTTGAAGAGACTTTGACATTCTTTTGAATATTTTCCATCTTTTCCAGGAGTTTATGGCTGTTTTACCTGTCAAATCCTGCCCCTCTGCTGCACTTACCATTGACCATTCTCTCCTTCCTGCACAAACTGCACCAAATCTCCATCCTCGAGAGTCAGAGAATCCGGGAAACAGCTGTCAAAACTTCCTTCTACCCGAAAAAGATTGCTCCCCTAAAATGAATGAAACAAGGCACCAGAAAGAGAGTCACTATGGGTGCAAGAGAGTGAGTTTAGTTAAACACTGAATTAGGCATTTCAAGCTGACAGAGATTTCTTCTGTGGGGAGTTGTGTCACTTCTTATTCTTTTTATCATGCCCAGGTTAAATATTATTCAAAATTAGGACAGAACTGTGCTGTGCATTCAGGCTTTAGGATTAACCAGCCAGCCATTATTCTGATATAAAAATTGGTTTTGTGACACCAGGTGAAGTTGTCTGGGAAAGTCTGAAGTTACTTTTTTAAAGTCTCAGAGTTTTCCCTCACTTCTGTAAAAAGTAAAGTAACAGCTTACAAGTAAGAGTGACTTTATGTTCCTCATTTTGATCAACAAAATAGTCTTGGAATAATCTCCCAACACACCAGATCAAACTCCCATCTTCTGTATTCCCACATATCCATGAATTTAAGGTTGGTATGAACCCAAACTTTGCAGGTCACGTCATGATTCTTAGAGGGGAGGAGGTTGTGCTGGGAAAGGGCAGTGTAATTTGAAAAATGAATTACATTGTTAGGGTTGGTCTCTTCCTCCAAGTCAGAAGAGTTGGAGAGTTCATCCATGCTGGAAGGGATGGCTTCAAAATCTTCAAATGTGTCTAGAGAGGGCATTTGCCTGCTGGGCCAACCTTTCAAAGGACATAAAAACAAAAAAAAAAAGGGTTAGCTATCAGTCATTAGCCTCTTTCAGAATCAGCCTTTATAAAATAAATGTCACAGGTTCACTTCTCCCTATTCTACTTACTGAATTGCTTGTGCCTTAAAAATTATGTCACAGCCATAAAAATTATGTCACAGCCGTTATTTTGTCTCTACAAACCTGTACCGCTGCTGTCATTTGTGGGAGGCCACAGCGTGCATGTCCATCAGTGCCTCCAGTGTTAGCATTGCTAAAGCCCTTCAGTGCAGGAGGTACAAAAAGCAAGGACCAGGAATATTCCTGCTGAGCCAGCGCTGTAGCAAATGGTAAGTGGTGCTGATGTGACTTTCAGAAGGCCGTGCTTGTTCCATTTCCAGCTTATCTCCACACATCTATCTATGGACTGAAGTTCAAAGCCATGGAATTTTTGTTGACTTCTTATCTCCATCTCACTCCAAGGGGATATTACCACCCGAGCAACTTACAGAACTATACCCCGGAGAAGGCTGGAAGTGCAGGAAAGGGCAAGGCAATAAACAGCAAGGCACAAAGAAAACCAGACCTTGGGGGTATGAAGAAAAGGTCTCATTCGTATTTATGCTCTTAGGAGTCTTATTGCATGATTTACACCCAGAACCACCCTAGCCCAGTGGAACGGACTTAATGAGAGATTTCCAGCTCAAGCACAACAGCCCCAGTTTCTTTACCTACAAAGGTGTGTCCATAGGATGTGTCCTGAGGGAAACTGAGGCTGAGCCTTGTAAGACCTGCCTGTCTGAGGCTCCCCTGATGCAAAAGTAGCTCAGACTCTTCTGTACAGAGAGAAATCATGATCTGCACTTTCCTTCACTTGATGCCTGTCCCTTTTTTGGTGGGGCTGGGCATGATTACAGTCCAGCTCAGAGGAAACACACCTTGCATCTCCCAAAGATTTCTGCAGCCCTGACAGATGCAAGCTGAACACAGTCAGTCAAACCACTATGTGCTTCCTATTTAATGTACCTGCTCTGCATCAGCTGATTCAGAAGGACTTGGGCAGATGCTGAACCAAATTCTTTACATCCTGTGGGCCATTGCTCGACAAGGCAAAGCAGTGCCCTGACCACAGGGCACAGAGAAGGATGTTCACATGGTGAGATTACATATCCCAGCGCTCACAACCCACACCAAAACCTGGCCTGGGGCAATACAAAACCAAGCCAAGTAGTTCTGGCAATAAAGTGACCTGATCTGGGAGAAATAGGTTTACTAATTGATTTATTTAATCCCTCCCCATGCACATTCTCCCTGCTATAGGCACTGGTTGGTGCAACATCATGGTCAGGCAGCTCTGCAGCCCCTTCTCCTCCCTCCTGTTTCCCAGGGGCTGTGACTGCTCCCACAACTGCAATCCAGTTACAAGAGACACAGCAACCTTCTTCCACCAGAGCTGCAACCCCAGCTAGAACCCCACAGGTATAGTTTGGTCATCTGTACTTTTAAGGGTGTAAACCAACCCCTGAATTGGCACTATTCTCAATCAGTTTATTCACACAAGCAACATACTGGCAAGTGTCTAAACATACAAGAATACATTGATGCTAATTAACTTCAAAATTGCTACAGCAAATTTAGTTCAAAGTCACAGGTTTGGCTACAAACACCAAAAGAAAAAGATATCCCTCTTCCCCCTTAGATGAAGTTTCTGTAATCTTTTGCCACTGTTATTTGTAGAAAGCATCCAAGGCAGAAACCTCACCAGAAAGGATCCCTTGCAAATATATGCATCAGCCTTTCTCTTCCATACAAATTGCTGTTCTAATTTCAGAGACTAAGAAATAGCCCAAGTTTCACATACTTAATTCAAGCTACAAAATATGACATCAAATTCTGAGCTCTCTGGCATCAATTAAAAGAATTATTTTCAGCTGTTCCTGTCCTCGGAAAACCAGAATCTGAGGCATTGTTTCTATACCTGCTAGTGATCCAAGTTTGTTCTTTCATTGCTCTGATGGGAAATCATATTCACCAGGAGAGAAAAATCTCTTTATGTTAAAGAGAGTAAATATTAAAATAAGTTTAGATTACACTCTCAAATTGAGCTTGTAACTTCTTTAATTCTGTTTACCTGTCTGTGAAGCAGATCTAGGTACGGATCTCGTGGTGGAACCGGTATTAGAGTTAGTCTGGGCCAATATGGTGTTCTCAAAAGCATCTGTGACAGGAAGTACAATTTGTGTCTTCAAGGTGAAATAGTGACCAGACAACCAGTACAGAGTGAATTGCTGCATCACCTCTGCAACTGGCAGTCTTTTTAACAAACAGGTGGACTGGGGTCCAACAGTTATAAAAGAGGAGACACATGACCAGCACAAATGAGAGAAAGGACAGCAGCATTCCACAGAAAAAACTGTAAGTCTGAGAAGGACAGAGAACAGCCAAATGAATCAAACAGATGTATTGATGTTAATTAAGGAAAATGATTGCTGGGTGAACAGTGCAGTGTTCTATTTCATTACAGCTTCCTTACCCACTTTTAACGTATTTTCCTTGCAGCATTTCAAATCATTCTGTAGGTAATGGTCTATAGTTTTGATGCTGATCCATACAGCAGCAACAGGGGACCAAGGAGGCCAGAAATTAATTGTTTCACTCTTGATGAATGCAATGCAATGGGGGGGGGGAGGGACATTTTTATCTAAGTACATTAAATCCTTTGTATTATTGCCTCTATCAGAGCCTTGGCAATAGCAGCAATATCTTCTGGTAAAAGGATGATAAAGTTCATTGTTTCCACCTTTAAGAAACTCAGTCTGGTGATGGATGTTGTGCAGTAGGACCTTGGTTTTAAGCAATGAGGAGCAAGTCAGTTCTATGCTACAGTTAGTCCTTGTACCTTGAAATCCCCCCTACCTCTGCAGCCCCTGGTGTGCTGAGACCACAGCTATCTGTCAGTGAGGAAAGTGAGGTATAAACACCACAGTTTGGGCAACTCTTGGGTGCCAGGATGACTCTAAATGTAGTGCCAGGGGTCACTGGCAAAAGCAAATATTCTGCCAACAGCAAAACTACTTCTGCTGTCTCTGAATTGTTTCTTCCAACCTCTCTGTTCCAGTCTCTTCTCTTGCTGCGGGTGACACAGGACACAGCTCTGATATGTCACTGATTCTGTCACTGACCTGTTCACCTGCTCTTTCTACCAAGTTTTTGTGCAGAATGACACAATGCTAAGAAAGAATTCTTCAGCCTACAGCTCTCTCCTCCCTCTCCTGCAGCAGGGGTACCTGGCTCCTTGTGTCCCATGCTCTGGCAAACACTCAGGTAAGGGGGAAAACTGACAATGGGAGCTGGTGATCTTCAGTGCTTGGGTAACAGCATCCCAACTTAACTCTTCTGTATTGTTTATTAAACAGTAATTGATGAATCTGCTGCAACAAATAGGTGGAAATTCTGCTTGTCTGAAATGAAACACTGCACCTTAAAATGGCTACTGATGCACAGTCTAGCCTCTTCTGTAGTCTTCATGCACATGGCTCCTGCTCCTCTCATTAGGTAGAGACATTAACAAGGGAAGAGGGTGCAAGTGGCCAGACTGCAGGTGAGGGTGAAAAGTAGCCCCTTGGCTCCCTGCAGCTACACTCGATGGAGCGGCAGAAGCTGGGCAGAAAATCCAGATCCAGGTGATAGTCTAGGGCATTAATTCCCAAAACAGGCAGAGAGTTGGGGTTTTAATTTAGGCCCATCCCTAGGTGAATACAACGTGAGTGCCGGAGACAGGCAAGGGAGTGACAAGCTGTCTTTATCCCAGTTATACAGATAAACTGACCCCAAAGCCCCAGTGGACTCGTGTCATCTGCCAGCTGTGATGAGATGTGAATTCAGTGAATAATATCAAATGATCACCAAACAGGTTTTCATGCAGGATGGAAATACTCATACCTTCAAACCCCAGGGGAGTTGGGTCACTCTTTATTTCATGTCTCTTGACTTTAACTGCAGGAACAAGGGGACCTGTGTGAAGTTTACAAAGTCACAAGGCTGTAAATATTGTTAAAGGAGAAATTTGCTTTCCCATTACCTGGAAACACTACCTTCTTAAAACTTTCCTTTTCACCCAGAAAAAAATGTCAACCACTAAATTCTAGGTGGTGCAGATAAGCACTTCTGTGAAGTAGATAGGAAACAGATCCCTTTTGGCAAAAGACATTGAGACATCACAGTAAAAGTATTTGCTTCCCATCAGGTCCCACAGATGTTCCCTCTCACTCTTGACCAGGAGATGGCACTAAGGCAGCCAGACTCACAGTCCCAGCTCTCACCCGTGAGACTGGCAGGGCAGAGCCCACAAAAGCCAACACTTACGCCCCACGGCAGTGGAGGACCTGTCACAGCCTCCCCTGCGTCCCGGCTCCACATGTGGAGCGAGCTGAACTGTCAGCAGTGAGGATCAGACACAGCAGTAGCTGTAGCCTTGAAAGTGATGATCCAAATACCCTGGCTAGAGCTGAATTTGGGCTGATGCTGAGACAAGACTCAGGCTTCAGGTCTTTTGTCATGTGAAATAGTTTCTTAAAAGAGATGCTGTAAATAAAATACTTAGTTGAAAAGCACTGATTTTATTTTTCTAGCTTTTAAAATCATTACAAAAGTAGCTTTCTCAACTTCCAAAAGACTGCCAACAGCCTTGTGGCAGTCAGGATTCTAGGACAGGATTTTTTTATATGAAACTGTAACAGAGTTTGAATTTCACTGCAATTCACACATGCTCTCTTTGTTAAACCACATTTAAGAACAACCCTTTGTTGCCCACTTTCTTTTTAATATGTGCTTCATTCTGTTCCTCAGCTTTGAAAATAATTATCAGGAAATAATTCAGTCTTCCCATAATTTAGTAACTGATCACATATTTCTGAAGTTGTTGCCAAGGACAGAAAGCTCTAAGAACCTCTCCTCCTGTGCTATGCCCATCACTTTCATGTGATGATGTTCTACTGTTACGGTCCAAAGGGGCTGGGAAAGAAGCATTTGTAGGCAGTGGGACTGTCACATCCTTCCTCTGCCCATCAATCCCAGCACAGGCTCGTTTCCTGACAGCCTCATGGCACTCAAGGATGCTGTTCATTCCCTTCACAGCTACTGAGAAGGTATCAAATAGTGTGCAACTTCCTTCCTGACAAATACAGAGGAAAGATTTTTATATAAATTAATTCAGACATTTTTCCTTCTATTTGGGTTTGTGAATTTTCACTGCACTTGCAAATCGGTTCCTCTGCTTCATTCCAGGAACTGCCAAAAGACAATATATTCAGAATTCCTTGTAAGACCACATGTCCTGTTCTCAAAAGTATCTCTGACACGTAAGCATAGGTGTCTACAGTCTTACTGATTTTCAACACAATCACCTTGCCCAAATGCATAGCTTGCTTTTGAGTTTAAATGTAGGTGCTAATGCAGTGATTTAGAGTAAATTTTGTAAAAGCACCTTTTCTCAACATAAAGCTCAAACGTTAAACTTCCATAAATTCCCACACAAACTGCACAGAGGTCAGTGCCTTCACACATGGCTGAAAATTTCCTTGCAAATATAATTTATAATCATAACTGCGATGATGCTAAATATGCTTAAAACTGGCATCTATTTTTGGCTTGATTTCAGGCTTTCTTGATGTCTGCTGAACAATGAGGAGATTCTCTCCTTCTTGAAAGCAAAAATCCTGAAGAGCTTTAAGGAAATAATTTCACCTGAATTTCAGTTAATCCAAACCAAGGAGAAGTTGGAAACCTAACCCCACATCAGCCAAAAATTAATCCAGTTTCCATGGAAACCAGCAACACTTTTTGAAGCTTATTGTGGAGAAACTGGGAAGAGTCATTCTGTGTGCTGGCAGCACACCTTGATATACATTCAAAACATCTTGGGCTGCCTCCCTGCAGGTGTTACACAGGTCCTGACTCTTCTTCTACTGGAACCTCCGGCATTTGTAAAAACTGAGCCTGGGGTAGTCACTCTGTGAGCAGCATTTGGCAGTGAATGTATCAGGCAGGAGCAGGGAGGGGGTAGCTAAGCAAGCAGTGTGACGGTACCTTTGGTCACAGCAGAAGCATTTACTGTGGTGCTGATGGAGGAGGCAAGGGAAAAGCGACGGGTAACTTCTCTTTCCTTAGACTCTGGATCTGGGAGAATAGACAGATGCAGTGCAGGGCAGGGTTAGAGGTTAATAAGCACTGAGGGTAAAAGATGTTCAAAGCAAAGCAGCAGCTGGAAAAAGGTAAATAAAAGGCAGGTAGCTCCTCTAAAACAGACAGGAAAAATACCCTCAACAAAGTGAGAAGCACTGAAAAGAGTTGCTGTGGACATATTTTCAAAGCAATTCCAATTGCACCAATTTTAATACTTCAGAAAGGAGACTCATGCCAATTATTATTTTAGCAACCAACTAATGTCCAAGTACAGCTACAAAACACAGAAATGAGCGTGATGACTAGATTGGGGTGTGTGTCCAGAGATGAGGTTTGGATTATTTTAGACACTGAACTGCTTGTTATGTGATGACTGACCTGAAGTACACTGAAAAACAAATATGAATGGTTTGGAGTTCACATGTGTCATTTCTAGAATTTAACTGTGTGAATGCCTAAAAACACTCTCTGAGCCTCCATCCTTACCAGGACAAACGAGTGAAGGCTACAGAGCAGTTTTTTGTTTACTCCAATTAGGACCCTGCCTTCTCTCTAAGTCTGCTCAGCAGTGAAGACACAAATTCTGCAGATTTCACTGTGAGATGTGTTGGAGTTGTGCCAACAGCAAGGAATAGGAGCTTGGCTCTGCCAACCTGGATGGCTAACGCTGACCCAAGGGTAGGGGAGATGCAGAGTGCTGAGGATGGACTTTGATACACTTTGGTGCCAGCTCTGCCATGGCTCCTTGGGGGATCTCTGGATTAGTGGAGTGCAGGATGGTAAAGTTTCTCCTCCTGACATCAGCATTTCTTTGTCCAAAACACTCAAGTCCTTACATACAACATTTTCCACCCCATCACATCCAGCCTGGGCAGACAGTTCAGCATTTCTCTGAGCATCCATGCTCCACTACCAGTTGATATCTATCAGGCAATCTTGTTTTCACCTTATTTAGTGTGTTCTGGACATGAACAGACACAGTAGGTCTGAACCAAAGTGTGCTCAGCTCAATGCACCATGCCCTGCCACATTCAGTAATGAATCTTTACACAAAGTGTTCAAGAGCAGGACAAGCTGATTGCAGACACTTCCCTGTTCCCTTCTCACACCTTCCCATCTGCCTTAACAGCCAGCCCATGTAGTGCTAATATGGCTTTGCCTGCAGGAATACACCATCACCCAGCCTGTTTGCCAGTGGTTCCCTCTAGGCCAGGACCAGATCAGTGACAAAACAGCACAACAAGGTGAAACACCACATTGGGTAAGAGAGGTGTTTCCCAGGAATCCCAAATAACCAGACCCAGCAAGTTTTTGAGCTGAGAGTGCCTACAGCTGAGGGGGTATGGACTCCTCTGAGCTGTGCTTCACTGTCTGGAACATTCAGTATAAGGCAAGACACTTCATATGACAAGAAAAATTCAGATAAAAAAACCAAAAAAGGCCCAAACCAAAGTTGTAGATCCAAACTCACACAAATTACATTATTTCTGAAATCTGTGTTTTGTAATTAATTTCCCCAAGTCACAGGATCTAGAAATCACAGGTTTTGGTATTCAGACACTGAACTGGTTTAGGTACCTCAGATCTGAATACCACATGCAGCCTTAGCCTTGCAGCCAGAATCTTATGGCTGTCCTGGCTCTTGCTACACTCTTATCTACTTCACAATAATGCAATTTATTGCTTCTGCATTTCTCTTGTTATTTTTTCACCTTGCTTCTTCCTCCTCTGATGCTCACCCTCTCCATCACTGCACACTAACCCTTTGTCTCACAAAGGAAATATCATTGATCAGAACAGCAGAAAAGCCACACAATACAATAAAAGGAGTAATTGCAGTATCTTTTCAGAAGGTGATTGTAAGTAGTCTGAAGTTTAATTTCTACTCATATTTCTTTCTTTGCTCTGAAGTCTCTTCCTTGTACAGCCATCACAGGAACACACAATGCTCTCTGCTCATGGGTATTAAATATCTGTTAAACATTTATGCACAAAGACCCAGAACACACAATTTTACAGTATCATAAAAAATAATTAAGGAGAAATGGCAATAAAGCCCAGTTCTCCTGAATTCTTCAGTTCCCCAGAGTAATCACTAGGCCACAGATAAGCAGCATTTGAAAAAACAAAGAGGTCCAAGTGATGAACAATTTAACGCATGAAAACCTTGTGTAGCACAACACAGGGATGGTTCTCTTCCCTTCAAGCCTGTAAATTGCTGAAAGAAGTTACACTGATCATTTAAAACCAGTTCACACTTTGACCCTTGAGAGAAACCGGAAATTACCATTACTTGCAATGTGCACCAGTAAAAGACCCAACTGGCCAGCTCAAAGGTTGCCTTGCCAACACTGCTGTGGGAGCAATTTTTGGTAACAGTGTCTTTGAGAAGAGGAGCCAAATGTGTGCATCGGACAGGAGCGTTTGGGTGAGATGCAGCAGCACTTTGGGAAACAGTGATGGATGGCACTATGGGATGGAGAGAACACTGTGGGAGTGCAGGAGACAGATGGCCTGAGACCAAATGCTGCATGGGTGGTTTTACCTTTGGGTGGAGCTCTGCGGTTGGAAAGACCTTGCAATGTGAATCGTTTTCTAGCAAGCGCTGTGCGCTCAAGGTTAAGGCTGGTGGAAGCATCAACTAGGAGAGAGAGGGAGAGGGAAGAGAAATAAGGAAGGAAGGGTCAGCTGTTCAGCTTATGGGAAAGGAAAGGTTAGCAGTGGATGACAACCAAAAATAAATAAATAAATTTTGATTCAGTTCAAGCCTGAGCAAGAGCTAATCAATTAGAAAGGTCACATGAGGTCAGGGTGATTAAACCAGCTGAGCCAAACAGAGCCCCTGGGTTGAGTTTGGCTCACTGAGTTTTAATGGAGAACAATAACAAAACAAAACCAAAGAAAAACAGGTGAAGGGGTGTAGTTCTCACCAAAGGAAAATACAGTTTAGCAGCAAGCTCATTAAAAAGGATCTAGTGCCTTTTACTGTGAAAACACATCACTGTGGTTGGAACAACAAGGTTGTAGGGAGAAATAACAGAAGAAGCCTTGCAGTGCAAGACATGCAAGCGTTGTGAGCAGTCCCACTTCTGCTATCCAGCACTAGCACTGAGCAGTCTGCCCTTGTCAGCCCTAAGGCTGATATGCTCTCAGCCTTACTCCTAAAGTCCTCCTAACAGCCTCCAAAGCAGGCAGTAGTCATGCAACTGATCCCATGCTTTGCTGGGATGTAAAGATGCCATGCCAGCAAAGCTTACATGCCAGGCTCCCACAGGAATAAGCCAGCCATGCTGCCTGACAGCTGCCTCTCAAGAGATCAGTCACAGATGGATCGACATCCTGAGGCTCTGGGCTTGAAAAATACTCAGTTACTTGCATTGCAGGAAACAGGTGGACCTGGATCAACCCCCCCAGATCCACACATTCCTGCCAAATTCTGCATCTGCTCCTCTCTTAGTGTGGGCAGGTAACACACAGAAGGTTTATGGCAAAAGAGCAGGACAAAGGGCATGTGGTAGCTGTTTTTCCTCTTCTTTACTTCATACACTGCCAAGTGAAAGTCATTAGAGTGACAAAGGAAGACCAGAAGTACAAAGGGAACACAAAGAGACAGCGAATCCACACTGATGGACAAGTGACAGACAAGCTCTGCTTCCAAAGGAAAATGCATCCCATCACTTCCTGATTTGCAGCCAAGATAATTCAGGATCTGAGGTGCCTGCATGCATAGGTGGGTGTGAGATTAACAGATTTCAACAACACAGAAGTATTATATCAGCTCCTTCTACCCAGTGTCCCGATGCCAGCTTTGGGCCAGGCAGATGCATCTGGTGAGGAATTGCTGATGAGTGATGGTTTCAGCTGTGGGGCTGCCTGTGGCTGTCAGACCATCTGTGCTGGCCTAAGAACCATTCCCTGCCATGGCTGCTCCCACTGCGAGGCAGCCTTGTAAAGATACTGTTAATTAATGGCCAGTCTTCGCGAACGAAGAACCGGGGAAGGTCTTTACACCCTCCAGCCTGCGCACTGGATTTTTTAGGTGAGTTACAGTGTGCGCGGAACTGAGCCCACCCTTTAATCCTAAGGTTCA
>JAYRBT010000010.1:8162821-8217807 GCA_036023395.1 Myiotriccus ornatus
GAGTGGCCCTGACCAGGAATCGAACCCGGGCCTCGGCGGTGACAGCGCCGCGTCCTTAACCACTAGACCACCAGGGGTTCCCTAAAGATACTGTATCTTATAAAGAATCCACAAACTGGTATATAAAATGCATTTACTTTCTGTTTGCTTAGGGCAAGGAAATCCATAGCATTTCATTATCAGAGTCCCACAGTAAATACATCAGTGCATGTCTGCAGGGGTTGGGTTTCAGTGTTGGTTCTTCAGCTCTGCAGTTACTTCACTGAGGAACACCTGTAAGGAGCTCACAAGTCCCCCCCAGCCTTTCAGCACCAGCAAAGCACTGTACACTGGTCTCTAAATTCACATTGTCTCCACCCGAGTTATTTCAAACCTTTTCCTTTATTCTGCAAGTATAACCCTGGAAACCATTTCCAAACATAATGAGGACCAGGTCCTGATGGGCAATGGGTTGAACATGAACCTGCAACGTGTGCTGGTGGCAAAGAAGGCCAACAGCATCCTGGGCTGCATTAGGAGAGCTGTGCCAGCAGGACCAGGGAGGGGATGCTTCCCCTCATTGCAGCACAAGAGAGACACACTTGAAATGCTGTCCTGTCCTGAGCTCCCCAGGACAAGACAGACATGGAGATTCGAGTAAATCCAGTGAAAGGCCATGAAGACGATTAAGGCATTGCAGCAGCTGATGTGACGAGAGAGTGAGAGGAATAGGATTTTTCAGCCTGGAGAAGAAAAGTTTCAGGGGGGTCTTATCAACTAAAGAAGATGGAGACAGATGCTTCTCAGTGGAGCCCAGTGACAGAATGAGCAGGGCAGTGGGCACAAATTGAAATACAGGAAATTCCATTTTAAAATGTGAAAAAACCTTTTTTACTGTGAAGGTGGTTAAAGCCTGGGACAGCATCCCCAAGGCAGTTGTGCAGTCCCCATCCCTGGAGCTATTCAGAGCCCAGCAGGACATGGCTGTGAGCAACTTGCTCCAACTGCTCTGCTTTGATCTGGGCAGTCAGACAAGGGGGTCCCCACAGGTTCCTGCAGGACCTGCTCCCTTATGGCTTCAAGGGAGTGATTCCACCAGTCAGGTCCACATCAAGCAGGGGTTTATATGTAGAACATATATGTAGTTCAGCTCCTGCAGAAGAGCAGCCAGAGGTGCCTCACAGGGACACAACCTCATGTTTTGGTGGGACATCTAAAGCTGGAGAGCTCTTTGCTGGCTCTGTGCAGCCTGGTTTGCAGCCCAGGACGCACAGGACACCCAAATCCCGAAAGAAGAATGGACTCACTGCCCAGATCTACAGGAGCAGCCACCCACCAGAGGATGAGGAGGCTCTGGGCTGAGCTAGTGGGATCAAAGCCAGAGCCCTGAGGAGCTGGTCATGGGAAAGACAAGACAGAAGAATGACAATCAGTACATAGGGTGATCCCAGTTCCCACACTCTTGCTAAGCTGGACCAGTTAAAAACTTCAATAATTTTTCAGGATTTTTTTTTAGGGGTTTATGAATTTCAAATGAAGAGCCAATTTTCCACTTTCTTAATTTTTAAGAAGTTTATATTTTAAAAAATTTACTGAAACAAATTTTTAAGATTGGGTTTTTTAATGAAGAATCCATAACTTCATTTCTCACCATGAAAACATATTGAAATGAAAAATCTTTTGGTGAATAGCCTATTTTTCAAAGAGAAAAATATTCCACTTTCTTTTTACTATATTTATAAAGGGGCTGTTACTTTAAGCCTCATTTAGGTATTAGTCTCTTAAGATCTCACAATTTTAATTTTATATTATTAGAAAATTCTTTGCTGTAGCATTTAGAAATACTGCCTGAAAGAGAAACTGCTGTCAAAAGATTTTCTCTTCCTGCTACTGTCAGATGAGATTCAGTTTCTCATCTTCAGTTCATTTTTAACCTACGCTATATAGAATATCTCTTGTACTTATGCCCTCAAACAATGCAGGGACTTTCTGTGACAGTGTGTGGGTTTATTCACTATACACCAGAGGGAAACCTTTAGTTAGAGGATGCAAAAAGCCTCAGACATAAAGCAAGGAAATCAGTTAGCAACACCCACAGACAGTCTTAAAATTAAATGTATCTAGAAACCAATTTCACCAGGATACAGAAGGTTAAAATACATATACTGTTGTCCCCAAAATTCTATTTTTTAAAACACAAATTTTTTAAAGAACACTGTAATCCATCAAAGTTCAGACTTAAAATTCCTAAACTAGTAACACTTCTTGGTGTTCAGGAAGTCTCATGGAACAGCTTTGCAGCATTGTTTTTTTGATGTTGGGTTTAAACAACATACATTTAAAGTATCCTCATCAAACTCCAGAAATATGTGCAATTATAAAAATATTACCCTTTGGAAGCAAAAGCTCTGTCTCAGAACTCCTACCTCTCTTTTGTCTGGCGCTGGGACTGGAATTCCTGTTTTTATTGTTAGATGCTTCCACGTTTGATGTCTCAGATTTGTTTTCATAAATACTTGATGACTTTCTGCTATACCTTGGGACAAAAGAGATATAAAAATATTAATGCCTAACAGAGCACATTAAATTAATGCCTAACAGAGCACTAGGCACTAAGGATCCTTTTTCTCTTCAGACATGGAAACCTACAGAACAAAGAGCAGGTTTTAAAATTCTGTGCTGCAGAAGCCTGCATCTGTGGTGGATAAAAGCCATCCTAGCCCCTGTCTCCTCTCTGCACCACACACTAAGGGATGTGCTCTGTGAGAGTTGAGAAAAACAGAGAAACAAGCTGGTTGTTTGCACAAGCTCTTTTTGCAAGTCCAACCAATTTGGAAGGAAGAAGGGGGAAAACCAAATTAGGAAAGAAAATCCCAGTCTTCCATCCTTTGTAGCTTAAGTACATTTGTCTCCAGGAGAGAAATGGATCCTAGATGGTCATGAAGAGGTCATGCCATGTATGGAGGAACCTGTGAATTCCACTGGCTTCCCCCAACTTCTGCTTCTTCTTCTTTTTGGACACATGAATCCCAGTGGGATATCCCTGACTACAGCTGAACCACAGACCACAACGGATCTGCCCTGACAGATTTGCACAGGTACGGGGCTTGTGTCTGGAATGGGAAGGACCCTCCCACCCTTGGTTTGTAGGACATTCAAGCTGCAAGATTTTCTCATGTTTCTTATCCTCTTTGTTTTGCAAATGTCTGGTGGTTTAGTTTGGGTGTTTGACTGTTATCTTTGGCAGATTGCTCCATACATTTCACTGTATCTACATATTTGGAATGCTCTTTGCCAAAATGCTTGTTATTAACATG
The DNA here is from genome assembly GCA_036023395.1 of Myiotriccus ornatus. NCBI lineage: Eukaryota > Metazoa > Chordata > Aves > Passeriformes > Tyrannidae > Myiotriccus > Myiotriccus ornatus. The sequence continues at coordinate 8,166,118 of JAYRBT010000010.1, forward strand.
TATCAGCAATTACACTACTGCTTACAATTAACAAGGAACTGTTGAACTTAACATTCATAGGGTTTATTTTGCTGTAAGGGAAGGCCCGAGATGTCATTACAAACATTAAAACATTTGGAATACTAGAGATCTGTGAATGACTTTCATAACTATAAAGCAGCCCAGGGCTCATTGCTTTGTATCTGAACCTCTGACCCGTTTCTGATGGAATCTTAGCAAGGTCTCTGTTACCTCATGTACCAAATCAAAATGTGATTTTTCAGCCTAATGTCAGGTACAAAATTGGGCTCAAAATAAATACAGGAACAAATCCAAAGCGCACTCACATTTCCTTATTCTTTTTTCTCTGTTCCTTCTCAGCTGGGCTGAGATAACTATGAGATGTGCAGCTGACAGAGTTAAAGATTTACAGCTGTGGGAAAGACACCCAGAAACACATGAGCTTTTCTGAAACAGCATCTGCAGTCAAACTCCAAGTGTTTGTGTTTATCTATGTGCAGAGGATATTTTTACATGGATGTATGACTGAATCAGTCATTTCCAACAAAGAAGATAGTTAAGCAGTTAGAACAATAATCTATTTAAACTTCATATGTTTAAATAGATTAGAAAACAATACAAAAGGATCATTTCATTATCACTGAAATGCAGCAACCATCCCTTGGGAGAGATACAGCAGCAATAGATACCTCAAGGCACCTCATCTTAGGGTTAAACAATGAAACTTTGGGGAAGAATTTACAGAGAGAGACTTGAAATAGATTGAACAGGACTCAGGGACATTAATAAATACCTGTATTATGGGCACTGGCTCTAAGTGTCCCTCTTGCCAACACCTCAGCTCTAATCCTGAGTCAAGCCAGTCCTGCCTTATCTCATGGAATTGCAGTCCCAAGTGCCGTGGTGGCACATAAACAAGCAAAGGGGTTAGTCTTTGTCATGGAGCAGATACAGCCTGGGGAGGGCAGAGCATCCTGCAAACACATTCCATTAATGTCACAGCACAGGTTTGATGATTCCCAATAAGCAATAGCCACTGTTACACACAGGCAACCCAGGAGAAAGTGTCTGTTGGTTAGATAAAATTTCAATGATTAATTATTCTCCAACCACTGGCAGAGCTCTGATGATGTTGGCTGCTCTTCAGCTAATACTGCCTGCCACTGGCTTACCTACAGCACCTTCCACAGCTGGGGCTGCTTGGCCACATCAGTCACAAACACACACTGTGCCCACGAGGGGGCTTCTTTTCTTCTCCTCCTTCACCCAGCGTCTCAAAACAGGCTGCAGAAGGGGCTCCACAGTCTGAGGAATTCTGGATCCACCATTTCACATCAGCTAGTGCAAAGCCAACTTGTGCCACAATTCCCCTGTCCTTGCTTCTCTTGGAGACGCACATTACACTCCAAACCTTGTTCCATTCCTGACAGCCCAGAATGCTGTTCTTTCATGAAGACTTCCTGTATTCTTCCTCTTCCTATAATGACCTGGCATTTGGAGCAGGAGCATCTGACCTCTCCTTCTCTGGCACAGTTGGCAGAGTGAGGACAACAAGTGCTTCATTTTTCCTTTGGTTTAATCCATTCTAAGACAAATAGCTAATCACACAGCCTTTCTTCCTGGAGTTAATGAATTTTCTGTTTACATATTTTTTCTATAATTTCTGCTCTGAAAAAAAATCTAACCTTAAGAGCCTTATAAGAAGGACACACATCTGGATTATTTTGAAACACTTTTGTGCTTGCATTTCATATCTTACTGGAATAAATTTCTCCTATCCCCAAGGTGGTTCTGCTGAAAGATTTCCACCCTTAAACCTTAACAAAGCAAATGTAACCAAGCCTAGAGAAAATATGGTGCAGGATTTAGCACTGCACATGTTTAATATTTCTTGCATGGAGTTGTACAGCTCTCAAAGGCTGGCTGTGTTACCTTGGACCTCTTGGTTTGATTGATCCTGCTAAAATGTTACAGTGATATCCCATGCCAACTTACATTAGCCTTGCCCAGCAGTTGGGTCATTACAAAAATTTGCTCCATTTAACATCCTGGAAATGTTCCAGTACATTTTGCCTAAACTTGAGCTAATCTTTGAAATGAATTCTGCACTGTGATTTTAGTGCCCCCATAAGAAAAATCTTTATATGTATTTACTACGTATTTATCTTTAAAGAATTGGAAGACAACCAAGTAAGTTCATACCCAGGAAGCTAAACACCAAACCCTAAGAATTTTTGTACTTCAAAAGCACAAAGGCAAGACAAAACATGGCCCTGAATGTGCCATGGTAGCTGTCGTTACCTGCTTGCATTGGAATCCATTGGTGCATGGTATACACTCTCGGTGATTCTTTGGTGCAGTTGACTTGCTTCTGTTAAAGAAAAAAAATAAAAAGAAATTGCTCCAAGTTGTATAAATTGCTTCTGTGTTTATGTAGAAGGTGGGAAAGAGAGAGAAATAGGAGAGATCTTGACTGCCACTGCAATCAAAATGAAATGCTTGTACTTGAAGAAAAGGCATATAATGATCTTAATGAAACCTTAGCTCACCCAAACAGCTCTTCTACTGATATTTTTTTCAGTGCAGAAGAGATTTATTCCCCTACCTCCTTCTCTTTCCTCTGTACCTCTTCCTGGCTAATTGCACTATATGGATCTAGAGAATGGATATAATGGCATGTTTTCCAGAACACAGGTTTTGTGGCTCACAGGTTTTTCTGCATTTAGCAACACATGTACACCAGTCCCTTTGCACACACAGCCAGCCACGTAGTGGGATATACCCCCATCCCTCTGCAGAATGCTTTTGCTCAGCATCCTTGACAAACAGAAATAAGAAAATGTTGTTTAGATGCCACTTGCTCACTCTTTCTGCATAGCTGTAAGGTAGCAACAACTTGTACCTGTGTCCAGTAAGTGCTGAGTGAAGAAAAATGGTAAGAAAGATGCTGACAGCCTGTATTTCAGGGCCAGGGAGTGAGACCCTGAGAGGTGAGGAAGCAATGGAAGAAGCTGCTTTCAAAGTCTCAGGTTGCTGAGACCCCAAGGCTATTTTGCTGTGGAAGATGAATCTCCTATCAATGAAAGGAGAACTGATAAGGGGTCAGGGGCAGCACCAAAAGATTAAACTCAGTGTAGTCTTTTGTTGGTGAGGGAGAAATGTGCACTCTGGGTGGGAAGTCGGAAGTAGCTCCATTCTTGACTTTGGCAACTGATTCACAGCCTTGCACAAATCCCTGAAGCTGCACCAGTAATTCCTGTGCCTTCAAGACACAACTACATTCTTTGGGACTGATGGACAAAGGTGTTATCCAAAGCCTTGCTGGCATTCCATGCTCACTGCAGTACATGATGGGGCTGGACATACACCGAGCGTTGGACACGAATGACCCAAATGTTAAACTATTTATCACATACCTTTGGCCACCTTCTTTGCCCTTCACTCACTCATTCATCTCAGCTGGTTCCTTCCAACATTCCAACCCCCTGTGCAACTCCTAACGACAGTCATTAAAAACAGCCAGACAGACAAATATATCCCTCTTCCTTCTCCCATTGCAATGCACAGTTGGAGAAACATCCAGTCTCAGATTAAAGTCTCTTCTTTCATGAGTCATTGGAAATAGAAACAACTGTTTAAAACCACAGGACAAAGCATGTGCTTCCTGACATCAGTATTGTAATAAGGGCTTTGATTCATGTGATCATTTGGGAAAAGGCAATGGGAAGAGTTGCAACAGCATATGAGATACAACTACACCCCCTGACTGCTGTTCTGATGGATTCACAATCAAGGGAAGCTTGACTTTACTCATAGAGTAGGATGAAAGTCACCCTTGGATGTTCTTAAGACCAGACTGGATAAAGTCTTGAGTAATGTGGTTTGGCCAATAACTGACTCTGCTTTGAGCACGACCTTGGACTGCGATGTCTTGAGGTCCCTCGAAATCTGAAATATTCCAGAATCCTCTGATCTTAAGACAGAAACATTCTGGAATTCTATGATTTTAAGACAAAACAATAAAGAACATCAAAACAAATTCTTTAAAAAACTTTCAGTCTTGATTTCTGAGTACTTTTCTCTGGAAAATGCATAGTAACTAGCTAATAGGTCTTTTATGCTACATAGATTTCACAAATGCTCATCTGGGGGACACACAAGCTTCATTTTCTTTGCCTAGAAACACGCATGGAGGATTAGCACTTTTTCTATTGAACACGTACATTTTCTCTTCTCTCTACTGCAGTAGCCTAAGCAACACCAGCTTTTATACCTCAGGAGTAAATATTACAAACCATATCAGAAAGTCCCCAGATCAAGCCCTGAAACTGCACTTACAAGGATTTTGAGTTCTTTCCTCAGCAGTTCATGTTGAACTGATCATAGTGAAATTCAGAATAAAAAGCAGAAAGGATGAGGACAAGAACAGTAAAAAAAACCTCAGTAGTAAGCATTGTAAATAAGCATTTTGTTGGGTTGGAGTAAATGGCTGAGGCTAATGTACATAGTTGTTTCCCTCCATTGAAGGAGGTTGAAAGAACTCTGTGTCTGTGAAACAGACAATTAAAATAAAGGTGACTTCTAAAGTTAAAGCACAGGCACAGGTTTTCACCTATAACAAACTCTGCTTAGGAATTTGAAGGATGTGGGTGAAGAGGCTTTGCTGACCTTGCTTTAAAGAGAGGTATGACAGAAGCAGAAAATGACAGACCAAGATGACAAGCAATGCCAGGGCCCAGGAAAAGCCTGCATTGGGCACGCCTTTGAGGCTTTTTTGTCCTAAGAGAATAAATGGAATAGTATCTCCAAGAGCTTTTATGACTATGTTCTTTTGCTATCTGGAATAATCTAGCTGAATTTTGTCTGTCTGGGGTTCAATATCTTACATAGAAAGGGTGTCATTACTTTAGGTACTTATGAGGCTTTGATCATTCATGGTGTTGAACACGTCAAAACCCACCTTTGTAGTGACATCTCTGTGAGAGAGGGAAATGTCACCAGGCATGTTTTACAGGGAGTCACCGAGACTGAAATAACTGACTAATATTTAAAACATAAAGTGGGTGAGTAGATTGAAAATAAAAACCCAAACAAAGCAAAGCAAACAGTAGGATGGAGAGGAACAGTTGCTATGTTCGGTCATGGACACGGACAGAGATCTTTTGTGCCAGGTCTTGTGAGCAGGCACAAAGTGAAGACTTGGACTCCAACTCCTCACATGCTGGTGTGAATGGATGCTTCTAGAGTTGTGGCTTGAGAGGGAGAACAGAGGAAAACCATGTCCCTTGGACTAACTGTGAATGGAATAATTATCAATGCCATTTCCAAAGTTCCAAGAAATTTTCTTTGACCAGGACAAGGGTTTAAATCCCAGCAATGCTGCAACCACCCAGCTGGTCCTCACACTGGAGATCTGTTCTTGCCCATTTCACTGGTAGTACAGGTCAGCCCTGTAACTTGTCCCAGCTCCATGTTGTCACACACAGCTCCAGAAGGAAGGCAACATTACCAGATCCTGCTCTGTGTGTCCTACCTCTACACGCTTCCAGTTGTCCTGTCAGGACTTTGCGAATCTCTGAAATCCAGGTGTTTTTCAGCTCAACAGAAGATGCCTGAGAACACAAGAGGACAAGGCAAAGCAGATCCAGTTAAAACATTCTGCCAATCACTGTGCTGCCCTGACCTACATTTGCTCTCAGTTTCCCAAGGATTAGGAAACACTGGGGCCAGCTTTGAGCAAAGCAGAGGATGCTCTTCAAGATGGAAGAGTTACAATGAATCTAAGGTCCTGTCCTTGCTTTTCTGTCCAGCATTCCAAGAAATTTCCCACTACTTTATTTCCTCTTTTAGCCAAAATCATGACCATTTTCACAATAATACGGTGGCAATTCCAGTGCCCACACAATAATGAAGTTTTCAATGACTCTTGTTTCTGGAGTGTACAGGACAGTGAATATTCTTGAAAACAATCCAATTGAAAGGAAGTATATAGTCCTTGGGGGGAAAAAAGGATTGTCATTACCTGAATGATATAGACTTCTTCTCTGCCATTATACCAGATCTCAAACTTCTTGTTATCCCCTTTTACATTTTCTGTAATGCCCACAGTGCTCATCTGTTTCAGAACAAAAAAGAAGAAGCTGAAATCTGGAAAATTTCAATAGTCTTTAAACTCAATCCTCTGAGAAGCACTTTGAAAAGGCTGCATTCACTTCTACACTTTAGTGAGTCATTAAAAGTCAGAACATGTTATTTCTCAATATCATTCAGTGTCATTCACCTTTTTGATTAAAGGGAAAGAATATTCAAAAGTAACCCAAGCTAATGTCATGATCATGAGCTTTTCCTCTTCTCTTTCATTGCTTCATCTGTGGGTCAGTTTTCAACCCCATCCTGGCTCTTTTCCACCTAGACAAATTTTCAGTTTTAGGAAGACTGTATTTTCCTTTGCCATCACCGACCTGTTAAGCTGGGAGAGGAAGAGGGATGGAACAGGGCTTTGTGAGATTTAATGACTGAACTGCAAATCCAAACACAAAAAACCTGAAGGAAATAATTCTAGATTTCTTAAATGAAATATTCTTAGCCACAATTTTGAAGTTCAGCTGCTTCTTTATTTACCAGCTTCCCATCTTCTTCCTGTATTCGTTCATCCTCCTTGTCCTTGATTTACCTCAGCATTTCTTTGAAGATTTAGACAGTGTTATGCCACCATCCCTACTCTATCCAGAGAAAGAAGCTACAAATGTTTATATGAATTGGTTCAACTCTTGAACCAGGTTCTATTACAATTCCTGTCTGGTTACCCTGTAATAAGTCTGCAGCACTACACTTCATGATCCATATCAGATGGTTAAAGTCACAAGTGTCACGCCAATATGCTTTAAGGGAAAATTGGCCTACTTGTGAATCCCACCATAAAATGTCCTGACTCATACCTGGAAATGCCACTCTTGCAAATAAAAGGGCACTTCTACTGCACTGATTCATCTGTAGCTATGACTGTCACAGAATAGGCCTGCTCAACTGATGTCAATAGTAAAACCTGTAGTAGAATTACACTTGCAGGATATCTACAGGCAGAACAACCAGAGATGCAGGTCCATTCAGTCTTGCTTCTCTTTATGGGATGGTGGGCAAGAACACACAAGGTGCCCATTTGTATCAAGTTGCAAAAAACAAGGTTCATGCCTGGAGTTGCAGGACAGCTGGACTGGTCTGTCTCCAGACCAAAACTAAATGGGAACTTACTCAGGGGTGTGAGACAGCTCCAGATATGTGCACCTCCTTCAAATCTCCACAGGGAAACATCCTTGTCTTGTAAGAACACCAGACTTACTTTTCTCCCCCACCATTACTGCATTTATTACCTTTAATGAATTTTTAAAGCTGTATGAAGCTGTCTTCTCATGGCCATCTGTGTTCTCCTCCCGTTTCTTGCAGAAAAGTAGCATCTTTGTATAAAGAAAGAGGTGTCTCTGCATTGGTTTGAATCTAGCCAAGTCCTTCACCTTGTTGTGCCCCTTCTTGTGGTCGGTCCACACGTTGAAGGAACCCTGCATCAACAGCTTACCAAGTTCACTAACATCGCCCTAGAAACCAAGAGAGGATACATCACATTCCAGTAGGGTAATCCCAGGCACAGTTCATTCCTCTAATGCTGTTTAGGCTTCCAGGCAGAGGCAGGTGCCCCAGCATCCTTTGTGCTGGAGAGTGCACATGTCTCCTTGCTAAACCTGCCTTTCTTCACATAACCATCAAGCCACTGTTCTCCATGGCCATAATTCTCAATTTCTCTCCCCAGTCCTAGTTAGCATCTAAGGTCTGTCTCAGGACAGGCTGTCCCCTTTGATGACCTCAGAGGAAACTTCTTCTGACACAAAGAGGGTTTCAAGACTCTTGACTCTAAGGCAATATAAAGGTCTAGTGCAGTCCAGATGCTCAAGCAAAGGCCCTGGCTGTGCAAGACCTAGTTTCAGTTTCTGGAGCTTCTTCCATCTGTGGGCAAAACCTTGAAAGAGCTCAGATGTCTGAAGTCACGGATTGATGCCCAGAGGTATGTAGGTGTGTGATTCCCTCCTATTGCAAAATAGTTTTTACAAGCTTTGTCAATAGTTTCCTGGCTCGCTATCTGCAAACTACGCAACATTGCACAACCTTGGGCAAAGAGGGAGTGAATGCACCAAGGAACCATAAAAATACCTGAGGGAGAGTGAAACTAAGCAGAAACAAGACCTTTCTAAATTGTCTGAGGACCACTAATGGATAAATACTTCAACTGATATTAATCAACAAATACGTAGCTTCGATGCCACCAGCACAGTTCAGTGTTTAGTAATGTGTGGATAGAGGATATGGCAACATCTATATGGTAATGGGCTTCAACAAGTAATGATAAACATAATTATCCTACCAGTAAGTTTTTCCTAGGAATGCTTTGTATAATAAGTTGAGGGAATAAGCCCAGTGCATTATTAAAGTAGTTATTTTCAAAATTTTCATGTTCTGTTAACTATAAGGTGAAGATGTTGGCTCCAAGTGGGAATGTCTGATTTCTTAAACCACAGATTGCAACCTCTTCTCTCTCAGTTCCCCTCCTCTACCATAGATCCAACTGCAAAATGAGGTCTTAACTAGGTACTTCCCCACTCTATATCAGGGTATTATTAGACTATCCAAACCATTCAAAGAACTTCAGTAATTTCAATAACAATCTCCCATCTCTAATATATAGAGTCAGATCTTTTATTCGTGCATACAGGACTGTGATATTTGTATTTATACATGCATGCAAGTATAAACTGCAAGCCTGTGAAAAGCATATTGATATGTAAAGCTAAATTAAAAAAAACAATGGTGAGAGGCTGCTGTCACTCCCGGCACTGTTTAGTGCAGCACTGAGATCCAGCTCAGTTCAACTCTTGTGATAGGTCTGTCTCTCCAGTCTTGTATCTGGGAGTGGGATACAGCAAGTGAAGTGGCTGCCACTGCAGAGACAAAGACGATGGACAGGGTGGCAGCCTTTGAATATCAGCCCACAAGCCCTGGTCTCTCTCTTCAGTGTGGGCAACAAATGGAGAGGAGGATGCTGTTTCTGGTGATTTCTGCTAGTGGGCAGCAATATTTTGTCCTAAAGGAAGTGAATTTAAAGTGGAGGATTTGATCGGTATCTCAACTATAATTTGAAGATACCGTGTATTGTTCTTACAGTGTATCTCCTGTTTATGAATTATGAGAGATACATATGATATCTCATATGTACATATGATAACTCATATGTATCTCCCAGGATAACTCATGGACAAACTACGCAGGCCAAATTGTATACCAATGTTTGGATGATAATAGGAAACTTCTGTAAAACTTCTGCTCTTGTGGCTTTGACTAAAAATAAAAATTAAAAAACAAACAAAAAAATCAAACAAAGAAAAACCCCAAACCCACCAAACTAATCCCAGACTTACATGTTAGAAATTTCTTACACAACAGCTCAGCTCCTCAAGTCTGCATGTGCACAAATCCAAGAAGCAGAATATCCTACGCAATAGGAGCATTTATCAGCTGCCACAAAACCTGCTTTCCTGCTGGCATAATATCCCTCTCTGAAAGGTGTTCTAGCCAAGTATTTCTCTCATGGCTGTGTGGGAAAGACTCCACGAGATGGGGTGTGGTCTCATCAGCTATGGGAGGTGTTTATTTGGCACCACAGCTGAGCACCTGGGACAGGTGGAACAGCGAGAAGAAATAATTATTGGGTGCATCCTCTTTCACACTTTCACCCCATTGAATAATCATGTAACAAACCATCTCAGGAACGTTGTCAGCATTGGGCTAAACAGCAGCCATGTTCCCCTTTGCAATGTTTTTTCAGTTCAGATGAGAAACCAGTAGCAAAAATCTAGTCCTTGGAGCTACTATCTGGCATTTCATGGAAGGCTGGAAAATTCAAAAGTAAAAGTTTAAAAGGAACAGGAATGCTCTGTTGAATTCCTGAGTACAAGACTACTCTGAGATCTGAAAGCAAGGAATAGGCAAAAGGATGACCCCAACATTTATGTGGACAACAAACTGGCTAGATCCCCTCTGCTCTTGGAGAAGCTCTTCTCCCATCCCTTACAGAGCAGTTTAAACCCATTTTTTTTGTCAGATTGCTGTAACTACATGCATTTAAACTGGGAAACACAGGAGGAAAGCTACCCTTCTCTTTAGGAATGAATAAGAAACTGTGGGAACTGTGTCCTGTATCCATGAGCCTCCCATGCCCATGTTGAGTCGTTCAACTCTGCAATAATAATATCCAGGCTTTAAAGAGTTTTTCTAAAAATGAATCTCTCAGACACTTTGACTTAACCATAACCAGAACGAGGTAAACATATGCTTTATTTAAATTTGTCAGGTTTGGGGGATCTAAGGTTATGCTTATGACCTGTGATGCTTCTCTGACCCACAGGCACCACATCTAGTCTGTGTTTACCACTATAATGAGGTGGCCACTGCTTTACCTTCAACCAGTACAGCTACTGGAGGAAGAACTCACATTCTCAGTTCACATGCAGTGCACAGTGCACAGGAGCATCTCCAGCTGTGTGCAGCAGTGGATCTCTGACATGCTGCTGAGCAAGCAGTTAAGTTCATTTATAAACTCATGCTGACAGGGGCACAGGTTCCTCAGCTACCAGATGCACTTGCACGAAACAGAACTATAGAAATCAAAACTCCTGAAGGCACTCCCATCCTGAAAGACAGAATAACTCTTTCCACCCACACACAGTCTCTATAGACCCCGGCACCTTCTCAGGAAGTTGCATTCTGCACAAAATAGTCTTCCTGGTGTCTAGACTAAACTGTTACTCTGATGTAATAATTCTTTGAACCCAGTTTCTCAGTATATTATTTCTTTCTTGACATTTTCGCCCTGCAGCTATTTCAAAATGGGCAACCACATGACCCTCAGGCCTCATTTTGCCAGGCATGTTTCTCCTTTATGTGTCAATCACTTCCACTTCTCACTTAAGGGCTCATTTTATGTAGGCAACACTAGTTCTTGAAAGTCATATGACTTCAATGGAGCTTCAGCAGATAAATATATCCATATATTTGTTCCCTTTGATTTGTACTGTGGTTGTTATTTCACATTTCAGATAACAAGCTTGCCAGTCACTGGGATGGATTCTATTATCCCCTTGAAGTGGAAGATAAATTTTCCTCCCTCAGTGCAAAAGATTTGAGAACACTCACGCTGCTCAGTGGTCACAAAGTTTCACCAAATTTCTTAAGTTATGTCTGTCACACTTGCACCCCTCACCTATAAATGAGTTTTGGGTGCAAGAACTCAGAAGTCCCACATTTGTCCCACTACCTCCCCACACCCACACCCCACCTCCACATGACAGGTGTGCTGACAAGTATTTTTGGCCATCACAACATGCCACTGAGTGCTATCCTTCAGGAATGTGGCACAGGCTCCTGCAAAGTGTACCAGACAAAGGCACAGCATAATCAGTGGTGGGAGGAACATTGGATTGCTCAAAACCAGAGTAGGAGCAACAGCAAATAGTACCTCATATCCTGTGATTGCTATCTGGTGCATGGAATCATTTACTGATTTGATGATATCAAGCACTGTGGCCAAGGCTTCTTCCAATTCAGCAGTACCTTCCGAATTCTTGCTGCACTTCAGCATTTCCTGATTAAAAAGACAAACAGAAACTACTTGAGAACTTCTTGAACCAGAAGACACCATAAGACAATCCTCCCTGAAATTTGTGCTGTATAGACAAAGTAGCAGAACTATAGGAAAACAAAAGGGAACAAAAAAACCCAAACAAAATCAAACAGGACATTCACCAGAATTGTCACTGAGGACACACATTTTGACCTTTTGGCCATTTTAAAATGTTGATTTAAGATGAGACGGGACCATTCTGACATATTTACAATGAACTTCTTGCATGTCAGAGGGTTTTACTTCCAGGGTTTTTTTCTTCACAACCGCTAGAAAACAAACTTAATATCATTATTTCAGGTGCTAGAGAATTCCCCATTTTCCTTTGCAAGTAGTTCCACAAGGTACTCACCACTGTTAAAAATATAAATTAATTTCTAATCTGAATTTGGCATGTTTGACATTCCACATTTTGAGTCTGTAAATAGTTTAATCCAAACGCTGAGGCACTTGTGTTACCCTAAAACGGGGCCACAAAAAGGTAGTTGCTGCAAACCCCAAACAGCAGCAGCCTCTCCTCAAGTGCTTGGGTAACCAGGCACTAGAAGGTAAAAGCAGGATTCATTCCTATAGTACCTGTTGCACACTTTCTAGGATGAGGATGGATCTCTACTCCTTGTATAGTGAGCATGCTGCTTGTATCAGCATGAGCATATTAGCTAAACTGGTTGAGAACAGAGGGTTGCAATAACTGTGACCCAAAATTTAAATCTGTCTGCCCACCGCTCAAGGCACACAGCTTCTTAAGCACTTCTTTGTTATCAATTTTTCACTGACTTCCATTTTTCTACATATTTAAGTGCTCCTGCTACCAGGAAAAGAGTGCATCATCTTCACAGATCTCATAATCCCTGACTAGGTAAATGTCCATGCCAGTGGATTGTTGCTAAATACGAAACTGGTCTGACCAGCTTCAAACCCCAATGGCTGTGACCTGTTTTGCCTGAGAATTTTACTCCTTGATCTAATCTTGGTTTTATTTACAGTCATATTTCAAACTAAAAGTAGACACTGGTTTACTCTTGCTTTTCTGGAGACCTTGACACTTTTTCCATTCTCACGGATTAGTTTCAAGAAACAGAGTCAAATTTATTTCAGGAGTATGTTGATGTAAATCTGCTGGAATCAGTGAAGTTTTATCCTTGTCAATATCCCCCTTCAATATTTGGATTCTGTAGTTTTGCATGAAGTCAATAAACAGCTCGGAGAAATGCTGCACAAGAAGGGCCAGCCAGGTCCTCCCATGGCTTGCACTGGCACAATTTGAGCAGTGCCACGGTAGCTACTACCAAGTTAAATGGCAGCCTGAAATCTTCACTGCAAATTTCAATGCTAAATTTCCTGACAGTGCACAACACTACATTAATCCCAGAGGCTTAAGAACAGCATGTAATTCACTTCATGACCTTCCCATAAGGAAAGACAGTAAGTATTATTTTAAAGAACTGAGGAAAAGAAGACAGAAATTTAAGCCATCATCTTTAAAAAAAAAAAAAAAAAGGAAATAAAAAAGCCATTGTTTTGAGTTATGTATTTCCTGTTGCCCAGTTCAGACCACAATTTCAAGCATGGACCACTCAGGGTTCCAGCCAAATCAAGAGGGAATTTCACAGATTAATATCCTGGAAAAGTTACAAACAATTTCTTTCTAGCTGGGTCTTTTAAAAAGAAGCAGCAAAAGGGAGTGGCTCCTTCTGAAAAGTCTGAGCCACAACCATGGGAAAATATCAGTTCAGAGAGCTGAAAGAGTTTTGTTAAACAGGGACAGATGTTAGAGACAGGATTTAAGGCATCAGTTCCTGTTTTCAGACTGTAAAACCATATATTGACCCAATAAAACCAAGTTCAATTTCTGTTTAAAGAGAAATAAAACAATAAATAAGACAATACTTACTATGTAAAATATCTTACTTTATATAGAGAGAGCTGCACATATAATACTATACTTTATTGCTTAGTGTATAAGTCCTGCTAAGAAACAGCAGTTCCTATTCTAAAATGCAAGTGCCTTCTTTTTCTGTTCTCTACCATTTTACAATTGAACATTGCAAAGTATTTGCTGAAGAACTGAGCAAGGATTTATTTCCAGGCAGTCCTGACTGATTTGCAATTCTTTAAGTAAAATGCTATGCACTGGAAATCTTTGCACCCTCATGGAGAACTTACCTTTAACAGCAACTGATACTTGGTGATTCTCTGGACTGGCTTTAAGAGATAAGCATCTAAGGAGAGCTTATGATCCAATTTACGCTGACATTCCTGTGAGAGATAACAGGGTAGAAAAATATAGTTGTTTCTTGAAACACAGGCAGGACACCAAGATCATTATCCTTTGACAATCTGAGGTTATATGTCTATGAATTAACTGACAGAAAAATTTGCTCCAGCTGCACAGGAGTTTCCAGGTTATTTATGCCACAGTGCAAATATATCCAAACAAGAGCTAATGTTAAGGTTCAGCTTAGTGCTGAAATCTGGCATTCCCTGCTGATGAGATTGCAATCACCCGGGGTTTGCAAAGAAGCTGGCACTTGTTTGGTTTGGGTATAGCCTGCAGTCAGGCTCCTGCACAGGAAATCTACCTACTGCTCTACCTGCCTCATCTCCTGCACAGAGCACCCTGACACACACCGAGCACCTGCCCTCAGTACAAGAAACGTGCAGAAAAGTCTGTGTATTGCTCTAAGCTTCCTAGAGAAAGAAGAGATACAGAAGGAAAACGAGCTTAATGGGTCTTGCACCGCTAGCCTGCAATGAAATTCCACCTGAAAAAAGATGCTGTCTCCACACTGTCTCCAGAGAGCTTCAGACCTTGGTTTGTTCTGACAGTACTTTTCATATATTTGGAGGTCCTCTTTCTGCAAGAAAAGGACAGTTTAGGTAAAGTAAGAAAAAAGAATCCATAGAGCATCTACATTGAATCACGCTTTTTCTTACCTTCCATCCCAAGACATGAAATGATTAATACATGGGGATAACTCTGTATGTAAAAATATACTGAAACTGCCAAGCTTACTTTTTACTCCTGATTAAGTTAAATACACCTGAAAGTAAGATTTTTTCCCCCTCACTTTTCACACAAAGCAAGGAGACTGCAGATTGGCAGACGTATAATCTAATTGCAAAACTGGTATCTTTCAGGGAGGGAAATAAACGGTTTAAAACAAAACAAAAAAAAGACACTTTAGAAATGTAAATTTTACTGACAATACTGGCACAGACTGTAATTGTTAACAACGCTCACCGCGTAGCTAAGGATTACCTGTTCAACACACCCTGAAAACAGTGTTGGCTCTCAAAAATACATGGATGAATAAAATTAAAGTAGGAAGTTTGTCTTATTGATGTCCCAGGCCAGGCAGGGGGATATACTTAAACACTGTCTCATCCAAATTGATAGTGGGTAGATTCACTTTACCTCTGTTTAGCTTTGACTACACTGAGGTCCGTGGCAAAAATCTCATGGAGTTCAGTGAAAACAAAGACAATCTCTATAAAAGCTCAGGGAGGGATATTTTGAGCTCCCTGGGCTGTGTAGGTGGATGCAGAGATGGGTGTTCCTCTGGCAGGTTCTGGACTCTCTGGCTATGCACACAGGCAGCCCAGCAGCCACAGGGCCATGGAGGAGGGCTGGCTGTGCTGGGAGCTTCCCATCTTCATCTGCACCTACCCTGGTCAGGATGTGACCTCAGCGAATCAAAGAAAGCGCCACAAGTAAATCTCAGAAATTCCTGGCTCTTGTCTCGGTGCTTTCAGCCCACTAGACAGTTCCTATACACACTTGGTGCAGGGAAAGCATTTCCTTCTGTATAGACTTACTAGAAGAAATCATTGTTGCTGTTGTCTTCCTCTCTAGACACTTACTGACATCACCCTGAGGAATCAGCTGTGAGAGCAGAGTTTGGCCCCGGAACACCACGCTGTGTTAAGGATTAGGCAATACAAAAAGCTCTGTTGCAACTAAATAGAGGATTAATGGTGCTGTTTCAAAAGAGGTGCAGTGTTTTCTTCACAAAAATAGAATGGTTTGTACGTGTTGTCTTGGAGGGAAGTTAGCAGGGGGTCAAACCCACAAAAGTACAATCTCTTCCTGGCCCACAGAAATCTAATTGGACTGGGCAAGAAGAACAGAGACAGCAACAGTCAAGAGCACTGTTAGGAGTAAGAGAAAGTAACCCATTTCAAATTAAAGAAAAGGTGCAATAACCAACAATTTACCCATAATGTGCCATAGTGGAACCACCCTATGCCAATGCAATCTACTCCTACCTCAGGCAGATACGTCTTTAAATACAGCTCTAAGTTTTGCAATACTGTTAGAAATAGAAAATTCCTGATAAAATTACTAGGATCAGACTCTAAAATGCCAAGAAATAATTAACTGCCTAATTATTCAAATCTCACTCTTACATGCTCAACTCACATCTGTTTTCATATCCAAAGGTTCTGACTTCTTGCTGGTATTTTTACACCATGCTCATCTCTCCTGTAATGCCTTTTCCTTTCCACGCTGATTTGCAGCCTGAGATCTCTGTAAGCTCCAATGCACATGGCATTTATGCACAGTTCCAATTATCTTTTTGACTGCTGATTTATGAATAATTTTTGCTTCAGAGCAGAATTTAGCCCTTTGAATCCAACTCACAGGTTTCTGCTCAGCTGCTACTGTCCTTTCACAGACAGATTCCTTTTCTAAATGCTTCTTTCACCCTGAATCACCAAACGCCCTAACTGCCAGCTCCTACTAAATTATTCCCTTTTTTAAGGTTAGCAATATGAATAAGTAAACAGTGGTAATCCACAGTGAATCACTCCTGCCAGATACATCACCTGGCACATGTTGGTAAGCAGTTTGACACACCTTTGGTTCTATCCTGGGCATTCCTGCCTTGGTTTGGTAAGCTTTCCTTCTTCCCAGTCCTTTGTATAGGAGATCAGCCCAGACTGTCCCTCCTGCTGCTGATAAAGCACTAGGACACCCATCCTAGGTTATTCAGCACCCATCCCTCCCTCTTTGAACAGCTATGTAATCCTTGACCACACAGAGCTTTAAATAAGGTCGAGCATCTTGGTGATGGTGTAATAGCTGCCATGTGGGCAAAGCTGAGCTGGCTCACTCACAATTTAGTTCATATGAAAATCGTGCCCTAAACAAGGTCAAGCAAAGTGGGAGGGAGGACAAGAAGGGCATTTCTGGCTCATTTTTTACCTGATTCTGCTACCATGTTCCAAGAGAGAAGCCAGAGAGGAGAAACAAGCTATGACTCCACAGCCTTTCTGTCATCACCTGAGAAGGGTTCACATTCAGGGTGACAGCTGATCTGGTGGCACTGGTGGAGGTGGGAGAGTGTGTGGGGACACGGCAGAAGAACGACTGGCAAGGGATGGAGGGACTGGCACCACTGCAGCTCTCCGTTCTCACTGCAGCTCTCAGGATGCTTTCAGGAAACTCTGGAATCAGGGCTGAAAAAGCCCGGTGTGACCAGACCGGGTACAGCTTTTCAAGTATGAATCTAAAAAACTGTTTCTAACCACAAGCCCACCACGATGTTGTGGCAGGATGGCCACACCCATACAAAGAAGGAGAAACAGAGAAAAGAATCTGCAACAATGTGAGTCTCCTCACAGAACTCGGGCATCACCTGGAACAGCAACTGCTTCTGTTTCTCCCTGTCATAGCAAGCACAGCCATAATTTATGGGGCAGCCAGAAGCCACTGCTCAGCAGGAAGGCATAAAAAGCTGCCAAATCATGGGGAACACAAACACACAACCAGACTTTTGTTTGTGCCTCCTAAAGGCAGTCCAACAGAAACAACACATTTCTGGACTTTATGTGGCTTCTTCTAAAAACAGAACATAAGGGCAAGTTCTTGAATCAAAGGTGCTACTGTGTGAGCAGAGACATCTCAAGAGAAAAGCCTGTGCTTTCTTAGTGTGAAATTTGAAATAGGGAGAAAGCAAATGCATGATTTAACCTCTTACTTGATAGACTTAGTGTGGTTTGACTAGGGCACAGAAACTTATGAGCAAGGGTGACAGACTGGCTTTCTTTCACTTCAACCGGGACCACAGCTTTAGTGCTGCTTTCATTTTTGTAGAATAGTGAGGAGAACTGGGCTCGTCGCTGTTTTTACAGAGAGACATAAACTACAATATTTAAATACGGAATCTGAACTTTCTGCAGAATTATAGTGTCAATTCTATATCAAGAATTTTTCTTTAGCTGTAAATCCAGGGATATTTGCAGCGCATGGACTATTTTATGCTTCTTGGATTTCAAAGGTCTGCATTCTTCAAAGACCACTTATCCTCTTTTGCATAATGATTTCACCACAGTATTTTCCTGCTCAGCATCTGAATCTTAGGATAACAACATATTCCTTAGTAGTGTCATTTAGTCAAGCTCTAAATGCTTTGCTGTTAAACAGAAAATAATTCAGTGAACATATAATCACGTTTACACTCGTATGATTGTCTTCAGTCTGACCTGTTTGTAAATTGGGGGCATACCCTTTGCAAGTATCACATGTTCATAATTCCCATTAAACCTTAGTGGTGTGGGAGTGCTCAGCATCTCTGACTGCTACATGCAAATCTGTCTGTATTTCATGTGTACCCTGGAAAAGCAGCAAATGCTAGATTTATACAGGAGAGGCAGGAGGTACCTTTGACTACAGTGGACAGATTTTCCCATTTCTCATGCCACTTCCATTTCCTGTGCAAAACATAGAGTCTTATTCAGGCAGTTTTGTCAGACTCTGAAAACGGTAGCAATCCACCAAAAGAGACTATTTTTCTCATTAGTAGGGCCCCTGAATGAATGCCATATAAACAAGCACCTTTGGTTGTGTTGCAGGAAACAGAACTAAACACTCAGGCTGAGGGGGGTGGTGGAGGAGGGACATGACTGAAAGCTGCAGAACGTGGGCACTGAGAGCCACAGGAAGTGACACACGTGGGACTGGCCAAAGCCACCACTGCCTGATGGCTTGAGGCTTTCTCAGAAACGAGCTCTCTCTACTTTTAAGCAAACAGCTGACCCCCACCACTTCATACAAGTGGGGAGAATCCCACTTGTTGAATTACGTGAACAAATCGGGGAATTGACCTCACAGAGTCTTATGGAGCTGGTGGGGTCCGTGCAAGGATGGCAGCAGACTCTGCTGGGCCACGTCTAGGGGAGTAAGTCCTGAATTGTGGGAGAAAAGAAGGATAAGATAAGGCAGGAACAGGATGTATTGTCTGCACTCAGAGTAACCTTTGGTGATACTGTTCTGTGCTTTTTTACTGCAGGTTGGTGTCAGGGTTATGTCAGACTGCTGGTATAGATTTGTCTGATATGAAAAGCATGTTAAACATTTGGATCACTGCTATTTGCTGGTGTGTTATTTGTTTTTTCATTTTAAAGGGGACTTAAAATACTTGGTAAAACAGTGGTAACAGCTCTCTTCCTGTCAGTAAACCAGGTAAAGAGTTAGATTTCAGAATACATCCTTCTTAACTGTGGCCTAATTTGGGAAGATCTGTTTATGGGAGTAGCCCTCATTCACAAAAGCAATTGGAATGAAAGAATAGGAGTAAATCTGCAAGTCCTGTAGGATAAGGCCATAGATATTCATACAAACATGCAAAAGGATGTACTTACTCTTTTTAAAAAGCATCGGGCAAGAAGCTCGGGGTTTTCAATGCAATTTTCTATCTCCTTAAGGAAAATCCTGAGAGGGAGAAAAGAGAGCAAAGAATAACGTAAAATCCTACTTACATTGCATCTAGCTTCTGTGTAAATCCAGCTTAAAGCCTGTGTGTTTGTAGTACTAGGATTCAATGGGGAAGGTAACAATTCTGACACACAGAGAAATACAAATTTTAGAAAATGGGATGTGGTTCACAGATGATTCCCTGATCACCAATATTATCGTGTTTTCATGCGATTACAGGCATTTGATACATCTCGTTCCTCTGGCTGTTGAGATTTATTTCCACTATGTAGCCCAAATCCTGCAACCCATCTGGGTATGAGGATTTTTCAGAAGAGCTAGAAAAGACAGGAAAGCTCTGTCAGATGCAGCTGCTTAATCAGCAAGCAGTGGAAATATGGGATGTAGTCCAAAGGCTTCTGCAGTGACAATCACTTCATGAAGGCTTTGGGGAAAGACTGGCCTTGCAAAGGAAGAGGAATATCTTTCCCAAATGGAAGGCACAATCTTTCAAAATAATACATAAATAATATATAAACAGCAAAATAGTTTTTGTACTAGATATTAACTACTCTGGCATAATATTAAGATTTGTAAATGAGACAGTTTTAAAATTTATTTTGTTCAACTGTGTTTGTTGTATCTTACATGGAATTATTATTCAAAATAATTCCTAGATTCTCACCTTGGTTACGGCCGGTTTTACTTACACAAGGCTGGGAAAAGCAGGAAATTTACAGAAGTAGCCCTAAGCCTTGTGTTTTGAAAGATGATTGAAAAGAGGTTAATCTTGTTCCTAACTGTAGTTATGGGCTCTACATTACCTTGTCCACAGTGTGGACAAGGCTTCTGCCAAGGTTTACGACCATATGAAGGATAAAATTCCTTAGGAAAAGTGCTATGAAAGGTATCACTTCTTCTGACATGATAACAGAAATATAGGACAAATAAGCTGAACACTAAGAAAACTTCCTCACAGAGAAAGAACATCAGGATTTAGTCCTGTGATATTTACTGGTGTACCAAGAGAGGTGGTAAAATACTCACCACGAGGGGCATTCAAAATGGGTAATTCCAGGGGAAATCACCAGTTAATGCACAAAAGAGTCAAATCTTTCATAAGAAAAGGTGAAATACACTTATCTCGGACACGATCTCTACACAAGGGTTTTATGGGACACACACAGAGTCAGAGTGAGGACGACTTTTCCTGCCGATGGACGTGTGAGTATGACAAAGCACCCAACAAAAAAGGAGTAGAAATGACCATAGCACCCAAGGACACAGAACAACCACCAGTTCCCACATGCCTGTTGTGGAATTCGTAGATTTCTGGGAGATTCCCAAAAAGAATTTCCTTCTTGTTTTGAAGTGCAGATGGAATCAGATGTAATAAATTGGGATTGTCCATTTCTGAAGCGTATCCCTGCAGAGAAAATAAAACCAGCCTGTTTTTACCAGGGGAAGAAGTACCACGTCTGATACACTGGAAAGCCCCAAAGTCTATGTGGTTGTTTTCTCAACAGAGCATACAAAGGCTGCTCTGATGCCTGCTGCTTTGTTGCTCCCATGAATTTCTGATGTTTCTGATTTTCCCCAGAGCTTTTATCGAGTAACTGTGCAAACACATTTTTGATCACAAATGGACAGATTACTGGGTTAACCAAAAAAAGATGAAGTTATGTCCCAGGGATTCAAAAGCCATTTTGGTCATGTAGGGGTGGAAACTGCTAGGACTGACAGACATGTATCTTTCTGCTACACTGCTTCATTGCATAAGGTTTAGCTGGGATTTATTTGTTAACTGTGGTATTTGGCTTGACTATTTTGTTGTTTCTTGTAGAAACTGGATCGTGTTTCTTCAGTAAAAACTTTGAGAGAAAAACATTCTGATTTTAAAATCAAGAGTAATATATCAGTTACCAGAGCTGTCAGCTCTCACAGATCAAATACAATAAAGAAGTAACCACATGTCCTTCAAGTCCCACCCAAATACAAGCACGATAGATCCCTACTCAGCTTCCATCCTCCCACAGACTGGGGACCTCAGACTCCACACACACAGTGTGCTGATATCCTGTGAGTTTCAAAAGTTCAAGAATTATATTTGCATCATGAGCTGCTCTTTCCTGTGTTCAAGCACTACATGGGACAATAAAGAAGAGCAGGAGGAAGACCTTCCTTTTCCTCAGTCATTTTCCAAACCTATATTCACCGAATTTAGTGTCTGGTCCCATGGAAATCAAGGGTGCTGCTTCTGAGACCTACTGGTAATATTTTGGAAAGGCACATCATTATCTATTCCTCTGTCCATAGCTTTGAGAACCACACAACTTGTATCATTCTGTGGGCTGGGGCCAGGGGAGGTGCCTCCTCCTTTAAACCCTGAGGAAAGATGTTCAAAACATCCTTCCCATTCTCCATCTCCAAGGCTGAGCTATCTTGCTAACACAGCCTGTGTGTTATAAACAGGAGGGGGGAGTGCTCAGCCCATGAAGGGCGTGCACCTTCAGGGATGATTTGGAGGTGAAGCGCTGGGAAGTCATTTCAGAAGAGTTTCTTACCTCTATTATACTTTGAAGTTCTTCTACATAAACCCGTTCTGTTTCTATCAGCTCATTGATTATGTGGCTAAAAGAAAAGAAAGGTGGAGATTTATAGTGTTTATCCACAGTTCAACAAAGCACACATGAAAATAAAAAATGGTATTCCTTGCATATTCCTTTTTATGCCTCTGACTACACACGAGAAACCCATCAGGAGGTTATTTCTCAGTACTTCAATACTGTGCTTTGATAAGATTAAAAGACCTAAACACTTCTTGGACTGTTATTTTTTTTTCAGCTCATTTTAAACTTCATCTTGGTTTCTTCTGTCATTTTTATACCTGCAGATCTGGAAAAAAAAAAAAAAGCATTCTCTTCTAAGAATAACTAACAATACTCAAAAAAATGAAATGATATTTCAAAGCTATGTTAATGTTTCTGTTTAACTTTCTTTTATAAAATAAAATTGGCAACTAGACTTCTTTAACACATTGCAAAAATGGCAACAGGATGATGTCAGAAGTCTGGAAACATGAAAGTAAATTAGAGTAAAATATTTCTACTACATATATCTTGAAGATGCCTGATATATTTCACAGAAACATGAATGTAACCAGTTGACTTTTGGACAAATAACTAATTAGATTTCAAAATAAAATTGCATTAGGCCTCTCAACTTTTTTTTTTCCTTAATGCATCAGCTGTCCCATATTATCGAGAAAGTGTTGTCTTTAATACTCCTATGAACAAAGTTTTCAGGTTAGCTCCTCCAGAGGTTTGAGAAGTTTCTCCCAGTAGAAAAGGACAAATGCCCAGTGTTCTTTTCCTGGTCCGTGCTCCACGAGTGTCTGTAAGCACACAGCTACCTCAAGCAAAAACACATCACAGGACACTGGGGAGGAATGTCCAGAGGAGCTGGAGGATGGCCAGCCACGAGCAGCACACAGCCTGAGGCCAGTGAAGTGTAGGCAACTACTGGCATCAATTCCAGCATGTGCATTCAGCCAGCATCTCCCTGTAGGTGTGGCCTGTGTCTGGTTACCTGGATTTTACATATCACACAACCGTCACATAATCAGCCAGACTCCATTAGCCCTTCATATCATGAACCCCACCTGTACTGTTGCATCCACTATAAGGGGATTTTGTCATCCTCCACAGTTTTTTAAGGTGTCCGTTTTGAGATTAAAAGAATGATCACACTTCTGATAAAGCCTCATTTGAATGGTTTGGCCAGGCATTTGAAAGTAAAATAATCACATTTCAGCTTGCAGCTTGAAATGCAAAAGCACTGACTAAAACATTACTAGGCTACTAAAATAGGTTCACTGCTTTGCTTTGGATTTCCCCAGTCTTTTTCAAGGCAATGTGGTTTTGCAGACTGGGTCTGAACCACTTATTCTGGTCTCATAGGCTATTACTACCTAATGCACCACTGCTTGAGAAACATTATAAATACTGAGAAAATGAGACCTTACCTTCAACTGACCCATAATGTTTCAAATTTTGTTATAAAATAGCTAGGATTTCATAGGTATCTTGACATAATGCCTTAAATAAAGACAAAATTGCAGAGCGTCCACCACAAAGCAGGGCAATGGAAAAGGGCTGTACCCTGCACACTCAGGGAGTCCTGAGTCCAATTACTTGACCTCCATATTGATCCACATATCTCCACATTGAGACATTTATGCACAGGAAAGCCACACCTAGCAATAGGGAAAAAATGATACTGACCTTCCTGACTAAGCAGTACTATTTAACAAACAAAAGTGCAAAGGGCTTCTGCAGTACTTTATATGACTTCATAAAGCCAAGTTGTGTTGGACTCTAACCCGTGCCCTGTCTCTCTTATCTGTGCCCATCCCACAGTCTCCAGATGTTACTTTACATGATTATAACACTATTCTTTGGAAAGTGTTATTCTGTATTTCTTTCTCTGACAGGGTTGGTGCTGCAGCAGCCACCACAAACACTTGGTACAAAGCCATCAGAAAGGAGCCTTCCTCGGCTCCAGTGCTCCCGGAGTAAGTTCCCTCAATTGCTCTGCAAATAATAACCACAGCAGCAAAATCTAAAACATTAAAGGTTGTTGCACATGAATCACCCTCTTGTCAAAGTCTTAACAATACAAAGGGTGCACTTGGCCACAGACCTTAGAATTACCCTGACAAAAACATAATTTAAGAGCAGCAAATTAAAGAGCTATGTGAGGGTGTCTTGCTGCTGCAGGGGAAAGCACTGAGACGTTTAAAGGAGATACTTTTATGCTGTGTGAGCGTGCTGGGTTGGGAAATGGTGAAGCAGAGAGCTCACTACATGGCACAAGGGATTTAATGGCATTTGAGATGGTCTAACAGCCTAGATCTGATTCACATCAAGACATGAGGGGTGAAATGTGAAAAGCTCATCTCTTCTGGGATGTCATAGAATTGTTTATGTCACAGAATTGTAAAAGCCTTTAAGATCACAGAGTCCAACTCAAACCAGCACTGCCAAGTCCACCACTGAACCGTGTCCTCAGTCATCACATCTACATGTCTTCTAAATCCCTCTAGGAATGGTGACTTCCAGCTCCTCCTGTTTGTTGCCCATGCTGTGTGCATTGGTGTAGATGAGCTTCAGCTGGGCTACTGATCCCACCACCTTTTTGGGGAGAGAAGCACTAATTCTTACATAACCCTTCTCAGGCATTTCTGTGGTTTCTAACTCATCCTTAGCCCTTGTGTCTTTGCTCTCACATGGATCCCCATCCCTTACCTCCACTCAGACAGCAGACAGAAGGACCTTGCCAGTCTGCCCTTCATGCCCTGCTGTGCAAACTGCTGCATGGACTGTCATGCCAGGCCCTGTTTTGCCCACCCTGTTTGTAGCACTCCTGGTTGCTGCCATTCCCCAGGGGTTTCCTTTATAAAAGAAAGGCTGGGGAGGCTTGGCTACCATTGCTCCTGGCCACACTCAGGTCCCATCAGCCACTCCTGCTCCAGCTGTGGGCTGCTGGTGACTCTCTGTGTTCTCTCTGTGGTTTCTCCAGTTTGGGAAACCCTGCCTTGTGTACTTTCCACTGTGAGAGAAACATATCTAAAAGCTCTACAGTTTCTGTTCCACTGCCTATTATGCCAGTGCTGGAGCTGCTGGCCTCTGTGACTGTCATGGGACAGCAAGGGGAACTCAGCATGCACCTGCTGCAAGGATCGTGTTTAAGGGAAATATGACACAGTGACTGACAGGACTATTGTCACAGGCAGTTCTTCCAACGCCCCTTTCCCCTTTGACATGCATGACTAGGTTAGAAGTAATTTCTAGTGTAACTGGGATGTGTGAGGTATGTCTCATTTCAGAGACATTTTACAAGAATAGGAGGTTTGTGTGGCAGCAATCCAAAGACAACAAAACTGTGAGTTGGCTGAATTTTATGGGCAGCTCTCACAAGGATAGTTCCTCACCAGGATCATTCTCAAGCAAACAGGCCATCTCAGCAGGGATGGTAAAGGGTTAGGCATCTGACCCAAAAGTTTAAGTTTTCCCTGGAACCTGCGAAATCCCTAAAGTCCTATCTGTAGGCATCCTTGTTGCCAGTAAATCTTAATTCCACTCGAGTATACTTGCTCTTTCCCTAAGGAAACAAATAAACTCACCAAATTAGAAGAATTTGCCAAAGGTGGAATATTCTTATCCCAGTAGTACCTGACTCACCAGCTTTCCTGGTGTGGAAATGGTGAAACACTGCTCAGGAGATCAAGGCCAGCTTTTCTTCTGTGGCTGGATTTTACCACGTGTCCTGGGAGAGGGGGCTCAGCCACCACTGACCTGGCAAAGAACTCTGTATGGCAGGGCCTCTGCTGCCACCATCACTTGGCAGAGTTAGAATGTGGTTGTGGCAGGGATCACACAGGCTCCTTGATACAATATTGTCAGATGTTCCTCCAGCAAAGGAAATTTCTTGTTATGGAACAATATTAAATGCATGAACTAGCTCACATTTCACTGAACGATTGATCTGGGTTTCTAATGAAACATCATGGCCTTGGCTACACGAAGACCACATTTCCCCCAAGTGGGATTTCACATGGGTTTGCTTTGGGCAGGTCATTCCTGCTTCAGCAGCCATGGCATCCTGCAGCACTACTGAGATCTCACACTTTGAGCCAGTCTCCACCCCTCCTAGCTCTGAGAAGCACTGCACTGCCAGCACAATAAGAATGAAAAGAAAGGAGAAAATAACAGGAAAACTATTTCTACTTTGTCACTCGTGCTGTCTCTGACATCTAGCAAGTTAGTCACGACATGCTGGAGTGAAGAAAAAAAAATGATTGCACAAATGATTCCTTTCAGTAAGGGTGAGAAAATAGGAACTGCAATGGACATCAAAGCATTGGGAAGAGAGTTGTTTTTAGCCAAGGTCATAAGTGAAACCTTGAAAATGAGGTAAACTCTGGTATTAATTAGCACCCTTCACTTACAGTGGTGCATTTCTCTATCTGCCCCACCTCTGCTGACATTTAGATCAAACTTATCTATTTTTATTGCTGTGCACATAGTACAAATAGCAATTATCAATGTTGTTAACCAAATATAAACTTACCCTGCACTGCATTGCTCTGTTGCAACAAAACTCTGTCAAGAGGTATTTATCTGAGCTGGCTTCCTCTGGCAACAGAGTGCACAGAGAGCACACTGCTGGGAAGGTCATCACTCCAGGGACCATAAAACAGACACATACCAGAGCATTTTATGTCAATAACTCTTTCTCCTTCCTTCTTCTTTAATAACAGAAGAAAAAGAAAACATAATTGAATGGCTGGACAAGCTCCCCAGAAGTGTCAGGTCACTCTGCAGGTCTGTATCACAATCATTTTGGTAGGAGCAGTGTCAGATGGTTCCTCTGCTGTGGTGTGAACTGCCTTAAAAGACCCTATCTAATATAATGAAACACTAAGCAGAAATAATATCTAGAGATTACCACAACCTATTAATATCTCCTCTGGCTAAATCTCATTTGCTTTGTGCTCATACAGTTACTATTTGTGCATCCTGCTCAGATGGCAACACAAACTAATTCAGGATTTTTGTGTCCATAGCTCTGCTTCTTCTCTAACAAACTCATTGGGCTCATTTCCCCTCACAGATCCTGTTTCTATGCCAGGATTTGCTGTCACAGGTGCCTGTCCTGATAAGGGGTCTTTTCCCAGAAGAGGAATTGGAGCCATCAAATAGAATTAAACCATGGTGAGCTTTTCTGAAAAGAAACCCCACTACCAATCATAACTGGTGCTTCAAAATTACTGTGGTGCAGAAAACCTGTCTGCAGGACAGGTGTGGAGCCAGCAAAAGTGGCCCTTGTACATGAGTACTCTGTATCTGCCTTGCAAAAATGCTCGGTGCCTAGAAGATGAAAAGTTACCATGTTCAACAGCTGAAATAGCAGAATATGAGTGTGCAAGAGCAAAATACTCAGTGGAATTTATTAAACTAATTTAAAAAAACCCCCACCACTTTTATAAATGTATCTAATATAGATAGATGTCTACTTAAATTGAAAATACTGGCTCTTTTAATACCTGAGGTTTCAAAAACAGGAGAGAGGACTGAATGAACCTGTGTACAGTACAATGGATACATAACCTTAGAATAAATATCAACATTGGATAGAGTTGGACTCAGGAGAAGCGAGAGTGAAAAGTGAGCACGGTGGTAAAGACTTCCTTGTCCCAGCACTCTGGCTAGTTTCACGTGCTGCGAAATTTCTATTTCCAAATGTAAATAAAATATAACAAAATTACATTTTTTGCATTGGTATCTTTTTTGTAGGGATCGAATGGGGAAAATCTCGCTGTTGCAGTAGAAGCAGAATCAGCTATAAACAACACATCCAGTTTTGAATTAGAAATCACTGCAAGAAATTCTAAGACTGGTCTAATCTTAAAATCTCAAAATTATCTTGGTGCTATGGAATTGAAAGAAATGACAGCATGTCAGCTGCTGTGTAGAGGAAACTTCCATTCCACCTACATAATTACATTTAAGAGGAATTATTTTTCACTTCTCGCAGTGCTAAAAGTGCTTTTACCAGTTGAAAAGTATTCTCAGGTGAGGTTGTGCAACAGCTCAAGTGAAATTTGAGTAATAAGTCAGTTGTTGTACTTTGCCTCCTAAAGTGGAATAAAAGATCATTCCAGACGTAAGAACATTTGTTTGTAAGAACAAACCTTTGTATTTGTCAGTTGTTATAGAAAACATTTTTTGTTTCTCTGCCATATACTCCATTTTTTTTCAAACGAGAGCAGTGCCTTGAAAGAACAATGACTGTTCTTGAAGTACATTTCATGGCTGCAAACAAAACCCAACTAACTAAATCCGAGAAGCATAAGGGATTCAGGTAGTATGCTCCACCTCATCTGAAAACCAGTGCCCCTTAGTGAAGATACTGTCACTGCCTCCCTACGTGATCCTGTTCTGCTACAATGTCAACTGGATTTGCACCACCTATTATGGAAGTTGTTCTGAGCAGAAGGACTGCATCTTTGTTAGAAATATATTTCACCACCAAAGTCACAATTTATAATATTTTGCTTCTTCTAAAGTGATCTGAACTCTTCATATATAAGAAATTGTCCCACATTCGTTGTTCCCAAAACAAATGACCTTGGGGAAATATTTTTATATATCTTAATTAGTTGACCTACATTATAGGAACCAGAGCATAGTTGTTAATGGAGAGGCAAATTAATTAAATCACCTACCAAAAGGAATAATATGAATAGAGGACTAAAAGTCATGCAGGAGTTGTCTCTCATCTCAGCTGTGCATCTACACTGAATGAAGCAGCTCTGGACCCAAATTTGAGCTTTAGCCGATGTGGATGCTGCAGACTGGTCCTTACTGTAGCCAAAATAACAGGCCATGTAGCTGTGTAAATATTTGTCAACTACCCGTATTTGTGAACTACCCATCAGGCCCACCTTGTGATTTTGGTCTTTTAACCTTGCAGCTGCACCATTTCTATTTGAGGATAAAGATTTATTCAGCTCTATGCTATCTCAGCACTGAGTAATCAATTAGCTAAAAGCAGGTGAATAATTTATAGATCAAACCTACTACTAACTATAACTGCTAAGTGGTATTAGTATTAGGTTGTATTTTAGCAGATTGTAGTAGGTTGCCATCAGACTGATATCCACAGGGTTTCTGTGTCCTGGAAGTAATTTCTTTCCTGTCTCCTTTTTTTTTAAAAGTTGGAAATAGAGCAGGTAAAAAAATCTCTAGATATGCAACAGTTTCTGACTTTTGCAAAAAATATTTAACAGCTTTTTTCTATGCTTAACCTGACTTTTAAGACCGCAACTACTTTCAGATTACATGTAGTGTATTTTTTCCATTCCTTTGTAGACACAATACAATAATATCCAAACACCAGTTGACCTTATTGAGTAAGAGATCTGATAAGGGCTGACAGTGCTGTGGATTTTCCCATGCAGGGTGGTAAAGCACGATACTTGAAAAAGGACTTTCTTAATAACAGCAAAAGTTACTGTGGTAAAACCCCGAAACTGTCAAACAGACAAGACCAATAAAATAAAACCCGAAAGTAGGTTAAATGAAGTTAATGGGAACTATTTATACTGTGAATTTATGTTGACTACTAGAGCTCAGGCTGTAAGTCAACCTGAACCATGCCCACAGCCTCCAAAATTCTCTGTAATCTCAGGGAGGTATCCTTGCTGCTGTTATCTTGGTGGGACAGAGAACGATTTAGGCACATGTGACTCTGCTCCACAGAGATTCCTACACCACCCTAATGCAGAGCATCTCCATTAGCTCTTGTAACTAACACCTCTCATGCCTGTGGTACTCACTCGTTCCCTTCCTGCAAGGACATTTTGTGCCATACAGAGCCCTTTTGGATTGGGATAGAGAAGCTGAACATGAAACTATTGTTCACTTCATGCAAATAGCAACACACATTCTATCCTGAAAGGCCCACTCTGCTGGAGGATCAGAAGAGCTTCAGTGGTTTTGATTCCCATAGCACATCTGTCTTTTAAAGCTTTGTTCTGTGAGATTTCAGAAGGCTATTTGGGTAGAATGAGGAATTGGTTTTATTATTAAAATTAATGAATTTATGTTGGAGAGGGCAGACTAGAGAAGTTCATGTTGCACTTGGAAGGGAGGGGATCGATTTGGTCAAGATGCCTCGTCCTTTGAGGGCCTGTATTTCAAGCACTGGAACATGCTGCCAAGGGAAGTGGTGCAGTCACCATCCCTGGAAGTATTCAAAAGATGTGCAGATGTGGCACTCGAAGACTTGGTTTAGTGGTGGACTTGGCGATGGTTGGATTCAATGACCTTATAGGTCCTTTCCAACCAAAGTGATTCTATGATTTCAGTCTGACATATGTCCCTAANNNNTCACCATCCCTGGAAGTATTCAAAAGATGTGCAGATGTGGCACTCGAAGACTTGGTTTAGTGGTGGACTTGGCGATGCTGCTTTAATGGTTGGATTCAATGACCTTATAGGTCCTTTCCAACCAAAGTGATTCTATGATTTCAGTCTGACATATGTCCCTAAGGAAACCTCATCCTCCAAAATCTGCTTCTCCCTGTAACAGGACACATCATTGTGCCAGACTTATACTCTATGGTCCTCCAGCCCAAGCTCTGGTAGATCTCTTGGACATGCCCTGCTTTTAGATGTCCTCAAGATTCAATATTCTGTGGGGCTCAGGGGAAATAAACCAAGGTGTAATTTATGTGACAATGGGAATAGAAGAGGGAGCGAAAATTCTGACAAGATAAAATGGAGCTCATGGGAACAACTGGAACACATATTCTGGTTTAGTTAATTCTCTTCTTGACACATTTACCTCAGTCAGTAAGTTGTGAACTGCCATGGCTGAGGAGCAAGCGTTCCTCTCCTGTGTGTCACGCTTGCTCTGCAGTGGTAATCGGGGACAGAGGGGCGGGCAAGGATCCTGCCATCTGCAGTACCACACTCCACCCAGCAGTGACTGGGAATCACAGCTCTTAGCAACATCCACATCTGTTTACTAGACTGTACTTTGGACAACCCTCTCTGCCACACCTCTGAAATACTGCTTGCAGAATTTAATTATAAACTTAGAGAAAGAGGGAGAAACACTGTCTGTTGAAAGATATTCCGAAGTTAGAAAGCAGCTTTAGAGAACTGTAGGTTACAGCTGGAGAGGGTGTTCACAGGGCCACTCTACAGGAAACTCTCACAATTGCAGATTGCAAGAAATTGGGGGGATATTACCCAGCATTTGGATTTCTTACCTTCTTCTCTAAGCAGCTGCTAATAGCCAATGTCCAAGATAATACAATGGGACAGATAGATTTCTGGGCTCATTCAGGACTGCCATTCCTTTCTCTTATCTCCCAAAAGAATAGGGAGCTTGGTTTATCAGCCCCAGTGGCTGTTACAGGTCTTACACCAGCCTTGCCTACATGGGAAATGCCTAGGTTGCCGCTCCAGTGTCTGGGTGTAGAACTGGGGCTGGGTGCAGTTGTGGTGCTGACTGAAGAGGTAAATACACACCAGGCACAGCTCTTACAAAGGTTGGAGCTCTTGGTGTCCTCTGCCCACACAGTAAGTCTGGCCTGACAGTCCTAGTGGGGAGCCAGCACAGACAAACAGAACTTGGGCATTTTTACAAAGGAGAGCACACTCGGGGCTGTGTTATTTAGCTGTAATTCAGGTCAGATGACATAAAGGCAAGACTGTCCATGCTAGTTTGTCCAACATGGTTATGAACCAGGAAACAGCATTTGAAGACACATCTGTAATAACCAGAAATGCAAATAAAGCATCAATGCCTTCCAGCTAGAGGCTACAGCGAAAGATCAGCAACAGTGTGTTGACTAATTTGAATATGCACAGGAATTCTGCAGGATCTGCAGGGGATCTACTTGACAGACAAGTGATACTGTATAAAATAGAATTCCTATTTAGACTCATATGAGGAAAGAATGTTCCTGCTGCATGAAAAAAGTCTACATGGGTTTTCAGAAGTAAACACAGAATTCTAAATATGATTATGTCACAAATCTTCCAAACCTAGTTATTATATTCCCAGTTAATAAGCAACTTGTTAAATGCAGGAAGTAAAGTCAGCAGTGATTTACTGCCCAGTGCAGTTGATAAATCACTCCTCCATTGCATCACTAGCTACACAGGACTGAGTGATCTCCCATCTGCTCTGTCCTGTCTGCTGTTGTCCTGCAAACCACGCAATTATTTAGATCAGCCCAGTGTGGGTGCAAGTCACTGACATCTGATTAAGCAACACGATCGTGCTCTTTGTGCTGCTGTAAATAACAATGAGAAGTGCTCAGCATTCCTCCATGAGCTAACTGACACACAGAAGATGCATGTTTTTAACTACAGATCAGTTTAAGAGCAGATTTCATTGGAACTGGCATGAATGTGCAAGGGGAAGGCTTTGGCAGCTGTCTGGAGAATTTTACACTCTGAGAGGTGTGATTGCTCCTAGTTTGTTTCCACGATTTCTTAGCCTGGAGACTGTCACTGTACTGCCCTTTAAAGAGAAGGGTGCACCATCTGAACCGAGGTGCTGTAAAATCACACCAGTGCCTCTCCTTCTCTTTCCCCATCCATCAGCTTGGCAATGATAAGAGGGCCAACATCCTCTGCTCCTCAGCTTGTGCCTGTTACGTGGGGTTTCAAGTGTCCTTCATGCCAAAGACTTGCTATGTCAGAGCAAAGAGGTTTTTATGGAGAGGTGACAGAGCTACAATTAGGGGAGAAACAACCATAGAAGTCTTCGGGCCCACATGTGCTTCTTCAGAGAAGATACATCCAGTCCTAGGCCAAAACAAAGCTGCCTTTGTGCTCTGTAAACCCTGAGCTGGATCAGGGGGCAGGAGAGAGCAGACCTTTAGTCATGTCCTGGGTGGGCAGAGGAAGCAGGAAGAGGGTGCAGATTGCCCCCCATTGATTACGTGTTTGCAGAAGTTTCCAATGCTTTTCAAGTGGAGCACACACATTCCTGTGACACAGGCCAAGACAGAAGATACCTCTGATCCCAGTCGCCCCATGGGCCTAAACCAAACCAGCCATCCAGGATGTGCATGTGGCCAGCTGCATTCCAGGAGCCTGCCCAGAGCCAACAGGCAGCAGAACAACTGCACAGAAAACTAGTTGAGGAATTCCTGGAATTTCTGAAGAGTATTGAAATAACCTTAAGTCTCCAATAGAAGGCAGGTATGAGAGATAATAGCAGAAGTACCTGCTTAATCCTCTTTGATATTCCATTAAAGTGGAAATTTGGTAAGAAAACATAATAATATTGAGAATGCTTATTTCAGCTTTTCTCTACCTCCTAGATTCTTTAGGAGCAAGGACACAAGGACTTCAAGAAGCCTCCAGAATACTCAGTAAACTATTGTATTATAAAAATAAGAATTTTTTTTTCTCCTGTTCATAATAATTTTCCCAGTTCCCAGAACTATTTGGAACTACAGTAGGTATATATCTCCTCTTGCTATTCTACACAGATTTCTATCAGCAGCAAGATCTCCCTACATGGCAGCATACCCTTCACTTCAAAGATCTTCCCAACCCTTTAGGCTATAATTAGACTTGTAAGTGCTGGAGCCAATCTGCCCAACAGGGAATCTTCTCTGAAAACAAAGATTTAGTAAAAGTTGAAAGAGACGATGGCAAACAAGAAATGGCTTGTGGCTTCTTGAAATTTCTCCTGCTGACTGCACTTTCATTAAGTCTGGTAAAAACCCAGCTCTCTGTGCCTATCGATAAAGTCAAGAACACCGATTCTCTTTTAAAATGTAGGCTCCAGGTTCTTCCCCTCTACCAGGTGGAAGTTTTCATAAAACTGGAAATTAGACTGGAAAGACATGCTGTTGGAGTTCTACTGTAATACTTATGTCTCAACCACTCACCAAAATCACTTTCTTTCTATTGTAATAGAAGTTTTATGTTATATTATGAAATTTGTCATATCTTCCACTTACACACTGTATGGAAACCTTTGCGATGGATCCTACTTGTGCCTTATAAAAGGGGCAAATCATTTCCCCTTTTGGGGTTGTCCAGTCTGGAAAAGAGAAGAAAGTCCAGGAAGACCTTTTTATGGCCTTTCAAAATATAAAGGAGACTGATAAGAGAGAGGAATTTACTAAGATCTGTAGTGACAGCACAAGGAGCTACGGTTTTAAACTGACAGAGGGAAGATTTAGATCAGATATTAGAAAGAAATCCTTTACTGTGAGGGTGGTGAGGCACTGGCACAGACTGCCCAGAGAAGTGGGCACATCCCTGGAAGTGTTCATGGCCAGGCTGGATGGGGCTCTGAGCAATCTGGTCTAGTAGAAGGTTCCCTACCCATGGTAGGGGGAGTTGGACTAAATGATCTTTGAGTCTGTTCCAACCCACACTATTCTATGATTCTAATATTTATCTCTGCCTCCTGTAGAAGTACTGCACCTTTGGCTAATAGCTAAAAAAATCAGGAACCTTAGTTCTTTCCTGCCATATGCAGCTCTGATGATTACAATAAGCACTTGGACACCAAAGCTTTCAGCAGCATTCCCTGAGCTACTATTATTTTTGACACCAGTCCACACCTAAATTTAGCAATTCCCAGTCCTAATGTCAGTGCAACTTTGCTATTGCTGATTTAGAATAGGGTTCTGGCACAATATTCTCATTCTGAAAATAGCTTCTAATTCTTTACCCAGGGCAAAAGGGCTGTCCTGCTCCACCTACACAACCTGATGATTCAGTGGTATACTTATGTTCAGACTGATGCACAGACTGATTTATGAAGCTCCCCAGTCCTTGTTAGATCAATAACACTGAGGGTAGGCCTGACTCAGATATTAAGACACACTGAATTTAAAGGATTCTTAAATTTAAATTTAAATCATATCCAAATCTGCAGTTGGAACCTGTCATTTAAGGGTACAAACACCTTCAGGCATAGACCCATAGGTTGCACACTCCAGAATGCAAATTTGCAAAGTGACAGCTGGCTGCTGGTGTGCAGAAGTGATCCCAGATGCTCCACAGGTTTCCTCAGCACGTAAAGCAAACTTTAAATGCATGTTCAGAGGACAAGCAGTGAATCTGGTCTTTGTACATGCTTGGAAACTATTTTGCACCTTTACAGTAGTGCTCCATGCATATGTGATAGCTGAGGCCACTCCTTATTCTTAAACTTGACTCTCTTTCATTCAAGTCCCATAAATGATACCTCAGACTCCAAACCCCAGAGCTGGTCATTCATGAGGTTAATTCTACCTGAATATAAGCTTAGGAGAGAGCTTACAGTCTCATGAGGATTTAATTCAGAAAGCAGGGATTATGCTGCTTATGTGACATGCCACATCTGAGTACAAACCCACCAATGCCTTGCAATTTTCCAGCTTATTATTCAGTAGTAATAGACATGAATGAAAACGAAACGAATAACACTCCTGACACTCCTGCCACTGCATACCCATCGCTTCAATTTACAAGCTGCTGTGCTTGTAAGTGATCATTTGCAAGGCCACATTGACAGCTCACTGAGAACATCAACACTACATGCAAGATCTGGGGGGTCATCTCATGAAAAGAGTGAAACTCCGGTCAGAAAGCCCAGGAACAGATGTCAAACTTACATGTTTTCAAAGGGAAGCACTAACATTCCCTAACAAATTCTCCCAGCCTTTGCTGCAAGGGTGACTAGAAAAATGATGGGTGAGTCAGATCCAAAGCCAGTCAACCACAAAAATATTTCAAAGTTTCTTATCTGATGGGGATCATCAATATCAGGTATTTGGGTGGAGTTTCTTGATCAGTTTATCCACTCCATTACTATGAAGGAATATATATGCACCTTTGCACGCTCCCAGTCACTTCATCCTGCCCCCTTCCTTGCATTCGACAGTGAGGTTACACCAGCATGCACACTTAGGTAAGTTGAGTAAGAAGAATTGACTCAGCTCAAAACTAATCTCACAAAAAGAAAGAAAGAAAAAAAAGGTCATACCAGCTGCACACTTGCCAGGCCTGTACAAGGGATGCAAAAGGACAACATGGAGAGTGTGTGGGAAGAGAAAGCAGAAGAGGCAGCAGCAGCCCTAAATGAGCTTAGACTGATTGTGAAACATCAGAATAGACTTATGAATCACATTTCCTTTCATAAAATAATACCACAGAACATCTGATCATCTCCCCACAGTAACATTTGAACATAAATTGAATAATATCCCAATAATGTAGTTAATGCATATAAGATACTAAGCACTCCATGGATTCGGTCAGTTTGCTACAATAACAGGCATTTGTGTAAATGAACTAGAAAGGGTTGCCCTTCTTGTGATTTTACCAAAAATGCCCAACTCTTTCATACTTCCACTCTGAGCACAGTCACGTAGTTGTGAAAGACTATCACATTTCTCATACAGGAAACATCTCATGGATACACAGAAAGATGCTGGTTTGGCTTATCAAACAGAACTGTTCTTCTTTCTATTGATTGAATATCTCCTCTCATGAACCCTGGGCCCAGACTATCCTGGGCTGCACTGAACAACACAACAGTCCAGCCACACAGGCACCTGTCACAACCCATCCGAGTGCACTGTGCAGGTTCGTCAGGGCTCCCTGTAGACTCAAAGGCTCAGAAGCAATAAATGACAGATCTCTGATCCCAACCTCCTTGTGAAAATACTTCATTGGTAGGAAGGCTTCTGTGTTACTTTCTTTTCAAGAAACAAATTGTTTAACAGGATTTCCCTCCTATCTTTCTCTTCCACTGGGCAAGAATAGCTAAAAGCATGTTGCTCATATTGAGAGTGTGAAGCAGTAAGAGCAGAGCAGCTTAACACAAATCTGCCGGAATTACAGATCACACTACAAAACCATAACATCTAAGTATTTCTCCCTGTTTTGTTGAATCTTATTAAACCATTATTTATGCTGATATTGGGCCTGAAGTCTCCAGCCAGACATGAGGCCAACTGGGATGGATGGCTGTGTGGGTACAAGGAATCCACCTGCCTAAATCCCCATCCCCGCAAGTGCGCGTTGCACTCTCCCGCATCCGTCCCCCGGTATCAGTCCTTGCTCCAATAAACCACTTTGCTCTCTCTAGACCTGTGACCTGAACCTGTGTGTGCTGTAGCACCGCACGACAGCAGAACTACACCCAGGGTAGGTGTTTCCTGTGGAAAGCCACATGTGAGGGGCTTTTCTGAGTAGTAGGCTTGATGGTGCACGTTCCTTTTTTGTTGGTTTAGAGATGCAACTTGCTCTGCAGCTGTCAGGGCTGAGTGGGCAAGATATGGCTGAGATGGGATGTTTGAGACCTAATTTATAAACAAATAAAGATTGAAAAACCCTCCCTTACAACATCACTGGGGAAAAAAGAAGAGTTAGTGCTTTATTTCTT
This sequence comes from Myiotriccus ornatus, assembly GCA_036023395.1. Lineage (NCBI taxonomy): Eukaryota > Metazoa > Chordata > Aves > Passeriformes > Tyrannidae > Myiotriccus > Myiotriccus ornatus. The sequence goes on from JAYRBT010000010.1 coordinate 8,203,527, forward strand.
AGTAAGTTTTATCTCAACAGAGGACCTGACCCTAACAGGATTTGTTTTAAAACAAAGAGAAAGAAAAGGGGAAAAGGGAATGGGGAAGGGGGAAAGGAGAAAGGGGAAAGGAGAAAGAGGGAGGGGAAGTGTGATTACTTCACTGACAGAGATGCTGCATTTAAATTGGAGAAAATTCAGATCAGTCAAGATGGGACATAAATGAGCACAAAGGAAAAGTCCTTGATCCTTTGTGCAGGTGTCACTTTTCAGGAGAAAAATAGACATAACTGTAAGACAAACACAGTCACATCAAATTAAGTGTCTTTGCAGTGCTGCTCAAAAGCAGTGACTCTTGTTCAATAATTGAAATACCTCTGACTTTGCTTTCCATGTACCCAGTTCTTCAAAACTTGTAATTATGTCTGAATCATGCTTCCACATACACACACCTGAAATTCTAACTATATCTCCTAATTTTGAAAATGTGACTCATTGAAGCTGTATTTTCTGGGTGCTACATTATCCAGACATGTATAAGGCAGAAATGATAACTAAAAGTAAGAAAGAAGAACTTATGGGAAAAAAACCCCACGTTTGTGTACTAGGGAAAGAATCAGTAATTATCATTCTGATAAGAAAAATGAATGATGTTTGTTTTATAAGGGTTGGACTTGATGATCTCAGAGGTCCTTTCCAACCCATCTGATTCTATGACTGTATGATTCTATAAGGCTATTTCTATTATAATTTAAACACTGCTTAGATAACATGTCAAATTTCCACAATGATCTACAAACTTTTCCTTCTAAGGTGAACTGCCAATTGTAAAGAATTATATTTTGTCTTACTGCAGAATTAAACAGACAAAGAGAAATCTGGGAAGGCTGCTATAAAGTACTTAGTCATACTAAGGCATACAACAAGAGAAAGGAGAGATCAAGTGAAAAACTCCATAGGCCTTGAAGTTTCTCCAAACAAAACCTGTATCGCAAAGCAACACATCCTTCTGTGGGATCATTAGCTGTTCAGATTTTAACCTTGCTCTACTTTTGCTGGATGACCTTGACAACACTATTCCCATCTCTGATTTTCTGTCCTGTGTGTGAAAACAATTCCTCGCTTCACAAAGATGTCAGATTTATGGTTGTAAAGCGACAACAGACCCTAATTATCTTGATATGCAATAGTTAAATTTCTGTGAAGTCAGTGATGAGGTCAGGAATGATTCAGATCAATCACAGTCATGTGAAAGAATGGGAGATACACAATGGGTTTGTGTTTGATATTTTGTTGAGTGAGAAATCTCTCTGATTCTATGATTCTGTGAAACCATACAAGGCACAGCATTATAGTGGTTTTTCAACTGAATTTGAATGAGTGCTTTTTTTTAACCCACTTTTTCTCTTTACAAAAGTTTGCAAAAGTGTATTTAAAGAAGGCATATTCATAGCACTTACTTTGGTTTCTTTTTCAAATACTTCTGTCTCAGTCTACTGCCCATGGAGACTTACTACTGATGTTCTTCAATGAATCAGGCATTCATTCCCCTTAAGGTGGTGTAAGAAGTCACCACGGTTCGTGGGGAAGGTGGAAGAGAAAAAGAAACCCTAAATCACTCTCTTTCTTACTCCTCTGAAGATTTCCAAGAAAAAAAAAAAGCGAGAGGTTTCACTGCGATCCGCAAACTACCTACCTAGCAGTAAGATGTTATTTGGCACCTCGGAGACTTGGAGCAGCAATTAGCTAAACTTAAGAACGTGAGGCATTTTTAAGATATAAGTACTTTCGAACTTCTAAGCAACATTACTTTTAGCACTTTCGAGTGCCGTCGCAAGGCGCAGTTTCCCCACGCAGATCACAGCAGTCTCAGCCTCCCCACCTCCTGGGGAGCAGAGATAATGCCCAGGGCGCGCAGTGCCGCGGGCGGGCAGGGTGTTTACCAACACTGGGACACCCGAGCCGAGGAGGGAGCCCGGGCCGGGCGCGGGGAGGGGGCGGAGCCGCTGGCTCCGGGCCCCGGAGCCCATATGCTACCGGGGAGCGCGGGCCGGCCGGTCCATCTTCCCCGAGGAAAGAAGCGCAGGAGAAAGCAGCTCGCCGGCCACTCCTGGAGGTGAGGTGCGGGAATCTCTGCTGGGCGTCGTCCCGTTCCCCCTCTCGCTTTCTAAACTAAGAGCAGCCGGGTTGTTCGTTCCTCTAATGGCTAAAGCGAGTAGCCGGGTAATGAAAATTAGAGAAAATATTCTGGATTTCTAAATGACTTTTTTTTCCCCCCTCTCTCTTCTGTCTGGCTTCGGGGGTTGTAAGAGCTGGTCTGTTCAGGGGAGGAGGGTGTTTCACTTATCCGCGTTTCAGGAATTGTGGTTCCCTGCTTTGGACAAACGAGTTTTCCAACTGCTTTGTTTCCAAGGTTTCGGTGCAGACCGCATCCATTAACGCCCTACGCGCCTGCTCCGCTCCCGTCCTAAAGAAGGGTCTTTTCGGGGGTTTGGGATTTCAAATTTCTGTGATAGACGAGACCCAAAGTTTAGTGCAGTTTTAATGTCTGTTCTGTGTAGCCTTTTAGCAGATTTCCCTCAAACCTCTGTCTGGCAGTCGATTATGTTTAAGGAAAAAAAAATGGGCGGAAAAGTATCAGAAGCTTTTTGTGGCCCTTTCAGGGTCTTTCTCATGCCCTGAGCCTCGGAGGGAAAACCCGCGACCACTCGAGCATTGCGGTGAAACAACCCATTCAAAGGAGCGCCGTTTCCTCCCGCCCCTTGTTCCAGCAGCCCCTCCCGGCTTCCTATTTCTCCAAACTATTTTTTTTTTTCCTCCTGGAAAAGTGTGGGATTTCTTTTTTTTCTTTTTTTTCCCTCTCAACTATTCCCACCCAAGAAAGTCGCAAACCCGGCTGGGAGTTTCTCCGCGCAGCCCTGGGTTGCAACACGGGGACGCGCCCCCGGGAGCGCCGGGGCAGCCGCCCCCGACCCGGCCTCGTTTAGTGCCCGGTGAGCCCGGCCGGGAGCGGCTCCCCCGCGGGCAGCGGGCACGGAGCAGCCCCCTCCCGAGCAGTTTTTGGGGACTCCTCAGGGAAAACCGGCGGGAGAAAAAGCTTCGGGCAAAACAGGCAGAGCCAACGTTTTTCCAAGCGCGCCTTTGCGCAAAGCAAAGCTAAGAAAAGTATCATTCTTTGCCTGTGCTCTTGTCCGGGCTGCGGAGCTCCCGGCGGGGGAGGTGTGTGGGGACGGGCCCGGCCGGCCCCCGCCTTTGTTTCCCCAAAGGGGCGCCCGCAGCCGCATGGCTGGAAGTTGTTGTCTGCCCCCCGCCCCTCCCAGGCGGCTCCCGGGCTCCCCGGATGCCCCGGGGGATGGGGGAAAACACGGCGGCGGGAAGGATCACGATCGCTTTGGCGCTGGTCTGGGGGTTCGGGTGGGTGCCGGGAGGCAACAGCTATCTGGGGAAACCCCGTGGAGGCGGCGGGTTGTCCTTCAGCCCGAGAGTTTCCCAGTGTGTTCGACTCTCCTGGGTTTCAAAGGTTTTCGGGAGAGCTTAGGATGCTCTTGGCGCCGTGCGGGGCAAAGCCGCGGGCGCGGCGGGGCCCGAGAAAAGGGGGAGTCGCTTTGGCTCATCCGCGTTGCGGGGAGCACAGGGAACACCCGGGCTATTTTGGAACAAGCAGCTTCGTTAACTGCTCCTGCGCAAGATCTTGGGAGTACCCAGAGATGGGAGACTGATACTACTCCAGTGTAAGCAACTCCAGCAAGTGCAAGACAATGAGAAACCCCTGTAACTATCTTGGCTCTGCAAAGTAGTGGAGAACTCGGTACGTGTTGCTCTCTTGTGCTGCTGCGTCCTCATCTACGCTTATGCCTGAGGATCGCTTAGTGTTGAAACTACTAATGTAGCTGTTGAAATCTGTTTTGTATGAGGATGTCTTGTTCTCACTTCTCCCTAATTCTTGCCTTTCTCCTAGCAGTTGGAAAGGGAAAAGGATGGAGTTAGCAAAGGGATAGATTAATTTTTAAACAGGGAAAGTAGCTGTAATCTAAGAGAGGATAAATGCCAGGGCTTTTTTTTCTTGTTGAACAGGGCAGGAGACAGTAAATCACTGTTGATAACACCCATGGAACATTCTAGTATTCCAGAAGGCTGAACTGTTACATGGAATTGGATGTTGCTCTGGTATTTTGGAAGTTACGGGTTGTTCTGCACACAACTAGTTTCATAGAAGTCTGTCTATTACATACAGAAATGTAGTATCTCAGTAAAACTGTGGGCTTTTTCGCTGGTAGAGGTTTTGGAGTTTGTTTGTTTGTTTGTTTTTCTCCTTAGAAATCTAATAGCAGTATCTGCTTACTAGTTGTCTTCATTTAGTGAATCAAAACTCTATCACTTTCTGCTTTCTCCAAGATCCTAAATTATTGAGAAACAAACTGGTTGTTCCTGCTGCCCAAAGCAGTAGTTGGGACAGTCTCTCTGACATCTGGCCAAACTGGAGTAGTGAGTACTGACACTAGGAATGGTAATTCGCCTACAGATTAGGGAGAAGCATGTGGAAAACCCTGCAAGTCATCGCTTATCGTGTGTAATGCCAGTGGCTTATGTGTTTGGTGTTACTCTGCACCTACAGTGTTACAGCATCTAGGATGTACTGAGCATGGCCTCTCCCTTGGTTATCCCTCTATGCCTGAGGAATTGCCTAGGTAATCCTTTAATTTGAAGATGTTGGTTACTGAAAGTACAGAAGTACTGAGGGGGTTTTGCTGGGAAGCTCCCTGTGGTTTTGCTGTTGCTGCAGTAGGTCTGCTGGGCCTTGGAACTGGCAGAAAGAAGTGGAGGGAGGCAGAACACCATGGATTACCATTGCACTACTGGCTCTTCCTTCCATATGGCACTTGCAGAATTTAGTCAGATACCTTCCTTAGCTTCCTAAGATATGTGCATCTTGACTGAGCCTATCTGATTATTCAGCAGACCTCAGCGAGCCTGCAGAAAGCAGCATGGTCCACCTCTGTCAGATTGGCTGGAAATGAAAGAAGGATTTTCCACTGATAAAAGAGACATTGTATAGTTGGATTCTTTGCAACATTTGGAAGATTGTGGTCCAGATCCTGAACTGAGATCTGTGCACTCCTCAGTCTTCAAAAACTGAAATAATAGTCATGGACACTAGAGGGGTTCTGCTCTTTCATAAACTTTCTTCGTGGGACATTTGTCCTTGGCAGCAACAAAAGGGGAATGCTACAGAAGTACCTTTGAAAGATGACACTTGACTTAAATTCTGTAGTCAGTGGGGAAACCACCACAGTGTATGGAAATAGGATGATGAAACACCTTCGCTTTGGAATTTGCAGCTTTTCAGAATGAACCTGTACCAGTCCTGAGGTTTACTTATTGCTTGGCTGACTGCACAGGCTGATCTTCAACTTGGACAGAATTGTGGCTTGGAGATGCTGTGGCTACTACATGTCCGAATAACTCAGAAAATCTGCGAGATCCCCAAACTGCTAAACAACCTGTGAACAGATGAAGGGAATGTTGCAAGTGAAAGCAACTTATTTGGAAAGACTGTTGAAGAGGGACATACATCTACATACGGCAAAGACCACGGGGTGTGGGAGTTCCTGCCTTGTAGTGCAGAGGAAGCTGATTTCCTACAAACCAGTTTCATGAGGTCAGGGGTGACTGTCTGGTACCATCTCCAGATTTCTGGAGATAGTTTTAAACTGGAATAAAAAGGTTTTGATCACTCAAAACTCACAGGAATGTTGACATGCTCTGAAGGTACACTGTCACCTTTCAGGTGAGCAGCTCAACCTCACCAACCCTGGTGAGGCCACATCTTTGGAATAAAGAGCTTCTTTTGTCAACACAGCATATTGTTGGAGGTACTTTGGGACATGGGTGGCAAAGGAAGGGATTTAATTTGTCCTTTGCATTTAGAGCTGAGGAAAGTTGCTTCAAATTGAACATTCTGTTGGCCCAGTAAGTCTGCTCACATTTCTTCTGCTGCTGCATCCTGCGATGTTTGTTTTTCTCAGTTTCACTTCTCCAGAGACCTGAGGAGGCTTGTCAGGCAAAACTGACCTTTTGTCTTAAGGCAGGAAACTTGGTTTTTTAACTGCTACTCATCATACATCACTGCAGCCCTGTACCCTCTAGCTGTGTTTTTCCATGAATTATGAAACGGAGGATGGATGGATTTCCTGATACTTGAGTTGGTTACTAAAGGAAGATTAGGCTTTAACTTTGTACTGTACAATGGAGCGGCTCAGGAGTTTTATTGTTAAGACGATAAAAAGTGCTTTCACAACTCGTCCTTGTAACCGTCCTGACTTTCCAACAAAATATTATTCGCTATATTTTCCAGTAGGAAACCCTTATAGTGGATATTAAGGGTGGCAAAGGTAATTCATTAGTCATTCTTACAACTTTTTTTTTCGAGGTTCTGACTGCTTTGTCAGCAAGACTTGAGTGAAGTCCTGTGGTAGTTAAAAATACTGACTTTGTAGTGCACTGTAGTTAAAAGCTCAACTTTCTAGAATGATCGGGCTTCTTTAGTGATGTCTTTGTTTTTCCTTCTGTCTTGCTTTCTGCCTTGCAAGGTTCTGCTCCCATCTTTGTAGCTTCCTTCTGGAGTCCACAGTATGGTGTTTTGTGGTCTGTCTCTCGATGAATTCCATTTATATTTTGTACTTAACTCCGTTTCACTAAACTGTCCTCACAGCAGTTCTTAATCTGGTGCTGTGTGTATGCAAGTGCTGAATGTAGTTCAGTTACGTTCTTGGCCTTACGTTAGTCTTGCGAAGAAGTCTGTTTATATGTACACACATATGTACAATAGACATGCATTTTTAGATATAAAAAATATTATTTTTACTAGCTCCTGATATTATTGAATAGTGTGACCTCTTATCCATTTCACCTAAGCAGAGACAAGTACTTCTGGTTAAATGCAAATACACAAGTTCCTTCATTTAATTTACAAAGACTGTAGTCTTGGAGAAATCTCTCTACTTATTAAACATGTTGGGAGTGTTTTGCAGCTCCTTTGTTTGACTTTTCTTATCTGATTTGAATCTTGAAGGTAGGCCTGAGGAATTCTTTGTTTAGTCATCTGTTCTGTGGCTTGTTATGGCCAGTGGCTTGTTAGCAGCTCTCAGTGAGGGCACTTGAGCATTGATGAGCTGGAACTGCAGGATGCTGTCCTGCAGTGGCCGCAGCTCTCTGTGTTGTCGTGTTTCTCATAAGTGCGTGTGGGGAGCTTGGTGCTTTTCTTTGCTTTTCTGCCGTGAGCCCGTGCTGCTCCTGCTCCCCGGATTTCATAACAACAAAAAGCAGACGAGTGTGTCCCGTTCAATCCCTGGCCCTGTTGCATTGCAGAAGAGGCTGTATAAAAAGGCCAAAATTCTTCTTAGTTCCCACAGAAGTAGGAGAGGATTAATGGAATTCATCCCACCGGGTTTGCAGACAGGCTTAAACAAAGCCTTGCACCGCTATTATTCCAGGCAATCTGCAGCTCCTTTGTATATGCTGAGGTGGTTCTCGATCCACATTATCCTAAAATCTGATATGTTTATGCCTTTCAGGCTGGCTTGAAGCAAACATGGAGACCTCCCATGTGTATTTATGTGCCTTTGGTATTGAATTTGGTTTTAAATTTTCAATGCACCATAACCTTTTGAAGTGAAATATTTGACTGTCTCGAAAACTACATCAGAGCCTTGAAACTTAGGTAGTCCTATAAAATAATTGAAATTAAACATTTCACTACTGAACTAAAGGAAAAGGATAGCTGGATACATGAATCCCGATATCACAGAAGTGCTAAATCAGTGGTGAAACATTATCCCCTCCGGTCCTTTTTGTTGGCCAGTTCATCTGGTACACTTAAGTTTAGCTAAACTTTGCTGGTTTTTTACTCTTTTCCCCAAACTGACAGTTACTTCACAAGGAGTGATATCTTTTGATACAAATAGAGATTGGAGTGCCTAAACTTTACAGGTTTGAATGGTACTTGTTCGATCAGGAGTTTGATTACTCAAACTATCTGTTCCTCTTAACATAATGGTTATTCAGTTTAAAAGTTAACACTGTTTTGGGCTTTTCTTATGCCAGTGAAGGCTTTGTGAATGCTTTCAGAATTGCAGACTGGAAGTTAGGAGAAATGGACAGTCTGATGTGTTGCTATTTCTAGATAATGATTTGCCTAAAGTTAGGGTGACTCTTTAATTGAATTCAAGATGCCATTTATGTAACTTTAATTTAAAGGCATTAACAAATTTCTTGAATGACTACTACTTCATGCTTTTATAGAAAAGGTGTGTGTGTATGTTGTATATACAGGCTTCATGTTTATGCAGAATTTGTATGTGTCGAAACAGTTGTAGCAAATTATTGCTGAACCACCCCAAATGGTAATTCTTAAGAAAATAACCGAAGTACAAACGCTAAACAAGAAGTGAGTGCGTGGTCAGATAGGCTGCTTACTTGATTTGAAGAGATGCATTTCCTATTAATAAAAGAAGACAACCCACTACATGGGGTTATCCATGAAGCAGACAGGGTCATTTTTCAACTCCCCTCTCCCCCCAGCCTCGAGCAGAATACAGCATTTCTCTTTTTTAGCTTAAGAGTTACTGGCAGCTCTGCACAGCAGAGAACGGGAGAGTGTGAGAATGAACAAGGCCTGATTCTGTTCAGGGCCAAGGGAACAGTGTGCAGTGACTGTCAGTTCCTCAGTGCACGTACAGCTGTGGATGTATGGAAAGATGAAGTGGCTTAAGCAATATTTGCTCTTGGTGACCTCAAGAGGAGGCCTTTGAAGTGCTGTGCTAATGGCAGCTCTACTACATTTGTGGGAGGGGATGAGCCATTAGGGGTCATCTTTAAGAGGTCCTCTTCCTCATCAGAAAGCTCATCTTTTAAAATTAACTATACATTCACATGCTTCCTTAGATATTGATAGAAGTATTGTTTTTCTCCACAGAGCAGCTTGTTTTCTAGGCTGATCCTCGAAGTTTCCTTTAAGTTGCTTTAAGAGACTGTCTGAAATTACTAGAAGACTTTTGTGTAAGTGTGTGCTTGAGGTACAGCTCTGTGCATGGTGGATTCAGTGTAGCATTAGCCCTTGTGCTTGCTGGGTCTGTACATGTGGTGTGGGAAGCATGGCCTTGAAGCTGAAGACCTGAGTACTTCCCCAAAACCAGCGAACATTAGTCTTTACTGTCTGGTATCCCTATGCGTAGGACTGGGACATGATTTCCTCCTTACTTTCTACAACATGTGTAAAAAACTGAAAATCAGACTGTGTTCCTGAGTGTGTGACCTGAGTCATCAAGATGGAAGAGTTTTTAGCTAAAGTGGTGACGGTTCTGACTGATGGGATGGGAACCAGAACTAGTGTTCTGCAGCCCAGCTTCCTCAAATTCTTGTGTATGTGGCTTTTGTCTCCCAGGGCTCTACTTGTAGGTTTGGAAACAAACTCCTGGAGGAAAAGATTTGATACAGAGAAGGGTGATCCAGGACTTCTGTCATGCTCAGCTATGTATAGGGCATAAATGGTGTCGGGATGGTAAGTCAGCATGATACTTGGCTAAGGTTAATAAGCCATGCTTAAGAGAGACAGGCAAGTTTATGCAGCTGAACTGAACTGGGAGCTCTAGATGGGATGATATTCTGTGTGGACTTGAAAGTTCACATATATCTAATCTGTGCTAATTTATGTCTGGAAAGGAGAAAACTAGTCTCATAGAACACTTAAAAAAACCCCACCAGTCCCTGTACCCTGTAAGTTAACCTGTATTTTGACTTCTATAATTTCAATGTTTTATTATATTTTCAAAACAAAAGGAAAAAACCATAATCCTTTTGGCACAAAAGCACCCTGTATTCTGATCTGCAAATTGAACTTACAAATTCTTACTTGTTTGTGTTCCTGCCTTACTGCCCACATGCTAGTTACTCATGTAACATCCAAATTTTGACTGCAAACTCTGCAATATGGGACATCCATTTGGAGTTTGATGCAGAATTGGGGTTATAGGGTAGAGTATTGTCAGAGAAGATGGACAGACTGGGGAGTAGATGAGGTACAATGGTGTTAGTCTTGTGTTTACATGTGTCCTTCATACACTTTCTAACTCAGTGCATTTTTTAAAAATATTCATACTAGGCAAAAGAAAAGTTTCTAAGTGAGGCCCCATGGAAAGGCAGCTTGAACTAGTCTTACAATTAGTTGTGTCAGTCTGAAATTTGACTTCCTCTTTTAGTTTGGCAGTTAACATGGAAAAAGTCTGCTTCAGATAGTTGTTCAGCTTGATCTTCAAGTATGGCCTGCAGATTGGAACAGAAATCACCTTAGGTTTGAGGGGAAAATAGGCAGGAAATAACATCTCTAGATCTAGTTGAAAATAAATATTTGAATGGGCTTACTTAAAACAGGCAGCAGAAAGAATTACTGATTACGTAGGGCCATGATGTTGTAGCTCTTCAGTTAGAACATGCTATGAAACAGAGATTCAGTATTAATGTGTAACTAGGGAATTTGCATTTTCTTGTCTTCCAGTGCTGAGCTTTGCACTGTATCCTTAACTACTTGATATTTCACAATTGCTTATTCTGGTATGGGGAAAACAGTTTTCTTCAATGTTTAGTTCAGAGCTTGCCATGTGTAATGGGATGTCCTTATTGCAAGGTTGTCTGCAATACTCTTATTTTAAAGAGATGGATACAGTAATGTGGGATAGAAAGCAGTGGCAAGTGAGCCCTTTGTAATACCTCTTTTTTGCCTGCTTTTGCAGGCAAGGTGTGTTGATAATATTCTGAGATTAAGTGAATATAGTCACTAGAAAATTCATTACAGCACTTGTACAGAAGCTTCCAGATAAGATTCCAAATATGAACAGAAATGATCTACTGTAAAAGGGGGAGGGAGATGACTTTGCAGAGGCTATACCCGACAGGGTAACGTTAACAACTGCAGCTGTTAATGTGCTCTGCCCCTTTGCTGCCCATTTCTGCCTTAGTACTTGGGAGCAGAAAGGAACGTGTGCCCATCTTTAAATACTGGCACTGTAGAACTGAATTTACATAAATGCAGACTGCTGCTCAGTGTAGCATTAGAGCTCACTGCTGCCAAAACAGATGCAGTGGGTTGTGAAATAGGTGCCATTACAGCCTTTTTAGCTGTGTCTTAAGAGCTCTGACTTGTCCGTGTGGAAGTTAAGCACTTAACTTAGACCCTTTCCTCAGAAAATGAGGGTGTTTGGCCTCAATCATGTCACTGCAAGACCAAAACTTCAGAATATTATTCTTACTGTCAGTACGAAGATCAAGTTCTTTTGACTCCATCTGCTTCACATAAAGCAGAGAATTTCATGTTGGTGCTTGTGTGTTTTATGCAAAATCACTTGAACTAAATGACTCATGTTTTGGAGACTTTCATTCTGAAAAACACCATCCTTCCTTCTAGCTTGTATGGGGAAGAGTCTGCAGTGGATATAGCAGGTTAAAACAACTGAGAATTGCAGTCTAAGTGTAGACTGGTGTTTGAAAGATGTGGTCCTGCTCCTCTCCTACCGTCTCTGCAGTGGCTGTTTTGGGCAGCTGATCTTCACGAAAGCTACTTAAGAAGGCAAGTCTGACCATTCTGGCAGATGTCTCAATTTAGATTGGCTTGTAGTAGCTGGGAAGCTTGCAGCTCATTTTAAGGAAAATTGAAGAAATTGCTCTCTTCCTTTCTACCCAATAGTTACAATAAGTGCAAAACCTCTGTAGAAACTAAATCTCTGCTGGCAGTTAGCTGCCTCCTGGCAGTGCTAAGCATTTACAACCTGATTCTGCTTCCAGCCCTGAAAGAGTTGAACTGCGTTAGTCATCTAAAGCTTTGCCATCCTTTTGATTTCTCTGCCAACCAACACTTCAGAGATTGCTCAGCACTTGCAAGTTTTACACATCAGTGAGAACCAGCAAGTGGGCACAGCATTCAATGGCTCATTTTTCTGGGTGCTGTTGTAGTTATTTGTGATACAAAACTCCCCTGGATGTTGAATGCCCTTTTTTTTCTCTTTAATAAGGAGATTTCTCTTGACTGAGCAATGTCAGAATCATTTAAAGAGTTGATGTTTTGGAAAGTGTTGGATGTTCACTTTCATAGAAAATCACGTGTCTGTTCAGTCTGAGAAGTCCTCAATGCATGCACAAAGAGCATCTAAGAATGCTGATTTCCCATCCTAGGAAACCACAGCCTGAGTTTCTAGTTGCAGGCAACCTAAAGAGCTTGCAGGCAAAGCCTGCACAGGAGATTGCAGAAGATGGGTTATATGTTCTTGGAAAAAGTCTGAAAAGCTACTGTCAGTCATCCCTGCATTATGTTTCTTATTGATGCAGCATCCATGACCTGACTGTAAATTTTTCATGGGTCTTTGTAGCATGTTCTTTTTGCTAATCCCATTGCCATTGAGACCATGTTTTCCTACAGAACTTGGCTTCCATTTCTCAACAGTTTGGACAGAACAGAACAAGGTGTAATAGTGGAAGTTTTGACGTTACTTAAAATTGTTTTCTTTGCAAGTTGTTTGTGATTTCTTTTCATCTTGGTGCTTGCAAACCATGTAGGAAGACAGACTTAGCTAAGTACCTTACTGCATCTTTTTTCCTAAAAGTGACCTTCTGTCACTATGACAGGAAGTCCTAGAAGTGTCAGGGTGTAACTTGCTCAGTGTTTCTGTTCTGTTTTCTCTTGTGACACAGCTCATATAAAAGGAGAAGCTGAAGATTAGTTTCAAAGCAACCTCTTAAGATACGTAAGAAGTTTTTCAAATATTTGTAAGTGAAGAAGGAGGACATAGGCCAGGGTAGAGATGACAGAAATTTGTGAAGACATCTCAGCAAAGGAAAAAATGATCAGAGGAACCTGGGTTACATAATCTTGTAGCTAAAGCTGTAAGCAGCAAACTCCATTTAGGCTCTGCTCCTATTAACTTAGACACTTTCTTAACAGTTGGAATGGAAAATCTTGATAAGCTTGTGTTTTGATGGCTTATTTGATGTGCGAACTTGACCAGGTTTCCTTTGGTCTTTGGGTGTAAGCAATACATAAATCAGTAATGCTGGAGATGGAAGAGTTCAATTTACAGGAATTATAACTGTTTAAATTGCTCCAGACATGGAAAAAAAAAAAAGTTTTAAATTCTACTTAACAAACAAAACTCTAAAACATATCAAAACACATGTTCTTTGAAACCTGTAGCCTCTTTCTGAAGACATTTTGAAAGCTTCAAGAGTATCTAACTCACTCTTTTCTTGGCCCATGCAGATTTAACTGCAGCATGTCTGCTTCGGTCACCTCTGTGGCTGGGCGCATTCCTTTAGTGCTGTAGAATTGGTCACAGATGTCCCTGTGACATCTGATGTCAGGATGGAGCACACAGGATGGAGTCCACCTGAAGCAGGATAGAGCAACTCTACGATGTGCCTTCTAACACTCCACTGTCAAACAAGCTCAGATTAGAGCAAAAGCCTGTCCTAGGGCTTCAAGTTTTCTGTAGCCACAGAGCCCGGCCAATAGCTTAGATTTGAAAAGACTGAAAGCTTCAGAAACAATGTGTGTTACATCTGGTTCTACAAAGGAAACTCTTGAATCCTGTTGTGCACTCAGGTTAGGCACAGCTTGACCTCAATTAGCCACTTTCTGATACTTCTTCAGGGTTTCATCAGGTTGCCTTTTGAGGGCAAGAGGTTGGGAGAAGGTGAATTTGGCTTGTTGAGCAACTATATAAACTCCGGAGCTGTCGAAGGTTGCTGTGGTGAGGACTGGGGGAAGAGTGAGTGTGAGGCTGTCCCCCCCGGCTTTTGATTGAACTCAACCATTGCATAGAACGGCTCTTTGGCATAGCCAAGGACAACACATGGACATAATGATCAGCAGCATTTTGGATGACTTGTGTTTGAAACTAGATAACATTTCAGTTTTACAATCTTTCTGGTAGGTCTTCTGAACTTTATCCAAGAGTTGTTGATGTTAAAGGGACAGTTGCTACAAATTGTAAAAAAAGTTTCTACTTAAGATAGTGCTTTGTGGTATATCCTGTTGTCTGGCAAAGCCACTTGTGATCTAAACTTATCTTCTGTCCCAGGCAGAGTGAAAAATAACTATATGTTATGATCTTTCTCCTAAAATGCACGCTGTGCAGGGCTGATTCCAACAGGATGAGGTTCAACAAGGCCAAGTGCCGGGCCCTGCACTTTGGCCACAACAACCCCCTGCAGCGCTACAGGCTGGGCACAGAGTGGCTGGAGAGCAGCCAGGTGGAAA